>CAJQUN010000099.1:1432692-2149038 GCA_907163345.1 Haberlea rhodopensis
ATTTTCTTAATTTTCAGCTTGACCAATTTTCATAGAAAAATCACTATAAATTCTACGACATCAAAACGACTCGATTCTAGTGCTCAAAGTTCAAAAACTCAAAATATTACATTTCATCTATTATGATGTCAAGCCGGTTCCTCCATTTGAAAAGGGTTTGAACACTAAACACGTAGCATTTTAAACTCTGTTTTCCAGTTTGAGCATTGTTAGTAAAAATACTATAATGTTTTTGTTTCAAATTCAAATTCAGTGATTTCAGTGGAAAATTACAGCTAACTTGAAGCATCACAATTCCTATTTCTAGACATTTTCCGGAATTCCTAGCCGAAAATGCTCAAGAATCCATAGAACACACAGCATGTGTATTTTCACCCACATGCAGGGCTCGGAATGAGCACTAATAGTATAAAATTCATAACGTCTTCAAATTAAGTCCAAATTAAGTCCTCTGTTTTTTTTTAAATCGAAGAGAATTTAAGACTTGCAACTTTCAAGTTGAAGATTGACATCTAATTTGAAACAAAAGTTATCCATAAACTCGAAAAACAGTCTGCATGTGACATGCATGAACATGCAGAGTCCAAATGTGCACTATTAGTAAAATCGACATAACTTTTACTTCTAAGATCCAAATCGCATGCTTCTATTTTTTAAACTGCATAAAATCCAAAAATCTACAACTCTTCGTGTTTCGCTCAAAGTCAAATTCTAAGGTTAAAAATGTCGAAATTACGAAATACAGACTGTCAGCAACACTTTGTACTACAGATTCTGTTTAGACAAAAATGAACTCGAAATTTTCAAGCTCCTACTTAGATTTTCAACTTTAATCCTCAAAAATCAACTAAAACTAGAGTAAAAAGAAATCATACTCTTGAAGATTCAAAAATTCCACAATCAAGCCAACTCCAAGCTCATAATCCTCAAATTCTTGAAGAATATGAGTTATTTTCCTTCTACCTTCCTAGAATTGCATTGAGGTTTTTCTCACCAATTTCTCTCTAATTTGGGAGGAGAATTTTTGAAAATTAGGGAGGAGAATCTGTGATGCCCCGAAATAATTATATGCAATTTGGACATTAATTATGTTTATGCGATTAATTATGGTGATAATTGATTTATGTGTTGGGGTTGCATTTCAGGGTGCATGTTATGCATGTTTGGAAATGGGGTGTTAACATGATTAAATTGTATTGGTTGTTAATTATGTGAAAATATGGAATTAGTGGAAGTTGGTGCATTGTTTTTTGTAAAAATGTTTTTAAAATACCATGTTGGGGTATTTTATACATCATGATGATTAGTGGGCTGCAAATTTAATTAAAACTCTTATAACCCCACTACACCCCTTTTATCCACTTTAACCCTCACTTTATCAAATCCCCATCACACTCTCAAACCCTACCATTTTCCTCTCATTTCGGAGTTGAGCTTCAAGGTGGAAGATGAGTTCTTGCAAAAACTTTATTCTTGTGATTCTTGGTAAGATTTGAGGCCTAGGAAGGATATATATCATTCCTTGTTGTTTTTATGTGGTTTATTTTGATTTTGGGTTGAGGTTTGAGTTTGAAAATGGGTTTGTTTTGGGATGGTATGATTTGTGGTTGGGTGTAAGTTTTGGGGGTTGTTTAATGATGGGTATTGAAGGTTTAAAGTGTTTTAATGTTTTTGAGTTGTTGGTATAAGTGTTGTTGAGGTTGGTGAAGGTTTTAATGTGCAAAAATGGTGAAAATCGCGGCCACTGGTTGTGGCGATCGATCGCTACAAAAGCAGCGATCGATCGCCGAGAGACAGTGGGCAAACGAGTGTGGGCGATCGATCGCCTCAAATGGCGCGATTGATCGCCGATGGCCAGTAAGCGATTTGTACAGCAGGCGATCGATCGCCTCAAATGAAGCGATCGATCGTCGCGAAGCGAACAATCAGGCGATCGATCGCCATGTTTTAAGCGATCGATAGCCACTGCTTAAAAGTTGGAAAATGATGAATTTTGATGAATTTTTGGTTCTTGGCTATAATTGGCTTCTTATATTGATTTGTGTGGTTGTGTAGAACCATCCCAGGTACCAACAACGTCAAGGAGATAAAGTTATTCAACTTCTCCACTTTTGAGACTAAGGTACGTAGTGAGATGTACGGGCATCGGACGGTAAAACGTGTTACGCTTTTGATTATGTATATCATGGATAGTGAGTCCTTACATGTGATGGAATATGTGAAATGATATTGTTATATCATGATAATGGAATCAACTATTGTGTTTGATTATTGTGTGAGAATTGATGAATGTTCCGGTAGCTGTTATCTCCGAGCGAGGGAGGTACTTGCCGCTGTCATATGAAGCGATGGTAATATGATATTTGCCGCTGTCATGTCGAAGCGATGTACATGCCGCTGTCATTGTCGAAGCGAGGGATATCATATGATGCCGCTCTATGTCGAAGCGAGGGGTCCTAAAATTCCGCTGTTGTATCAGGACCGGAACAGTCACATTTCTAGTGATTAATGTGGAAAATTGTGATTATAACTAGAACGTGATATCTATCAATATATTGTGAACTAATGATTTTGTGCATGAGCTTATGAAACAGGAACAACAATGAAAATGTGCTAATGTGGTAATTCAGGGAGCATTCATACAAACACGTCTCATGCAATTACTTATGTTATTGTGCTTAGATTTTGTTGAATAGTGATGTATATGCTCATGGTGAGTTGTTCCTGTAGGTACACCTTTTGGATTGGAGGGCTATGGGCCGGGTTGAGGCAGTGAGCTACGAGGAGAATTAAAGAATTAGGATACAGGATTTTTGGATAGTCTCTACTCTAGGAGTAGTGTAAATCTATAGTATTAATATTCATTTTTGAGAATGTAACTAATTAGCTCTTGAAATTTTATTTTGGCCTGTAATCCTGTTAGCTCAAGGCTACAACCGGAACCATAACTTATCTTTTAATGCATGTTGGCCCTATTTACTTGTTAATTACACGGTTAAGGTGGAGAGGCCTTACATTAGTGGTATCAGAGCAGTGGTTAGAGAACCCGGGAATGAGCGAAGGGTAGCCTTAGCAATAGGTTGGCTAGGTACTCTTTTATACATGTTTAGTGCATTATGAGTATATAAATGTGATACTAACATGTTGTGGTCATTGTTACTCATGTTTTCTAACGATGTATTATGTGAACTGCTTTTGATGTCATTGTTAACCCTTGTGTTGCAGTATGGCAGCAAATATCGACATAGGTGATGCAATAAGTGTCAATGCAAGTGTTGGGCGTACAAATCCCCTACCACCGCCAGCTTTGGGCGAAGAGCCGTCCGAACAGCAGTTACTGCCGGGAGAACTGAGTTTGACTCAATTCCTAGCATATCGACCCCCGACATTTGAAGGGACTGAAACAGGGGAACGGGCCGAGGAATGGTTGGAGAGGATAGAACAGATATTTGTAGCAGCCCCGTGCGCAAAGACAGCCTGGATAAGGCTAGCAGAGTTCCAATTGGCCAAAAAGGCGCTGATGTGGTGGAAGACTACAGTGATTGAACAGGAGGTCCAGGGTCAGGAAATAAACTTGAAATTGTTTAGAACTCGATTTCTGACCCGATACTTTTCAGCAGCTGCACGTCAGGCTAAAGAGGACGAGTTTACTAATTTAAAGCAAGGTACTATGCTGGTGTCAGACTATGCTCTCCACTACTGTTCTTTACTTAGATATGTACCTCATATCGCCACCAGCACTCAAGCGAAGATGAGGAACTTCATGAAGGGCTTGAGGCTGGAGTTGTATGATAGGGTGATCACTTATGGCCCTACTTGTTTTGATGACGCCCTTGCACGGGTTGAGCTGGCAGAATTGGAAGTGGGTGCATATCCGACTGTAGCACCACCTCCAGCACCACCACAGAGATCGACCCCTGAAAACTTGAAACCAAGGGGTGACCATTTTAAGCCAAGGGGGAACTCATCAGCTTCCAGATTTAGTAGAAGATGGCCGGATGTTCGTGGAAGGGGAAATCGTGGAAGTGATGCCCCGCCTCATAGGGGACAATCTCAAACTGGCAGTTTTGGGAAAGTTAAGTGTTTTCTGTGCGGAGGACCTCACTCGGTGAAAGGATGCTCCGCTTGTTATGAGTGTGGTAAACATGGTCATTTGGCCCGGAATTGTCCTAACCGGGGAGGGCCACAGAACACTATGGGGAGACCTTCAGACAGGGCAGTACAACAAAGAACACCGTTTGTACCGAGACCATTAGGAGGTCAGTCGGTGGGGCCACCTCAAGGACAAGTGTACGCTCTGACCAGGGATCAGGCTACAGCAGCTCCAAATGAAGTGATAGCGGGTACGTGTCATTTATTTACGCACCCTGCCTTTATTTTGATAGACACAGGTGCGTCACACTCCTTTGTGTCGGTGAGTTTTGTGGAGAGGCACCGTATATGCACGTCTCCGTCACCCACGCCTCTTGTGGTTTCGACACCCACTGGTATAGTGATGTATATGCTCATGGTGAGTTGTTCCTGTAGGTACACCTTTTGGATTGGAGGGCTATGGGCCAGGTTGAGGCAGTGAGCTACGAGGAGAATTAAAGAATTAGGATACAAGATTTTTGGATAGTCTCTACTCTAGGAGTAGTGTAAATCTATAGTATTAATATTCATTTTTGAGAATGTAACTAATTAGATCTTGAAATTTTATTTTGGCCTGTAATCCTGTTAGCTCAAGGCTACAACCGGAACCATAACTTATCTTTTAATGCATGTTGGCCCTATTTACTTGTTAATTACACGGTTAAGGTAGAGAGGCCTTACAGAATCTAATGGTTTTGGGAGAGAAGAAGGCATTATTTAAGCTCAAAATTCCATGTAGTGGGCGTTGGAAACTATGCTCCAATGTTGGATTTTTTTATAATTTTTTTTTTTGTATGCTACAACTTCCAAGTGTCACATGATGTCTAATATGTATTACATAAGGTGTTGGTCAAAAATTGCATACCAACTAGTATAATTTTGATGTATTTTATCTTGATTAAAAATAAGGTGTTGTGATCCGAAATACCTTAATTCGAATTCTCAGCTTTTAATCACCCGGGTTTACTAACTCGAGGTTAATCATAATTAATTAGCAACGAGGCCTTACAATCATTCCCCTCTTCAAATGATTTCGTCCTCGAATTCGCAAAACTGGGTATAACTCAACAAATTAAATCATATGAGATGTCTCAATCTCATTCATAGATACATAAGAATCATCATACAAATTAAATCATATGAGATGTCTCAATCTCATTCATAGATACATAAGAATCATCATGTATCAGTGACAATTGTTGTGGTAGTGTCAACGATATACCACTGAACCAAGCTTCTCTACGTCTCCACAAGGTTCAAAATATCGAGGCAACATCGTACCTCACTTAAGAATCGTATCGATCATCGTAAAGGTAATATCTTCAGATTTAACTGATTCTCAACTTGAAATTCTAACGATATATTTCTCTTGTTGGCATAACAAACCTGCTTACTTTAAGCCAATTTCATTCGTTTCGCATAAAATTTATCGTTATCGACATTTCCTCAATGATCTCAAGTTGTGCTAGATATTCCTTATCAATTTCATCTCAGCATATCAGCAATCGGCAATTCTGACTCTACAAACCTCAACCGATGCCATCGATAGTTGTCTGGAACTTAAATTATAGGAAAAATTTCTACTAGTGAATAGTGATTTTTGTCAATTCCCACTAAATTCATAACTATTAATCCGGATAATTCTCTCAGTTTGTCCATTAGTCTGGGTATGATAAGCAACACTCATTGCTAACTTAGTACCCATGACATTCTGAAAACAGTTTTCGAATTCGGATATTATCCTCGGATCTCTATCAGATATAATTGTTACAGACACTCACTGTAACTAAACCACATTGTCCACATCTTAAACATGTCGTTTTCTCATAGACATACACACAATTATATGAAATCAATGTATTTTATTGTATATTCAATCATATCTGATTCAACTTGTTTCACAATCTCTGTTTGATAGAGACGATTGAGTTATAAAACTCAAAGCGAGAAATTTCTCAAATTCATTGTGGCACTTACAAATTCTATAGTATTCCATTAGGTCTCGTCTTTTTATCTTGACCTGCTGGCATGTCAAACAATTTGCCACAAAATTCTGAAATTTCTTTCTTCATACCATCCCATCAGAAATTGGATCTCAGGAATGATACATCTCATCATTCCTAAAAAAAACGATGTCATCTATAGTGTGCTTTCTACAATAATACTTCTTTGGAATCGGTGGGATTCAATGATATTTACTGATTATTCAATCGCATCCCACCACTAAATAACATACTAAAATCTAGTTGGTTGATGAGACAAAACCAATTTCCTCAATCAATATATCTATGGGTCTGTCCTTCGAGTCTTTTTGATCTTCGAAATCAGAGGTGACTCAAACTGTAAATCATACATTGATGCTATCATTGCACCTTGCACTTTTCGGTTCCACGCATCTGCTACTAGTTTCACTTTCCCTGATTGATATTGACTATCGGAGTCAAATTCTTTAACAAATCTAGTTATCGCTTCTATCTCATGTTCAACTCTGACTGAATAAGAGATATTTTAAACTCCTAAAGTATATCATGAATTGTTCGCCATACAGATAACGTTGCCACATCTTCAAGGCAAAATAATGGCTACAAGCTCGAGTTCATGAACATGATATCACGATTCTTTCAGCTCCAACTATCTCAAAGCATATGCAATCAATCCTCATGATGCATCAGAACGTATCTCAAATATTTGACCAACGTATTCACACAAACTATATATCCCCCTGAACCAGTTAACAAAAATCAACACTGAGGCAGTAGTCCACTTCTGTTTCAGTTTATGAAACTGCTATCACATTCATCTGACCAAACGAAACTGAAATTTCTTCTTGATCAACTGGTTAATAGGTCATACTCTCCTAGAATATTGGTAGCGCTTATCGTGTACGCCCAAATTAACCCTTCTCAAGTTAACAGCAGTAAATATGTAGTAGCGTGAGTAGGGATCGAACAAATAGTGAAAAATGGATTTTTGAATTTGATTAACTACTACTAAGCAAAATCTATGAATTAAACTAATTAGCAAAATTAACTAAAGTGATTAAAATTATAAGAGAAAAGCGATTCTTGGTTTTCAGTCGACTTTACCTTGGATTTATGAATTCAATCATCGATTATCACAAAATATGTAATTTTTACTTGAATATTCATCATTAGAGATTCAACTCTTATCTTACCTTATGCCTAGTTAAAATAGCTCAAGCGTTCTAAATTAACCCGTATCATTATATCGATCAAAACAACAGCAGTTGAGATTAATATTAACAATATCTTTCAATTCTAGTAAGAATGATGAACCTAGACAACATAATCCAAGTGTCTACTGATAAGTGCATATTTGCACTTATATTTTATTATATTTTATTATACTTTTGTTTTGGTATTCGAGCAGAATTACGTCTTTTGTTGTCGTTTCTGATATTTTGTAGGAATCCAAGGAATTAAACATTTTATCACTAAAAGATGATCAAAAGTGCATAAATATAACAAGGGCTCGACAACACACAATAGATAATATTTTGGAGATACAATATCAGATATCACGTAAAGATAATATCATGGGATTGAGGAAGATAGCATTATAAGGAAAGAAATATTATTTTATTGACAATTCAATATAATATAATTAATATTATATTATATTATATTATTATAATACAATTAATATATATATATATATGAGTAAACTAAGGAAACAGACGATAGATAACAGTTCGACGGAAGGCAAGCGATATGATTCTGTGAGGGAGATACGTACAGATTGTGGGAGATTTGAAAAGGAAATAAGGGAGCAAAGGGGACGCAAGCGAGAGATTCACGTAAGCACTTGGTGTAACTTAATTTTCAATCTCTGTGGGTTCGACATCCATACTTTACTTTTCCTATACTAAAACTTAACACCGTACACTTGCGATACGTTTCACACGCATCAAGTTTTTGGCGCCGTTGCCGGGGACTGATATAATTTTGTTTACTGATACTGTTACCAAGCAGTCTTGATTTTAATTTAGAATTTTAATTTTTTGTTTTAATTTTATTTTTATGATGTTTTTCTTGTGAGGTACTTGGAGATGTTTCATCAGCAAGTTTCCACAAGCTTTGCCCAACAACCGTATGAACCGTTCTATGCAGCTTGGGAGAGATTCAACCACGACTTTTCAAACTACGCTTCTCTTCAATCTTTCTACAGTGGATTGGATGCAGACACACAAGAATGGGTATTTAATGGAGCTTTGACAACTGGTAGTCCCATATATTGTAGAGATGATGACAGGGTGCACCTGTTTAACGATATGTCAATTTTCGACTACCAGTGGCATTGTGATCCTTCACTGCAGGATTGGAGTCACCAATATCGACCAGAGCATCATTACCCTCATTTTGCACACCAATCATTCAATCATCAAGCAGAGGATGAGTATAGTTCTGATAAAGTCTCTCAGTTGGAGGATATTGTGCACAAATTCGGGGCATCATCTGAACCAAAGATCGAAAATCACACCAACTCCAGAAGTAGCATTGAGCAGCAGATAGAGACATTTTTAGCGAGATGCAAAGAGGTTGAGATGAGATACTAATCAAGGGGTGACAAATCAGGTGTGGTCACATGATGATGATCACTCAACCAACCAAGTTTGGGAGAGTGGTCATACACATGCGGAAGATTCAAGGGAATATGAGCCTATTCAAGTGGTTGAGCCTACTGTAGAAAAGTTATCTGATGAATTCCCGTGTCAAGATTAGCCTAGCGTGATGTTGGAAGATGAGCATATTTTTGAAAATAGTGAGGAGCACTCATCGATGGTGATGTCCTATATGTCATATGTGGATCCATTCTTCCCACTAATGCCAACTTCACCATATTACGTCCTTCACGAGATGAAGCCAAGTTTAGAATCTTTCTCCCATGCTTATCAATTTTTGAAGGACGCTATTGGAGCGACGAACGTTAATTGTCAGTATCTTGCCAAGCTTGAGGGCATACACAACCAAGACCCATATGTACTGTCATATGATACTTACTATGGGCGGAAGCCGCTATTTGATGGTTACTTTGCATGGTCTGGCTGGAGACTTGAAACAAAGCGTTTCTTGAGAGGCAACCCAAGCCTTATATCCTTTTTATTTTATTTCAGTTTTTAATTTTAGTATTCATTTTATATTAGCATGTCTTAGTCAGAGCCGCTGATATTATTTTTCCCATTGCAGGTCTATACTGATGCGAAGGTCCCTATCATCATCTTCTCACCATACCCATGAGCATGAGATGGACGACGATTACTGACGATCGTCGTCGTAGGTAGGTGTGTTGTCCCTTATTTTATACATTGTATGGTGCATTGAGGACAATGCACGATTTTAAGTTTGGGGGTTGTTTAAACATTGAAGATGTTTTGTTTCCTGGATTCCTATGTGTGTTGTGTTTTGTGTTTTTTTGTAGTCATTTTCTTTTTCATTTTGTGTCATAAGTCGTGATTTGAAGTAATTGTGAAGGCCGATGATGAAGAATTGAGATTATTTGTGAAAAGTTTAAATTTTTTGTTCACTTTGCTCTTGAGTTTCCCACATATTCATGCACTAGAAACCATGATCATTTGACTAATTAAAGTTGATTTGAACGAACACAAATATGATATAGGCGTTCTTGATAATATTTTGGGCCTTTATTCATTGATATAAATTTGTCATAGTAGCCCCTTTGAGCTTAAATGTAAAAGAATGAGGATTGAATTGTTGCAATATATTTTATAATCTCATTCAAATTTGTTTCTTATATCACCTTAGTTTTGAGATACATTTGAGCATATTGGTCAAATCATATAAGTTATTTGTGAATTGAGAGTAGTCTAGAACTTGCTTTAAGTACCCTTTGAGACGAAATACGGATGTTATGTGGTCTTAGGAATGATTTAGGTAATTTTTGATTCGCTTGAGCCTTTGAAGCCACCAAAATACATCATTTTATCCCTAGCTACCCTTTTTGAGCTTATTGAAAATCGAATGGCATGTGCTTAGGCACATAATAACCTCCATTCGTCATCATTTCAAAATCCTACATCGACCACCTTGTTGAAAGCTTATACACTATTTCCTACCATCAAGTGAGTAAGACCCATATTGCACTTTAAAATTTCAAATATCCCCCATGTTCCTAATTGAAAAATAGAAAGGGGGTAACAATGAAAAAAAGGGCATTGATGCATAAAAAAAAAATCTGTTGAAGAGGTGAAGAAATAAGTGATTGAAAGAATGAGAAAAATATTGAGGTGAATGGTGAGGTGGATGAGAAAGGAGGGTGAATCCAAATGTGAAAAAAAATGATGAATTGTCAATAGAATGAATTATGAGATGATAGTGCACAACAATGTTATATTTAACTTACTCTCTTGTTTTGAAATTTCAATCCTTTTATTGAAGCCATGAGCCCAAGCCTAACGTTACAAGCCTATTAAGACCTATTGACCGAGCCACATTCTTCTAATATGCTAGTGGAGAAGGTTACGAATAGTAAGCTTATGGACACTTGAGAAACACTTGCAATGAATATGATTTTGACATTCACACACACACGTCTCATTACTTGATATGATGCATTGTTTATTGTTTGTCAAACTTATATTCCTTTTTATGAACAATGCAACTGAACCTACACCTTGCCGAGTCCTATTGATTTGTGTGAGCAAAGGTTGCTTTAATGGTTAAACAGAAGTGGTAGCACACACACTTGAGAATTCTTGAGTAGACTAATATGCATACTTGACTTAAGATTTTTTAAAACCATTGATCTTCGAGGCCAATTTGCAATTATAATATTTCATGACTTGCGTTAGCAGTTTATTTTCTTTATTTCTTTTCTTTCTTAGTCTTTTTCTATTTCTATTTTTCTCGGGACTAGCAAAAGTTTAAGTTTGGGGGAATTTGATAAGTGCATATTTGCACTTATATTTTATTATATTTTCTTATACTTTTGTTTTGGTATTCGAGCAAAATTACGTCTTTTGTTGTCGTTTATGATATTTTGTAGGAATCCAAGGAATTAAACATTTTATCACTAAAAGATGATCAAAAGTGCATAAATATAACAAGGGCTCGCCAACACACAATAGATAATATTTTGGAGATACAATATCAGATTTCACGTGAAGATAATATCTTGGGATTGAGGAAGATAGCATTATAAGGAAAGAAAGCATTATTTTATTGACAATTCAATCCAAGATTATATTATATTATATTATATTATTATAATATAATTAATATAATATATATATATATATATATGAGTAAACTAAGGAAACGGATGATAGATAACAATTTGACGGAAGGCAAGCGATATGATTCTCCCCCCAAGGAGATACGTACAGATTGTGGGAGATTTGAAAGGAAAGAAGGGCAATTAACGTACAGAGGGAGGAGAGCAGTAGGCGAAAGAAAGGAAGAAAAAGAGATGCAGTAGGCGAACGAGTGAAGCAACATTCACGGAGAGAAAAGAAGCAATAATCGAGAGCTAAAGAGGAGAGGAGGAGATCAATTTGAGGCGGTGCGCTAACACCGAAGGGTATAGATTTTGACGACGGAGAAGACGACGACGACTACCGGAGACGGAGGGCCATCTTCATATTCGTTTGATTATCTCTTCCTTTATGTTTATGATGATTAAGAACATGTCTATGTGTTTATTTAATTTCATGAACTAATTTATTATTCTAGAGTTAGACGGATCTTGATTTGAAACTATGTCGTTGATTATTGATTGAATATATTTTGGTTTTTCATTTGGTTTATTTGTGATTCCTGATTTGAATGCGTTTCAATTAATTGGTCACTAGTTGATTCGTTATATTTATTTAGAATCTATCACTCGAGAGAGTGGGTTTTGAATAGGACCGTAGGTATTTACATCGTTGGAAGTTTATATAGTCGAGAGACATATAACTCCAGTAAAGCCATAGAACGAATCTTGCGCTATTGAAACTGTATAATAATTTATCTTAGGTGGATACATCGAGATGATTGTTGAATGATTATTTCTATTTAACACTCGAGAGAGGTAATAGAATAACATAGGATTCGTGGTTAATAAATTAGAAGAACACGACATAGTGGATAGTTGAGTGAAGTCAAACCTCTAGAATCCGTTCTCATTGATTTTCTCCACTTAAATTCTTCATATGCTAATTTATTTTATGTTAGTAGATTAGTTTAATAATTATGCTATCGATTGTCTAAATAAAGTCGAGACTATTCTAATTACAGTACTTGGTGTAACTTAAATTTCAATCCCTGTGGGTTCGACATCCGTACTTTAATTTTCCTATACTAAAACTTGACACCGTACACTTGCGGTGCGTTTCACACGCATCATCTACGTTTAATCTAGTTACGTGTTTTCCCTAAGAATTTAACAATACTAACAGCAGGCAATTATCAATCTTAGTTGCTTCAAAGGCCAAGCATTAGATTGCATGTAAAAATTATTAGATGGCCAATCATATAATCAAAACACAACAATCATGGCATTAAATCAGAAAAGCACATGATACTCAATAAAAATCAATATAAGAACATCAATCTCATGAAAAACATTAAATCCAAGGTATTGTCTTCCTTCAACCAAGAATCAAAGGTGTTTAGCCTTGCATAATCAAATCAAAAACAATAAAATCTACCATAGAAAACATCAAACTAATGATAAAAGAAATAGTTACTAAAGCGAAGCACGCCAGAAAATAGATTAAAGACGCCTGATGACGTGTCAAAATTATGGCTTCCCGCGTTTCTGGCATATTTACGCGTCAAAGTGGCGTAATTACGCTGTCTTAAATTTTCAGATTTTCAATTGCCGTAGCATTGGCGTAACTACGCCGAATAATGGCGTAATTACGCCTGTCTTCAATATTTCTGGCGAGTTTCGTATTTTGACCATAACTTTCTCATACAAACTCCGAATTGGACGTATCAGCTGTCCACACGAAGATAACTCAAAGTTCTACAACGTTTCTATGGACCACATTTCGAAAACTTGGCTCGAACATATATAAATGTGAGGAGAAAGGAGCGACATGTGTCTTAGATTCTGGTTTTTTTCTCTTTTCTTCAACTTTACTCATTCTTTCATCATTTTAGCTTGATTTCTTCACCTTTTCCTACATTTACACAAATATAAGATTAGGTAGCATATGTATCAATTTATCCATCAAAAAATACCAAATCGTAGACAATTAAGCGCAATAGATATGTCTATTTCTAGTCACATCAAATACCCCCATACTTAAACTTTACTCGACCTCGAGTAAATCAGACAAAACTACAATCTTTTTATTTGGCTTATAGCATCATAACAAAATAACTTGTTCTCACTTTAATGCCTAAACAATTTTAAACATGCATAGTAATGAAAGGCGGTGAAAAGTTAACAGTGGAACAAGTTCAATCCATAAACATTTCATACTCAACAAAGTAGTTAACGTGTGCGTGTTGTCATAAACAAGTGTCATGTACAAGTTACAGATCCAATTAATGTAAATTCACAATAGTTAAAGTCATACACTAACACAAGTATAAGCTCACTTGCACACTCTTCTCCATTATCTTAGCCACTTACAAACACAAATCAAGTAGGTCTTTATTAGCTTGTAGCTTGGCCTAGGTATTGACTTGTGAAAGAAAGGGAAAAGATGCATCAAACAAGAGAATATGATGATATGCACAATAATTAGCTTCTCTTCTTGCATGATTTTTTTTTGTATTGTAAACTTTAATCAATTTTTTTTTCTCTTTTGTGCATTGGCTCCCCTTGGAGTCATATTTGTATTAATTCTTTTCAAGGCATCCCTTTTCTTTCATGCATTTCATTCTTTTGACAATGAAGCTCTCAAAAATATATGAATCATTGATAACAAGTGCATGTGAATGAAACACATCATACTCCCTTCAAAGGTATGTATTAAAATCACATTTAGGCTTATTAGGGAAGGATGATAAGCTAGTCAAAGAATGTCGAATGGGGGTTATTTGCATGCTTAGCATACAACCATTCTTTTGCATTAAGGCTCAAAAAGGTACTAGTGATTGATTTTGTTTGCATGGTAGGCTTGAAAGGCTCAAACGCATCAAAGATCGCCTATATCACTTTCATGTTTGCAAGTAGTCTAGACATACGCCTCAAAGAGCATGTAGTTAAGTTCTAACATGTATTAGAGACTTCTTAAGACTATTACAAAGTTCACACAATCTTCACTAAGCTATGCACACTTCACAAGTCATGACAATAATGTGCTCAAAATATTCAATTACTATGTCAAAGCAAATTTTGCATTAGAGTTCAAAGTGTTCCAAGGTTAGCAATTCACCTTTGTTCAAAAGCATGCATGATATCAATTAGGTTTCATCATGAGCTAGTGATTCCAAGCATGTGTTCATTACTAACAATGAGCTCAAAAATTTTCAAACATTTTCGATTTTTTTTGTATATTTACATTAAGAAAAACAATAACACACCACTAATCCCTCCCATACTTAAATCTTACATTGTCCCCAATGTAAGACAAAAATACAAGAAAAGAGAAAAGTCTAACTACTAAAGCAATAAAAATAAAAGGGAGAAATGAAACTAACTCCCCTTGGGTTGCCTCCCAAGCAGCGCCTCTGTTTATCGTTGGTGGCCCGACGCCAGTCCTCTATCAAGGTGGGTGATGCGATGTTGCTCTATCCTTCCTTTTCCACCTCAATATCTTCTTAACTCCTCTAAATTTTGGTTTGTTCGCCTTTGAGTGGTCGTCTTCAGTATTTGTTCCTCCTTCAACATCTGTGGCTTGTTGTGGTCGATCCGAAGGGTGTGTCTTTTTAATGGTATGATCCTGCAAGTGAGAAGAGAGAGGGTCAGCAGTATCATGTGTAGATAAAGTAGCAATAGTATGAATAGTATGCACAGGGCTCGAATCCATACCTCCTTTGTCATCAAGGCCATCAGTAGCCTTTCCCATCTCCCATAAATCAACATTATCAAAATCATCATCAAATTCATCATTTATATCGATAGCTTAACTAGAATGCTCGTGAGTTTTAATGGGTTCATAGATATTAAATTTTGCAATTTCACCATTAGACTCCATTGTTAACATGCCGATATTCACATCGATAACAGATTTTGATGTTTTCAAGAATGGTCTCCCTAAAAGAATGGGGCTAGATAGATCACCATTTTCCATGTCTAAGACATAGAAATTGGCGGGGGAAACCAAATTCTCTACATGCACAAGTACATCCTCTAATATCCCCCTAGGTATAACCGTGGACTTATTAGCTAATTGAATCACAGTGTTATTTCTTTTCAAAGGTCCAGGTTTCAGTTGAGTGTATATTGAGTAAGGCATGACATTAATGGAAGATCCTAAATCGAGCATTGTCGTCTCAATCCTAATGGTCCTAGTCACACATGGGATAGAAAACATACAGGGGTCCTTGCATTTTGTTGGAATGCTTCTTTCGATGACCGCCGAAACATTCTCACCTAGTTCGATCTTGGGGCACCCTTTGCGTTCCTTGTTCTTATCCGCTTTCCAAACTTCCTTAAAAAATATCGCACGTCGAGGTATCTTCATCATGGCATCACGTAGTGGAGCGTTTGCCTCACATCGTCGGAAAGTCTCGTAGAGTTCCTTGATATCCTCATCTTTCCTATTCTTCTTAAAAAGCAAGGGGGAATGGGGGTTCATTTTTGTACTCACGGAGTGGAGGGGACTTACCTCGTGGTTCATCCTCTTGTATAAGCTCATCAACGTCCTTCATCTCTTTCACTTCTCTCTTACGGGTGGTGTCAGTACCACTTTCTCCTCATCTTCATCTTCGCTCATCTTCAAAATGATGGAGCTCACATTCTCCCTTGGGTTAACAATTGGCTGTGACGGTAGTCCATTTGACATGCTTGTTTCAAGCTTGTTGAGCGAAGTCGCCAATTGTCCCATTTGCGTAGTCAAACTCTGGATGCTCGCTCTCGTCTCCTGTTGAAATTGTAAGCTATTTTCAGTAATAACTTTAATAATATTTTCTAACCTGTCAGAAGGAGGGTGCACTGGAGGTTGGTGGAGGTCTCTAATATGGCGGTCTATAGGGTGGAGGTTGGTGCATCTGTGGGTTCCCATAGCCTTGGTTCGGATGGTCCCTCCAACCTTGATTGTAGTTGCTCGATGGATTGTCATAGCCTCTTTGTGGTGGACCTGGGAATCCTCCCGCTGCATTCACGTGCTCATTGGCTATCTCTTGTAGTGAGGGACATGCGTCAGTGGGATGGTTCACAGCTAGACAGATTCCACAAGGCTTTATCTTCCCCATATTGCCTCCTGCAAGATTACGCACAAGAAAAGTTAAGTCTATCAGTGTTGTTCCAGATTGGATATCTTTACCTCTTTTCTTGGCGGTTGTCCATGGCAAACTTGTCCAAATTGCTGGGAGTTGGCAGCCATGTTTGCTATCAAGTTCCTTGCCTCCTCCGCTGTCTTATCAATGAAAGCTCATCCGCTCGCCGCATCCACTAAGTTCCTGTCACCAGAAACCAAACCTTCATAGAAATGTTGAATTAACAAGTGTTCACTTATCTGATGTTGTGGGCAGCTTGCACACAACTTCTTAAACCGTTCCCAGTACTCATGCAATGACTCCTCTTGGTATTGCTTCACACCGTAGATTTCTTTCCTTAAGTTAGTCGACCTTGAAGCTGGAAAGTACTTCTCAAGGAAGATTCTTTGTAAATCAGTCCACGTGGTGATTGATCCGGAGGGTAAGTAGAATAGTCAATCCTTAGCAGCATCCTTTAGCGAGAATGGAAAGGCTCGCAGTTTGATTTGCTCCTCTGTTATGCCAGCTGGCTTCATAGTAGTGCATACCATGTGGAACTTCATCAAGTGCTTGTGCGGGTTCTCACCTGCAAGACCATGAAAAGATGGCAATAAATGAATCAAACCAGATTTGAGTTCGAAATTTACGTTATTTGCGAGAGCAGGGAAAGTGATGCAGAGAGGTTGTTGATTCAAGTTAGGATTCGCCAACTGCCTCAAGCTTTCATTTGCAGCCATCATGTTCCTCTCTTCTTCCTCAAGTATCATTGCTTCTCTTCTTCTCCAATGGAGTGTCCTCTGGATCTCAGTATCGTAGTAAAAATTCTCTTCGTGATCAAATGGTTCACATGTACTCATCAACAAACCTCAGTAGTAGTGCGGGATAACAAGTAAAATAAAATAAAAAAATTAACATGAAATTATACCAATGCCTTCCCCGGCAACGACGCCAAAATTTGGTAGCGCTTATCGTGTACGCCCAAATAAACCCTTCTCAAGTTAACAGCAGTAAATATGTAGAAGCGTGAGTAGGGATCGATCCCACAGGGAAGGATGTATTTTTCGTGCCAATTATTCGAACAAATAGTAAAAAATGGATTTTTGAATTTGATTAACTACTACTAAGCAAAATCTATGAATTAAACTAATTAGCAAAATTAACTAAAGTGATTAAAATTATAAGAGAAGCGATTCTTGGTTTTTAGTCGACTTTACCCTGGATTTATGCATTCAATCATCGATTATCACAAAAGATGTAATTTTTACTTGAATATTCATCATTAGAGATTCAACTCTTATCTTACCTTATGCCTAGTTAAAATAGCCCAAGAGTTCTAAATTAACCCGTATCGTTATATCGATCACAACAACAACAGTTGAGATTAATATTAACAATAACTTTCAATTCTAGTAAGAATGATGAACCTAGACAACATAATCCAAGCGTCTACGTTTAATCTAGTTACGTGTTTTCCCTGAGAATTTAACAATACCAACAGCAGACAATTATCAATCTTAGTTGCTTCAAAGGCCAAGCATTAGATTGCATGTAAAAATTATTAGATGGCCAATCATATAATCAAAACACAACAATCATGGCATTAAAATCAGAAAAGCACATGATACTCAATAAAAATCAATATAAGAACATCAATCTCATGAAAAACATTAAATCCAAAGTATTGTCTTCCTTCAACCAAGAATCAAAGGTGTTTAGCCTTGCATAATCAAATCAAAAACAATAAAATCTACCCTAGAAACATCAAACTAATGATAAAAGAAATAGTTACTAAAGCGAAGCACGATTCCGGCTCGTTGATTCCGTCTTCGTTCTTCGAGCGTTCTTCACAAAAATTGAAAGAAAAATTATTCTAAAATCTAAAAATTATTTCTAAGGTCTGAATTATGTCTTCAAGAGGCTGATTTTCGAGTATATAGGCTAGGAGGCTGATGGAGTAGGGTAGAATTCATGTGGAAGGAAAGAAATCAAGTTTTTACACTTTCCAAAACTCTGCTGGCGTAGCTACGCCAGAAAATGGCGTAAAGACGCCTGATGACGTGTCAAAATTATGGTTTCCCGCATTTCTGGCGTATTTACGCGTCAAAGTGGCGTAATTACAGCTGTCTTAAATTTTCAGATTTTCAATTGTCGTAGCATTGGCTTAACTAAGCCTAATAATGGCGTAATTACGCATGTCTTCATTATTTCTGGCGAGTTTTGTATTTTGACCATAACTTTCTAATACAAACTCCGAATTCGACGAATCAGCTGTACACGCGAAGATAACTCAAAGTTCTACAACCTTTCTAAGGATTACATTACCAAAATTTGGCTTTAACATATATAAATATGAGGAGAAAGGAGTGACATGTGTCTTAGATTCTGGTTTTTTTCTCTTTTCTTCGACTTTACTCATTCTTTCATCATTTTAGCTTGATTTCTTCACCTTCAAGTAGTAAAGAAGGCCCGGTCCTTCCCTAAATATTTTCTTATAGAGCCTAGGTTTGGGGAGCTTTGACAACTTCCCAAACGCCCCACAGCTTAGAGGTCGGTGAGTTTAGAGACTTTTTCCTACATTTACACAAATATACGATTAGGTAGCATATGTATCAATTTATCCATCAAAATATACCAAATCGTAGACAATTAAGCGCAATAGATGTGTCTATTTCTAGTCACATCAAATATCATTACATAAAAGCCTGTAATATCTGGCCAAACTCATAAAACATAGTATCTCAAGTACACTGGTATACCACTGATGAATATTATTACACTTCCCCCCAAAAGTTACGGAATACTCTATTCATCAAATTCATAACTCTACTGTTATAGTTGTTAGACTACACGACATTACCAAAATTCAAAATGCCGATATCTGGTTTGATCAATTGCCTAGAGAACATTTTCCCTTCTGACTCAAATTGATGGTAACCAGATTTAAAATCATTGTTCTTATACATCGAAGTTCCTTACAACTGATCAAATACTTCTTGATCTTAGGCAGTGAGTATTTATTCTTGATAGTAGCCCTATTCAACTGCCTTTAATTGATACACATATTCATAATACCATCTTTTTTCATCACGAACATCACTGATGTTTTCCCAAGGTGACATACTCAGACATAGGTACCCTTATCGAGGATATTCTGTAACTATTCTTCTCAATCTGTCAACTCTGCTGATGTCATTCCGTACAGTGCTTTCGATATTGAATCTATTCCTTGGCATCAACGAACAGTTAAAATCGAATTACTTCTCTAGTGGAGATTCTATTATGTGGGGTCCTCGTTACTTAATCCATTATGTATTTATGTGAGTCAGATTTAAGTAATTCATACACTGTTTAAAAGTTTCTTACTAATAGGTTGTTACAGATGTACAAGTACAAAACCACAAGTACAAAAACCCTATTCATATATACATCACATGTATAAATAACAACCTAAGCCAGCACAACTCCTATGCAGTGGTTCACCTCGCAGTGGAATAAGACTCACGATTCCCACGTCATGAAATCCTACGGAAACATTCACACAACGTGAGTATAGATAAACCACTATCTTAGTGCAATATCAAAACACAATATTAATGATAAAGCACAATATTAATCATCAAATGTGAATTCTCTGTATTATGCATTAACAAATGCAACTATGTCATGACATGTCTCATCACACATCCTATTATCACAAGACGAATATGATATGTCGATTTCCGCTCAATATGTCAGTGGAACCGCCTCACCTCTTCATATTAGCAACACATATCATCGTACCGTCCTCACATGATAATAGCCAGAGTATATACCCAAAAACCGGCGTATATCTCTCATACCAAGTATATATAGCATACCCGAGCACATGCCCAAACCAGGCGTATACCTCTAATGCTTACGTAGCATACCCGAGCATATACCCAAACCAGGCGTATACCTCTAATGCTAAAGCATATACCTCATCCATCTCAAACACATGATATCCATGAATGTACATGCATATGATACTACCAATCATATGATACCAACACGACACAATTCATATGATATCAATTTCATAACATCATCACACAATATCTGTGAGGGCCCGATCCTAACGTGGTGTTTAATTAACACATAATGATTAATTTGCATAAACAGCGGAAGATTTATTTCAAATGTCTTGTCAAACGGCCCTAAAAGTTTTTCGCTTTTAGGTGATACATATATACTGATACTGAAAATATATAATTCTTGTTTCAAATTTACATGTTGATCATAACATAATTACCAAGTATAACATCAACCGGTAGTAGCATAATAAAAATACAGATACTCGGGGTATACCCCGGTAAATTTAAAACAGAAGTCAAAATACTCTAACAACTACTGGGACTCAGAACATAAAACATAACCTGAGCTCGCTCTCAAGGAGCTCCGGTATTCATCGATGCTTCACCTTGAGCATCCGCATTACGTCTACCTGTACCACCTGTCATGCTCATACAACAAAGACATGACAGCCCCCCGCGAAGGGGGTCAGAACCCAGTACGAGAAAGAAATAGAATCACGTCAAGAATGACAAAGTATCATGCAATGCATACCATGTATGAATGCGATGTATGAATGGGTACAAGGAATCGAATATCAAGATACCAAAAATCGGAGTCCAAAGGAAGGTATCATCAAATCATCAAAGCTCGAGCAGAGGGTGACAGTGTACATACATTGCGCTAGGAAAACTCATCCTATGTACGTTACTGCATCCAGCCCTCGTGTCTAGGTCCGGTCGCACCTGCACGTGACTACAGTTACTACCTATACTGCCTGTCATCGCCATGCTCGTCGTACCCGACACTCAGAGTAAGTCAACTCAGTCATAATCATGGATATCAAAGGAATGATAGATCAATATGATATGCCCATGAATCATTTATGCATCAAATGACATATGCAACTCAATATAGCATGCAATCTCATGTGAAAGTATATACAAATCATGTAATTTCACATATCATGTAATCCAAGACATTCATCATGTCATATAGTCACATAAGAATCATATAGTGACAAATAAGTCATATAAATCAAATAATGACATATAAGGCCATACATTAGCATCATTACACGTCTTTGTCAGACGTCATGATAAAACTCATTTCAACGTACCTCGACCCAAGCTAATCTACTGAGACTTCTCAGATCAACCCCGGAATCTATTAACCTGGTCATATAAATTCCAAATAACACTAAGTGTTCAAAAAGTGCATTGAATAAATTGCAACTTCTAAATATTGGCCCTCATCGATTTTCTTAATTTTCAGCCTGACCCATTTTCGTAGAAAAATCACTATAAATTCATAAGACCTCCAAATGACTTCAAACCAGTGGGAAGCATTCTAAAACAACAAGGTTCATTTCATATTTAATGAGCTTTAGCTAATTCATAGGTCTAGAGGTCGATTCATAGCATAATTCATCGAATTCTGATATGCTCTGTTAGTGCAGATTGAGCAGTGATAGGGAAAAGGTCATAACTCACTCATATGAACTCCAAATCATGTGAGGCCAGTTTCTAATGCAGGATAACTCAACATTCTACAATACATATCTTATGAGAGTTAAGCAAAATAGTTAATCTGGAGGTACATTATTTGAAAAAGATATAAGCCTAAAAACTCGTATGAAATCCTTTTCCAGATTGAACACCATGTGGTAAAATTAGTATAACTTTTTCATATGAACTCAAAATTGAGTGAGGCCAATTCCAAATACAAGCTAACACCCAATAATACAACTCTTATTAGATCCGAAAATTTCAAATTCCTAGCCATGTATTCCCAGAAATTCGAAGAACACAATGCATGAAACACGAATGCACTGAATTTCCAGAGTTTACACATTTTGGTAAAATGACCATAACTTTTTCATCCTAAATCAAAATTAGCTGATTTTGGTGGCCAATTAAAGCTAACACAAGATACTACAAATATTATCAGAAGAGTTATCTTCAAATTCGAAGCTTATCTATACTTAAAATTCAAAACAACAGATGATCAGTACACTGAAATCTGCAGGATATTTGACAGCAATTCTTCACTACATTTCTCATGTCAAAGCATCAAAATTCGACCCTTCATCCTACATGCAAGTTGATGAAACTCAAAAATGATGTTATACCTTTGCAATACTTTAGGATTTGAGTACTAATAAATCCCCAACTCAGCCAAGGCTCCATGAATGCAGCTGCTACTCGAAAATTCTGCTTCAATGTTGCTCCAACCTTGAATTTTTTTGGTACATCTTGTTCCTCAAGCTTAGTAGCATTCAAATATATCTTTGCATGTGACATGCACTTGCAAATTCAAGAGGATTTTGGTAGGATTTGAGCTGCAATTTTCGAATGGTAGAGGAGAGAAGGAGAGAATTGTATGGGTATGATGAGAGAGATGATGTGTTGGACATGAAGACCAAATTCTGATTTTGCATGGTATATGCGTGAGTTTCTGTGCACATTTGGCATTATTTTTAATTCATTTGATGTATTGTGAAATCCATGTGTTAATACATCATTATTTTGCAAGATTAAAGGTCCAAAATCACGTACTACACATGAGTTAAATTAATTAGTGGCATGTGTTCTCCAAGTGCCATGTGATCATGCACATGCTCATGCACTAAAACATGTTCCACTAGTTGGTTGACTCATCGTGGTCCGGAACACCTTAATTCAAAGTCTATACTTTTAATTATCCGGGTTGGCTTAATCATCGTTAATCCGGGTTAATTAGCATTGGGGCCTTACACTTCTTCCCCCCTTAAAAAGATTTCGTCCTCGAAATCGCAAAATCGAGTATGACTCAAAAAATTAAATGATATGAGATGTCTCAATCTCATTCATAGATACATAATAATCATCATATATCAGTGACAACAGCTGTGATCGTGTCAACGATATACCACTGATCAACCTCTCTATGATTCCACAAGGATCAAAATATCGAGGCAACATCATACCTCACTTAACGAATCATATTGATTATCGCAAAGGTAATATCTTCATATTTTCCTGATTCTCAACTCAAAGTCTAACGATATATTTCTCTTTGGCTTAGCAAATTTGCTCACCTTAAGCCAAATTTCAATCGTTTCCGCAGAAATTTTATCGTTTCTGGCATTTTTCTTAAAATATCAAGTTATGCCAAAAATTCCTTATCAATTTCTATCATCATCTCAGCGATCGATAATTCTGGGTCTACAAAACATGAACCGATATCATTCCAAAAGTTGTCTGAAACTTAAATTGTAGGAAAATTCTACTAGTGAATAGTGATTTTTGTCAATTCTCACTAAATTCATCACTATTAATCGAGACATAACTTCCAAAGTCTGGATATTTTCTCAGTTTATCCATCAGTATGGGTATGCTAAGCAATACTCATTGCTAACTTGGTACCCATGACATTTTGAAAATAGTTTTCGAATTATGATATCATCCTCGGATCTCAATCAGATACAGTTGTTACAAAATACTCACTGTAACTAAACCACGTTATCCACATCTCAAATATCTCATTTTCTCATAGACATATGACTATTATATGAAATCAATATCTTGTATTGAATAGTCAATCAATTCCTCAACTTGTTTCACAATCTCTGTTTGATCTAAACAATTCGAGCTATAAAACTCAAAGCTAGAAATTTCCCAAATTCATTGTGATACTTACCAATTCTGTAGTATCCCATTAGGTCTCGTATTTTTATCTTGACCTGCTGGCATGTCAAACAATTTTCCGCAAAATTCCAAAATTTCTTTCTTTATACCATCCCGTCAGAAATAGGATCTCAAGAATTATACGTCTCATCATTCCCAGAATAACACTATGTCATCTATAGTGTGCTTTTCGAATCAGTAGGATTCGATGCTATTTACTGATTGTTCAATCGCAACCCGCCACTAAATTGCATACTAAAATCTAGTTGGTTGATAAGACAAAACCAATTCCTTCACTCAATATCTGTATGGTCTGTTTTTCGAGTCTTTCCGATCTTCGAAATTTGAGGTGATCAAATTGCAAAGCATATATTGATGCTATCATTGCACCTTGCACTTTTTGGTTCAGTGCATCTGCTAGTAGTTTCCTTTTCCCTGATTGATATTGACTATCAAAGTCAAATTCTTTAATAAATCTAGCCATCGCTTCTATCTCAAGTTCAACTCTGACTGAATAACAGATATTTTAAACCCCAAAAATCAGAGTATATCATAAATTGTTCGCCGCCAAATACGTTGCCACATCTTCAAGGCAAAAATAATGGCTACAAGCTCGAGTTCATGAACAGGATATCATGATTCTTTCAGCATCAACTATCTGAAGCATATGCAATCATCTCCTCATGATGCATCAGAACGTATCTCAAATCTTTGACCAATTTGCACAAACTACATATCCCCCTGAACCAGTTAAACAAAATCAACATTCGGGATGTAGTCCACTTCAGTTTCAGCTATGAAAACTGCTTTCACATTCATCTGACCAAACGAAACTGAAATTTTGTTTTGGTCAATTGGTTCATAGGTCAGGCTATACTAAAATATCCTTCCATAAAAACCTCCAATATCTGGCAAAACTCATAAAACTTCGTATATCGAGTATACTGGTTACTTTTGGCCAAATTATTACTACCTCTACTTTAATGGGATCAAGAGATACCTGGTGAGTTGGAATCACCCATCCCAAAAAAACACTCAATTCAACCAAGATTTACACTTCGATAACTTGATATACAATCTAAGCTTCACGAAGCGTCTGAATCATCATTCGCAGATGTTCTGTATGGTTCCTTCCGCATCTCGTATACACTAGTATACCACTGATGAATATGATTACGATTCCGTCCAAAAGTTACGGAATTTTTAGTCATCAAATTCATAACTCTACTGGTATAGTTGTCAGACTATACGGCATTACCAAAAATTCAAAATGCCTTATCTGGTTTGATCAATTGCCTAGAGAATATTTTCCCTTCTGACTCAAACTTATGATAACCAGATTGAAAATCGTTCTTTTCATACTTCAAGTTTCTTACAATTGATCATTTACTTCTCGATCTTAGGCAGTGGGTATTTATTCTTGTCAATAGCCAATTCAACAACCTTTAATCGATACACATCTTCATCATATCATTTTTTCTTCTTCACGAACAATACTGATGTTCCCTCAAGGTGACATACTCAGACATATGTACCAGTATCGAGGATATTCAGTAACTATTCATATATCTGTCAACTCTGCTGATGACATTCCGTACAGTGCTTTCGATATTAAATCTATTCCTTGGCATCAACGAAGTTAAAATCGATTTCCTTCTCTAGTGGAAATTCTTTTATTCTTCAGAAAAATCTTGGTAAGATATCAGTCAACATCGATTCTTCCTGATCAGCATTAACGGCTTATGATCAAATATCCTTCATTTTCCAAATATCGCAACAACAATATTTTCATACTTGATACTATCAGTATCTTAGTTTGTTATTCGTGGCTATAAATATTTCATTTGTATCTAGAAGACGGTTAAAAAAAATTTATACCCTGAAATCATCTTACGATATCTTCAAGATTTATCAGAGTATCCATGCCCTTGATACAATCAAAACCATATTTCGACACTATCATTTAATTCAAATCCACAACACTATCAACAAACTGTAATCTGCAGTTCATTGTTGCAAGTGTGGATATAGTATAAATATCACTGCTGGTGTATTTTCCCAATCATCATTATCAATGCACATTTGATACAATATATGAAACCAATGATTTTATCTCAAATCAAACTCGTGCCGTGTGACCAATACACAACATGTATCTGTGATCACTAGCATCTCTATCATTGCCGAAATCAAAATGGTTCTATATCCTGGAGACATCTCAATCCCATTGTCAAGGTATACTCTCTGGTCTACAGGTAATTAACTGCTGCTTAAACTGAGTGGTCGTAAAGAATAACCACCATGATATCTACCCCTAGCTTAGGGTATTTGTTGTTATGGTTGCATCTGTTCCTGAGCACGTAACGTACATGCTCTGACTGACCACCATCAATATCAGTTCCTATTATTCTTTCAAATGGATCAGTAGATATTTACATCCACAGTGACCTCGAAAAGATTTGGTATTCTACAATCTCATAGTACATCCAGAACTACCAGAGCTGGATAAATTGGAGTGATACTTCTGAAACTTTTCTAGGATTACTTGGATTATCCCAATGATAGTCACTTCATTAATCTTTAATCCAGTTCTAATTACTTCGCACCAGATCGGTGTCTTATTCTTCAGCCGACACACTTCTAATTCTCATCTCTTCGCTAGTGAATAGCTATCGAGATTAAGCACATTCTTCGATTTCTCAAATCCACGATGATCGATTATCATTTTTCATGTAATCAATATGGCATTCTCGTAAACATATTTTCTCGTATCAAAAGAGGAAAACTCGTCTTCCATCACTACCATTACTCTAGATATTCTCATCTAAAAATATTGTAGTATTTATTCATAATTTGGACATATAAACTGGAACTAAATTACGACAGTCCCCAAATCCAAGTCATCATTCAAACTAACTCTCGTTGTTTCTCACAACAACTACACTCTATTCTTCAATTGAAATATCACTATTTTCAATATTCTCAAGTTCTAAATTATCATCTTGGCGTACACAGGTTTTGACGTAAACTCATACGTATAACCCTGGTCCTTCAGACTTAAATTCCCGATGTCAATCGACACAAAGCGTTTTATCTAGTTCTAGTGTCATCCCACTAATCACAAGGATAAGTCCCAAAGTGATAAACATTTTCAATAACACTAAGTTAATTCAATTCACAGTTTACAGTGCCTACAGGTACAAAGATGGCTCTTAAAGTTTGTATCGCTGCTACCTGTCCAAACACAAACTGTTCATCATAAAATCAAAACATCATATACAATCTCAAGTCAGAGATGTTCTCATCACTTATTCTACATCATCATCTGATAAGCAAATGTCAGTGCTAACAGATAAAATTCTCAAAATTATATGCAACTCAACATAATATATGCAACTCAGCATTCAAATTCCCTACATTATATGCAACTCAGCATATTAAAATATTTAGAGATATGACATCTAATTATCCCTGCTTAATAATCCATTACATGTATAAAATCTCATTATCGAACATGTAAACAGCAGGCAAGAGCATATAAATCAGATAGTCAGACACATGCACAAACAATTCATTTGTGTCTATACTCAGTGCCCTAACTCTAGTTCGAGCATAACCCAGATTATGCTCTGATACCATAATGTGAGGGCCCGATCCTAACGTGGTGTTTAATTAACACATAATGATTAATTTGCATAAACAGCGGAATATTTATTTCAAATGTCTTGTCAAACGGCCCTAAAAGTTTTTCGCTTTTAGGTGATACATATATACTGATACAGAAAATATATAATTCCAGTTTCAAATTTACATGTTGATCATAACATAATTACCAAGTATAACATCAACCGGTAGTAGCATAATTAAAATACAGATACTCGGGTATACCCCGGTAAATTTAAAACAGAAGTCAAAATACTCTAACAACTACTGGGACTCAAAACATAAAACATAACCTGAGCTCGCTCTCAAGGAGCTCCGGTATTCATCGATGCTTCACCTTGAGCATCCGCATTACGTCTACCTGTACCACCTGTCATGCCCATACAACAAAGACATGACAGCCCCCCGCGAAGGGGGTCAGAACCCAGTACGAGAAAGAAATAGAATCACGTCAAGAATGACAAAGTATCATGCAATGCATACCATGTATGAATGCGATGTATGAATGGGTACAAGGAATCGAATATCAAGATACCAAAAATCGGAGTCCAAAGGAAGGTATCATCAAATCATCAAAGCTCGAGCAGAGGGTGACAGTGTACGTACATTGCGCTAGGAAAACTCATCCTATGTACGTTACTGCATCCAGCCCTCGTGTCTAGGTCCGGTCGCACCTGCACGTGACTACAGTTACTACCTATACTGCCTGTCATCGCCATGCTCGTCGTACCCGACACTCAGAGTAAGTCAACTCAGTCATAATCATGGATATCAAAGGAATGATAGATCAATATGATATGCCCATGAATCATTTATGCATCAAATGACATATGCAACTCAATTTATCATGCAATCTCATGTGAAAGTATATACAAATCATGTAATTTCACATATCATGTAATCCAAGACATTCATCATGTCATATTGTCACATAAGAATCATATAGTGACAAATAAGTCATATAAATCAAATAATGACATATAAGGCCATACATTAGCATCATTACACGTCTTTGCCAGACGTCATGATAAAACTCATTTCAACGTACCTCGACCCAAGCTAATCTACCGAGACTTCTCAGATCAACCCCGGAATCTATTAACCTGGTCATATAAATTCCAAATAACACTAAGTGTTCAAAAAGCGCATTGAATATATTGCAACTTCTAAATATTGGCCCTCAGCGATTTTCTTAATTTTCAGCCTGACCCATTTTCGTAGAAAAATCATTATAAATTCATAAGACCTCCAAATGACTTCAAACCAGTGGGAAGCATTCGACAACAACAAGGTTCATTTCATATTTAATGAGCTTTAGCTAATTCATAGGTCTAGAGGTCGATTCATAGCATAATTCATCGAATTCTGATATGCTCTGTTAGTGCAGATTGAGCAGTGATAGGGAAAAGGTCATAACTCACTCATATGAACTCCAAATCATGTGAGGCCAGTTTCTAATGCAGGATAACTCAACATTATACAATACATATCTTATGAGAGTTAAGCAAAATAGTTAATCTGGAGGTACATTATTTGAAAAACATATAAGCCTAAAAACTCGTATGAAATCCTTTTCCAGATTGAACACCATGTGGTAAAATTAGTATAACTTTTTCATATGAACTCAAAATTGAGTGAGGCCAATTCCAAATACAAGCTAACACCCAATAATACAACTCTTATTAGATCCGAAAATTTCAAATTCCTAGCCATGTATTCCCAGAAATTCGAAGAACACAATGCATGAAACACGAATGCACTGAATTTCCAGAGTTTACACATTTTGGTAAAATGACCATAACTTTTTCATCCTAAATCAAACTTAGATGCTTTTGGTGGCCCATTAAAGCTAACACAAGATACTACAAATCTTATCAGAAGAGTTATCTTCAAATTCGAAGCTTATCTATACTTAAAATTCAAAACAACAGACGATCAGTACACTGAAATATGCAGGATATTTGACAGCAATTCTTCACTACATTTCTCATGTCAAAGCATCAAAATTCGACCCTTCATCCTACATGCAAGTTGATGAAACTCAAAAATGATGTTATACCTTTGCAATACTTTAGGATTTGAGTACTAACAAATCCCCAACTCAGCCAAGGCTCCATGAATGCAGCTGCTACTCGAAAATTCTGCTTCAATGTTGCTCCAACCTTGAATTTTTTTGGTACATCTTGTTCCTCAAGCTTAGTAGCATTCAAATATATCTTTGCATGTGACATGCACTTGCAAATTCAAGAGGATTTTGGTAGGATTTGAGCTGCAATTTTCGAATGGTAGAGGAGAGAAGGAGAGAATTGTATGGGTATGATGAGAGAGATGATGTGTTGGAAATGAAGACCAAATTCTGATTTTGCATGGTATATGCGTGAGTTTCTGTGCACATTTGGCATTATTTTTAATTCATTTGATGTATTGTGAAATCCATGTGTTAATACATCATTATTTTGCAAGATTAAAGGTCCAAAATGATGTACTACACATGAGTTAAATTAATTAGTGGCATGTGTTCTCCAAGTGCCATGTGATCATGCACATGCTCATGCACTAAAACATGTTCCACTAGTTGGTTGACTCATCGTGGTCCGGAACACCTTAATTCAAAGTCTATACTTTTAATTATCCGGGTTGGCTTAATCATCGTTAATCCGGGTTAATTAGCATTGGGGCCTTACAATATCTATACTCCGTACGTCAACACGTACCTGTAAAGCGACACAAACGAGATAAATCAGTCGTCACTGGCTAATTGCCTCGTTGCCCCGTCCCCTGTGATGATGCTACAATAATATTACCAAGAAACCATGTTATAAGAGGCTTCATAAACAATTGTGACAAAATATAACATTTTCAACAATCTGACCCTGGCGATCGATCTCATGGTTTAAGGCGATCGATCGCCTAAGGCTTTGATCCCAGGCGATCGATCTCTTATTTTCACACGATCGGTCGCCTCCCCTTTGAAAAACATTCTGCCTTGAGGCGATCGATTGCCACTCGAAGCGATCGATCGCTTAATGCACCGCCACTCTCATGTTTAGCCACAGGCGATCGATTGCCTCGAAGATAGCGATCGATCGCCTCCTCTGTTTTCAGAAAAGTCATGGCGATTTTCTACTTCTTTTCTTGGTGTTTCTCCTACACCTCACTTTCAACCATTTAAACAGGTTTCATGCAATCACTAGTAACATAGAAACATGTTGCTCTCATCATACAACTCAATTCTTTGCATGATAACAAGTCTCAATTCAAAGCATACAAAATAGTAACCACATGCTCCAAGTTTCCATTCACTACTTCCATATACGTCATATGTTATATAATTCTTACCAAGAATTGATGAAGTTACTGCACTTAACTTCCTAGCTTGTATACCAAGTAAATTCCAAGCAAAAGATGGAAAGAAGAAGCAAGGGATTGAAGAGGGTTTTGTAGAGATTTGTAGGTGAGATTTGGTGTGTTATGTTTTTAAAATCTGATTTGTGTGAGATATAATCAGCTTCCAAATCCAACTCAAATTCACACCACATGCTAACTCCACTCAAATGCACATTCAAATGCCTCTCACATGCATGCTAAATGCACACCAAGGTTAAATCCCACTATACATCCATATTAAATTCATAAATCATATGTTTATGTTAGGAACTCATTTCTTTAATTCTCATATGTCTTTTATTTTCCAGTGAGATTCCATTCATACATGTCTTTATTCCTACTCAGTTCACTCCGAACCCGAGTCCATAACATACTGTAATTAATCATAATTACCCCATAAACATATAACACATGTATACGTCAAATCGAGGCATGACATATTATTTTCTCAGGAAAATCTTGGTAAGTTTTCTTACAACTAGGATATCAGTCAACCTCGACTCTTCCTAATCAACATTCGTTGCTTATTAAATATCCCTCATTTTCCACGTATCGCAACCACAATATTTTCATAGCTGATACTATCAGTATCTAAGCTTGCTATTCGTGGCTATAAACATTTCATTTGGATCCACAATACAGTCGAAAATTCACTACACCATAAATAAAAAAATCATCTCTAATATTTCGAAACTTATCAGAGTACCTATGACCTCGATATAATCAAAATCCTATCTCGGCAACACCACTAAATTCAAATCCACAATACTATTATCAAACTATAAGATACAGTTCACTATTGCATGTATTGATCGTATAATCATCTCGGCTGGTGTATTTTCCAAATAATCATTATCAATGCACATTTGATGCAATATATGAACAAAATGTTTTTGTCTCAATAAAACTTGTGCAGTATGATCAAATACATGTATCTGCGATCACTAATATATAGTCTGCAAGTAACTAACTGCTGCTGGAACTGAGTGGTCGAAAAGGATAACCAGTCTGATATCTACCCCTAGCTCAGGGTATTTGTTGTTATGGCTGCATCTGTTCCTGAGCACGTAGCGGAAATGCTCTGATTGGCCACAATCAATATCAGTTCTTCTTATTCTTTCACATGGAATAAGAGATACCTACATCCACAGTGACCTCAAAAAGATCTGGTATCCTACAATCTATTAGCATCTCTAGAATTACTAGAGCTGGATGAACTGGAGTGATATTTCTGAAACTTTTCTAGAACTAATTGGATTACTCCAAATGATAGTCATTTCATTAACATTTAATCCAGTCCTAGCTACTCAGCACCACATTGGTGTCTTATCCTTCAGTGGAAACACTTTTAATTCTCATATCTTAGCTAGTGAATAGCAATCGAGGTTAAGCATATACTTCTATTTCTCAAGTCCGCGATAAGCGATTATCAATTTCCATATAATCAACATGGCCTTCTCGTAAACATCATTTCTCGTGTCAAAAAGAGGGAAAACTCATCTTCCATCACTACCATTACTCTAGATATTTTCATCTAAAAGAGTTCATATTGTAGCTTTTATTCATAGTTCGGACACATAAACTGGAACCGAATTACGACAGTCCCCATATCCAAGTCTTCATTCAAACCAATTCTCATTGTTTCTCACAACAACTATACCCTATTCTTCAATTGAAATATCACTAATTCAATATCCTCAAGTTCTTCGAACTCAAATCCCGATGTCAATCGACAAAATGTGTTTTAAATAGTTCTAGTGTCATCCATAAGCACAAGGATTAAGTCCCAAAGTGATATATAAAATTCTCAATGGACGCATTACCACTAAGTTATAATTCAAGTAACAGTTTACAGTGCCTACATGTACGATAGATAGCTATTAAAGTTCATATTACTGCTACATGTCCAAACACTAACTGTCCATCAGAAAATCAAAACATCATATATAAATCTCAAGTCATAGATGTTATCATCACTTACTCTACATCATCATCCGATCAGCAACTGTCACTGCTAACAGATAAAATTCTTAAATTCTCAAAATTATATGCAACTCAACATATTATAATACTAAGAGATATAACATCTAGCTGTCCCTGCTTAGTAATCCATTACATATCTAAAATTTCATTATTTAACATGTACTCATAGCAGACAAGAGCATATAAAAATACGTAGTCAAGTACATGCACAAACAATTAATGATCAAATAATAATCAAGACGTCGGTTCACCCATATAATCCCCAAAAGTTGTCTAGTAATTAAGATTCAAAATTCTATATTCTAGGGGGTGGCGAGTTTTCCTATTTCATTCGTTATACCTTGGTCCGGCTATAACAAGTCTAGCATTAATCTACAATAAACCACTCCAGTGTCCTTATTGAACGATTAATACCGAAAAACGCTTTGTGAAAACTACCAGCCTTCTATTTTGGTAAATCTATTGCTATCACACGTGTGCTAGATTTACTTGGTCGGTGTCAACCTAAAACCTACGGCCTAATTTACTACGTCGTATCGTAATCTCCTATGGTCAATTCAATCATGATTACCAAAATCATGCAAAAGGTAGCTAATCTTTTACAAACATTAAAAACATAAATTATGAACAAAGATCATGGAAATCGAATCAAAACCGAAGGGTTCAAACATGGGATCCCCTGTGTCTTGATAAACAAAATTAGCCAACAACCAAATTATAATGCAAAAATATGTCTTTAAACAAATTCAACATCAAAATCTGAAATTCAAAATATCTAAGTTCAGAAATACTAAGATAACGAGGATGTCACTCCGTGCGTCGCTCCGTTCTTCAGTTCCTTGCGTTGCTCTTGCTCTTCAATGAATTATGGTATGTTTTGTTGTGGATGGAGGAAGAAGAGGCTGCCCTTAGGTCTCAGAAAAAGTGTCAAAAGTCCTCTAATTTGCGTGCCTAGGTCTGATAAGTAAAAAAAATCCGAGCAGGGAGGGGTCCACCTTGAACCAAACATGGAAAGTCTTTTTTTTTTTCTTCATAAAACACTTATCGACGATCGATCTTCGTTCAGTGCCGATCGATCGCCACTTCCTACTAGACGTTCATAGCCAATATATTAATATCCGCAATCGATCTTGGCTTCCCACCGATTGATCGCGAGAATGCTATGTACATTGGCGACCGATCTTCATTATTTGCCGATTGATCGCCAATACAATCTGCTTGGTTCCTAAACTTTTATTCCCTTGGACATAGATTCCTGAAATACACAAATATATACCAAAAAGCGTAAAATCGTCCAGGAATCAACGCGAAAATCCCTATAAACTCGTAGCAAAATAAGTGTAAAATTCACACTTATCAACTCCCCCAAACTTAAGCTTGATCGTCTCGAGCAAGAAATAAAGTCAAAAAGTCGAGTTCAACATTGAAGATTCAAATAAACCAATTCACAGTCAATCATGTAGCTCAGATATCTCACTTACAGACGAACAAAAACAACTCAGAAAGTTTAACATGTTGTATTTTCTCTTAGATCAAGCAATATGTCTCCAAATCAGAACGTGCGTGTGTGTTATTGTCACTTTCGAGTTCCATGCAAATTTCATAGATCAAATCATGCTAGTCAATGAAAAGTAATATTATCGTTGAGCATTTCATAGACCTATTTTCAAACAACTTCTCCACTAATCTAGTCACTCTGTAGACTTGGATCAATAGGTATAAGCATGTAATGTTCATATTGTTAGCACAAAATTGAGCTTCTCTTCTTTTTCTTTTAGCCTTGGCTACTTTTAGTCTTATTTAGTCTTTTTTTTTCAAGGCTTTATCTATCTTTTTCTTTTCTCATTCATCAATTTTTTTTAATAATAAGCTCATCCAACAATCAAGTGCATCTAATGAGAATCATTATACTCCCTTTAGGTAAGGATAATTTTTTTTCAATTTAGGCTCATGTAGGTGGGTATAATGAGTTGCCAAAGAATTTTTTTTTGAATGGTGGCTAATAGTATGTTGAACACACTCCATTCTTTTTCAATTAAGCTCAAAATGGGACACTAGATATTGATATATATCATGGTAAGCTTGAAAGGCTCAAACGGTCCAAAGATCGCCTAAATAATTTCCAAGTCAAGTTCATAACTATAAAATTTCACCTAAAAGTGTCATCATCAAATAGTTTCTAAGGTACTCTAAGATGCTCAAACACAATTCATCAAGTTCACAAAGATTATCACTATTAGAAATGCACTTCACAAGATTATGACTCAAATGTGCTTAATGAATTCCTCATCTTAGACATGCTCACTCAAAACAAGATATTCACAAACGAGTCTTACAATCATCAAAACTCAAGTTGACATGCATAGTGAGATTAATATAATCATGGAATAGAGACCACTACTATGATTCATTCTTATCTTACTAAATGAATTCATTTTCAAGAAAAAATTTTGTTGGTGCTCGAAAAACGATAAATTTCCAAATAAGTTGCACTCCCCCAAACTTAATTCATGCATTGTCCTCAATGTACTAGGCATGGAAAATGAGACAAAGCATTTACCTTTGACAACGACCGTCCGTGATCGTTGTCCAATTCCTCATCAGCTCATGGGGCAAAGTAATGGAACATAACACAACACGCATGGAGTCTCACCAAAAATAAAAAACAAAACAAAAGCAAACCAAAACAAACCCAAAAGCAAAGCAAAAACAAAGCAAAAAGATAAGAAAAGTTATTGATTTATAGTCCGAAGCTGGACTTTTTACTACATGTCCTCAAAGGTTGGAATCGTTTGTGGAGCACGAATCTCCATAATCAATTGGGTAATGCCTCAACCTCTCATCATTAACGATGTAAGTGCCTAGAATATGATCACTTACCTTAATGGCTCCATGCAGATATATCTTGGTAACAGTGAATGGTCCAACCCATGAAGCCTTTCGCTTGCTTTGGAAAATGCGAGGTGATGGCGCTTTATGCAATTGGACTATCACTCCCTTCATAAACGTCCTTTTATATTTTTGCTTCTTTGCCTTCCTTGGCTTCACCCTGTCATGGCTCTTGCCTTCTTCAGTCTCTAGTTCGGGCTTCGCCTTCACCTCATCCGTACCTTGCACCACATCATCAGACAAAATATTAATTTTATCAATAATAAAACATGTGTGCGTGTTGTGTTCTTGTGGTGAAGTTTGAAACATGGTAAAGGTGACATGATCCTCTCCTACACGGAGGATCAACTTCCATTCTTCAACATTGATAATAGGTCTTCCGGTAGCTAGGAATGGGCGCCCCAGGATCAATGGCATGCTCGCATCCTCCTCCATATCCAACACAAGGAAATCCAGCGGGAAAGTGAATTGATCTATCTAGACTGGCACATCCTTGATGATTCCTAGTGGATAGGTGATAGACTTGTCCGCCATTTGCAACACCACCCTTATGGTCTTCGGCTCTCCCAGTCCAAGTCGCCTAAAAACAGACAACGGCATTAAGTTCACACTAGCACCCAAATCACATAATGATTTAATGGAAGAAATAGGGCCAATTGTGCAAGGAATAGAAAAACTCCCTGGATCCTTCAACTTCGTGGCCGACTTCTTTTGCATAATGGCACTACATTCCTCGGTCAATAAGATAGTTTCGCGCTCTCCCAATTTCTGCTTCTTAGACAACATCTTCTTTAAGAATTTAGCATAATTCTGTGATGACCAGAGATTAGGGATGTTAATCCCGGAGTGTTAATAACCCGTAAAGTTGTTTTACGTGGCGATTTGGAGTTTAATCGCGGTGTTGGGCCTTCTGGGCTCGTCTATTTGAGTAGTTGGGATCGTTGGATCCCGAGGTTGAGATCGTATTCTCATTTCGGTGAAAACCTGTGAGTTGGGTTTTTAGTGTGACTCAGAATCTCGGGTGCTTTGTGTGGGCACCGGTAGGGGGTTTTTGAGTTAGAGAGAGAATTTTTGAAAACAGATGATTTTTAATGAATCATGATGTATTTGTGGGGCTATTAGTATTTCGGGGTATTTTTGCTATAAATACCAGTTGAACCCGAGATTTTAATTATTGGAACCATTTTCCCCACCATTCCCGTCGCTTTCTCTCTCCCGCGCCAACACCCTTTCCCGATCCCCTTTGACCCACGCGACTTCAGGCCGTTCGCCCGCCGCCGTCCGGCCGCCGTTCGGCGCGTGCCACCCGCCGTTGGATTCGTCTCTCCGAGGCGCAGCTATTCATACCATCAATTTGAAGTTTGGTCGCGATTTGAGCTCGGATTTCTGCAGAAAGCGTAGGGTTCGAAACTGGAGTTCATCCGATTTTTGGGGCTCGATTTTGGTATGATTTTGGTACGATTATTCTGGTGTTTTTGGGGCGTTTTTGAGCTGTTATTGAGTCGATAATTTCAGACTTTTATGGTTCGAAAATATTTGTTGCATTTGGTTCGAATTTCAGCGCTATTTTCGTGAGTTAGGGTTCGAAATTGGGGTTTATGTTCGAATTTTGGGGATTTTTGGCAAGGGTGATGATTCTTGTTAGTAATCGATTAATTCATGTTTTAGATGATTTGTGGTGTTTAGTTTGGGTTCGATTTGTGTTGTGAAGGTTCGAAAATTTGTGGGGTGTTCTTGAGCGATTTTCGATAATGGTTAATTGTCGTGTGTTGACAATATTTTGAGGGTTATGGGTGTGCTTGAGCATGGGTTGCATGTTCGTAATTAATTGTGAATTAATTTATCGTGTTAGCACATCGTTCCTCGGGGCATGGAACTCGAGCAAGGTTTGGCTCGGACTTCGGAAATTTAAGGTACGTGCGACGTACGAGCATTACTTTATGTGAGAGCATTTGTGAAATGCATAATGTATTTTGATTTCATCGATGGTTGTGCGCATGGTTATATTTATGTGTTGATATATATGGGGTACTGGGTCTATATGACTATTGTACGGCATTTGAGATGCCTGAGAATGATCGTGGGATCATGCATTCATTATAAGACATGTGAGATGTCTAGGCATAATGGAAAATTGGTAAAAAAATGCTAGGCATTTGAGCTATCTGTGATCGATAGCGAAATTGAGAAATCAGTATTAGATATTGAGATATCTATATTTGCATGTATAATGAACTTGGAACCATTGATTATTGATATTTGAGAATCAGGCATGCGATGAGTAAATCAATGTGTGGATTTACTGATTTTTGAGATTTGATGAGTTTGATGATTGTGAGAACAGGGACAGTACACGGAATCCTGGATGAGGACGTTGCCATCCAGGGAGTATCATTTAAAATTCATTAGTATTTACTTTTGTTGTAAATTATGAATTTCATTACTGTGATTATGGGATTTTGTGTATTGGTATGCTCACCCCGTTGGGGACTGTCTCTGTTGGGGCAGGTGAACAGGTACATCGATGGCTTTGGAGTTGAGCTCGAGCTGTTGATTGGATGTACTCCCAGGATCGTGGTACCAGGGCTTGATGGAGCACGGTATCGTATAGAGTACTTATATACACCCGAGGGTTATATACATATTTATGATGCTCGCATGTGAGCACGGTTATGCTTGTATATGGGTTGTATATAAAGGCATGAGCCTTTCTCTCTTTCATTCTATGTTGCATGCAATTAAGGGTAGAATTGCTAATGATATGAGAGTCGATGGTGTATTATGTGGGGGTTGAAACCCACTTTTGTCGTCTTGTGTGTGGTGTCTTCCCTGGCTGGGAATTTACTTGGTATTGCTGCATTATGATGGGTATTATGTTTTCCCTGGCCGGGAATTATGTTATGTGTTGCGCTTTTATTTCGGGATAGCTCAATTTACGGGGAGACTCTGCCCAAATTTTTATAAAAGTTCACAATGTAAAAAGTGGCAAAATGGGGATGGTAATGGGCAACTCTATGAGTCTATATGTTAGTAGAGATGATCTTATAACGTTGAACAGTAAAGAAATTTTGTAAGCATCATCTGAGTTTCCCGATTGATTTGTATAGAAGCATGTGCCACACATAGTGGTTAATACACTAATCAAGGGTTAAGGGCTAGGGGTCCTTACATTAGTGGTATCAGAGCAGTGGTTAGCTCTTTGGGGCTGTTGAGGGCCTGGAACATGCTGATAGGGATGAGTAGCACATATTTATGCATGATAGTAGCTAGTGTTGTGTGACACAACTATTTTGCTCATGTGCATTTGTAACATGTGATCATAGTGAAACGATTATATGTCATGACATCTATAGAATCATAATATAACCTATTGATTATGATTGTGAGTTGTGACACGGGACAACCAAGTGGAGCATATTGAAATGCATTGGGATACAGGAAGTACTTTGTACTCATAATTTATGCATTACTCATTATAATCATATTGTGGGGAATATGGATTATCATATGCTCATGGTTTGGGATTGTTCCTGTAGGGACACTATGACGTGGAAAGGCTAAGGCCATGGTTGAAAGACACGAAACGGTAACCTGCGTTTTATATACATCCTGGAATTATGCATTGTGGTTGCATGTATACATGTAGTGATGATTTTAATGCTTTGCCGCCAAATGTTGAAGCGAGGGGTGGGAGTACCGCATGTCGCATTTGAGCGAGGTGCATTAAAATACACTCATGATGATGTATGTTGGTATATGGATTATGCTTTGTGATGCAGGTATGGATGAAATACTTGGTGAATATCCCATGAGTCATTGTTATGGATGAGTGATGATTTTAAATGCTTGCCGCTATTTATTGTTTTGTGCCGCTAAAATGTGAAGCGAGGGGTGGGAGCGCCGCATGTCACATTGAAGCGTGGTTAGCATATGAGGCGAGGAAAGAATATTTGCCGCTAAAATGTGAGGCGAGGGGTGGGAGTACCGCATTTCCATTTAAGCGAGGTTATTCTATGCCGCCTATATGTGAAGCGAGGGGTGGGAGTACCGCATGTTTTTACTTGAGCGAGGGGCATTAAAATACACTACCGTGACAATTACGAGGGATCGGCTATATTGACTGGCGATGGTTCATGCCGCCATGTATATTGATAGCGACGGTTCATTCCGCTATATTGACTGGCGATGGTTCATGCCGCCATGTATATTGATATCGACGGTTCATTCCGCTATATTGACTGGCGATGGTTCATGCCGCCATGTATATTGATAGCGACGGTTCATTCCGCTATATTGACTGGCGATGGTTCATGCCGCCATGTATATTGATAGCGATGGTTCATTCCGCTATATTGATTGGCGATGGTTCTTGCCGCCATGTATATTGATAGCGACGGTTCATTCCGCTATATTGACTGGCGATGGTTCATGCCGCCATGCATATTGATAGCGACGGTTCATTCCGCTATATTGACTGGCGATGGTTCATGCCGCCATGTATATTGATAGCGACGGTTCATTCCCTATATTGACTGGCGATGGTTCATGCCGCCATGTATATTGATAGCGATGGTTCATTCCGCTATATTGATTGGCGATGGTTCTTGCCGCCATGTGTATTGATAGCGATGGTTCATTCCGCTATATTGATTGGCGATGATTCTTGCCGCCATGTGTATTGATAGCGATGCCTCTTTCCGCTATTATGTGGACGATGATTCATGCTCAGGTGTATGGCGAGGTTTCATGCCACTTATTATATGACGAGGTATCATGCCGTCGATTCTATAGCGATGGATTGTGCCGCTATGTACTCAGCACAGGATTTTGCCGCCTTCGAGCGATGGGTGCTGATTTCGTACTATTATTGAGCGACGGAGACAGGTATGCCGCTATATTGTTAGCGATGAGGTGTGAGTTATTGCTATTCTATTAGCATTATTGTAGCTGGCATGCGACGATATACATGTTTTATTATGACTATTTTATTAGCATGATGATGGATGACATACGCTGAGGTACATGGACCGTCACGAGTTGACTGGGTTGTTTAGATGTCATTGTTGACGTGTATCGTCACTAGTTGGCAATGCCTTAGATGCCATGAGTTGGCATGTGTCGTCATGGGATGACGATGACGATGGTGTAGGAGATGTCTTCTTAGACATGCATCATCGTTACGATGAACAATGCGTTGAGTATACGTATTCAGTGGTATGCCTTGAGTGCCAGTACCGAGCACAAGGTGGTGTGTACGTCACCGATTGACATGACCCTTATACCGAGCGGGTTGCTCGAGGAATGGATGGATGCGCTGTACATGTGATTGTACCGCTGCTTATGTTTGGGGTGATCATATTACGAGTGGTGATACCCTTTTGGTATACTCGTTGGAATAGTTTTTGGCCATGTTTTTGGACGACAGGAGTAATCATGGGGGGAAATTACTCGCTTTCTGTCGATATGACATGTGGTGGACATGGTCACACCACCCTTGAGGGTGTATGATGGGTCCTAAGGGAGTAGGATCATGTTATGTTAGGTACATAGGGACATTGGAGTGTCCAGGGTGTATCGGCATTAGAGGAACGTTGGGTACAGACCCACTATTGATTTTTCCTTCCCACGGTATGGTGTGCCGTGCGGAAACGTCCGTCTTGTTGGTAGGTTTGAGGTAAACCTAAAGAGGCAGAGACTAGGTTGTCTGCCGCGTGTGTGCAGCACCATGATGGGCTTGCTAGAGCTGTTATACTGCTCGTTGGAACCAAGTTTGGCAAATCGTAAGGTGATACGATGTAGATTGTGGTGGACTCTAGTAGTCACCATGTCATTTGAGGTTGAGGTTGTGCATGCCTCACTGAAACGTGTATACGTTTATGGTTAATCTTGGTGAGACTTGTCTGGGACAGCTCATGATGTTGGTATACCAACGAGAGAGTCGTCAGGTCGTTATTGACTCGATTTGAGGGGAATCCGTGTATTTGGGATACAATGGGTGTTATTGTATCCAGCTTTCCGAACGGTGGTTCGAGACTAGTGGATCTCGAGTTCGATGGCACTTCCCTTGTGAGGAAGGAGGTAGTATTATACCTATTTGGGAATCTTTGAAAGATTCGGTGAGTTGGTATGTGTGGTGTTGATTTTGGGAATCACACCGTGTTGTTGATCGTCGATTATCATTCTCCACTGAGTAAGGAATGACTCAGAATTGACGGTTGTGTTTGGGGCTTAGGGGTAGGTTGTAGATACCCGAGCCAAGTGCATTGAGTATGCATGAGGTGTTCGTGCTTAGGCAGATATACCGATGAGTATACGGATGCCAGTTATTGATTTATTTTTTTGTCAAGCATAGAGTTATGCTATTTTTGGATGGTTAAAGCTCTGATGAGAGATATGGAACACCTTGAGATTGGGAATCTCCATGGCACGATAATTATGAGGCATAATCGTGAGGTTAGTTGACTCCTTTGAGGAGGGATTATCTTGTATGGGTTAAGGTACTTCCCTGTTGGTGTTTTCCTTCGAGTTATGCGATAGCCTTCCCAAGTTTGGATTGTTAAATCCTATGTTTATCAAGGGATGGCAGGAATTCGGATTGGTTGGGTGTCGCTGTCGACACAAGCGTTGAGGATGCAATGGGTTTATTGCATGTCCTTTCAGAATTTGAAATTCTGTGGAGTCTCGGTTGTTTATTTATGATCAGGATGTGATTCTTGGAACATCCGGAGGTGGACATCTTGTGAGATGTGTTCGGACGTGGATCGGTGGCCGTGAGTTGCCCAATCCGAGTTGCAGGGGGTGCAACTGCTCCTTGGATGGAGGTGGTCTGTGTAGCAGGAACCAGGTTTGGTATGTGTACACCGTGGTATGCTAATGTTTCCCCCGTAACGATGTATGTTAGACATCGTGAGTCATGATATGGATGTCTTTGAATGACATCTACGATGGAATCGGAAGCAATTCGAATCCTTGCAGTTTCAGTTGACTAACTGCTTTTGGACTGTTAGCGTTGAGTTGTACTGACGCTCTTCGACGTTATAATGGATTTGGAAGTCTATTCCACTCCAGAGTTTGACACGAGGTCAACGTTCTCACGGTTGAGGTGTCATTCAGGATGCGTTCTTACTAAGTGGTATTAGAACTAAGGATGACTGTCTGATCTACAGCCATAAGTATCGGTTTTTTTTGCGGTCATGAGAGACTGACCTTTGGGATGAACCGCATCGAGGTATGTTTTGCCTCTTGGGTGGTATGTTGGTTTTGGTATGTCGCTCTGTTTCAGAGTTTGATGTGAGGTAAGTATCCTCGCGTTTTTTTTTAAGACGATTATAATATGGTCAAGAATCGAGGTTATGGCTTCATGTTGTTGGGTAGCCTGGGTGTTACGTATTACACCGGTGCTAATTTCGAGGACGAAATTCTTTTAGTGGGGGATATTGTGATGACCAGAGATTAGGGATGTTAATCTCGGAGTGTTAATAACCCGTAAAGTTGTTTTACGTGGCGATTTGGAGTTTAATCGCGGTGTTGGGCCTTCTGGGCTCGTCTATTTGAGTAGTTGGGATCGTTGGATCCCGAGGTTGGGATCGTATTCTCATTTCGGTGAAAACCTGTGAGTCGGGTTTTTGTGTGACTCAGAATCTCGGGTGCTTTGTGTGGGCACCGGTAGGGGGTTTTTGAGTTAGAGAGAGAATTTTTGAAAACAGATGATTTTTAATGAATCATGATGTATTTGTGGGGCTATTAGTATTTCGGGGTATTTTTGCTATAAATACCAGTTGAACCCGAGATTTTAATTATTGGAACCATTTTCCCCACCATTCCCGTCGCTTTCTCTCTCCCGCGCCAACACCCTTTCCCGATCCCCTTTGACCCACGCGACTTCAGGCCGTTCGCCCGCCGCCGTCCGGCCGCCGTTCGGCGCGTGCCACCCGCCGTTGGATTCGTCTCTCCGAGGCGCAGCTATTCATACCATCAATTTGAAGTTTGGTCGCGATTGAGCTCGGATTTCTGCAGAAAGCGTAGGGTTCGAAACTGGAGTTCATCCGATTTTTGGGGCTCGATTTTGGTATGATTTTGGTACGATTATTCTGGTGTTTTTGGGGCGTTTTTGAGCTGTTATTGAGTCGATAATTTCAGACTTTTATGGTTCGAAAATATTTGTTGCATTTGGTTCGAATTTCAGCGCTATTTTCGTGAGTTAGGGTTCGAAATTGGGGTTTATGTTCGAATTTTGGGGATTTTTGGCAAGGGTGATGATTCTTGTTAGTAATCGATTAATTCATGTTTTAGATGATTTGTGGTGTTTAGTTTGGGTTCGATTTGTGTTGTGAAGGTTCGAAAATTTGTGGGGTGTTCTTGAGCGATTTTCGATAATGGTTAATTGTCGTGTGTTGACAATATTTTGAGGGTTATGGGTGTGCTTGAGCATGGGTTGCATGTTCGTAATTAATTGTGAATTAATTTATCGTGTTAGCACATCGTTCCTCGGGGCATGGAACTCGAGCAAGGTTTGGCTCGGACTTCGGAAATTTAAGGTACGTGCGACGTACGAGCATTACTTTATGTGAGAGCATTTGTGAAATGCATAATGTATTTTGATTTCATCGATGGTTGTGCGCATGGTTATATTTATGTGTTGATATATATGGGGTACTGGGTCTATATGACTATTGTACGGCATTTGAGATGCCTGAGAATGATCGTGGGATCATGCATTCATTATAAGACATGTGAGATGTCTAGGCATAATGGAAAATTGGTAAAAAAATGCTAGGCATTTGAGCTATCTGTGATCGATAGCGAAATTGAGAAATCAGTATTAGATATTGAGATATCTATATTTGCATGTATAATGAACTTGGAACCATTGATTATTGATATTTGAGAATCAGGCATGCGATGAGTAAATCAATGTGTGGATTTACTGATTTTTGAGATTTGATGAGTTTGATGATTGTGAGAACAGGGACAGTACACGGAATCCTGGATGAGGACGTTGCCATCCAGGGAGTATCATTTAAAATTCATTAGTATTTACTTTTGTTGTAAATTATGAATTTCATTACTGTGATTATGGGATTTTGTGTATTGGTATGCTCACCCCGTTGGGGACTGTCTCTGTTGGGGCAGGTGAACAGGTACATCGATGGCTTTGGAGTTGAGCTCGAGCTGTTGATTGGATGTACTCCCAGGATCGTGGTACCAGGGCTTGATGGAGCACGGTATCGTATAGAGTACTTATATACACCCGAGGGTTATATACATATTTATGATGCTCGCATGTGAGCACGGTTATGCTTGTATATGGGTTGTATATAAAGGCATGAGCCTTTCTCTCTTTCATTCTATGTTGCATGCAATTAAGGGTAGAATTGCTAATGATATGAGAGTCGATGGTGTATTATGTGGGGGTTGAAACCCACTTTTGTCGTCTTGTGTGTGGTGTCTTCCCTGGCTGGGAATTTATTGGTATTGCTGCATTCTGATGGGTATTATGTTTTCCCTGGCCGGGAATTATGTTATGTGTTGCGCTTTTATTTCGGGATAGCTCAATTTACGGGGAGACTCTGCCCAAATTTTTATAAAAGTTCACAATGTAAAAAGTGGCAAAATGGGGATGGTAATGGGCAACTCTATGAGTCTATATGTTAGTAGAGATGATCTTATAACGTTGAACATTAAAGGAATTTTGTAAGCATCATCTGAGTTTCCCGATTGATTTGTATAGAAGCATGTGCCACATATAGTGGTTAATACACTAATCAAGGGTTAAGGGCTAGGGGTCCTTACAAATTTGGCATTTCTCGTAATGCATCAATAAATGGTATGTCTATATGAAAATTCTTAAGCATGTCTAAAAATTTGGCAAAATTTGAATCAACCTTTGCTCTATTGACTGCGGCAGGAAATGGGAGAGGAATATGTACCTTTTCTAGTGGTGTGCTAGGTGTAGTGGACTTAGTAAACTTACCCTTGGCGCGTGATTGCTCATTCCCCTCTTGCTTGATTTCTAGCTTTTTAGTCTCCTTCTCTTTGCCAAGTTTCTTTCCACTTCTTAGGGTCACGACATTGGCTTGCTCCCTTGGATTCTTCTTTGTGTCACTCGGTACAGTTCCTTGTGCTCTCCCAGCCAAGATAGTTGCCAATTGTCCTACTTGAATCTCCAAGTTTTTGATAGATGAATCTTGCTTATTCATCATTGTTTCAGTTGATGATATGAACTTGGTCAATAGATCTTCCATGCTCGACTGTGGTGGATAACCCGGTGGTGGTTGTGGTTGATACCTCAACCCCGTATTATATGTATTTGGGTAGGGGTTGTTTTGTGGCCGGTTTCCTACATAATTCACAGCTTCATTAGTCTGAACGAATGGGTTACCTGTTTGGCATTCAACGCTCGGATGATTGCCTCCGGATAGGTCACAAGTAATCCCTTGAGCTTTCATCCCTGTCATGCTCATGCTATCTAATCTCTCGTTCAATGCCTCAATTTGAGCGGCCAAAGCCGTAACTTCGCTCACTTGATGAACTCCAGCTTGCTTCTTCGGCACGTTCCTCTCGGACTGCCATTGACAGCTATTAGCAGCCATCTCTTCCAACAGTGTATAGGCCTCCCCCGGCGTCTTTCTCATCACAGTACCTCCTGATTCTGCATCAATCAAAGAACGGTTATCAGAAAATAAACTGTTATAGAAAGTTTGTACCTGCAGCCAGATGGGAAGGCCATGATGTGGGCATCTCCTCAGTAAGTCCTTGAAGCGCGCTCCCATGCTTCATAGAGTGTTTCAGGATCATGTTGCGCAAATGTAGTGATATCATTTCGCATCATAGCAATCTTTGAGGGTGGGAAGTATTTTGACAAGAAAGCTTGCACCATCCCATCCCAAGTGGTAATTGATCATGTAGGCAAAGTGCAACCAAGATTTAGCTTTATTATTTAGAGAGAAAGGGAACAGTCGTAACCTGATGGCGTCGTCAGTGACGCCATTATGTTTGAAGGTGTCACAAATTTCCAAGAAATTCGTTATGTGATTGTTGGGATCATCAGTGGTCGCTGGATCATTTGTATGATTGCAGGCTTGATTTCAAAGTTGTTCGCATGTATGCTTGGTCTAGTGATACTAGACAATGACCTATGGAACGAGGGATGAGCATAATCCATGAGGGATCTTCTATTAGGCACCTCTTCGTTCCGTCTTTCATCTCTTCCACCTCATCCTTCATTGTTTTCAGCCATTGTTCGAACTTATCTTAGTCTTCTAAGAAGAGTTCTTTCAATTTCAGGGTCAAAAGGCTCAAGTGCCGGTTGTTCACTCCTTAGCATGCACTAGGGAGTAATAACCTACAAAATCCAACCAAAGAGAAGGCAATAGTAGATAGGAAAAGAGAGAAGAAAAAAAAATCAAAAACAACAAAAAGAAAATGGCTAAATTAAAGTCAACTAATCTCCTATGATATTACTTAAACTAGTCCCAGGCAACGGCGCCAAAAACTTGATCGCTTTTATTTTAAACAGTTATTTCCAGTGTAGCGATTCTATACCGCAAGTGCACGGTATCAAGTTTTAGTATAATGAAATTAGAAGTACGAGTGTCGAACCCACGAGGGCTAGTAAATAAGTACCACGTTCCATTAGATACTATATTTAACCTACGATTATGGAATGATAACAAATTAAATTGACTCAAACAAAAAAATCAACCTAAATAGCAGCAATTGATTATTGAAGAAATATGATCAAATAATTATCAAGACGTCGGTTCACCCATTTAATCCCCCAAAAGTTGTCTATTAATTGAGATTCAAAATTCTATGTTCTAGGGTGACGAGTTTTCCTATTTCATTCATTATACATTGGTCTGGCTATAGCAAGTCTAGCATTAATCTACAATAAACAACTCCATTGTCCTTATTGAACGATTAATACCAAAAAACGCTTTGTGAAAACTACTAGCCTTTGATTTTGGTAAATCTATTGCTATCACACGTGTGCTAGATTTTACTTGGTCTGCCTCAACCTAAAACCCACGGCCTAATTTACTACGTCGTATAGTAATCTCCTATGGTCAATTAAATCACGATTACCCAAATCATGCAAATAGCTAATCTTTTACAAGCATTAAAAACATAAATTATGCACAAAGATCATGGAAATCGAATCAAAACTGATAGTTAACTCAAGGGTTCAAACATGGGATCCCCTATGTCTTGATAAACAAAATTAGCCAACAACAACCATATTCAAATTATAATGCAAAAATATGTCTTTAAACAAATTCAACATCAAAATCTTAAATTCAAAATAACTAAGTTCAGGAATACTAACATAACGAGGATGTCACTCCTTGCGACGCTCCGATCTTCCGTTCCTTGCGTTGCTCTTGCTCTTCAATGAATTGTGGTATGTTTTGTTGTGGATGGAGGAAGAAGAGGCTGCCCTTAGGTCTCAGAAAAAGTGTCAAAAGTCCTCTAATTTTCGTGCCTAGGTCTGATAAGTAAAGAAAATCCGAGTAGGGAGGAGTCCACTTTGAACCAAACATTGAAAGTCTTTTTTTCTTCATAAAACACTTATCGGTGATCGATCTTCGTTCAGTGCCGATCGATCGCCACTTCCTACTGGACGTTCATAGCCAAAATATTCATATCTGCGATCGATCTTGGCTTCCCACCGATTGATCGTGAGAATTGTGATATCCCCGAAATGATTAATTGCAATTTAGGCATTAATTATATTTACATGATGAATTATGGTGATAATTAAATTATGTGTTGGAATTAATTATCATGGTTTAAATTGTGATGGTTGTTAATTATGTGGAAAATATGGAGTTAGTGGAAGTTGGTGCATTTTTGTAAAATGCTTTTAAAATACCATGTTGGGGTATTTTATACATCATGTTAATTAATGGGGTGCAAATTTAATTAACAACTCATATAACCCCACTATACCCCCCACTTTATCTCACTTTTCCCCACCACTCTTAAATCCCCAATTTCACTCTCAAACCCTACCTTTCTTCCCATTTTCGATTTTTTGGTTCCAAGGAGAGGAGAAATCCTTGCAAAAGTCTTGTTTGTGGGATTTGTTGTAGGATTTGGAGTCCTCAAGAGGTATGGAACTCTTCTTAAAGTTTTAATGATGTTTGGTTTTGAAATGGGTTGGTATTTGAATTTTTATGTGGGTTTGTTTTTGGGTATGTGTTGTATGTGGTTGGGGTATGATTTTTGAGGTGTTTCATGTGGGTTTTAATGAGTTATGATGATATTTGAGTTTTTGATATGTTTGGGTTTGAAGGGTATGAGGTTGAGCTTGAAAAATGCTCAAAAATGGTGAAGAATCGCGCACACACAGGTGGCGATCGATCGTCATATATGAGACGATCGATCGCCGAAGGCCAGTGGCGATTTGTATAGCAGGCGATCGATCACCACATATGGCGCGATCGAACGCCGCGAGGCAGAAGAGTCAGGCGATCGATCGCTACATCGAAGCGATCGATCGGTAAGGCCCGCGATCGATCGCCTCGATGCAGCGATCGATCGCCAGCTGCTTAAAAGTGGGAAATGATGTTTTTTGTTGAATTTTTGGTATTTGGCTATTATTTGGCTTCTAATATTGATTTATATGGTTGTGTAGAACCATCCCAGGTACCAACAACGTCAAGGAGATAAAGTTCTTCACTTCTCCACTTTTGATATTAAGAGACGTAAGAGACGTACGAGCATCACGGTAAAACACACTCCCATGCAATGATTGCACAAGTGTTTATGTAACAGGTTGATGATGTTAATGATAAGTAAATGTACGATGATGATTATGATAAGTAAAGATATGATGATGTTTATAATAAGTGAGGATGATGTTTATGATGAGTAAGGATGCTATGATGTATGTTAAAGTATGTTAATAGAAATGGTAGAATGTTCGGTGGTTGTTATGGGCAAGCGAGGAATGTACTTACCGCTGACATAGCTAGCGAGGAGATATATCCGCTTCAAGGTGTAGCGAGGGATATCACAGTACCGCTATATGTCGAGCGAGGGGGCCAATTGTGCCGCTGTCATAACAAGACCAGGACAATCACATTTCTAATTAACATTGTTGATTATGGGTATATAAGTGAAGTACGATTTTAATCATTTATGTCAAGAACTAATGATTACATGCATGAATATGAAACAGGGACAACAAAATAGGATTAATGCGATTAACCAGGAAGTATATGTTAACGATTATTTCATGCATTTATTTATATGCCATTATCTTATGATGTTAAGTAATGATGTACATGCTCATGATGGGTTGTCCTTGTAGGTACACTTTTGGACTGAAGGGCTATGGGCCGGGTTGAGACAGTGAGCTACAAGGAGCATTAATGTAATACCCCCGAAATGTTATATGATTATGTGCTATGATGACGAATTATGTTATGTATAAGGGTTGTGGTGTATCTAAATTGGGGAGTATAATTATGATATGATGATATGATTTAGGGGGCATGTTGAGTGTTTTAAAGGATGTATTAATTAAATGAAGTTAGAAAATATCGAGTGAGGATATTTTAATACATCGTACTAAATACCGGGACACAATTAAACACCACATGGCACCCCAACCACACCACCCCACCCCACCCCACCACTCGGTCACCACCCATTCCCCCACTTGGCAACCCACTTGTTTAACACCCATACCTCCACTTGCCCCAACCCATGCTATGACCATTGTCTTGCAATCATTTCCCTCCACCTCCTTCTCCCTCTCTTTTCGTCCCTGGAACTGCAGAACAGAGAAGGAAAAAGGCTGTGAATCATTGTGCAAAAGCTTGCCAATTAGAGGAGGAAAAAGGGGGTAAGACTTGATACTCTGTTTTTGGGTTGGGTATGGTTTTGGTGGGATGTTTTATTGCATGATAGGTATAGGTTTGGGTGGAACCTTGGTAGAGATGCTTACAGGGTAATATTAAGTAACTACTAGCATGATTGATCGAGCTTTTTACATGATTATGTGATAGATTTCTTCTTATGAAACTATGTGCTCAAAAATCTGGAAAAAAAGATAAGCATGCTCTGTTTCTGTTAAAGTTGGTTGAGGATGAAGATTATGATGATGTTATGATGCATGTTAGCTTAGGTTTTGTTAAACCTTTGATTTAAGTGCTTACATGGATATTTTATGAAGTTCTTCACATGGTTGTTTCAGCAAGTATATTGTGTTATGAAGTAGAAATGATGATGTGAAAAGAGGTGCTCAAAAATCTGGGGAAGTCCCGATTTTTTCAGAGCTCTCGATCGATCGAGATTTGGTCCCGATCGATCGAGCGAGACAGAAGGTCTAAAGCATGTTTTGATTTTTAGGTACCGATCGATCGAAGGATTTCTCGATCGATCGGTGAAGCTCCTCGATCGATCGGTAAAATGTTTCGATCGATCGAGCGAGACAGAGGCACTGTTTGTGCACAGTTTCTCGATCGATCGAGACCTTGGGCCGATCGATCAGGAGAGGCAGAAAGTTGAAAAATGTAATGATGTTTTATTTTGTTAAGTTTATGATGTGAGATGGCTTTGAGGCATCTAATATGGTGTTGTGTGGTCTTGTAGAACCATCCCAGGTACCGGCACCATCAAGGAGATAAAGTCTGTTGACTCCTCCTCCTTTTGAAAAGGTACGTAAGAGGCGTACGGGCATCGGACGGTAACATACATCTTTATACTACAACTATGCTTTTAGTGTATGAGTATTCACGATGAAATGATGATGTTTATACGATGCTAATATGATGATGTTTACACGATGTTATTGTGGTAAGATGCAACGGGGTAAGATGCCCCACATGGTAAGAGGCCATGCGATGTTATTGTGGTAAGATGCCACGGGGTAAGATGCCCCACATGGTAAGAGGCCATGCGATGTTTTGTGGTAAGATGCCACGGGGGTAAGATGCCCCATACATGATTATAAATCAGGGACAACAATAAGAAGTTAATGAATAATCTTGCATATTTACTTAACCAATGTTTCATTCATTTACTATGATGTTTTTATGATGTTAAGTAAGATTGTATATGCTCATGATGTGTCGTCCCTGTAGGTACGCTTTTGGACCAAAGGACTAAGGGTCGGGTTGAGGCAGTGAGCTACGAGGGACACAGGAATGTATAGGATTCAAATTATGATTAGTATCTACTCTAAGAGTAGTGTAAATCTAAATGCCATTCTTTTGGAATGTAAAGAATTATTTTTGAAGTTTTGTAGTTTGGCCTATAATCCTGTTAGCTCGTGTAACAACCGAAACCTTAAGATGTTATTTAATGCATGATTAGTCCTTCCTATGTCTATTAATCACTGTTAAGGTGGGAAGACCCCACATTAGTGGTATCAGAGCAGTGGTTAGATAACTCGGGAATGAGTGAAGGGTAGCCTTAGCAATAAGTTAGCTAGGTGCTTACTTTTGAACATGTTTATATGTATGTTATTCATAAAGAAGAAGATGTTATGCTAACATGTTCAATTATCTAACGATGAGTTTTATGAACTGCTTTTGGTGTTGTTATTAACCCTTGTGTTGCAGCATGGCAGCAAACATAGAAGTGGGTGATGCCATTAGTGTAAATGCAAGTGTTGGGCGTACGAATCCATTGCCACCACCAGCCTGGGGCGAAGAACCTTCTGAACAACAGTTGCTACCTGGGGAGTTGAGCTTGCCTCAATTTATGATGTACCGACCCCCGATGTTCGAAGGAACTGAATCAGGGGAAAAATCTGAAGAGTGGTTGGAGAGGATTGAACAGATATTTGTGGCAGCGCCTTGTGCAAAGACAGCCTAGATCAGATTGGCAGAATTTCAGCTGGCCAAGAAGGCACTGATGTGGTGGAAGACCACCGTGATTGAGCAAGAGGCTCTGGGATAGGAAATAAATTTGAAGATGTTCCGAACACGGTTTCTGACCCGCTACTTCTCAGCCGCTGCAAGACAAGCCAAGGAGGATGAGTTCACCAGTTTAAGACAAGGTACCATGCCTGTGTCTGATTATGCTCTGCATTACTGTTCCTTACTGCGATACGTGCCCCATATTGCTGCAAACCCTCAAGCAAAGATGAGGAATTTCATGAAGGGCTTGAGGCCGGAACTATATGACAGGGTAATTACCTATAGCCCTGCCTGTTTTGACGATGCGCTCTCACAAGCTGAGCTAGCTGAACTGGGAGTTGGCGCATATCCTGATGCAGTGCCACCTCCAGCACCCCCTCAGAAATCCATTTCTGACAATTTGAAGCCCAGGGGTGATCAGTTTAAGCCTAGGGGAAACACTTCAGCGTCGAGATTCAGTGGCAAGAGGCCCGAGAATCGATGGAAAGGGAACCGTAGGAATGATGCTCCATCCGGGAGAGGACAGCCTCAGGGAGACAGATCTGGAAGAGTTCAGTGCACTCTTTGTGGACAACCACATTTGGCAAAGGATTGCGTAGGATGCTATGTCTGTGGCGATAGAGGCCACTTTGCTCGACAGTGTCCCAACAGGGGAAGACAGCAGAACTCTACGGGGAGGCCTGCGGACAGAGCGACACAGCACCGACCCCCTTTCGCACCGAGGCAGTATGGAGATCAGCCCACGGGGCCACCTCAGGGACAGGTGTATGCTTTGATTAGGGAGCAGGCTACAGCAGCTCCGGAGGAGGTTATAGCGGGTACGTGTCTTTTATTTACGCACCCTGCTCTTATATTGATAGACACAGGTGCGTCACACTCTTTTGTGTCGACGAATTTTGTTGAAAGACACCACATATGCACTTCTCCGTCCCCCATGCCTCTTACGGTCTCGACCCCCGCTGGAAGAAGTTTGACTACGGATCAGATTGTCTATGATGGCCTCATTTATTTTGAGGATAATGAGTTAAGATCAGATTTGATTGTGCTGGGAATGACAGACTTCGATTGCATTGTGGGCATCGATGTTCTGAACAAGTATCAGGCAGTGGTAGACTGCAGGCAGAGGACTGTCCGATTTAGATCTGTATTGGGAGTCCAGTGGACATTTTATGGGGATGGTTCCCGTCCAAAGATTCCGTTGATATCTGTTGTCAAGATGGCACAGTTATTAGAACGAGGTCATACAGGATATCTTATCTATGTTGTCGATATGACGGAAAAGAGGAAAGAGCTGAAGGTTGAGGATGTGCCCGTAGTGGCAGAGTTTGCTGATGTCTTTCCGGAGGAAATTCCCGGATTCCCACCGACGAGAGAGGTCGAGTTTGGGATTGAGCTGCTACCAGGGACGTCTGCAATTTCCCGTGCCCCGTATAGGATGGCACCAGCTGAGTTAAGGGAGTTGAAGATTCAGTTGCAAGAGCTCCTTGACAAGGGCTACATACGCCCTAGCGTATCGCCATGGGGTGCGCCTGTCTTATTTGTTAAGAAGAAAGATGGATCGATGCGTCTATGCATTGACTATAGACAACTGAACAAAGGTACAGTAAAGAACAAGTATCTACTTCCGAGGATCGATGACTTGTTCGATCAGTTGCAGGGTACGAGGCTTTATAGTAAGATCGATCTGAGGTCGGGGTACCATCAGATTCGAGTGAGAGAAGACGATGTTCAGAAGACGGCGTTCAGGACTAGATATGGGCACTATGAATTCCTGGTCATGCCTTTTGGGGTGACGAATGCCCCAGCTGTCTTCATGAGTTTGATGAACAGAGTGTTCCAACCATATTTGGATCAGTTCGTCATAGTCTTCATTGACGACATACTTATTTACTCTCGGACTGAAGAAGAGCATGTAAGGCACTTGAGGATAGTACTTCAGGTCCTTAGGGATCATCAGCTATATGCAAAGCTTAGTAAGTGCGAGTTCTGGTTGGACAGCGTGGTATTCTTGGGCCATGTCATATCTAACCATGGGATATCTGTGGATCCCAGGAAGGTTGAAGCTGTGTTAGAGTGGGCTGCACCCACTTCTGTACCGGAGATACGGAGTTTCCTCGGTTTGGCAGGTTATTACCGACGTTTCGTCGAAGGTTTCTCGAAGATTGCCAAACCCCTAACACAGCTGACTCAGAAAGGAGTCCCCTTCTTTTGGTCTGAGGCTTGTGAGGAAAGTTTTCAAGAACTGAAGCGTCGCTTGACTACAGCGCCTGTACTGGTGATTCCGTCTGAGAATAAGAGGTTTGCCTTGTATACGGATGCGTCACTGCAGGGTTTGGGCTGCGTGTTGATGCAAGATAAGCACGTGGTGGCTTATGCATCGAGGCAGCTGAAGCAACACGAGGCTAGGTATCCAGTGCATGATTTGGAACTGGCGGCCATCATATTTGCCTTGAAGATCTGGAGGCATTACTTGTATGGCACGTCTTTCACTATTTATACGGACCATAAAAGCCTGAAGTTCTTATTCACTCAGGCAGAGTTGAATATGAGGCAAAGAAGGTGGATGGATTTACTCAAAGACTATGATTGTGAAATTGACTACCATCCAGGTAAAGCAAACTTAATAGCAGACGCCTTAAGTCGGAAGGTGAAGAGTACTGCAGAGGATGTTATGTGTTTGTCGGCCTTAATGACTTCTTATTGCCATCTGGGCTATGATTTCGATGTAGACACGTCGCCTGTGCGAGTGTAGACCTTATTGGCGGAGCCAGATATATTTGAGGCGATCAGGAAGGCCCAGAAGTCGGATAGTGAGGTTCAGAGATGGACATCATTGGTACTTCAGGGTCAGTCATCCAAGTTCAGAGTGGCTGAGGATGATTCTTTGAGACTGGGCAACCGATGGGTAGTCCCAGATGCACCAGGACTGCGTAGAGGAATATTGGAGCGGGCTCACAGTAGTCGTTTCAGTGTCCACCCGGGGGGAAAGAAGATGTACAAAGATCTATGCAATCAATTCTGGTGGAGACGCATGAAGCGTGAGGTGATCATTTTCGTTAAAAGATGTTTGATCTGCCAGCAGGTAAAGGCAGAGAGGCAGAGGCCTGGTGGAGAGCTGAAGAGCTTAGAGGTGCCTGAATGGAAGTGGGAGCATATATCTATGGACTTCGTGACCCACTTACCGAGGACGGCCTCAGGATTTGACGCGATCTGGGTGATCGTGGATAGGCTGACGAAGACGGCTCATTTCATCCCTTAGAGTATGTCAGATACATACTTGAAGATGGCCCAGTTGTATATACGGGATGTGGTGAGATTGCATGGTATTCCAGTCTCGATAGTGTCTGATAGGGACCCGAGGTTTACTTCACATTTCTGGGAGGGTCTCCAGACAGCTTTGGGCACAGAGGTGAGACTGAGTACGACCTATCACCCTCAGACAGACGGCCAAACAGAGCGTACCATTCAGACGCTCGGGGACATGTTGAGGGCATGTATTTTGGAGTTTGATACTCCGTGGCAGGATTCAGTGCCGCTGGTGGAGTTCTCCTATAATAACAGTTACCAGGCGAGCATTCAAATGGCTCCTTTTGAAGCTCTGTATGGACGACGATGTAGATCACCGCTGTATTGGGAGGATTTGACTAGCAAAGCGGTCGGAGGACCGGATCTGATCAGGGATATGGAAAGTAAGATAAAATTGATACGCCAAAAGATGAAAGCAGCCCAGGATAGGCAGGCAGCCTATGCAAATAAGCGGCGACGACCGCTGGAATTCCAGTTAGGAGAAAGGGTCTTCTTAAAGATCTCGTCCTTCAGGGGTGTGGTTCGTTTTGGGATGCGGGGGAAGTTATCTCCGAGGTATGTTGGGCCATATGAAGTTTTACAGCGTGTCGGTACTTTGGCATATCGCTTGGCTTTACCGCCATCCTTGTCTGGCATACATGATGTTTTCCATGTCTCCATGTTACGGAAGTATGAGCCAGACCCGTCTCATGTCTTACAGCCTTCAGAAGTTCAGTTAGACTCAGATGTGTCCAACGTAGATCGACCAATCAGAATTCTGGATCGAGAGGATCGCAGACTACGAAGCAAAGTTATACCGATGGTCAAAGTTCAGTGGGATCGTCGGGGTGTCGAGGAGGCTACATGGGAGACGGAACGGCATATGGTGCAGCACTATCCGGAACTATTCTCTGGTATGTTTTTATGTTTAGTTCCGTTATGACGATGCATGTGGATTTCGAGGACGAAATCTTATAAGTAGGGGAGTAATGTAATACCCCCGAAATGTTATATGATTATGTGCTATGATGACGAATTATGTTATGTTTAAGGGTTGTGGTGTATCTAAATTGGGGAGTATAATTATGATATGATGATATGATTTAGGGGGCATGTTGAGTGTTTTAAAGGATGTATTAATTAAATGAAGTTAGAAAATATCGAGTGAGGATATTTTAATACATCGTACTAAATACCGGGACACAATTAAACACCACATGGCACCCCAACCACACCACCCCACCCCCACCACTCGGTCACCACCCATTCCCCCACTTGGCAACCCACTTGTTTAACACCCATACCTCCACTTGCCCCAACCCATGCTATGACCATTGTCTTGCAATCATTTCCCTCCACCTCCTTCTCCCTCTCTTTTCGTCCCTGGAACTGCAGAACAGAGAAGGAACAAGGCTGTGAATCATTGTGCAAAAGCTTGCCAATTAGAGGAGGAAAAAGGGGGTAAGACTTGATACTCTGTTTTTGGGTTGGGTATGGTTTTGGTGGGATGTTTTATTGCATGATAGGTATAGGTTTGGGTGGGACCTTGGTAGAGATGCTTACAGGGTAGTATTAAGTAACTACTAGCATGATTGTTCGAGCTTTTTACATGATTATGTGATAGATTTCTTCTTATGAAACTATGTGCTCGAAAATCTGGAAAAAAAGATAAGCATGCTCTGTTTCTGTTAAAGTTGGTTGAGGATGAAGATTATGATGATGTTATGATGCATGTTAGCTTAGGTTTTGTTAAACCTTTGATTTAAGTGCTTACATGGATATTTTATGAAGTTCTTCACATGGTTGTTTCAGCAAGTATATTGTGTTATGAAGTAGAAATGATGATGTGAAAAGAGGTACTCAAAAATCTGGGGAAGTCCCGATTTTTTCAGAGCTCTCGATCGATCGAGATTTGGTCCCGATCGATCGAGCGAGACAGAAGGTCTAAAGCATGTTTTGATTTTTAGGTACCGATCGGTCGAAGGATTTCTCGATCGATCGGTAAAATGTTTCGATCGATCGAGCGAGACAGAATACTAAGGCACTGTTTGTGCACAGTTTCTCGATCGATCGAGATCTTGGGCCGATCGATCGGGAGAGGCAGAAAGTTGAAAAATGTAATGATGTTTTATTTTGTTAAGTTTATGATGTGAGATGGCTTTGAGGCATCTAATATGGTGTTGTGTGGTCTTGTAGAACCATCCCAGGTACCGGCACCATCAAGGAGATAAAGTCTGTTGACTCCTCCTCCTTTTGAAAAGGTACGTAAGAGGCGTACGGGCATCGGACGGTAACATACATCTTTATACTACAACTATGCTTTTATTGTATGAGTATTCACGATGAAATGATGATGTTTATACGATGCTTATATGATGATGTTTACACGATGTTATTGTGGTAAGATGCCACGGGGTAAGATGCCCCACATGGTAAGAGGCCATGCGATGTTATTGTGGTAAGTTGCCACGGGGTAAGATGCCCCACATGGTGAGAGGCCATGCGATGTTTTGTGGTAAGATGCCACGGGGGTAAGATGCCCCATACATGATTATAAATCAGGGACAACAATAAGAAGTTAATGAATAATCTTGCATATTTACTTAACCAATGTTTCATTCATTTACTATGATGTTTTTATGATGTTAAGTAAGATTGTATATGCTCATGATGTGTCGTCCCTGTAGGTACGCTTTTGGACCAAAGGACTAAGGGTCGGGTTGAGGCAGTGAGCTACGAGGGACACAGGAATGTATAGGATTCAAATTATGACTAGTATCTACTCTAGGAGTAGTGTAAATCTAAATGCCATTCTTTTGGAATGTAAAGAATTATTTTTGAAGTTTTGTAGTTTGGCCTGTAATCCTGTTAGCTCGTGTAACAACCGAAACCTTAAGATGTTATTTAATGCATGATTAGTCCTTCCTATGTCTATTAATCACTGTTAAGGTGGGAAGACCCCACAATTAAGGAAGTATAATACAGGATTTTGGATAGTCTATACTCTAGGAGTAGTATAAATCTATAGCTTTAACATTCATCATTGGGAATGTAATTAATTAGCTTTTAGAATTTTATTTTTGGCCTGTAATCCTATTAGCTCAAGGCTACAACCGGAACCCTAAGATGTTGTTAATGCATGTTTAGTCCATAATACGTTATTATAATCATGTTAAGGTAGGAAGACCCTACATTAGTGGTATCATAGCAGTGGTTAGAAAACCCGGGAATGAGTGAAGGGTAGCCTTAACAATAAGTTGGCTAGGTGCTCCTTTTAAACATGTTTTGTGCATATGTTGCATATGAAGTATATGACTATTATACTAACATGTTATGATTTTCTAACGATATATTATATGAACTGCTTTTTGGTATGGTTGTTAACCCTTGTGTTGCAGCATGTCAGCAAATGTGGAAGTGGGTGATGCAATTAGTGTTAATGCAAGTGCTGGGCGTACCAATCCCCTACCACCGCCAGCCTTGGGCGAAGAACCCTCCGAGCAACAGTTACTACCTCGGGAGCTAAGTTTGGCTCAGTTTCTGACATACCGACCCCCGATGTTCGAAGGAACTGAGACAGGGGAACTGTCCGAGGAGTGGTTAGAAAGGATGGAACAAATATTTGTAGCAGCTCCATGTGCGAAGTCAGCATGGATAAGGTTAGCGGCAGTCGACCTGGCCAAGAAGGCGTTAATGTGGTGGAAGACCACAGTAGTAGAGCAAGAGGCTCAGGGACAGGAAATAAATTGGAAGATGTTTCGAACTCGGTTTCTGACCTGCTATTTTTCAGCTGCTGCACGACAGGCTAAGGAGGATGAGTTTACTAACCTTAAGCAAGTAACATGCCTGTGTCAGATTATGCTCTTCATTACTGCTCTTTGCTCAGATATGTGCCCCACGTCGCTTCAAACACTCAAGCAAAGATGAGGCACTTCATGAAAGGTTTGAGGCCGGAACTGTATGATAGGGTGGTCACTTATGGCCCTGCTTGCTTTGATGACGCCCTTTCACGGGCTGAGCTAGCCGAACTGGGAGTTGGTGCATATCCTAATGCTGTGCCACCTCCAGCACCCCCTCAGAAATCTACTTCTGATAATTTGAAGCCGAGGGGTGTTCAGTTCAAGCCAAGAGGGAACACATCAGCTTCGAGGTTCAGTGGTAAGAGGCCCGAGAATCGTTGGAAAGGAAATCGTAGGAATGACGCCCCGTCAGGAAGAGGACAGTCTCAGGGAGGCAGATTTGGGAAGATCCAGTGCTCTTTTTGTGGGCAACCACATTCGACGAAAGACTACGTAGGTTGTTACGTATGTGGCAATAAGGGCCACTTTGCTCGGCAATGTCCCAATCGGGAGGACAACAGAACTCTACGGGGAGGCCTACGGACAGAACAATGCAGCACAGACCACTGTTTGTACCGAGGCAGTATGGAGGTCAGCCTATGGGGCCACCTCAGGGGCAAGTTCATGCATTGACAAGGGAGCAGGCTACAGCGGCTCCAGAGGAAGTGATAGCGGGTACGTGTCTTTTATTTACGCACCCTGCTTTTATATTGATAGACACAGGTGCGTCACACTCTTTTGTGTCGACAAGTTTTGTGGAAAGGCACCACATAGGCACTTCTCCGTCGCCCATGCCTCTTGTAGTCTCGACACCCGCTGGAAGAATTTGATTGCTGATCGGATTGTCTATGACGGCCTCATTTATTTTGAGGATAACGAGCTAAGGTCAGATTTGATTGTTCTGGGAATGTCAGACTTCAATTGCATTGTGGGCATTGATGTTCTGAATAGGTATCAGGCAGTTGTGAACTGCAGGCAGAGGACTGTCCGGTTCAGATCTGATATGGGAGTCCATTGGACATTCTATGGGGATGGTTCCCGTTCAAAGATCCCGTTGATATGTTCTGTCAAGATGGCACAATTGTTGGAACGGGGCCATACAGGATATCTCATCTATGCTGTTGATATTACTGAAAAGAGGGAATAATTAAAGGTCGAGGATGTGCCCGTAGTGGCGGAGTTTCCTGATGTCTTTCCGGAAGAGATTCCCAGATTTCCACCGACGAGAGAGGTCGAGTTTGGGATTGAGTTACTACCGGGGACGTCTGCCATTTCTCGTGCCCCGTATAGGATGGCACCAGCGAAGTTAAGGGAGTTGAAGGTTCAGTTGCAGGAGCTCCTTCATAAGGGTTACATACGCCCTAGCGTATCGCCCTGGGGTGCACCGGTCCTATTTGTCAAAAAGAAAGATAGTTTGATGCGTCTGTGCATCGATTACAGACAACTGAACAAAGCCACAGTGAAGAATAAGTATCCACTTCCGAGGATCGATGATTTGTTTGACCAGTTGTAGGGTACGAGGCTCTACAGTAAGATCGATCTGAGGTCGGGGTATCATCAGATTCGGGTAAGGGAAGATGACGTTCAGAAGACAGCTTTCAGGATTAGGTATGGGCACTATGAATTCTTAGTCATGCCTTTTGGGTGACAAATGCCCCCGCTGTCTTTATGAGTCTGATGAACAGAGTATTTCAACCATATTTGGATCAATTTGTCATCGTTTTCATTGACGATATACTCATTTACTCCCGGACCGAAGAGGAACACGTGAAGCATTGAGGACAGTACTCCAGATCCTTAGGGATCATCAGTTATATGCAAAGCTCAGCAAGTGCGAGTTCTGGTTGAGCAGTGTGGTGTTCTTGGGTCATGTTATATCTAGCAGCGGGATATCTGTAGATCCCAGGAAGGTTGAAGCTGTGATGGAGTGGGCTACACCCACTTCTGTACCCGAGATACGGAGCTTCCTCGGCTTGGCCGGTTATTATCGACGTTTTGTCAAAGGTTTTTCAAAGATTGCCAAACCCCTGACACAGCTGACTCAGAAAGGAGTCCCGTTCTATTGGTCCGAAGCTTGTGAGGAAAGCTTCCAAGAATTGAAGCGCCGTTTGACTACGGCACCTGTATTGGTGATTCCTTCTGAGAATAAGAGGTTAGCCTTGTACACAGATGCATCACTGTAGGGTTTGGGCTGTGTGTTGATGCAAGATAAGCATGTGGTGGCTTATGCATCGAGACAGCTGAAGCCACATGAGGCTAGGTATCCAGTCCATGATTTAGAGATGGCAGCCATTATATTTGCCTTGAAGATTTGGAGGCATTACCTGTATGGTACGACAGTTTACCATCTATTCAGACCATAAGAGCCTGAAGTTTTTGTTCACACAGGCTGAATTGAATATGCGACAAAGAAGATGGATGGATTTACTCAAAGATTATGATTGTGAAATTGAGTACCTTCCTGGTAAAGCAAACTTGATAGCAGACGCCTTAGGTCGGAAGTTGAAGAGTACTGCTGAAGATACCATGAGTTTATCAGCTATGATGACTTCTTATTGCCATCTGGGCTATGATTTTGATGTGGACACATCGCCGGTGCGAGTGTCGACCTTATTGGTGGAGCCAGACATATTTGAGGCTATTAGGAAATCCTAGAGGTCGGATGATGAGGTTCAGAGATGGTCATCGATAGCACTTCAGGGACAGCCATCAAAGTTCAGAGTGGCAGAAGATGGTTCCTTGTGGCTTGGTAACAATTGGGTAGTGCCAAGGGCACCGGAGTTGCGTAGAGGAATCCTGGAGCGAGCTCATAGTAGCCGATTTAGTATCCACCTAGGAGAAAGAAAAATGTATAAGGACCTATGTGGTCAGTTCTGGTGGAGGCGGATGAAGCGTGATGTGATCGCGTTTGTTAAAAGATGTTTGATATGCCAGCAAGTAAAAGCGGAGAGGCAGAGGCCTGATGGCGAGCTGAAGTGTTTAGAGGTACCTGAATGGAAGTGGGAGCACATATCTATGGACTTTCTTGACCCACTTGCCAAGGATGGCCTCTGGATTTGATGCGATCTGGGTGATCGTGGATAGGCTGACGAAAGTGGCTCATTTCATCCCTTACTGTATGACTTTCACATATCTAAAGATGGCCCAATTATATGTACGGGATGTGGTGAGGTTGCACGAGATTCCAGTCTAAATTGTGTCTGACAGAGACCCAAGGTTTACTTCACATTTCTGGGAGGGTCTCCAGACAGCTTTGGGCACAGAGGTCAGACTGAGTACAACTTATCACCCTCAGACAGACGGCCAGACGGAGTGTACTATACAGAAGCTCGAAGATATGCTGAGGGCATGTGTATTGGAGTTTGATACTCCATGGTAGGATTCAGTGGCACTGGTGGAGTTCTCCTATAATAACAGCTATCAGACGAGCATTCAAATGGCCCCTTTTGAAGCTCTTTACGGACGACGCTGTAGGTCACTGTTGTACTGTGAGGACTTGACTAGTAAAGCGGTCGGAGGACCGGATATGATTAGGGATATGGAAGGAAAGATTAAGTTGATACGCCAGAAGATGAAAGCGGCCCAGGATAGGCAAGCAGCCTATGCCAATAAGCGACGACGACCGCTAGAATTCCAGTTAGGAGACAAGGTCTTCTTGAAAATCTCACCCTTCAGGGGTGTGGTTCGTTTTGGTATGCGGGGGAAGTTATCTCCGAGGTATGTTGGGTCGTATGAAGTATTGCAGCGTATCGGTACTTTGGCCTACCGTTTGGCTCTACCGCCGTCTCTATCTGGTATTCATGACGTCTTTCATGTCTCTATGTTACGGAAGTATGAGCCAGACCCGTCTCATGTATTACAGCCTACTGAAGTACAGTTGGATTCAGATGTATCCTACGTAGAAAGACCAATCAGAATTCTTGATCGAGAGGATCGCAGATTACGAAGCAAGGTTATACCGATGGTCAAGGTTCAGTGGGATCGTAAGGGTGTCGAGGAGGCTACGTGGGAGACGGAACAGCATATGGTGCAGCATTACCCGGAACTATTTTCTGGTATGTTATTTATGTTTAGTTTCGTTTTGGGTAAGTGCATGCGATTTCGAGGACGAAATCTTATAAGTAGGGGAGTATTGTGACATCCCCGAAATGATTAATTGCAATTTAGGCATTAATTATATTTACATGATGAATTATGGTGATAATTAAATAATGTGTTGGAATTAATTATCATGGTTTAAATTGTGATGGTTGTTAATTATGTGGAAAATATGGATTTAGTGGAAGTTGGTGCATTTTTGTAAAATGCTTTTAAAATACCATGTTGGGATATTTTATACATCATGTTAATTAATGGGGTGCAAATTTAATTAACAACTCATATAACCCCACTATACCCCCCACTTTATCTCACTTTTCCCCACCACTCTTAAATCCCCAATTTCACTCTCAAACCCTACCTTTCTTCCCATTTTCGATTTTTTGGTTCCAAGGAGAGTAGAAATCCTTGCAAAAGTCTTGTTTGTGGGATTTGTTGTAGGATTTGGAGTCCTCAAGAGGTATGGAACTCTTCCTAAAGTTTTAATGATGTTTGGTTTTGAAATGGGTTGGTATTTGAATTTTTATGTGGGTTTGTTTTTTGGTATGTGTTGTATGTGGTTGGGGTATGATTTTTGAGGTGTTTCATGTGGGTTTTAATGAGTTATGATGATATTTGAGTTGTTGATATGTTTGGGTTTGAAGGATATGAGGTTGAGCTTGAAAAATGCTCAAAAATGGTGAAGAATCACGCACACAACAGGTGGCGATCGATCGCCATATATGAGGCGATCGATCACCGAAGGCCAGTGGCAATTTGTATAGCAGGCGATCGATCGCCACATATGGCACGATCGATCGCCGCGAGGCAGAAGGGTCAGGCGATCGACATCAAAGCGATCGATCGGTAAGGCTCGCGATCGATCGCCTTGATGCAGCGATCGATCGCCAGCTGCTTAAAAGTGGGAAATGATGTTTTTTGTTGAATTTTTGGTATTTGGCTTCTAATATTGATTTGTATGGTTGTGTAGAACCATCCCAGGTACCAACAACGTCAAGGAGATAAAGTTCTTCAACTTCTCCACTTTTGAGATTAAGATACGTAAGAGACGTACGAGCATCACGGTAAAACACACTCCTATGCTATGACTATGCAATGATTGCACAAGTGTTTATGTAACAGGTTGATGATGTTAATGATAAGTAAATGTACGATGATGATTATGATAAGTAAAGATACGATGATGTTTATGATAAGTGAGGATGATGTTTATGATGAGTAAGGATGCTATGATGTTTATGATGTATGTTAAAGTATGTTATTAGAAATGGTAGAATGTCCGGTGGTTGTTATGGGCAAGCGAGGAAGGTACTTACCGCTGACATAGCTAGCGAGGTGATATATCCGCTATCAAGGTGTAGCGAGGGATATCACAGTACCGCTATATGTCGAGCGAGGGGGCCAATTGTGCCGCTGTCATAACAGGAACATGACAGTCACATTTCTAATTAACATTGTTGATTATGGGTATAGAAGTGAAGTACGATTTTAATCATTTATGTCAAGAACTAATGATTACATGCATGAATATGAAACAGGGACAACAAAAGAGGATTAATGCGATTAACCAGGAAGTATATGTTAACGATTATTTCATGCATTTATTTATATGCCATTATCTTATGATGTTAAGTAATGATGTACATGCTCATGATGGGTTGTCCTTGTAGATACACTTTTGGACTGAAGGGCTATGGGCCGGGTTGAGAGAGTGATCTACGAGGAGCATTAAGGAAGTAGAATACAGGATTTTGGATAGTCTCTACTCTAGGAGTAGTATAAATCTATAGCTTTAACATTCATCATTGGGAATGTAATTAATTAGCTTTTAGAATTTTATTTTTGGCCTGTAATCCTATTAGCTCAAGGCTACAACCGGAACCCTAAGAAGTTGTTAATGCATGTTTAGTCCATAATACGTTATTATAATCATGTTAAGGTAGGAAGACCCTACAAGAATGCTCTGCACATTGGCGATCGATCTTCATTATTTGCCGATTGATCGCCAATACAATCTGCTTGGTTCCTCAACTTTTATTCCATTGGACCTAGATTCCTGAAATACACAAATATATACCAAAAAGCGTAAAATCGTCCAGGAATCAACACGAAAATCCATATAAACTCATAGCAAAATAAGTGTAAAATTCACACTTATCAATAAACCTGAGCTCGTTCACCAAGGAGCTCGGTTATCTCTAGATGCATCACCGTAAGCATCAGAACCTTGTCCTCCTGCAGACCATGCCCGAACAACAAAAGACATGACAGCCCCCACAAATGGGGTCAGTACCCCAGTTCGAGAAGTAAATAAATCATGTCAAGAATGACAAAGTATCATGCAATGCATACCATGTATGAATGCGATGTATGAATGTGTACAAAGAATCGAATCTAAACATACCAAATACCGGAGTCCAAAGGAAGTTATCATCAATCAATATCAAGCTCGAGTAAAGGGTGGAGACACACACACATTGCGCTAGGAGAATCATCCTGTGATGTGTCCGTCATCCCTCGTGTCTAGGTCCGGCAGCAACGCGCGTGACTACAGTTGCTACGTAAACTGTCTGTCATCGCCGTGCCCAGCGTCCCCGACACTCAAAGTAAGTCAACTCAGTCATCATCAAGGATATCAAAGAAGTGGATAGATCAATATGATATGCCCATGAATCATCTATGCATCATATGACATATCCAACTCAATATGCCATGCAATTTCATATGAAAGTCAATACATATCATGTAATTCACATATCACGTAGTACGATATATCTCAACATGTCATATAGTCACATAAGATTCACATAGTGACAATTAAATCATATAAATCAATTAATGACATGTAAAATCATACAATAGCATCATTACACGTCGTCACCAGACGTCATGATAAAACTCATTTCTACGTATCTCAACCAAAGCTAATCTACCGAGTACTCCTCGAGTCAACCCCAAAATCTATTAACCTGGACATGTAAATTCCAAAATGGCACTAAGTGTTCAAGTAGTGCATTGAATCAAATTCAACTTCTAAGAATTGACCCTTAGCAATTTTCTTAATTTTCAGCTTGACCCATTTTCATAGAAAAATCATAAATTCATACGACATCAAAACGATTCGATTCTAGTTCTCAAAGTTCAAAAGCTCAAAATACTACATTTAATATATTATGATGTCAAGCTGGTTCCTCCATTTGAAAAGGGTTTGAACACTAAACATGTAGGATTTTAAACTTTGTTTTCCAGCTTGAGCAGTGTTAGTAAAATACTATAACGTTTTTGTTTCAAATCCATACTGAGTGATTCCAGCGACAAATTACGACCAACTTGAAGCACTACAATTCCTATTTCTAGACATTTTCCAGAATTCCTAGCCGAAAATGCTCAGGAATCTGAAGAACACATTGTATGTGTATTTTCGCCCACATGCAACGCTCAGAATGAGCACTAATAGTATAAAATTCATAACGTCTTCAAAATAAGTCCTCTGGTTTTTTAAATCGAAGAGAATTAAAGACCTACAACTTTCATTTGAAGACCGACATCTAATTCAAAACAAAATTTACCCAGAAACTCGAAAAAAGTCTGCATGTGACATGCATAGTCCAAAATGTGCACTATTAGTAAAATCGACATAACTTTTACTTCTGAGATCCTAATCGCATGCTTTTTTTTTTAAACTGCGTAAAATTCAAAGATCTACAACTCTTAATGTTTCGCTCAAAGTCAAATTCGAAGGTTAAAAATGTCGAAATTACGAAATACAGACTGTCAGCAACACTTTGTGCTACAGATTCTGTTTAGACAAAAATGAACTCGAAATTTTCAAGCTCCTACTTAGATTTTCGACTTTAATCCACAAAAATCAACTAAAACTAGAGTAAAATGAAATCATATTCTTGAAGATTCAAAATTCCACAATCAAGCCAACTCCAAGCTCCTAATCCTCAAATTCTTGATGAATATGAGTTATCTCCCTTCTACCTTCCTAGAACTACAATTGCATGGAGGTTTTTCTCACCAATTTCTCTCTAATTTGGGAGGAGAATTTTCGAAAATTAAGGAGGAGAATCTGATGGATTTTGGGAGAGAAGAAGGCATTATTTAAGCTCAAAATTCCATGTAGTGGGCGTTGGAAACTATGCTCCAATGTTGGATTTTTTTATAATTTTTTTTTTTGTATGCTACAACTTCCAAGTGTCCCATGATGATAATCTAATATGTATTACATAAGATGTTGGTCGAAAATCGCAAACCATCTAGTATAATTTTGATGTATTTTATCTTGATTAAAAATAAGGTGTTGTGATCCGAAATACCTTAATTCGAATTCTCAACTTTTAATCACCCGGGTTTACTAACTGGAGGTTAATCATAATTAATTAGCAACGGGGCCTTACAATCCTTCAGTTCAGCAAAGACGCCCAATGGGTAATTAAAGACAACTTTGCAGAACCACTTTATAGATTAATTATTCACCCACGCTTCAAAGCTATTCAAATATGAAGAATATGTGTTTTAATTCAGTGATTGCCGATTATTTGCTGTCATTAATTACTTAGCTTAAGCCACATGATAAATGAATAAATTCTCATTAAACATGAACTCCAAGAAAGACAAATATCATTTCAAGATTCCCAATCAACGGTTTAAACACCAGAAAATCTAGTCTTGGTTATGTTCTCATTACTTGATCAAACAAACCAGCAACATGTAGTAAAAATATGAAATCTGATAAAATACACAACAACAGATAATTAGTTGCATCAATCTAACCAAAGCAACAACGCCAATGCTTTTCATTATTGATTAAGGCATTCTTCAGCAAATGACGAAGATAAAACAATAGCAGCATCAGCGGTGAATTGGGAAGATTATTAACTTCTTCAAGAAACTAAAGCCGCATGAATAACATAAAGAAACAAATTCAGTTCAAAGTTAACAAGAAAATTTTAAAAGCTATATTTTAGACAATCAATCTAACTATGATCCTAAAAAGAAGATGAAAAAAACTGAAAAATGCTTACCTCCAATGGCGATGTATGGGACACGGTGCTGGCCAAAAATGTTGAATGAATCTGAGAGTATGCCATATAAGGGGTTTTCAACCATGGGCAAGTTGGATGAATTCTGAAAATTTACAAAATTTACAGAGTGAAGGGATCCATTTTCAACCCATCTGTGAAGAAGAAATTCACACCCATTCATGTAAATCATCTCAATACTTGAACCCAGTACCCTATTCCAAGCAACAATTTCCTATTTATCAATCTCACTTCCACCAGACACAATTTCTGCAAAATCTAACATGAGGGGGAAGAAGAGAGTAGATGAGCGAAAAACGATCGATTAGGTGAGAGAAGGAGGGTATATAGACAATTTCATTAATTAGGGAATCAAACCAAACTAAATCATGAATTGGGGAGTGCAGAGTTTTAAAAATCTTAATAGATACTGAATTTAAGGAAACAATGACTTTGAGAATTTATAAGCAAGTCTTCTTTTATTTAATATCATTAAAATGTTTTCACAATATTTTAAAAATAATTGTATAAAATTAAATAACTAATAATAGGTTAATTACACAAAATGTAGGGATACAAGCACACATCAAACAATTTTTCATCTCCGGAGTTTAACCGTGCAGTCTCGCAGCAGGTGATCAGAGCATGAGTACGAACGCCATGAACACGGCTGCCGGAGCCACTCGAAAAAAGGTGCTGATAACGGGGGTTAGCCGAGGGCTCGGAAAAGCACTTGCATTGGAATTGGCTAAACTTGGCCAGACAGTAATTGGCTGCTCTCGTTCGCAGGATAAACTTTCCTCTCTCGAATCAGACCTCGCCACCGTATCCGAGAAATTCCTGAACAATAATCACCTCGTATTGAATGTTGATGTGGTAATTTACTTGAGTCGCGCGCTTCTTCGGTTTCTTATGCCTCCCTTACTGTTATTGTTTCTGTTATGCTAGAGGTCTGATGCTGATGTTAAAGAGTTGGCACGAACTGTGGTGGAGAAGAAGGCTGTTCCTGATATCATAGGTACATCAGTTGATTGTGTTTTAATGAGCTAATGTATGATTATCTTATTGAAGATTATTGAATTGCTTGCTCTTTAATTAGAACAGGCATTGTTTATGAGATATTTCATGGAAAGTGGTAATGTAAAAGATTTCTTGGCGACTCTAAAACCAATTATTGTGTTGTTCTTAAAAGATAAGTTTGTTTTGTTTTGCTACAAATGGTTTGAATTTGGTAATTGCACAACTTGCTAGTTGTTGATAGTGAAGAAGTGGGAAATTTGATGTTTTCTGGAGCATTCTCTTTTTGAGAAGAATATGGATCTTGTTAATTGATTGGAATACTTCCTAATGTTCAAAAGATGGTTAGTGTGATCAACGGATTAGCTCAGCTGTTCAAGTCAAATCAGGTGTGGGGGTGCGAACGAATGCAACACTTGCAATAATAAATCTCTTGTTGAAGGCTTTATTGATACCTTGATAAATTTTCACCACCCTCCAAATAAAAGAAAGAAAATCAATTTGTCGATGTGCGTTGTGTCACACGCACAGAGCATGAAGATCCAAGGGAATCAACAAAGAATCATGCACATATTTGGGATAGGATTATCAAAGATTTACTCATGGGAAATTTAAGAAGATATGATCAAGCCAATCTTTTATTTATCTACAACTCTATCTATTTTAGTTTTAAGTTTCAGATTTATGCTATCTAGGAATTGGTTTATTAGGTTTGGTTTAATTATTTATTTGGAGTTATCTAGTAGGAGTTTTGATTTAAAAGAACTAGGATTCTTATTTGTTTATTTAAGTTATCTAGTAGGAGTTTTGATTGAAGAGAACTAGGATTCTTATTTGTTTATTTATAGGGCTTGTTCCCGGATGAATGAAGTTTAAGTTTTATCAAAATTATTATAAGTCCAGTTTGGACTCATCCTTGCTGTTAGTTTTCCAGCCCCCTTTCCCTTGCTTATTCTTCCCTACGAATCATAGGGAATTCAAAGAAACACTCGAATAGGTTACTCGAGATTTCAGATATTCCCAATCGACCCATAACCAGATCCTACGCACGTAACAAATTGGTATCAGAGCCAGGGGTTATGGCGGATTTTCAAGCACTCCAACGCCAATTCACGGAATTCATCGCGACATACCGCGCAGACAAAGAAGAACTCAATGCACGATTCAACGACCTTTCCGTGCAGATCTCCGCAGCACAATCTGAACCCAAAGGCGATAACAATGATGTTCATACAACCTCTGATGCGAACAATCGTGAGCAACACACAAACGGGGAAAATCGTGGGCAACACTATCACCACGCTCGGTTTTTGCGTTTGGACTTCCCGCGATTTGATGGTCTTTCAGATCCTCTTGGTTGGCTCACCCACTGTGAGCACTTTTCAGACACCAACAGACGCCTTTTTCGGAGTTTATTGAATTGGCTTCTTTTCACTTGGATGGCGACGCGCAACTATGGCTTCTGAAATTAGAGACCGACATGCCGGATTTAACGTGGGAAGAATTTAAACACCATTGCCACCTGCGTTTTGGCCCACCACTCAGTTGCAACCATCTTGGAGATTTGGCAAAACTACGTCAAACAGGTTCAGTAGACGAGTACCAGCGCCGCTTCGAACAACTATCGACGCGCGCCGGTCCATTGACCCGCAAGCAGGAGGTGAATCTCTTCCTCAGTGGGCTACAGGATCACATAGCCATGGGTGTCTCGATCCACCAACCTTCCACTCTTACTGGTGCAATGAGCCTCGCCAGGCTATATGAAGGGTTACATGTTCCAAAGAGGTCCGAGCCACATCGTCGGATACAGCCCTCTATGGCCCCGCGTAATCCGATCGTTGAACGCCTTAATAGGGCGGAAATGGAGGAGCGACGCCGGCGTGGTCTTTGCTATAATTGTGACGAAGAATATACGCCTCGACATGAATGCAAACGAATTTTTTTGATAGAAGGCGTGGATGATACATCCTCGGAGGTGGAGTCTCCTTCTTTGGATGACGAAGCGGTTGAGATTTCATTGCATGCTATTACCGAACCAGGAAAAACCCAAACAATGCAAGTGTTGGGTAAGGTGCACCACACCACACTCCGTGTTTTAATTGATTCCTGCAGCACACATTGTTTCCTTAACACTGATCTCGCCAAAGCCATGGGCCTGCCATTCCATACGAAAACTGGCCTATGCGTGAAGGTGGCAAACGGCCACCCCCTGGACTGTGCCGGGGTCTGTACGGCCGTCGCAATAAACCTACGGGGCGTCCAATTTTCTGTGCAATTCTTCCTCCTCCAACTCGGCGAGTTTGGGGCGGTATTAGGCGTAAATTGGTTACGCACACTTGGATCGATACAATGGGATTTCACACAGATGTGCATGCAATTTCACATGGAGGGGCATTCAATCACCCTACAGGGCCTTCGATCCGAGCCCGCTTCTTCGTCAACTTGCAACACGATACTATTACCAAATAACGAACAATGTCGCCTCCAACAGTTACTATACCAATTCTCCGATTTATTTTCGGAGCCTAGGGGCCCACCACCCAAACGGGATTTCTGCCACCACATTACACTTCAACAAGGAACCGACCCTATCGTAGTCCGGCCGTATCGGTATCCACACGGGCAAAAGGATGAAATTGAACGCCAATGCAAGGCAATGTTGCAACAGGGCCTTATTCGCCCAAGCGTTTCCCCTTTCTCATCCCCTGTTTTACTGGTGAAGAAATCAGACAACTCTTGGCGTTTTTGCATTGACTACCGCTCCTTGAATGCAAAAACAATCAAGGATAAATTCACAATTCCCGTCATCGACGAACTATTGGATGAATTACATGGGACACAATATTTCTCGAAGCTGGACTTACGCGCCGGATACCATCAAATCTTGATGAATGTGGACAGCATCCCTCTCACAGCGTTTAGGACGCACCACGGGCATTTTGAGTTCCTCGTCATGCCATTTGGTCTCACCAATGCACCGTCAACCTTTCAAGCCCTAATGAATTCTATTTTTCACAACTTTCTACGGAAATTTGTCCTCGTCTTCTTTGACGACATCTTGGTGTACAGCCGTACATGGGATGACCACCTTTCCCACCTTGCATTGGTTATGGAGGTACTCAAACAGCAACAGTTATTTCTGAAACGATCAAAATGTTCGTTTGGACAACCTCAAGTGGCATACTTGGGACATGTTGTCTCTTGCAAGGGCGTTGCCGTTAACGACAACAAAATCTCGGCAATAACTACGTGGCCGCAGCCATCTACAACACGCGCTTTACGAGGATTTTTGGGTATTACGGGGTATTACCGGAAGTTTGTCGCAATTATGGGATACTGGCAGCCCCCCTTACATCATTATTACGTAAGAACGCTTTCTCTTGGAATCCAGCAGCAACCGAAGCTTTTGACTCTCTTAAGCTCGCACTCACGTCCACACCGATCTTGGGCTTACCCGACTTCTCCTTACCATTCGTTATTGAATGTGATGCCTCAGATTTTGGGATTGGCGCCGTACTACAGCAGCGTGACCATCCAATTGCTTTCTTCAGCCATGCACTTGCCCAACGACACCGATCTCTACCCGCATATGACAAGGAACTCATTGGGCTCACCAAGGCAGTGCGCCATTGGCATCCCTACCTATGGGGCAATTCCTTTGTGGTTAAAACTGATCATTATAGTCTCAAATTCTTGTTAGAACAGCGCATTACAACTTCGCCACAACAACGATGGATTAGTAAGCTCCTGGGGTATGACTTCCGAGTCGAGTATAAAACAGGGAAGACGAACATCGTGGCCGACTCTCTATCTCGGCAATTCGAAGATGTCCCGTTGATGGCTGCCATCTCCGTACCTACATGGGATTTTCTTGCTCCAATTCGGACAGAGCATGCTTCGGCCCCAGAAATTCAAGAGTTAATCAAACAGGTTCCCAAACACGACCCATCGAATCTATGGGCCATTCAGGATGATCTTTTGCTCTACAAGGGCCGTACCTTCATACAGGATCCACCATGATTCAGCCACTCCTCCAACTATTCCATGACACTCACCACGATGGTTATCAAAAGACCCTCCACCGACTCACCCGTGAATTCTTTTGGCCAAAAATGCGTCAGGATGTGCAAGCATATGTGGCCGCTTGTCTTATTTGCCAACGCAACAAAGTGGAGTCATTGAAACCAGCCGGGCTACTCCAGCCTCTTCCCATACCTTATCAGATTTGGGCGGACATCTCCATGGATTTCATTGACGGACTTCCTCCGTCGAATGGGAAACAGTTCTCTTTGTAATGGTGGATCGCTTCTCTAAATATGCGCATTTCTTACCCCTATCTCACCCATACTCGGCCAGTTCAGTAGCCCGTACGTTCTTCGACAATATTGTCAAGCTTCATGGCATTCCCGAATAATCGTCAGTGACAGAGATGCGGCATTCACAAGCTCCTTTTGGAGGGAATTATTTCACCTCCACGGCACCAAGCTCTGTTTTAGCTCCGCTTACCATCCACAATCAGATGGTCAAACGGAAGCTGTCAATAAAGTTATCCAAACATACCTACGTTGTTTTACGGGGGACAACCCACGGAGATGGGTTCAATGGCTATCATGGGTGGAGTTTTGCTATAACACTAGTTTCCACACTGCCCTCCGCTCCACCCCTTTTCAGGTTGTCTATGGCCGCCCGCCACCTCGCCTACGGGATTACTGCCCGGGGAGCTCACACTTCGCCGCCATTGACGTAGAGCTCCAAGAGAGGGACAATATGCTGGCCAACCTAAGGGCACGTCTGCTAAGTGCTCAGAACACTATGAAACAACGCTTTGATTCATCCCACCGTGACGTACATTTCAGTGAAGGCGATATGGTACTCCTTCGCCTCCAGCCTTACCGACAACTCAACTTGGCTTCACGAAAATCCAAGAAATTAGCCCCTAAGTACTTCGGACCTTTCAAAGTAATAGCCTGCATTGGCTCTAACGCCTACAAAATCGAGCTGCTGCTAAATTACATCCGGTCTTTCATGTCTCGGTTTTGAAGAAATTTCATGGCAACTGCCCCAGCTCACCTACCCTTCCTCCCATCAATTAGGTGGAATTCTCCCCATTGCCACAAGCAGTACTCGATCAGCGCATAAAACATGGGCGTACTGAGGTACTGATCCATTGGCTCGGGCTATCACCAGCCGAAGCTTCGTGGGAAGACGCAGCTACTTTATCCCTCAAATATCCATCCTTCGTGTTTGCGGACAAACACGATTCTCAACGGGGATGTGATGTCACACGCACAGAGCATGAAGATCCAAGGGAATCAACAAAGAATCATGCACATATTGGGGATAGGATTTATCAAAGATTTACTCATGGGAAATTTAAGAAGATATGATAAAGCCAATCTTTTATTTATCTACAACTCTATCTATTTTAGTTTTAAGTTTCAGATTTATGCTATCTAGGAATTGGTTTATTAGATTTGGTTTAATTATTTATTTGGAGTTATCTAGTAGGAGTTTTGATTTAAAAGAACTAGGATTCTTATTTGTTTATTTAAGTTATCTAGTAGGAGTTTTGATTGAAGAGAACTAGGATTCTTATTTGTTTATTTATAGGGCTTGTTCCCAGATGAATGAAGTTTAAGTTTTATCAAAATTATTATAAGTCCAGTTTGGACTCATCCTTGCTGTTAGTTTTCCAGCCCCCTTTCCCTTGCTTATTCTTCCCTACGAATCATAGGGAATTCAAAGAAACACTCGAATAGGTTACTCGAGATTTCAGATATTCCCAATCGACCCATAACCAGATCCTACGCACGTAACAAGTTGACTCCTTGAATTGAAAAGTTCAAAATTCAACCAACAGGAGTACAGAAGGCTTAATGATTGTTCTGATTGTGTTATGCACAATTTTATCGGTGTCTTTCAGAAACTTTCAAATGCTCTACAGAGAATGGTTTCTACAAAATCTTGTCTATGTCACCATCCCACCAGACTTGAGAGGAACTAATTATTGTGATTATTCTTCCACTATAAACAAATCAATGTTTTAGAAGACTGATGGAGGTTGCTGTTAAAACAGAATGGTTGAGGTAAGCTTCTCTGCAAGCGTATGGGTCAAAGATGATGCTATGCCTTAGATTTTCTAATAACACCTTCTAATTTTACATTGTGTGGACTAGAGCTTGCTTCAAAAAATTTTAAGCTTTAGGCAAAATGAAAAACGTGAAAGAAAAACAACATAGATTCCCGTGGGGTAACCGGCTGAAGGGATTATACTTGAGAACCAAGCTTTGTGTTTTACTCTCTCTAGTTGTATCTGAACTGAGAGCTCCATCATGACTAGTCTCAAACCCACGTAAAGGAGGGTTGTTAGGTTGCCAGACAACGTAAATTGGCAAATATTTTAGTTACATGGATCTGGAGGATCCATGTAACTGACCCCACTAAGTGGGATAAAAGCTCGATTGATTGAAGTTGTATCTGAACTGGGATATAACTATTTTTTGAGCTTTTCAACATAAAGTTGGAGTAGCTTTGTCTGAACACTGCATAAGGTTTTCAACTGTGAGCACTATGACACGACCTTCCCTTTTGTCATGGGCCTTCGAGGATATGATGTGGACAACACATGGAAAATTCAAACAAAATATTAATTAGATAAGGGGATAATGATTTTCTTTATTTTAGGATTCTGAACTATCTTTCCATTTGAGTAAAAAGATTTGGAATTATCCAATCACTAGGATTCTTTTGATTTCGTCTGCAATCTTGTAAGCTCTATTATTTATATGCCAGGATGAATATGAATACAAATAGAGGAAAACAACTATACACAATCTTGTGATGCGAGATATGAGGTTCTCTTTCAACAAGCCTCAAACCCAAGACATCGAGAGATTCTCTCTACTGAGCCTCAAATTGACTATAAACAGCCAGCCCCATAATCTGATCTATAGTTCGGGACCATAACAAATTGGTTTCAGAGACAAGAGTTATGGGTGATTTTCACGCAATCCAGCAACGATTCGAGGCTTTTATTAAGATGTATAAGGATGATAAGGCGCTTAACGGCCGCCGCTACCAAGAACTTAGCGCACAGTTTGAAGCCTTGTCGATAAATGATGCTGCAAAGACAACTAGTTCTTTGGACGCCCATGAAAACGGCAGCGGTAGCAGCATGTCCCATCGTCAATCCCATGTAGGGAATCCGGACATGGAAGTACATTATCACTCCATTGTTGTGAGCAAACCAAATGCAAGGGCAAGCAAGGATAATGATAGTTGTACGAAAGGTGTGTATGCAGCGAAACAAGGGATTGTGTGGCAGTTCAGCATATGGCAGCATATGGCAGCACATGTGTGCCCAAACCCAAATACTTCAAATGAGATTTCTCAAGGCACGAAAGACTATCTGACTTAACCGATTTACGCATTTTTCGGACATCAAGACCTGGAGGAGGAATTTAAGAGCCACCGCCACATGTGCTTAATCTTTGAAATACTCCAACAGCAATCACCATTTGTTTTTGCATACCCTTCATTTGTGTTTGTGGACAAACACAATTGCAAGGGGGGAGTAATGTCATGGGCCTTGAGGATATGTTTTGGGCAGCACATGGAATTCTAACAAAATATTAATTAGATATGGGGATCATGATTTCTTTATTTTAGGATTTTGAACTATATTTCCATTTTATTAAAAAGGGTTTGAAATTATCTACATCTCTAGAATTCCTAGGGATTTGATTTCCTCTGCAATCTTGTAAGCTCTATTATTTGTAGGGAAAAATTAATACGAATAAAAAGAGGGGAAAACAATTATTCACAATCTTGTGCTACGAGATCTAAGGTTCTATCCCAAAGAGCTTCAAACCCAAGATATCGAGAGGTTCTATCTACTAAGCCGCAGATTCACAATAAACCGCCCCATAATGCGATCCATAATTCGGGACCATGGCACCTTTTCACCTGTAGAGTACATCATGATTAATGGAATACACTCAGTTCCTCGTGACATCTACCTAGCTGCATTAAAAAAAATAATGCACAACTTTACCCTTTTTCTTTACTAGTAGTCTTGTAGTTCTTCTGCATTTGGTTCAATCCTGTGTTTGATGTTCTTTTCGTATTTCAGATTGATGTTAAAACTCAATGTGAATCTTTTCCAGTAAACAATGCCGGCACAATAAATAGGAATAACAAAATATGGGATGTTCCGGTGGATGAGTTTGATGCCGTTGTTGACACAAACATCAAGGGGATAGCGAATGTATTGCGACACTTCACTCCACTAATGATCGAAAGAAAGCAAGGGATAATTGTCAACATGTCATCTGGATGGGGAAGATCCGTTGCTGCACAGGTTTAACTTGGAGCTAAGCCTTGAAGTTATTTTCCAAATGATTAATTTGTTGCATAACAGTTTCTTACCTGATGCAGATAATGCCTCTACATATTTATTATTTTTTTCGTATTTACTTATTTGCTTATATGTTACTAAATCGTAATAGGTAGCACCTTACTGTGCTTCAAAATGGGCAGTAGAGGGTCTAACGAGGGCAGTTGCAAAGGAATTACCTCCCGGAATGGCTATAGTGGCACTTAGTCCAGGGGTGGTTAACACTGAAATGCTTCAGTCATGCTTTGGTAGTTCAGCTGATCTGTATCCAACGCCTGAATCATGGTTCTCTCTCTCTCTCTCTCTCTCTCTCTCTCTCTCTCACACACACACACACACACACACACACAACCACACAGATAATGCCTCTCGAAATTTAGACAACTGCATCAACCATAACATGACAGATTTATTAGTTTCTTGTAAAAGTAATAATTCAAAGTTTTAGTTTTACATATATACTTGTCCTTAAGTAGTTATTTGCTAATCCATAAGGTAGCTTTGTTGGAGGTTGTTCTCTTCGTACATATCAGTATGCTGTGCATCTTATCACTGTTTTTTTTTCTATATACATGTTCATATTTCCTATATGCTTCTTTGTAGCTTCTGATCCTGCCATCCTGGTAAATTTTGGTTCCTCATGACCTAAGAAGTTAAGATATCAACCAACTGAATGCATTCATCTTTATTTGGTAGTTCTATAAATTTCTCTCTCCTGGTGAGTACATTTATAGAATCCTTACTCTGGATATTCCATCAGAAACTGATCAATAATATTTTGCGATTTGGTACTCTAGTGTACTCATGGGAGGAGGCCAACAATGATTATATTTTCAATACTTGTTTATTATTTTGTGGGCGATTTCATATGGTTCTGTATCATCTGCAAAACCTGTGAATTGGTTCAAATAAGTTCTGTGGTCTCTTTCCAACAGGGCTCCGAAGGCAGCTTCAATGATTCTCAATCTCACGGCAGCAGACAATGGTGCATCTCTGACTGTATGATTCTTGTTTTCGTGTATATATATTTAAAGGCCCTTCCTCATGTCAACTAACCAGTCTGATCTGCAGCTGTTGCGTCTGTAGAGGTAACTGAAAAGGGGTTAGGTTCGGTTTTTGTTTTTAAGAAATGACATGGCATGCTATGGTCAAATTCTGAGATAGAGCTAAATGTAGAGAAGGTGCAGGAACCCTCTGTGGTGAATTCGTAGAACTTTAAACCGAGTCTATATCAATACTGCTTTGTTTGAATATATGATCTATATTTTTTTAAAGATAGATTAATCCAGAAGTCTTAGAGTTATATATTTCTCGATTTTAAATATTTTATACTTGCTTTTAAAAATTTCTTCATTCAAACATGCTCTTAATCATGCATATAAAAATTATATTCATAGAAAAAATGTGAATCATTATTATCTAATCATGAAAATCTTGGGAGTCCATATAGTTTACCCTCAAGTAAATATCTTATGTTAGTTTCAATGGGATTCTACATGTAATCCATCCTCACTCGTTCGAGGGTATTTTGTGATGAATCACAAAATATGGATATAATGCGCTTTTCAAGTGCCTTGTGTGTCTCACTCATTTCACACCCGCTTTTACTCCAAAGCCGCTGGTACTGCACAATCCATCATATAAATCAACGGTGCTAGATCACCTGTATAACAAAACTATCATGTCCAGAAAATATAACTGATGAACAAAATTGTGTTAAGAGCATGAAAACGAAACACCAAAGATCCCACATGTATTCACGTGTATTTGCTGGTCGAACTTCGCCATCAGGAAGAACTGCCATTTGCAATGTTCGGTAACGAGATTCTTGGTTGTTATGCGACACTCAGAACTTGCTAGCTCAAAAGTTGTTCCTGGATCAAAGCTAACGTACTTCCATTTGCAAGCCAAAGAGAAATCACAGCCGATTTTGTAGGCCATCTGCAGCTCTGTCTTTCCAGCAAGGACTCTCACAAATGCAACAATCAATAGCCACTTCCCACCCACGTCTGAATGAAATCCCCCCCCCCCCCAGAACAATTTGACGGCTGACATCCGAAGTACTCGTATGAACATCTTGAAAAGTTACTCCACTCATCTTCAGGTGTTCGTTGTGCTACTTTCACTCATTGTCGGAAGATAGAGGACACAAGAGGATGCCTCTATGTTCGACTGGACAAACCATCATACCATTTCAACGCAAAAAAAGTAGCATGACAAAATCGAGGCACCTACGCCGAATGACCAATACTGCTACTACCACTAAAGTTAGAAAGTTACATCAGTGCATGTTGCAGCTCACCTTGCCCAACATTAGATAAAATTTCCACATCTAGTATTGTTCTTTGACAAGCTGTTCGTCAATCCCGGAACCCTTCTCTTCATGTAAACTACCAGAAATTATTTATTTCACAGGCAAGGGCAAAATATACACTTCATTACGTCATGGAGATTCATAGTGAACCCTCAGCATTTATTGTTCTTCCTAGCCACGGTTTCAAAGCAATGTCATTGTATACTATTTTAAATTATATGTAACAGCCAAGAATATTTGAATGACAGATCGAAAATGGGATATAGGTCAAACTTACACAAAACAAATGCATCAAGTCCGATAGGCAACTCACATTTTGCTATTGACCCATTAGCTACAACCAAAAACTTATGGCCATCAAGTTACGTACAAGTTTTTCTTATTAGATCAATCACTACAAAACTTCTCATAATGTAAAATAATGTCCCTTTCAGCGCTTCATAACAAATCAAATTGGACAATAATCACCCCAACTATAAATTAGGTACCATGTTGTCCTGCCATACGTGCGGGTTCAGCATCGTGGCCAGACATGGGCTGTGGTTGTGCCATCTGATCACTTATTTGAGGTTGATACACTCTCTCTTCAGTATAATTATTATCATAAGACACTGTCTGGGGAGGAGACGTCTGCCATGGCAAAGCAGGATTTTTTGCTCCCTGTTCAGTCGTTTGAGGTGACCAAGTCATTCTTGCAGGACCTCGTGCCCCTTGGAAAGGCCTCTGAGGTGGGAAGTAACTCGAGTGGCTGCTCAAAATATTCTCAATCTCAGCTCGCCGGCCTCGTCTCTCAAAAACATCCAATACAAATTCTTTAAGTGACGCGGAAGTGCCAACACCATGGTTAATCATCTCGCTGAGTAAATTGGCGGTCGCATCATAATTACCTTCCTCAACTAGCCCCCTTATTACACCATCATAGGTGGTTACATCTGGTTTCGGTTCTCTATCTGCCATTTTAGACAAAATAGGTAGACAATCAGAAGACTTGCCCTTCTCAATCAAGAAACTGAACCACTTATTTGCATATTGTGGGATAACTCTCAATCCTAACTCAACCATCTTGGCATACTTCTCTAACATATTATCTACCTTATCCACCTTAATATATGCGTCAATCAATATTCTGTAAGTATTAACATCCGGAGACAATGACTTGTCACATAACTGCTTATAGTATTGCTCTGCTTTATCCATAATTTCAAGCTCACACATTCTTAAAATCATATTATTAAAACCTGCCACATCCATCTGGAAAGGCTTTGACTTGACTCCCTTCCCGGATCTTTTGAAAACCTCCATTGCCTCCTCAACCTTCCCTTCGTTGAAGCACTCATTAACCATCATATTGAAAGTATCCGAGTTCACCGCCTGGAAAGTTGGCGGCGTGTGATCATCCAGCATGTCATTGAACAAATCCCAAGCTTCTTTATCTTTCCCATGCTTCAACAGCGTTTCTAAAAGCACATTTCTAGTGGCAGGCACCATCCTGTAATTTCGACCCATTAAATCCCTATACGATTCCATCGCCTCTTTCGGCTTCCCCTGATTGAAAAACCAATCCATGAAAGTCGCATTCACGACCCCGTCATAAACCGTGCACCGTTCCTTCAACTCATCAAACAACTCATTAGCCTTCTCTAAATTGCCCAAATTCAAGAATCCAAGAATCACATTGTTATAAACCAAAGAATCTGCGCCATGACCCTTACTCAACATCTCACGAAGTAAACTGACTGCATCATTTATGCGATCCGCATCAATAAGCCCCTTTGTGAGGTGGCGATAAGTTATTGCGGATGGGCTGTATGGAGCATTCTCTATAATGTACTCATAAACTTTCAATGCCTCATCAACCTCATTCAACTCACAATGTGATACAATCAGATTATTATATGAAACAATATTTGGTATGATATTAAACTGCCGAAAAAAGTATTGAAACAAAGCTTTAGCATCATTGTACCGCTTGGCACGATACATGGCTGCAATGATAGCATTGCAAGTGAAGACGGTCGGGCGGACGGATTGGAAAACAGACTGGCGAACAACATAGGAAGCTGAATCGAGGTCACCTGCCCGAATCAGAGACTGGACCCGATTGTGAAGATTGAGGCGATTGCCCACCAGAGACGAGGTGGAGTCCGGCAGACGAGGCTTGTTGGGGTCGTTGGCATTGGGTGGGCTGTAGGTGGGGTTGGGCCGGAGGGCATATAGAGGAGGCTCAATTCTAAGGCGGCGTTTGCGGCGCCGGCGCTCTGCCGCAGCCTCCTCGGCGGATGAGAATCCATATGGTCGCATAGGAACAGACGGCGGAGCAGAGGAGGATGCAGGGTTGATGGGAGGATTAGGATTTGAAATTGTCGATTGAAAATGATCGGAAAATTGAGTCTTGTACTGAGCATTTGGCGAATTTTCGACGGAAGGTTCGAGCGGATTAGGATTGTACTGAAAGGGAGGAGGATGGGCTTGAGGATTAGGGTATGGATTATATTGAGGCGCCGGTTGACATTGAGGATTAGGATATGGATTATATTGAGGCGCCGGTTGATATTGAGGATTAGGGTATGGATTGTATTGAGATGTGTCCGCCGTGGGAGAGTGGAAGTTATTGTTGTTCGGGTATTCGGAGTTTATGGGGTGGTGGTTATGGGGATTGGAAGCGCCGGCGTCGGAGATGGGCGTTTGGTAAGGAAAACAGGCGGTGGAGGTGGAGTAGCGGCGGGTAGCACGGCGGAGCAGGAGGAGGATGCGACCGGCCATGATTCGAAGATGAACACCAATAAAACCTAAACAGTACGACGTCTTAAACCCTAAATTGGGTGGAAGTTAGACATAAATTCACACACACAGTCCCAACTTCTGCAATTAGATTTTGTAGGTTATCTAAGGGTTAACGATTTTCCTGGAGTTTAAAAGTTTAGAGGTATTCAATTTAAATTTTTATATATTTTATAAAAATCTAATGGTATCTAAAATAATTTTTATAGAGTTTTTAATGATTTTTGTGGAATTTTTTAAATATAAAAATCGAAGTATTATGTACAAGATTAAAAAATCCAAAATTTTCCATGACTAATCCTATGGATTTGGCTTGACTTGTGTTATTTTTCCCCCCAAATGGTATGCCTAAACTCATCACCTTCTTCTCTTCTCTTCCGCAAACGATCTCAACCATTCACGCCATCCCAAAAAAATATCGATGTTCTATGGCCTCACAAGGCCAACCATATCAATTCAAAGCTATCTTGAAAGAATCTTCAAGTATGCCAATTGCAGCCCTTCTTGCTACATTATTTCCCATGTTTATTTTGATCGGTTCACTCAGAGACAACAGATGTTAAAGACCAATTCGTTTAATGTTCACAGGCTCCACTTTCACACATATTATTCCTACCTCCATACATTACTGCAGAAAGAAACGATGCTTCATCCATACATTACTGCATAATCTTCCAAACTTTGTTTGAGTTTCAAGTATAAAGATAAATCATTACATCAACAACATCAACAACTTGTTGTTTAAGCTCATTGCATTTTTTAAACCATGGTAGAATCATAATATTTTAATTATTTTTAAAGATTTTTTTTGAGGAATTGGAAAATTATTTGGCTATGTGCGGTAAAATTTTGTTTTTCTTTAATGTATGAATATTGTAGGGAATATATTTATGTACTTCGGAAGTACTGTATTATTTAATTCTTGTTTTTCTAAAAAAAAAAAAGATTCCTATTGGTTTCTTCCGATTAAGTCTGCAACAAACACTACACGTTTGTTTTGCAGTTTCTCTAGCATTATTCTACCATAAATCTGCGCAAGTCGCAATTTTTATGATGCCATCTCCATTTTGTGTAGAAAAAAGATCTATTGTTATGTATTTTTTTTTTAAAAAATGGTTAATTAATTAAATATGTTGAATTGACTTGAATAATTGAAATTTTGATTTCAATATATTGAATAATGATTTATTCATCGTATGAAAAAGTTTACAAGAGTCCATGAAAAGTTTTTTTTATAACTCGGTGTAATTCTATAAAAATCCATAGAAATCTATGAAAAAATCTAATAGACTCTACGAAAATATTTCATAACTATGTGAAATTCTATAAAAATCAATAGAAAATTAGCTTCAAAAAGTCTATCATTTAAAAAAAGTCATTAAAAGTGTAGAACGAATACACCCCCGTTAAAATTAAAATCTCACTCGACTTTCTTTTGGATTTTATTATCACAGTTTACGTGGGTGGGTTTGTGTGGGTATCGTTAAAAAATCACTTAATCCAATACATATGACTTGCTAAATTATTAAACCTCTTCAGGATAAATATACAAAACTGCGGGTGCGGGTCGTTAGCTGGTCAAATAGAAATAAATTACAATTAGTACATTTTACAAGTTCTTAAACTAACATATTTACTGTCGATCATAGTGAAACATGATTAAAATTAAATAAAATGATAGAGCAATATAAAACAATAAAAATCTAAATCATGTGAACAAAAATATTATGTGAAACATAATTATCAAATCTTTTGTAATTGAAAATCAAAGATAATTAAAACGCTAGATCATCAAGCATGTACTAAAATTGAATAAATGAAAATATCAAAATTTCCCACCATCAAATTGAGACATCAATAACTTTAAACATTATTTGTAAAAAAGAAAATGACAATTCATAAGTACACATAAAAAGCATTTCTTGTTACTACAAGATGGAATTCCCAAAATAAAAAGTATTTCTTGTTATCAGATGCATACTGAAAGATTTGAAATTATTATTTCTCGATGAATCAAAAACTTTTTTTTAATCGGAAAAAAAAATTATATTAAAAAGATAAGTATAAATAATATACAAGAAATCAGCGAAATAAAACATTGCTACCTTTAAAAATACAACTTGCAACTTAAAATATTTAATTTTATAATTGAAGATATCTTTATTATATAAAGTTGCGGCCGAATTGGGTGGTTAGGCTGGTGGAGGTGCAACAATTCACTATCAGGTCATATAAATGCGGGTTGTTCAATTTTTTAGCTGCAACTCCTATTTTTTTGTTCCGAATGTTAAAAAGGGCGGATGCAGCAACAATCCATGACATTGTTCAGCCATGCGAGGCGAGGTACACATTCATTTACCTGATATTAATAAACAAATAGCTCGGTATGTTGAATTCTTAAAAGAACCGTGCATTATGAAGGAAGGACATACAATGATGGAATGCCACGAGGCTGAACTATGTGAGGATATTTCTCAGGTAATCCAAAGAAAAATTCCCATTAAATGCACAGATATTTACTATCCATTGCATAATTGGCAACACTAGAATTGATAAGGACATGCTAGACTTAGGATCATCGATCACTGTTATGTCATATTCAATTTATACTTCTTTAGAAATTGGACCTTTGGACAAACCTGAAATTGCTATGCAATTAGCTGATAGGTCAAATGTGTGTCCTAGGGGAGTACTCAGACATTCTTGCAAAAGTTGATAAATTGGTCTTTCCTGCTAATTCTACATACTTGACATGAAAAATAATGATAAGAGCAGCCCCATTCTGTTAGGGAATCAATTTTGAAAACTTCTAACTGCATAATAGATGTAAATAGTGGTACACTTAAAATGGAATTTGATGGTGAGTTTGCTAAGTTTCACGTTTATGATTCCATTAATTCCCCCTTTGGATATAACATTATTGACATCACTTATCACAAGAACTGTAAGGACCCCCGTGCCCTTAACCCGCAATTAGTGTATTAACCTCATAATCATGTGCATATAACCATCTATGTTGGGAAATAACCATATGCTAACTTAGCATAATATACCATTAATGAAATTTCTCCGTTTATTTCATTCCATGCCATGTCCAGTTTCCCCAACCAAAACTATTTTAATATCTCATGCACCCTTGTAATACACTAACTACATTCTCAATTCATCTATCAATTTCCAAATTAATTGCATGCCACAAATAAATGAAAAGAGAGAGACCATTACCTTTTTATAAACCCATATACACATACACATTGCTCACATACGAGCACCAAATAACGTGTGTGTACGTAATGTATAAAATACCCTGCTCCATATTAGCTCTGGTACCTCGATCCTGGAAGTACATCCGACCTGGAGCTTCCCTTGTACCTGTTACACCTGCCCCAACAGAGACAGCCCCCACACGGGGTGAGCATACCAATACCACAAATCCAATAATCACAATATAATGCAATTCATAATTAAATATTAAAGATACTCCCTGGACGGTATCGTCCTCATCCGGAATCCCCTGTACTGTCCCTGTTCTCAAATAACCAAAACTATCAAATTCTCAAAGCCAGTTAATCATTACCTTGATTAACTGTGTCCATGTTCCAATTATCCATTTTCCATAATTTACAAGACTCAATTCATATACATGTGGTTATTAGATATCACCCGTATCTAAATACCGAGTCTACAGTCCAGTTACCACGCACGCTCAACAACGGCGACACCCTAACCGATGTTCGCTCCATAGCGACAACACCCTAAACATTGCTCGCTACATAGCGGCACCATACAATTAATAATATCAACCAATTTAGTGCGACTACATTCCATTTCCATTATCCACCAATTCAACACAATTATATTTTATCATGCACCACAATTGCAATAATATATTAAAGATATGCTCGTACGTCATACGTACCTTAGGATTTCGTAGTCCGAACCAACCCTTGCCTGAGTCCCATGACCCGATGAATTAAGTGCTAACATGCAAATAACTCTCAATTAAATATAGGCATGCAATAACGTGCCCAGCACGTTCACAACTTCCAAACCTATCGTCACTCCATAACGATTACCAATATAAAAGCCCCCCGGCTAAGTATGCATAATACCCAAAATATTCCATTTAATAAGTTTAAATGATAGCCAAAAACACAACCGAGAATTCCGTTTTTATTAAACTTTGGCTCCAACCAATCCATTTTAAAAGTATAGCATTCCCATTGGAATGTAGACATTGCCCTGGAAACGGGCCACTCAAACCTCGATTCCAAAATCCTGACATTTTCCAAAATTTTTGAAAATCAAAGGGGAACAGTGCCGCGATCGATCGGCACCAAGCCGCGCTCGATCACGAGTTCCTACTGCCCAAAAATATAAAGGTCGCGATCGATCGCCATTTAGGCGCGACGATCGCCAACTCTAACTGTTGCCTCGCGATCGATCGGTGCAATATCGCGATCGACTGCGAGCACCATTCAACGTCACCCGAAAATCAGATTTATGTCGCGATCGATTGGCGCGAAGCCGCGATCGATCGCGACCTGCAACTTTCCGAAAAACTCGAGCTTTAATGGTGTTTTTGACACCCAAACTCAAAACCAACACCCCTAACTTCCTCAACACCTCCATTACACCAATTAAACTCAATAAAAGCACTAAAAACAACTTTTTAGATTTTTAACCAAAACCCCAAATTCTCAAACCCAACTCAAAACTTAACCAACAAGCACAATCCCATAATCAAATCAAAGCTAAAGGTGAGGAGAAGAAGATTACCAGCTTTTCTTCAAGAAATCGGGCTCCCAAGACGAGCCTCTATCGATTTGCTTCCAAGAGAAAAGAGGGGAAGGGTTGGGGGAAAGGGTTGAGCGCAAGAGAGGAGAGAGAGAGATTCCGTGCAATGACGGAATATCAAGTCCATTTGGTATATATATAGCACCAAGACTCCAAAATATCAATACCTTCGCAATTACATCATGATTCATTAAAAATCATCTGTTTTCAATAAACATCTCTCCAACCTCAATTTCTCATTCCATCCCCAACACAAAGCACCCCGGACCCCAGATCCCACCAAAAACCCAATTCCAAGGTTTTTCACCATGATGAGAATACAATCTCATCCAATTGGATTCAAAGATCCCCAGCCCCGATTTAACATCCTCGGGTGTTCCAATACCACAATTAATTTATAATTGCCACAAGTAAAATCCATTCAGGATTATTACCACACCGGGATTAACACCATTAATTCCCGGGCATCAATCTTCGAGAAATCTCGCTCCGAGATCGAGCCTTGCTCGATTCTTCCATGGGAGGAGAAAAGAGGGGAAATGGGTTTGGGGGAGGGAACGCTGGTGAGAGAGAGAGAAATGAGATCCAAAATGATCGAACACCGAGTCCACTTGGTATATATAGTACCAAAACTCCAAAATCGCGAATCCACCACAAATACATCATGACTCATTAAAAATCATCTGTTTTCAATAATTATCCCTTCAACCTCAATTTCCAATACCAGCCCCAATACAAAGTACCCCGGTCCCCAGATCCCACCAAAAACCAAATTCCAAGGTTATCACCACGATGAGAATACAATCTCCTCCAAATACAAGATTTAAAATCCCCGGGAGTCCCAATTCCATAATTAATTCATAATTGCCATAATTAATATCCATTAAGGATCATTACCACTCCGGGATTAACACCATTAATTCTCGGGCATCACAATTATCCCCCACTACAAAAATTTCGTCCTCAAAATTTGCACAGGCGTACTCCACATATCGCCGAGACCACACAATCCATTCGGATCCATATCGTCAAATCATGAACATATCATGAATGACACATCATCTGCGAGGATACCGACCTCGCACCAATACCTGGAATGGAGTAAACCTCCCAGATCATCACAAACTCAAGGAAAGACGTCAGTATTCCTCGATGCTAACCATCTCAAAAGCAGTCAGCCAACCATAAATGCTAAACCAACGAATCATTCGTGATTCCAAAATAGATATTGCCTCAAAGATATCTCTACGATATAGCCTACGATGTCAAACATACATCGTTACCAAGGAAACCACCACTACACTACAGTGTACTTATACCAAATCCGGTTTCTGCTCTCCAATTCCCTCTCCATCAAAGGAGTAGTTGCATTACCTTGCAACACGGATCGGACAACTCACGGCCACCTATCAACACAAAACACATCTCCAAAGATGTCTACGTCCGTATGTTCCAAGAAATCGCATCTTGGTCCAAACACAACATCGAGACTCCACAAGGTCTCAAGTTCCGAAAAGGACATGCAAGGAAAAATAAATTGCATTCCCGCCACACGTGTCAACCACGATACCGAACAAATCCGAATCATGGCCATCCTTCGTTTAGCCTAGAATTCAACAATCCTAACACAAGGGACGTTAGCAAATTAATCAGAAATGAAATACCATGACCTCAACACATGACAATCCCTCCTCAAGGGAGTCAACCAGACCTCAAGATCATTCTTCAGAATACATCGTGTCATTGAGATTACCAATCTCAAGGTGCCACAATCTCTCACCGGAGATTAATTCATTAAAGCATAGTTACCTGATGCTCGACGAGTACCAAGAAAATGTCGACATTCGTATACACACGCCGGTATACATGCCTAAGCACCAATACTACATGCATCCTCGATGCACTCGACTCGGGTATCTCCAATCATACCCATGAGCTCCAAACACAACTGTCAATCCTCGGTTATTCTCACCCAGTGGAGAATAATGATTGACGAACCAAAAACCAAAGGGTGTGATTCCAACATCAACACCACACAAACCAATACAACGAATCTTCTAAAGATTTCCAATAGGTATATAATAACCGCCTTCCTCATAAGGAAGATGTCATGAATCCAAGACCCTCCAACCTCGAACCACCGTTCGGAAACTGGATATATTTATACCAAAATATATATCCCTGAACCAACAAATACACAACTGGATCAGAATAGTGCATCAATGCCACTATTACTAAATCGGAACTCATATACACGACGTGTACCCATCCAACGATGCTCTGTAGTAATACCATAGTACTCCGCAAACCTCGAGCATCTCTTCAGAGACATCTCCTCGTACGTCTCACCAAAAATAGAAAGTCATTACCCAATCCAACACTGGTAATGCTTACCGTGGCTGATTCACAATCAACCCTCTACCCATATCAGCTGTCTCCATGATAGTACATTCAAATCTCTTCAAGAGATACAATTAACATATTAGTGTCACTCCACTAACTATATCCCACAATTCAGATTGTGTTTCCCCCATATGCAAGGATGTTCAACCAGAGCCGACAACGACTTGTCGACACTCACATTGGTATTCCCAACAGAACTGAGTTGTCTCAGTACAAGTCCCTCAAAGTATTTGACGTATAAACGTCCCCGTGAGGTATTCCCTGACCCAAACCTCATGCCACATAATGACTACAAGAGTCCACTATAGACGTTCATCGTATCATCATACGATTTACCAAACTTGGTTCCAACGAGCAGTATAACGGCTATCACAAGCACACTATAGCACTGCAACAATACCTGGCTAGCAAATCGCTGTCTCCTTAGGTTTATATCAAACCTATCAACGTATTACACGTTCTGCCCGGTATACCATACCGTATAATCAATTAGAGTAGTGGGTCATCACCCAATGTTTCTCGAATACCAATGAATAACAGACATCCCAGTGTCCTCATTCAACCACAAGGTAATCCTATCCATTAGGATTTTATTCCACACCCTCATGGGTGGGTGTGACCATGTCTACCACACGTCACATTGACAAGAGCGAGTAGTTTCCTCAATAACTACTCCTACTAACAATCACTTGGCCATAGCCATTCCAACGCGTATACTCAAAGGTACCACTACTCGTAAAATATTTACCTCAAATGTGTGCTGTTGTACACTTCCTGTACGGTGCATCCAATAATTCATCGAGCAACCCGCTCGGCATAATGGTCTCGTCATCTAGTGACGCAGATACCACCTTGTGCCCACCATCGGCACTCCAAGCCATACGATCAACACATATACCCACATGTATTATTCGTTGCAATGACGACATGCATCTACATAGAACACACACCATGCCATCATCACCCTATGTCGGTACATGTCAACATGTGCCATCCAAAATAACATCGTCAACTCGTGACGGTACGTGTTGATACATGACACCCACAATGTCCTCGTCAACCCGTGACCGTATAAGTCAATATATGACATCCATAATATCATCGTCAACCACATGACGGTACATGTCAACACATGACATCAACAATAATGCTAACAAAGTAGCAATATACTATAACTCATCGCTAATAAGATAACAGCATACCTGTCTCGGTCGTCCATAGCGATACATAATCAACACCCATAGCTCGTGGGCGGCACAATCTCGTGCTACGTAGATAGCGGCATAACCCATCACTATAAAATCAGTGGCATGATCCCTCGCCATAGAGTCAGCGGCATAAAACATCACTATAGAATCAACGGAATGAAACATCGCTACCTACATCCGGCGGCATGAACCATCGTCATATATATCCGGCGGCATGAACCATCGCTATAGAACTAGCGGAATGAACCATTGCTATATAGACATCCGGCGGTATGAATCATCGCCAATAGAATAGCGGGAAGAACCATCGCTATATATGTACCAAGCGGCATGAACCATCGCCAATAGAAAAGCGGAATGAACCATCGCTATAAATACCCGGCGGCATAAACCATCGCCATAGAATAGTGGAATGGACCGTCGCTATATAATACCCGGCATGAACCATCGCCATAGTGATCGCTATTATTTTAAACAGTTATTTTTCAGTGTAGCGATTCTATACCACAAGTGCACGGTGTCAAGTTTTAGTATAATGATAATATAAGTACGGATTGTCGATCCCACGAGGACTAGGAAATAAGTACCAAACTCCACTAGTTTAACTATATTTAGCCTACGAAAATTGGTTATAACTAATTAACTAATTTAACTACTTAACTCAATAATAAATCCAAACAAAGAGAATGAGAATGAAATCAATAGAGATAATTATCAAGACTTTCGGTTCACCCACGTAATCCCCCACAATTCACCTATTAGTTAAGAATTAATTCAAACAATCTAAGGTGACAAGTTTTCCTAATTCACTTGTTATACCTTGGTCCGGCTATAACAAATCTAATACTAACGTAACAATAAGCTACTCCCGTATCCTTATTGAACAATTAATATTGTAAATCGATCTATGAAAACTTCTAGCCTTCGATTTTGGTAAATCTATTGCTATCACACGTGTGCTAGATTTTACTTGGTCCGTCTCAACCTAAAACCCACGGCAAAGATCACTTTATCGAATCACAATATCCTATGGTCAATTCAAGTGCAATTTAATATCATTCAAGGATGGCCAAACCCTTAAAAGCATGAAGAACAATGATCTAAACACATAGATAAATAAGAATCAATCAAAACATTAAAATTAAATCATGGGTTCATAACATAGGATCCCCTAAGTCTTTATAACAAACTTAGTCTAGCAACATATTTAAAATCAAATGCAATATCATGTATTTCAACATCAAAAGCATAAAGAAATTAAATAGAATCAAACAAAGTTTAGAAATACGTATAAACTAGCGATGCTGAATCTCTCTTCCTTTGCTTCGTACGTGAGTTGTTCTTCACCACTAATTCCTTGCTGCCGTGCCTTCTCCTTTCCTTCTGTTCGTGAAACTCCTGCCTCTCTTCTTCTCACCCTTCGCACTCTTCAATCTTTCCTACGTTGCTGCTCACCTACATGAGTTCTTCAGATATTTACGTGAGTCTCGCTTGAATGCTGCTCACTGTTCACGTCACTCCTCTTCTGTTCTCACCCCTCACGTATCTTGTTTTCTTCTGTTTCTCTTTACGTTGCTTTTTTGTACGTTGCTGCTCACCTCTATTCCTACGTAAATCCCCCTCAATCTCTTGTAACTTTCCTCCTCCTGATCTCTTTTATCTGATATCTCCTCCTTCAATCTGTATGTTTCTGTTATAATCTGCTCTCCCCTCGCAACTCACGTAAACTCGTCTGTTTTCTTTTTCTTTCTGCACGTCTCTTCTCCTCTCCTTCCTAGTCCAAGTCACGTACGCTGCTCACCTCCACTCTGAAGTCACATACTTCTCCCCCTCGTCCGTTATTTTTCTTCCTCTCAAGTGCTTATCTCCTCTGATATCTCTCGACTCCCCTCTCCTAATATCTCTCGCCACTCTCAACTGAAGTCACGTAACTTATCTTCGTCAATCTTCCTCACGTCCGTGCCTCACGGTTCTTAATATCTTTTGTTGGTTCCCGTCACTTATCTGCCTCACGTCTCACGTTTCCTTCACTCTTAATCTGATCATGTTTATTCACCACTTTCCTTTCTGGTGGGAACTCTTTCGTGCATTTGCTATGTATCCTCCCAAGTTACGTGTTGCTATATATATCAGTCCAATTTATTTCCTTCATTGTTCGATAATATCCGGTTGTGCTCGATTTGATCCTTTTTCATTAATTAAAGCTTATTTTCTCCATTTTTATACATTTGGACCTTTATTCCTGAAACATACATAAAACAACAAGAAAACGAAAACGCATAACATTGTCTAAGAAGCATAGTAAAATGCATATAAATTTATAGCAATATAAGTGTAAAAATCACACTTATCAACTCCCCCAAACTTAAACTTGATCGTCTCGAGCAAGAAATAAGATTACAAAGTAGAGTTCAATATTAAAGATTCAAATAAACCAATTCGTAGTTAATCATGTAGCTCAGACATCTCACTTACAGACGAACAAGAATAAATCAGAAAGTTTAACAAGTTGTGTTTTCTCCTTAGATCAAGCAACATGTCTCCAAATCAGAACGTGCGTGTGAGTGCTATTATCACTTTCAAGTTTCATGCAATTTTCATAGATCAAATCATGCTAGTCAATGAAAATTAAGATTATCGTTTGAGCACCCTATAGTCCTATTCTCAACAACTTCTCCACTAATGTAGTCACTTGGATCAATAGGTCTTTTTAAGCTTGTAGCGTTAGGCCTAGGTGTTTGGCTTCAAAGAAAAGGTAGGATAGCACAAAGAAGAGAGTATAAGCATGTAATGATCATATTTTTAGCACAAGCTTGAGCTTCTCTTCTTTTTTCTTTTAGCCTTGGCCACTTTGGGTCTTAATTAGATTTTTTTTTTCAAGGCTTTATCTATCTTTTTCTTTTCTCATTCATCAATTTTTTCCATAATAAGCTCATCAACATATAGCAATTCATGTGCATCTAATGAGAATCATTATACTCCCTTAGGGTGAAGATAAAAATATTCAATTTAGGCTCAATTAGGTGGGTATAATGAGTTTGCCAAAGACTGTTGAATGGAGGCTAATAGTATGTTAAACATACTCCATTCCTTTTCAATTAGGCTCAAATTAGGATACTAGAGATTGATGTAAACATGGTAAGCTTGAAAGGCTTAAACGGTCCAAAGATCGCCTAAATCATTTCCAAGTCAAGTTCATGACTAAATTTTCGCCTTGAAGTGTCATCATCAAATAGTTTCTAAGGTACTCTAAGATGCTCAAAAACAATTCATCAAGTTCACAAAAATTTTCACTACTCCAAATGCACTTCACAAGATTATGACTCAAATGTGCTCAATATATTCCTCATCTTTGACATGCTACTCAAAACAAGATATTCACAAACAAGTTTGACAATCATCAAAACTTAAGTTGACATGCAAAGTGAGATTAATATCATCATGGAATAGAGACAACTACTATGATTCATTCATATCTTACTAATTGAACTCATTTTCAAGAAAAAATTTCGTTGGTGCTCAATAAACGATCAATTTCCAAATAAGAAGCATGACACAGTAATGCACTCCCCCAAACTTAATTCATGCATTGTCCTCAATGTAATAGGCATGAAAAATGAGACAAAGCATTTACCGTTGACAACGACTGTCAGTGATCGTTGTCCAATTCCTCGCCAGCTCGTGGGGCATAGTGTTGGACAGATCACAGCACGCATGGAGTCTCACCAAAATAGAAAACAAAACAAAACAAAAACAAACCAAAATAAACTAAAACAAAGCAAAGGGATAGGAAATAGTTCTTGATTTATAGTCCCAAGCTGGACTTTTTACCATTTACGCTCAAGTGCCTCAAGGGCCAGTGGGGGAAGATTTTCCATCCTCCATGTGATAATGTCGTAACCACTTCTCTTTCACAGTAAATAGTGCCCCATGGTCATCTCTCAATTTGAAGGTGTCGAATGGTAGAACATCGACAACTTTGAATGGTCCAGCCCATGGTGCATCAGACTTCCATGGAAAAAGTCTCATCTTTTTCCTATTCATTAATACCGAGTCTCCTAACCAAATTTACCTATTCTTTGTTGGACATTCGATGTGACCTCCACCTTTTTCTCACTCTTAACCTGCATCGCATCAACATATAGTGTATCAATTATATTGACACTAAAACATCGGTGCTCAGTGCGTGTAGTATTCACAACTTTGAACATATCATAAGTAACTTGATCCCCCCCTACTCGGAGGATCAACTTCCTTCTTGGACATCAATCAATGCCCTTCCAGTAGCTAGGAATGGTCTTCCTAATAACAATGGCATGTCTGCCTCCTCCTTTATGTCTAGCACCATGAAATCCACCGGAATGGTGAATTTGTCAACCTTGACCGGTACATCCTCCACTATCCCATGAGGGTACTTGATGGACTTGTCTGCCATCTGCAGTGAGACATTGATTGTTTTTAGCTCTCCTAAGCCCAGCTTCCTGTACACAGACAAATGCATTAAATTAACACTTGACCCCAAATCACATAAAGATTTATTGAAAGATTTAGAATTGATTTTGCAAGGTATAGTGAAACTCCCTGGATCTTTTAACTTTGGAGGTGAATCATTTTGAATGATAGCAGAACACTCCTAAGTTAAGTTTATCATCTCATGCTCTCCCATTTTCCGTTTTTTTCTCAGAATCTCCTTTAAAAACTTAGCATAGTTCGGCATGTGCCGAATAGCATCAATGAAAGGCATCTCAATATGAAGATTCTTAATCAGTTCTAAAAATTTAGCAAATTTAGCATCAATCTTTGCTCTCTTATACGCAGCGGGGAATGGGGGTGGGATATCTACCTTAGCAGGTGTGATGGGTGTAGAGGTCTTAGTAGACTTACCTTTGTCGCGTGTTTGTCCCTCTTCTTGCTTGATGTTCGCCACGCCTCTTAACTCTACGTGTACATCCTTCTTCTCAGCGACCTCCTTTTCGCTCCTCAACGTGATAGCATGGACTTGCTCCCTAGGTTTTGTCTCAGTGTCACTAGATAGTGATCCTTGTGCTCGTTCGGCTACGATCTTTGCTAACTGTCCCACTTGGACTTCCAAGTTCTTTATCGATGCCTCATGATTGTTCATCCTTGTTTCAGCCAATGATATGAACTTAGTTAGCAGCTCCTCCAGGCTTGGCTTTGGTGCATACCCCGGTGGTGGTTGGGGATAGTTCCTCGGCCCAGTATTGTACGTATTTGGGTAGGGGTAGGTCTGTGGTGGTCGGTTCCCTACAAAATTAACAGCTTCATTAGTAGTAATGAATGAGTTACCAACCTGGCATTCAGTGCTCGGATGTCCTCCTTGGCAAAGCTCGCCTGTAACAGTTTGAACTTGCATTGCATGCATGCTCAAACTATCCATCTTCTTGTTAAGCGCTTCCAATTGGGCAGCTATGGCAGTGACTTCACTTACTTGATGCACTCCGGCTTGCTTCTTTGGCACGTTCCTTTCAGACTGCCATTGACAGCTATTAGCAGCCATCTCCTCCAACAGCGTATAGGCCTCCTCAGGCGTCTTCCTCATCACAGTTCCTCCTGACACTGCATCAATCATATAACGATTATCAGAAAATAAACCGTTATAAAATGTTTGTACCTGCAGCCACATAGGGAGGCCGTGATGTGGGCATCTCCTCAGTAGATCTTTGAAGCGCTCCCAAGCCTCATATAGTGTCTCTGGATCACATTGGGCAAAAGTAGTGATGTCATTGCGCATCTTCGCCGTCTTGGATGGTGGAAAGAATTTTGGCAAGAACAACCGCGCCATTCCGTCCCACGTGGTAATAGATCCTGCAGGCAACGATTGTAACCAGGATTTAGCTCTATCTTTTAAAGAAAAGGGAAACAAACTGTAACCTGATGGCGTCGTCAGTAACGCCATTATGCTTGAATGTATCACAAATCTCCAAGAAGTTGGAGATGTGATCATTTGGATCATCTGTAGCAGCTCCCCCAAACTGGACCGAATGTTGGATCATCTGTATGATAGCAGGCTTGATCTCAAAATTGTTAGCATGTATGGTTGGTCTCGTGATACTCGATAGTGATCCATGGAATGCAGGGTGGGCATAGTCCATGAGTGATCTTGCAACTAGTGGTACCGGAATCTCCTCGGTATTAGCCATGTGTGCTCTTGCTTGCTTTAGCCTCCTTTGACAAGTGCGTTCAATCTCGGGATCAAAGGGCTCAAGTGTAGGCTTGCTACTCCTTAGCATGCACCAAGAGATAACAACCTGTAAAGTCCACACAAGAAACAAACAGTAGAAAAATAGAGAAAAGGAAAAAAATCAAAAAAAATGAATGACTAAACTACAGTCAACTAATCTCGTTTGATATTATTAAAACTAGTCCCCGGCAACGGCGCCAAAAACTTGATCGCTATTATTTTAAACAGTTATTTTTCAGTGTAGCGATTCTATACCGCAAGTGCACGGTGTTAAGTTTTAGTATAATGATAATATAAGTACGGATTGTCGATCCCACGAGGACTAAGAAATAAGTACCAAACTCCACTAGTTTAACTATATTCAGCCTACAAAAATTGGTTATAACTAATTAACCAATTTAACTACTTAACTCAATAATAAATCCAAACAAACGATAGAAAATGAGAATGAAATCAATAGAGATAATTATCAAGACTTTCGGTTCACCCATTGTGAGACCCCGTTATCACATCAAGTCACTAAGGTGCAATTTAGAGAACTAAACATTCATGTGAATATATCAGAGTAACGTATCGTGTTGATTAACCTGAGCTTTAGAGATTACAGTACCAAAATATTTCAAAAGGAATAACACAATTCCTACAAAGGCACTACATTATAGTCTTACTCTACCCAGTAGAAGCTATACAAAAATTTCTCTAATCATGCTAATCCTGTAGCACTCCTTACAGCTCAGCAAATCAACCCCGACCCTGGTTCTCGTCAACAAAAGCACCTACAAAGACAACCCCCAACACGTGAGCATAAAACAATTCATATTCAACATAATATGAAAGTAAGGCATAAATGCACAATCCTAAATACAAGCACTTCCTGTATTTTCCCGCATTTATAACGCCCAATGGTTGTCCCTGTACCATAGTTCATAATAAAACACATTATATGAATGTATGGCTTTACAAATGAATGTCATGACATTTCCTCTTTTTCTTGAGTCAGTCATCATCAGTTATTTTAATGATTTCTTAATCTCAAACAAGCGGTATCGCATACACGCTTCATCATACTAGCGGTATCTCTTCCTCGCTTAGTATGGTATACCTCGCCTCCATGTGCCAGCGAGCCTCCCCCCACCCGCTCCACATGCGCAGCGATAAAGCATAAGCATTAAAACCTTAACTGTGATCGCCCTGACTCGTGGAATACACCTATTTATCCCACATCACAATATGCAACAACAATGCATAATATGCAACACAATGCATAATAACATGTATCATAATCTTAATGCATCACATTGCATTCATCATGCGTCACACAGACAAACATAAGTACATGTTACCGTTGGGATGCCCGTACGTCGCTTACGTACCTTTCCAAAATGTGGTGTGTTGCAGGACTCTATCCCCTGCGCTGTGTAGCTACCTGTGAAGGCTCTACACCAGTGTACAACACAATATTAGATGTCTCATTACAATCCAATATCTAAACTTTAACAAAATATAACAAATTATATTTTTCAACATTCTGGGTCTCTCGATCGATCGGCCCCTCTTCCCGATCGATCGAGAAGACGCATAAAATCAAAACCAAGATTCTGCCCCGCTCGATCGATCGAGAATAACGCCGATCGATCGAGATGCTCTGTTCGAGAAATGCCAACCCAGAATTCTCGAACACCTGAAATCACACCCTTAAATCCAACATGTAAGACATACAACATGCCCAAAACAACATGCTATTTGTTACAACACACTACCCTGAGTGTATTCATACCAAAATTACACCCCAACATAAGCCCATAAGCATAAACGACGACCATTTACACAAGTACTCGATCATCTTTTCGGAAACAGGGCAACACATTTTTTATTTCCAGATTTCCTGAGTACTTCATTTCATGCTATAACAACTATCACATATAACATAAAGCATGCTCGAACAAACATGCCAAGGGCTTTACAAAACTACCATGCATAAACTCAAATCGAAGGTTCACCACAAACCCTTCTAACATGCATGGTACCACCTCCTCAAAATCACTCCCTAACCATATTTTCCCAGAAAAACAGGGCATACACCTACCCAGATTTCCGAACACCCTTCTTTACATGCTTATATCCTCAACATAAAACATGCAACATGCTCAAGGAAAAATACAGAGAGCCTCACAATAACACCATAAAAGCATTTAAATCAAAGGTTTCAAGAAACCTAATCTAACATGCCGTTTTCTCGCCACCTAAAAACATGTACTCAAACAAGTTTAAAAACGAAAACAGAGCATGGTTCTCACCCTACTTTGCTCCGATTTTTGAAGGCTTTCCAGGCGATGAAAAGGGGCAAGCTCCTCAGATTATTGCTTAGCAAGTGCTGGTGAGGAATTGGGAGAGAAAGGTCGAGATTTGGGATGGCTGAGAGTGGTCAAATGATTGAGCCAAGTGGGATGGGAAGTCAGCCTGGGCACAGTGTGATTGGCATGGGTTGGGGGGGGGGGGGGTGGTTGGGTGTTGGGTGGTATGATGTGTTATGTTTTGGTCCCGGTATTTAGCACGATGTATACAAATATCCTCACATGATATTTATAGTATTTTCTCATTAAAATACTTCAATTCCCGTTAACATGCTTTACCCAAAACAAACAACACACACCCCAAATAAACAAGCCACAACCCCCAAATTCTCAACATATATCACATGTGCCCTGAAATGAAACTCCCCAATAATACTAATCCAAACCCATGAATTAATACCCAAATCATCATAATTTAACTCAAATGATTAACATCACAATAATCATTTCGGGGATATCACAATACTCCCCTACTTATAGGATTTCATCCCCGAAATCAAACATGCTTACCAACACGAAGTAACCAAAACATAAAAGCATACCAGAAAACAGCTCTGGATAGTGCTGCACCATGTGTCGCTCTGTCTCCCACGTGGCCTCCTCGACACCCCTACGATCCCACTGAACCTTGATCATAGGAATAACCTTGTTCCGAAGTCTGCGGTCTGCCCTATCCAAAATCCTGATAGGCCGCTCAACATAAGAAACATTGGACTCAATCTGCACCTCTGAAGGCTGCAACACATGCGAAGGATCCGGCTCATACTTCCTCAGCATAGACACATGAAATACGTCGTGTATACCAGACAGAGAAGGCGGTAACGCCAAACGGTACGCTAGAGTACCAACACGCTGTAAGATCTCATACGGCCCCACGTATCTAGGAGACAACTTCCCCCGCATACCAAACCGTACTACGCCTCTGAAAGGTGAGATCTTCAGAAAAACTCTGTCGCCCAACTGAAACCCCAACGGCCTACGCCGCTGATTGGCATATGCTGCCTGTCTGTCCTGAGCTGCCTTCATCTTTCTCTTGATGACCTTAACTTTCTCTTCCATTTCCTGAACCAACTCTGGTCCTCCAACCGACTTACGGTCCAAGTCATCCCAACACAAGGGTGACCTACAACGCCTACCATAGAGGGCCTCGAAAGGAGCCATCTGTATACTTGCCTGGTAGCTGTTGTTGTAAGAGAACTCCACCAAGGCTATCGAGTCCTGCCATGATATGTCGAACTCTAGCACACAAGCTCTCAACATATCCTCGAGCGTCTGTATCGTACGCTCGGTCTGTCCGTCCGTCTGAGGGTGATAGGCTGTGCTCAGCCTCAACTCTGTACCTAGAGCTTTCTGCAGACCCTCCCAAAAGTGAGATGTGAACCGCGGATCTCGATCGGACACTATCGAAACAGGGATCCCGTGTAGTCTCACCACATCTCTGACATATAATTGTGCCATCCTCAAGTGCGTATATGTCATACAGTAGGGAATGAAGTGAGCCACTTTAGTCAGTCTATCCACGACTACCCAGATGGCATCAAAACCCGAAACAGTCCTCGGTAAGTGGGTCACGAAATCCATAGACACGTGCTGCCACTTCCACTCGGGTATCTCCAAACTCCTTAGTTCACCTCCAGGCCTCTGCCTCTCAGCCTTCACCTGCTGGCAAATCAAACAGCGCTTGACAAATGAGGTGACATCTTGTTTCATACGCCTCCACCAGAACTGGCTGCGTAAATCCTTATACATCTTCTTCCCTCCTGGGTGGACACTCATCCTACTGCAATGAGCTCGCTGTAATAAACCCTGACGCAACTCAGGTGCATCTGGAACCACCCATCTGTCACCAAGTCTCAGAGAACCGTCCTTAGCCACTCTGAATCTCGATGGCTGACTTGAATGAACCACTAACATCCATCTCTGAACCTCTACATCGGTCCCCTGAGCCTTTCTGATGTGATAAAAAATAACAGGCTCCGCTAGCAAGGTCAAAACCTGTACTGGTGAAGAAGATACGTCATAATCAAATCCCAAATGGCAGTAGGAGCCCAGCATAGCTGATAAACACATGGCATCCTCTGCAGTGCTCCGCACTTTCCGACTCAGGGCGTCGGCTGTCAGATTTGCTTTCCCGGGATGGTATAGGATTTCACAATCATAATCCTTCAGCAGGTCCATCCATCTCCTCTGCCTCATGTTCAACTCAGCCTGTGTAAACAAGAACTTCAGGCTCTTGTGATCAGTGAAGATGGTAAATGAGGTACCGTATAAGTAGTGTCGCCATATCTTCAAGGCGAACACTATAGCTGCCAACTCCAGATCATGGACTGGATACCTCGTCTCGTGTGGCTTCAACTGTCTCGAAGCATAAGCCACTACATGTCTGTCCTGCATCAGTACGCACCCTAATCCCTGTAGCGATGCGTCGGTATAAATAACAAATCCTTTGTTCTCCTTGGGAATCACTAGAACTGGTGCAGTAGTCAGTCTGTGCTTTAATTCCCTAAAACTCTGCTCACAAGCCTCTGTCCAACAGAATGGGACTCCCTTCTGAGTCAGCTGTGTAAGTGGCTTGGCGACCTTCGAGAAACCCTCGACGAAACGTCGATAATAGCCAGCCAGACCAAGAAAACTTCGAATCTCACTGACTGAAGTAGGGGCAGACCAGTCCATAACTGCCTCTATCTTCCTTGGGTCTACTGATATCCCCTCTCGTGATATGATATGACCCAAGAATGCAACACTGCTCAGCCAAAACTCACACTTGCTGAGTTTGGCGTACAACTGATGATCCCTGAGGATCTGGAGCACTATCCTCAGATGATTGGCATGATCCTCCTCATTCTTTGAATAGACCAGGATGTCATCAATGAACACGATTACAAACTGATCGAGGTACTCCTGAAATACCCTATTCATCAAGCTCATAAAAGTAGCAGGGGCATTCGTCACCCCGAATGGCATCACCAAGAACTCATAGTGCCCATACCGAGTTCTAAAAGCCGTTTTTTGGACATCACCAGCTCTAACCCGCACTTGATGATAGCCTGACCTCAAGTCTATCTTGGAGTACACCTCTGTACCCTGAAGCTGGTCGAACAGATCATCAATCCTCGGAAGTGGATATCTGTTCTTCACTGTGACCTTGTTCAATTGCCTATAGTCAATGCACAGACGCATTGATCCATCCTTCTTTTTCACGAACAAGACTGGTGCACCCCAAGGCGATACACTAGGACGAATGTATCCCTTGTCGAGGAGCTCCTGTAACTGTACTTTCAGTTCCCTCAGCTCTGCCGGTGCCATCCTGTAAGGAGCACGGGATATAGCAGAAGTCCCTGGCAGCAGCTCAATAGCAAATTCCACATCCCTGACAGGCGGAAATCCCGGAATCTCATCTGGGAACACATCAATGAACTCTGCCACAACCAGAATGTCCTCAGCTCTTACTTCCTTCTCGTCTGATGCATCCACTGCATAGATAAGGTAGCCCGTGTGGCCGCGTTCCAATAACCGCGACATCTTAATCGCTGATATTACCGGAATCTTTGGACGAGAGTCGTCCCCATAAAAGGTCCACTGAAACCCCTGATCAGACAGAAAACGTACAATCCTCTGTCGGCAGTCTACCACAGCTCGGTATCTGCTCAACACATCAATGCCGATAATACAGTCAAAGTCTGCCATTTCTAACTGAATCAGATCGGCCCTCAGATCATTGCCCTCAAAATAAATGAGGCAATCAGACAATAGCCGATCCGCAATCACATGCTTCCCCGTGGGTGTCGAGACCATAAGAGGCGTGGGTAACAGAGACGAGCACAAACGGTGTCCCTCCACAAAAGCAGTAGATACAAAAGAATGGGAAGCACCTGTATCTATCAATATAAGTGCAGGGTACGTAAATAAATGGCACGTACCAGCAATGACCTCCTCTGGGGCTGCCTCAGCCTGCTCCCTGGTCAGCGCATACACCTGTCCCTGCGGCGGTCCTGCCGTCTGACCTCCCTGTGGTCGTGGTGCAAACTGCTGTCTCTGTGGTGCCCTCCCCGCATCAAATATCGGCCTATTCGGCCCTGAGACTGTCTGACCTGCCCGATTGGGGCAACCTCGAGCAAAGTGGCCCACCTTGCCACAGACATAGCAACCCGGACAGTCCCGTGACAAATGCCATCCCCCACAGTTGTTACACTTGCTTCCCACAGTCTTGCTCCCCTGTGTGGGTCCCTTATTGTTCTGTTTCTGACCCTGAGACTTCTTCCCACTAAATTTGGAAGATGATGAGGCTCCACGAGCCTTGAATTGATCCCCTCGAGGCCTCAAACTATCACTAGCAGGCCTCTGTGGTGGTACATAAGGGGGTACAACATCCTTGTACGCGTCCACCGCAATCTCCGCTAACTCTGCCCGTGTCAGGGCGTCATCAAAAGAACTGGGGTTGTTGGAGATAACCCTATCAAATAGTTCTGGCCTTAATCCCTTCAGAAAGTTCCTCATCTTTGCATGGCTGCTGACAGCAATATGAGGTACATACCTCAGCAGTGAGGAATACTGCATAGCATAGTCCGACACTGACATGCTACCCTGCTTCAAGGCATTGAACTCGTCTTCCTTTAACTGTCTGGCAGCTGCAGAGAAATACCGGTTAAGGAACCGGGTCCGGAATACAGTCCAGTCAACTGCCACACCTAGAGCTCTCAGCTCAATCACCGTGGTCTTCCACCACATAGCAGGCTTCTTAGCCATCTGAAACTCGGCTAACCTTAGCCAGGCCGTGCGTGCACAGGGTGCAGTCACAAGTATCTGCTCTATACGTTCTAACCACTCCTCAGCTACTTCACCAGACTCAATCCCCTCAAACATGGGCGGATGGAAACTCAGAAACTGCTTCAAACTGAGCTCCCATGGCAGTAACATCTGTACACTGGGCTCCACGCCCACAGCAGGTGGTGGTAGAGGATTCGGCGGAGCAATACTGGCATTCCTACTGTCCATATCCCCTATCTCCTCATTGGGGTTCTCCGGATTAATCTCAGCCATGCTGTAACACAAGAGTTAACAAAATACCAAAAGCAGTTCATAATATAAGCCGTTAGATAACAAGAGTATCATATTCAAAGCATGTTAGTATAACACTTATACAACCATATGCATCACATGCATAAGCATGCCCAAATGAATACCTAGCCAACTTGTCTCTAAAGGCTACCCTTCACTCTTCCCTGGTTATCTAACCACTGCTCTGATACCACTAAATGTGAGACCCCGTTATCACATCAAGTCACTAAGGTGCAATTTAGAGAACTAAACATTCATGTGAATATATCAGAGTAACGTATCGTGTTGATTAACCTGAGCTTTAGAGATTACAGTACCAAAATATTTCAAAAAGGAATAACACAATTCCTACAAAGGCACTACATTATAGTCTTACTCAACCCAGTAGAAGCTATACAAAAATTTCTCTAATCATGCTAATCCTGTAGCACTCCTTACAGCTCAGCAAATCAACCCCGACCCTGGTTCTCGTCAACAAAAGCACCTACAAAGACAACCCCCAACACGTGAGCATAAAACAATTCATATTCAACATAATATGAAAGTAATGCATAAATGCACAATCCTAAATACAAGCACTTCCTGTATTTTCCCGCATTTATAACGCCCAATGGTTGTCCCTGTACCATAGTTCATAATAAAACACATTATATGAATGTATGGCTTTACAAATGAATGTCATGACATTTCCTCTTTTTCTTGAGTCAGTCATCATCAGTTATTTTAATGCTTTCTTAATCTCAAACAAGCGGTATCGCATACACGCTTCATCATACTAGCGGTATCTCTTCCTCGCTTAGTATGGTATACCTCGCCTCCATGTGCCAGCGAGCCTCCCCCCACCCGCTCCACATGCGCAGCGATAAAGCATAAGCATTAAAACCTTAACTGTGATCGCCCTGACTCGTGGAATACACCTATTTATCCCACATCACAATATGCAACAACAATGCATAATATGCAACACAATGCATAATAACATGTATCATAATCTTAATGCATCACATTGCATTCATCATGCGTCACACAGACAAACATAAGTACATGTTACCGTTGGGATGCCCGTACGTCGCTTACGTACCTTTCCAAAATGTGGTGTGTTGCAGGACTCTATCCCCTGCGCTGTGTAGCTACCTGTGAAGGCTCTACACCAGTGTACAACACAATATTAGATGTCTCATTACAATCCAATATCTAAACTTTAACAAAATATAACAAATTATATTTTTCAACATTCTGGGTCTCTCGATCGATCGGCCCCTCTTCCCGATCGATCGAGAAGACGCATAAAATCAAAACCAAGATTCTGCCCCGCTCGATCGATCGAGAATAACGCCGATCGATCGAGATGCTCTGTTCGAGAAATGCCAACCCAGAATTCTCGAACACCTGAAATCACACCCTTAAATCCAACATGTAAGACATACAACATGCCCAAAACAACATGCTATTTGTTACAACACACTACCCCGAGTGTATTCATACCAAAATTACACCCCAACATAAGCCCATAAGCATAAACGACGACCATTTACACAAGTACTCGATCATCTTTTCGGAAACAGGGCAACACATTTTTTATTTCCAGATTTCCTGAGTACTTCATTTCATGCTATAACAACTATCACATATAACATAAAGCATGCTCGAACAAACATGCCAAGGGCTTTACAAAACTACCATGCATAAACTCAAATCGAAGGTTCACCACAAACCCTTCTAACATGCATGGTACCACCTCCTCAAAATCACTCCCTAACCATATTTTCCCAGAAAAACAGGGCATACACCTACCCAGATTTCCGAACACCCTTCTTTACATGCTTATATCCTCAACATAAAACATGCAACATGCTCAAGGAAAAATACAGAGAGCCTCACAATAACACCATAAAAGCATTTAAATCAAAGGTTTCAAGAAACCTAATCTAACATGCCGTTTTCTCGCCAACTAAAAACATGTACTCAAACAAGTTTAAAAACGAAAACAGAGCATGGTTCTCACCCTACTTTGCTCCGATTTTTGAAGGCTTTCCAGGCGATGAAAAGGGGCAAGCTCCTCAGATTATTGCTTAGCAAGTGCTGGTGAGGAATTGGAAGAGAAAGGTCGAGATTTGGGATGGCTGAGAGTGGTCAAATGATTGAGCCAAGTGGGATGGGAAGTCCTGGGCACAGTGTGATTGGCATGGGTTGGGGGGGGGGGGGGGTGGTTGGGTGTTGGGTGGTATGATGTGTTATGTTTTGGTCCCGGTATTTAGCACGATGTATACAAATATCCTCACATGATATTTATAGTATTTTCTCATTAAAATACTTCAATTTCCGTTAACATGCTTTACCCAAAACAAACAACACACACCCCAAATAAACAAGCCACAACCCCCAAATTCTCAACATATATCACATGTGCCCTGAAATGAAACTCCCCAATAATACTAATCCAAACCCATGAATTAATACCCAAATCATCATAATTTAACTCAAATGATTAACATCACAATAATCATTTCGGGGATATCACACCCATGTAATCCCCCACAATTCGCCTATTAGTTAAGAATTAATTCAAACAATCTAAGGTGACGAGTTTTCCTAATTCACTAGTTATACCTTGGTCCGGCTATAACAAATCTAATACTAACGTAACAATAAGCTACTCCCGTATCCTTATTGAACAATTAATATTGTAAATCGATCTATGAAAACTTCTAGCCTTCGATTTTGGTAAATCTATTGCTATCACACGTGTGCTAGATTTTACTTGGTCCGTCTCAACCTAAAACCCACGGCAAAGATCACTTTATCGAATCACAATATCCTATGGTCAATTCAAGTGCAATTTAATATCATTCAAGGATGGCCAAACCCTTAAAAGCATGAAGAACAATGATCTAAACACATAGATAAATAAGAATCAATCAAAACATTAAAATTAAATCATGGGTTCATAACACAGGATCCCCTAAGTCTTGATAACAAACTTAGTCTAGCAACATATTTAAAATCAAATGCAATATCATGTATTTCAACATCAAAATCATAAAGAAATTAAATAGAATCAAACAAAGTTTAGAAATACGTATAAACTAGCGATGTTGAATCGCGTTGTCGATCCGTATCTCCGTCTCTTCCTTTGCTTCCGACGTGAGTTGTTCTTCACCACTAATTCCTTGCTGTCGTGCCTTCTCCTTTCCTTCTGTTCGTGAAACTCCTGCCTCTCTTCTTCTCACCCTTCGCACTCTTCAATCTTTCCTACGTTGCTGCTCACCTACGTGAGTTCTTCAGATATTTACGTGAGTCTCGCTTGAATGCTGCTCACTGTTCACGTCACTCCTCTTCTGTTCTCACCCCTCACGTATCTTGTTTTCTTCTGTTTCTCTTTACGTTGCTTTTCTGTACGTTGCTGCTCACCTCTATTCCTACGTAAATCCCCCTCAATCTCTCGTAACTTTTCTCCTCCTGATCTCTTTTATCTGATATCTCCTCCTTCAATCTGTATGTTTCTGTTATAATCTGCTCTCCCCTCGCAACTCACGTAAACTCGTCTGTTTTCTTTTTCTTTCTGCACGTCTCTTCTCCTCTCCTTCCTAGTCCAAGTCACGTACGCTGCTCACCTCCACTCTGAACTCACGTAACTCTCACTTCTCCCCCTCGTCCGTTATTTTTCTTCCTCTCAAGTGCTTATCTCCTCTGATATCTCGACTCCCCTCTCATAATATCTCTCGTCACTCTCAACTGAAGTCACGTAACTTATCTTCGACAATCTTCCTCATGTCCGTGCCTCACGGTTCTTAATATCTTTTGTTGGTTCCCGTCACTTATCTGCCTCACGTCTCACATTTCCTTCACTCTTAATCTGATCATGTTTGTTCACCACTTTCCTTTCTGGTGGGAACTCTTTCGTGCATTTGCTATCTATCCTCCCAAGTTACGTGTTGCTATATATCAGTCCAATTTATTTCCTTCATTGTTCGATAATATCCGGTTGTGCTCGATTTGGTCCTTTTTCATTAATTAAAGCTTATTTTCTCCATTTTTATACATTTGGACCTTTATTCCTGAAACATACATAAAACAATACGAAAACGCATAACATTGTCCAAGAAGCATAGTAAAATGCATATAAATTTATAGCAATTTAAGTGCAAAAATCACACTTATCACATAGAATAGCGGAATGAACCGTCGCTATATAATACTCGGCGGCATGAACCATCGCCATAGAATAGCGGATCGAACCGTCGCTATATAATACCCGGCGGCATGAACCATCGCCATAGAATAGCCAATCCCTAGTCTTGTTATAACAGTGTATTTTAATGCACCTCGGTTGTCATGACCTCGACACTAATACTCCTCGCTTCGACATATCAGCAGTATTTATAACCTCGCTCAAATGCGACATGCGGCAATACCCTCGCTTCAACATTTGGGAGGCAAATATTGTTTCCTCGCTACGATATGACAGCGGCAAGTATTCTATCATCGCGTCAAGTAACACCGGCAAAGCATTTAAAATCATCACTCGCCATAACAACGACACATATGATATTCACCAAGTATCCAATCTATACCTGCAACACAATGCATAATCAATATCCCAATATACATCACTATGAGTGTATTTTAATGCACCCCGCTTCAAATGTGACATGCGGCAATACCCTCGCTTGAACATTTAGCGGCAAAGCATTAAAATCATCACTCCAATATATATGCAACCACAATGAGTGTATTTTAATGCACCTCGCTTCAAATGCGACGACATGCGGCAATACCCCCGCTTCAACATTTAGCGGCAAATCATTAAAATCATCACTCCAATATGTATGCACCCACAATGAGTGTATTTTAATGCACCTTGCTTCAAATGTGACATGCGACAATTCCCTCGCTTCAACATTTAGCGGCAAAGCATTAAAATCATCACTCCAATATGTATGCAACCACAATGAGTGTTTTTAATGCACCTCGCTTCAAATGTGACATGCGGCAATACCCTCGCTTCAACATTTAGCGGCAAAGCATTAAAATTATCACTCAAATATGTATGCAACCACAATGAGTGTATTTTAATGCACCTCGCTTCAAATGTGACATGCGGCAATACCCTCACTTCAACATTTAGCGGCAAAGCATTAAAATCAGCAATCCAATATATATGCAACCACAATGCATAATCCATAATGTATATAAAATACATATTACCGTTTGGTGCCCGTCAATACTGACCTTAGCCCTCCATGCCAAAGAGTCCCTACAGGAACGATTCCAAACCATGAGCATATAATAATCCATATTCACCACAATATGATTATAAAGGGTAAATGCATAAACCATAAGTACAAAGTACTTCATGTATCCCAATGCATTTCAAAATGCTCCTTTTGGTTGTCCCTGTACCACAACTCACAATCATAATCAACATATTATATTATGATTCCATAGATGTCATGACATATAATTGTTCCATTATGATCACATATCATAAACGCGCATAAGCAAAATAGTTGTCACACAACACTAACTACCATCATGCATAATTATGTGCTACTCATTTCAATCAACATGTTCCTAGGCCCTCAACAGCCCCAAAGAGCAAACCACTGCTCTGATACCACTAATGTAAGGCTCTATTAGTGTATTAACCCATGTATTTAGTGCATACAATCATGTTATCAGGGGAAAAGAACCATGCTACTATAGCATACATACCATCTATAAAATTTCTTGCATCTTTTCATTAATATCAAGCTTTTCCCAACCAAGTCCATTTAGCATATCATGCACCCTTGTAATACACTAACACGTTCTCAATTCATTTTGCAATTCCTAAGTAATTTCATGCATCACATGAAAGAAAAAAGAAAGCCCCTTGCCTTTTTATCCGAACCATATACACATAATAGTGCTCACATGCGAGCATCAAATAAGTATATGTGTATCCAATGTATAAAACACGGTGCTCAATACCGTCACTTGCACTTCGATCCTGGAAGCACCTCCAATCCATAGCTCGAGCTCAACTCCAAAGCCATCGATGTACCTAATCACCTGCCCCAACAGAGAGCCCCCACATGGGTGAGCATACCAATACCCCAAATCCAATAAGTACAATATTACAATTCATAATTTACACAATGTAAAGGCTATGAATATTAAAACACTCCCTGGATGTCATCATCCTCATCCATCAAATTCCCAAAAGCCAGTTAATCATTACATTGATTAACAAATCTGTTCCCCATATACTGATACCATAATCCATAAAATCGAATAATTAAACAATGATTACAGACATTCCATATATCTCACTAATAATTCCATAGTTCTATTTCATTGCTCGCTCCACAATAGCTACTGTTAGTTCCGGATTTTAAAGATGACAAAACAAATCAGAACGGATCGATGGAAATCAGTCTGACCAGATCGATTGTTCAAAACAGATCAAGCTGATATGGTCTATCGCTAAAATCAGAACGGATCGATGAACATCAGCCTGACCAGATCGAAGCCTCAGAACAGCTCAACTATTATCAGATCAGAGCAGACAAGGTTGAATAATCTTTGCTCTTCAGTCCGAATCATCAACGGCTATTTATTGAAGCATTTATTGTTGCAATTAATGCTGAAAAAGACCAAGGACTGAAGATTACCATGAAAGGTAAGAAGACAAAGAAGAGTTTACCTGACAGTCGCCGAAAGCATGAACCAGAATGGCAAGTGCCCAAAAGAATAAGACTGTAGCTTACTCAGAGTTTGAGCAGAGTCAAGAGTTGCACGTAAAGGGAAATAATGCCGTTGGTACATGCAACTATATAAGGAGGCAACTAAAGAGCTCAAAGGGGTCTGAGAAAAATCGAGAAACGAAAAAGAAAGCAAAAAACAGCACAAGCTTACAAGCTCAGACATTCTCGAGCCGAAAGTTTTCATAAGCACAAGTATATTGTAATATTTGATCATCTCAGGATCATTGTGTGCATAGACAAAATTAGTCTATCTTTTGTATTCTTTACTTGTAACTGTCAGATAGTGTGTGTCTGAACAGATCGAGAGACTAGGAGTTTCAGTCTGGTAGTGAGGTAAATCCAGCTGAATCGGGTTTGTACAAAAGGATTGTATAAATCAAAGTCTTCTAGTGGAATCCTTCCTTAATTGGAAGAAGGGGAGACGTAGAAGGATTACACCACCTTCGAACTTCCAGAAACATATTCTATCTTTTATCATTCAGCACTCGTTATACTATTCAAGCCATCGAGCCGTTCTTACTAGTCTAAGAACAGACCGTTCCACACTAAAATATTCAGTGGTCTGTTCTGCAGTAAAGTTGATTAAGAAACAGATTTCTTTCACTAACCCGAGAGAAATCACAAAGGATTATTTTTAATAGGAATGTTCATTCACCCCCCCTCTAAACACTCCGGACCGATCCTAACAAGTGGTATCAGAGCAGGTCGTCTTAATCATCAAAAACACTTGAGCTGATGGCATCATTTAACAAGATTCCCATGTTCTCAAAAGAAGACTATGATGATTGGAGAATCAGAATGCAAGCTCATCTAGCAGCACATGATGATGATATGTGGTTCGTCATCACTGATGGACCAATGAAAATTCTGAAAGTCAATACTGCAGCCGCCATTACTGGTGGTGAACTCCAAATGGTCGAAAAGGACAGATCCCTCTGGACGAATGAAGAAAGAAAGAAAGCAAATCTAGGCAACGTTGCCAAAGAAATCTTGTTCAAAACGTTGGACAAGAATATGTTCAGTAAAATCAAAATGTGCTCAACTGCTAAAGAAATCTGGGAGAAGATAGCACAGCTATGTGAAGGGAACGACCAGACTAAGGAAAACAAGCTAACTGTTGCTCTACAAAGATTTGAGAGCATAAAAATGAAGATTGGAGAAACTCTAAACGAGTTTGATGAAAGAGTTACTGGCATTATCAATGAACTAAATGGGCTGGGCAAGGAATACTCTAACAGAGAGATTGCTCTGAAAGTAATGAGAGCTTTGCCAAAAGAATGGGATGTAAAGACCATTGCAATGAGGGAGTCTAAAGATCTGAACAAAGTTGAACTTCATGATCTGTTCGCAGATCTTAAGGCATATGAGTTCGAACTAATCACCATAGGTGAAGCAGAGCCATTCATCTCTCAACCAAACAAAGCACTGGCAGCAATTCCAGACCAGACCACCCCCTCAACAGATCGATCTATCGAACAGATAAGTAATGATGCTATGTCATTATTTATCAAGAAATTTGGTAAATTCATGTCTAAGAATAAAAGGAATTTTAAACCTTCTCATCACTATAAATTGAGAAAAGACGATGCTGTTAATGATCAGGCTTGCTACAAATGTGGTAAGACCGGACACTTTATTGCAGATTGCACCAGACCGAAGAAAGAAGAAAGAAAAGAAAAGCACCGTGATGACAAGAAAAAGAAGCACTACAAAGATCGTAAAAATCATCATGGGAAGTCCCAAAAGGTCCTAGTAGCAGAGGAAAGAAACAGCAAGTGGGCTCAGACTGACTCAGATTCAGAAAGCTCCGAATATTCATCCAGCGAAAGCGAAGAAGATATTCAATGTCTAATGGCAGACGAAGAAATGAGTCAAACTGACGAGGTATTTGATCTTGACTCAAATGAATTCACACGTGAAGAGCTTATGTCTGCACTGCAAGACATGGCTAATGATTATAGAATTTTAGCTGAATCATTTGAGAAAACTAAAGCTAAAGCCAATGATCAAATAGATGAGCATATCAAACCAAGCTGCTCTGAGCTAGGTGAGTGCAATAATCTACAGATCGAGCTGAATAAGCTGAAAATCTCTTACGATCAGTTGCATGAAGAAAATATGAGAATTAGCACACAAAATGCTAAGCTTTCTCATATCTTCAAAACATGGACAAAATCAAGAGCACCACTGGAAGAATTGCAAGAGGTACAAAGAAATGTTGGTGATGTCACCGGCATAGGATTTGATATCAAAGACTGCACCAAAGATGAATCTGAACTGTTGCTGGTAAAGAACAAAATCAAACAAATGACATTTGTTAGATCCAGCACAGTATATGAAACTGAAGCGCCTACAATTCAAACGGGAGTCTCCTTCGGGGATCAAGGTTTGAGAAGAGGAATTGGATATGTTAACCAAGCCAAAGAAAAGGCACCAGCAAGCTTTGTGTCTATCGGACCAAACCTAAAGGTGCAAGATCTAAGGCAAGGAAGACCATCCAACTACTATAACTCAAAGATATAGATTACCTCATAAGAATCAAAGCTTTCCATATCGCACACATTATCACACACAACATCGAAACAGATCAGCTCACATCATACCAGACACACACAAGCCATTAAAGCTGATACATGTGTCGGTTCCCAAAGGGCTAATCAGTTCTGGACCCAAGTAGGATTGGGTACCAACAGTAATTATGCTTGATGCCAGGTACTGAAGAAACAAGCGTCGGACTGGTACTTAGACAGTGGGTGTTCTCGTCACATGATAGGAAACGTCGAGCTGCTGTCTGAAGTCACAGAATGTAATGGACCCAAGATCATCTTCGGGGATAACTCAAAGGGTAAGACTGTGGGCAAGGGTAAGATTGTCCATGGTAATATTACTATCAATGATGTGCTGTTAGTTGAAAATTTATGCTATAATCTGATCAGTATAAGTCAACGATGTGATAATGGTTATGCTGTAGAATTTCACAAACACACTTGCACTGTTAAAACGTCAGACGGTATGACTATGCTTGTAGGAATCAGAAATGGAAACACATATAAAATTAACTGGAACTTTGCTCAACCTGATAATCCTACTTGCTTCATCGCGAATAATGATAATAAACACTGGCTAGGGCATAAACGCTTGAATCATCTCAACTTTAAGACTATCTGTAGCCTGTGTAAACATGATTTAGTTGTCGGTCTGCCCAAGATCGACTTCGCCAAGGATAAGATCTGTGAAGCTTGCCGAATGGGCAAACAGATCAGACCATCCTTCAAAAACAAGAATGCCAAATCCTCCTCACGCTGCTTAGAACTATTGCATATGGACTTGTTTGGTCCTATACCTATAACAAGTTTAGGGGGAATGCGCTATACTCTTGTGGTTATTGATGATTACTCATGTTTTACATGGACTATATTTTTGAGCAGTAAAGATCAGACCGGTCTGAAGTTGATCAAGCTGCTAAAACGTACTCAGAATGAGAAATCATCAAGCATAGATAGGATTCGAAGTGACAAAGGCACTGAATTCTCAAATCAGAATCTTGAATCTTTTCTAGAAGATCAAGGAATTAAGCATGAATTCTCAGCTGCTCGAACTCCTCAACAAAATGGAGTTGCAGAACGAAGGAACAGAACGCTTAAAGAGGCAGCAAGGACAATGCTTGCAGATTCTGGTATTTCCCAAAAGTTCTGGGCAGAAGCTGTAAATACTGCATGCTACACTCAAAATCGATCTATGATTAACAAGAAGTTGAATCTTACTCCATATGAAGTATGGACAGGTAAGAGACCGTCTATCTCTCACTTTCATGTATTTGGCTGCAACTGCTTCGTTCACAATAATGGTAAGAATCACCTCACAGCATTCGAAGCTAAATCAGATAATGGAATATTCTTAGGATATTCATCCAATAGTAAAGCTTTTCGCATCTTCAATAATCGCACTTTAACTGTAGAAGAATCAGTTCATGTAGTGTTTGATGAATCTTTATGTATTGAGGGTAACAAGGAATCAATTCAAAATCAGATGGAAAATATCCATCTCGAAGCTAACAGTGATGATGAGATTGTAGCTAACAGGTCAAGAGACAATCCACCGGAACCTGAAGTACCAGATAGACCGGATCAAGGCACTGAAGTTCTTCCAGATCGAGCTCCTCCAGATCGAGCCGATCCGGAGGTTCTAAACTCTAATGTTAAAGCAGATGCTGATAATTGCTACTACTCATCCTTCTGGACCAGATAATCCGGAATCGAGCTATCGATGGACAAAGAGGCATCCACCTGATCTAGTAATTGGAAGTCCTTCTGCACCTATAAGAACCAGAGGACAGATGATGGATGAATTCACTCATGCCGCTTTTATATCTAATCTGGAACCCAAAAAGATTGATGAAGCTTTGACTGATTACAACTGGATTAAATCCATGCAAGAAACCCCGAGGCCAAATGGTCTGCTTGTCATTGGAACCCGATGGGTTTTCAGAAACAAGCTAGACGCAGATGGAGTTGTGGTTAGAAACAAGGCCAGACTGGTGGCACAAGGATTTCGACAAGAAGAAGGAATTGACTTCGATGAATCTTTTGCACCAGTCGCCAGACTTGAATCAATCCAAATCTTTCTTGCTTATGCTGCTTTTAAAGACTTAAAAGTATATCAAATGGACGTTAAGAGCGCTTTTCTTAATGGTAAGCTTCAGGAGGAAGTCTACATTGAGAAACCTCCTGGATTTCAGAACCACTCATTTCCAGATCACCTCTACTGAATAAAGCAGTATATGGACTAAAACAAGCTCCAAGAGCATGGTATGATACCCTGTCTCAATTTCTGCTGAACCACAATTTTCAGATCGGCTCAGTGGATAAAACTTTATTTAAATTTATTAAGGGGGAACATACCTTATTAGTTCAAATTTATGTTGACGATATCATTTTTGGGTCAACTAACCCCAAACTCTGCGAGAAATTCTCTAAGTTAATGCAGGGACAGTTTGAGATGAGTATGATGGGAGAATTATCATTCTTTCTGGGTCTCCAAGTCAAACAGCTCAGCAATGATATTTTTATAAATCAGACCAAGTATACCAAAGAGCTTCTCAAGAGATTCGGAATGGAGACTTGTTCAACTGCATCAACTCCAATGAGTCCTTCAATTAAGCTAGATAAAGACGAAGGGGGAACAACAGTTGAAGTAACGATGTATCGAGGACTAATCGGATCGCTCTTGTATCTTACAGCGAGCCGGCCTGATATCATGTTCTCAGTCTGTATGTGCGCTAGATTTCAGTCAGATCCAAAGCAATCACATTTTATTGCTGCTAAGTGCATTCTTAAATACTTAAAAGGATCTCAGAACGTTGGTCTTTGGTACTCTAAATATTTAAATTTCAGTTTAGTTGGATATTCAGACGCTGACTATGCTGGGTGTAAGATTGATCGCAAAAGCACCAGTGGAACATGTCAATTTCTAGGTGAAAGATTGATCTCATGGTTTAGCAAGAAGCAAACATCAATCGCCACATCTACAGCTGAGGCAGACTATCTTGCCGCTGGAAGCTGTTGTGCTCAAATGCTCTGGATTCAATATCAGCTCAGAGACTATGGCATTCAAGCTGTTGAATCCCCGATATTTTGTGACAACACCAGTGCAATTGCTATAACGTATAATCCAGTTTTGCACTCTCGAACAAAGCATATTGATATCAGACATCATTTTATTCGAGATCATGCTTGCAAAAAGGAAATTCGGATCGAACATATTTCAACAGACCAGCAAGCAGCAGATATCTTCACCAAACCACTTTCTGAGGCTAAGTTTAATTATTTTCGTCAAATTCTTGGTTTAATAGACTTATCTTGATATTTTAGAGGTATTTTATTTGCTTTAAAGATTGTATACTGGCACAGATCGATAATACAATGATAAAAAAGACACAGACCGGTCCGAACTTTCAGAACGATCTATGTCAAATCTGATATTATCCCATGATCTGTCTGGTCAACCAGTCTTTAATAAAGTAATTGTTTATAACAGCCCGGACTGATTGAATTTTAACCGCCTTATCTCTCTATCATCCTGTCCGTTTATTTTGAATTGTTTAAATATCAGTCATCGAGATACAGACACGTGTCTTCTCTCTCCTATTTAGCGGGCTGAACATTTCACTTTCACTTCACTTTTTACGAATTACTGCTGTCTGTTTTCTAACTCTCAAATATTTTCAATTTCTCCGTATTCTTCATTACACTCAAATGGCTACTATCACTCACAACTCTCTATCTGTTGAGTTCAATGAAATCTACAGGGCTGAAGATCCAGAAATGGTCTCCATGTTCAAATCCTTGGAATCTTCAGGATTAAGGAACTTTCTGGAATGCGGGATGGTGGTTTATGAGTCGGAGATTCGAGAGTTGTTCGCCAATGTTGTGTCTCAGAAGACGTTCATCTCCACCTCCGTCAAGGGCAAATCATTTGACATTTCTCAGTCAAAGACCTTTGGTCTTCCCAACACCGGACTGACTGAGTTTGGCCACATCCTCAGGCCACTATCACCGATCTTCAAGGGAAAGTATCCATTTTTGGCCACAGACTACAGCCATCATTCAAGAAGAAGGAAATGCTCTTTCATTTCCAAGTTCTCTGCGAGATTGTTGGTGTGGGGTCCTCGCTACTTAATCCATTATGTATCATGTTAACATACATATGTGAGTCTGAATTAAGTAAGAACAGGCACTGATTTAGAGTATCATACTAGTTAAGTTGTTACAGGGTTTATAAAAACCTATCCACTACACATCATATGTACAAACAACAACCTACTACAAGATAACTCCTAGGCAGTGGTTCAGCTCGCAGCGGAAAATGACTCACATCCCGTCTCCCCACGTCTATGAGTCCCTACAGAAACATTCACATAACGTGAGTATAGATAACAACAATCTTAGTGCAATATCAAAACACAATATCAATGATAAAGCAATAAGAATCATATCCAATGTGAATGCTCTGTCTCATGCATCAACAAATGCAACTATGTCATGACATGTCTCATCAATCACCCTATTATCACGAGCCTAATATGATATGCCTATTCAGCTCAATATGTCAGTGGAACCACATCACATCTTCATATTAGCAGCACATATCATAGTACCGTACTCATCTGTGATAATAACTAGAGCATATACCCAAACCAGGCGTATATCTCTCAAGCCAAAGCATATGTAGTATATCTATCGTGGCAACGATCCCAGCCAAAGCATATACCAAACCTGGCATATCTATCAAGGCAATGATCTTACCAAAGCATATACACATATCTATCAAGGCATCCATCCCAATCATATGAAATCCATGTATGTACATGCATATGATACTACCAATCATATGACACAAAGATAACATAAATCATATGATATCAAAACCATAACATTATCATCACATAATATCTATACTCCGTACGTCAACACGTACCTGGAAAGCGACACAAACGAGATAAAGCAGTCGTCACTGGCTAATTTCCTCGTTGTCCTGTCCCCTGTGATGGTGCTACAACAATGCCAATAATATATCATGTTATCATAGGCATCAATATCAAAATCTACAAAAATAAAACATATTAACTCTACCGATCGATCGGTCAATCTAGCGATCGATCGGTCCAAACAGACAACCCTAGCGATGGGTCGGTCAGAAGCTAGCGATCGATCGCTCAAATGTCTGAATTTCTCAAAATGCTACGGCATTTCACCGATCGATCGGTCGCCTTCAGCGATCGATCGGTACATGAACCGCCTTACTTTCCCCTGTTTTACCGATCGATCGGTATGAGTCTAGCGATCGATCGGTCGACAACAGATTTTCAATATTTTGAGCTTATCTTCCTAGCTCTTCTCCTATAACTCAAATTTAACCATTTCAACATGTTTCTTGCAATCTCTAGGAACATATGACCATGTTTCTATCATCATAGAATCCAATTAATAGCATATAAACATGATATGATTCTTCACATGAACATGTGATATTCCACCTCACATACATCAACACCAATTACATAATTCAAGTGTAAAACCATGAATTCCTTACCAAGATATTAAAAAATCACTTCACACAACTTCCTAGCTCAATTCACAAGTGAATCCCAAGCTCAAACCAAAAAGAACTTGAAAGAGATGGAGAGGAGTTTGTGTAGGATTTTAGTAGGTGTGTTTATGTGAAGTATGTGATTTCACTTGGTATCCCTTAAAAAAAAAGCATTTCAATTAATCATCATGCTAAGTCACCTTAATATAGGGTATTTGAAGCTAATAACATGTTAGTGGACATGTACATGAAGATGAAATTCAAATTCAAATGCAAGTCCAACTCAACTTAACTTCACATGCATATTCAAATCATTTTGCACCATTTTCATTCCTTGCCATAAATCATTTCATACATGTATTAATTCATTCTTGGTTCCACCCGAACCCCCATTATCATACCACCAATTGATATAATTACACCATAATCATATCATATGTGTATAAAACAAATCGGGGCATTACAATTCTCCCCCACTTATTGATTTCGTCCTCGAAATTGCATATACAAACATAATACATGCATATGAGATATACAACATAAGAAACATGTATAAATACCATATCAACATACCAGAAAACAAATATGGATACCGTTGCATCATATGCTGCTCCGTCTCCCACGTTGCCTTTTCGACACCCCGTCTGTCCCACTGTACCTTAACCATAGGAATTACTTTATTACGCAACCTGCGTTGAGCTCGATCCAAGATCATAACCGGTCGTTCCTCATACGACACATCTGTATCCAACTGTACATCAGGTAATACATGACTCGGATCTGGTTCATACTTCCTCAACAATGAAACATGAAAGACATCATGAATACTACTCAAGGCCGGTGGTAGTGCCAATCGATATGCCAACGTACCAATACGTTGCAATACCTCATACGGACCAACGTATCGTTGAGACAATTTTCCACGCTTACCCAACCATACTACACCTTTAAAAGGTGAGATTTTCAAGAACACACGGTCACCAATTTGAAATTCAAGTGGTCTACGTCGTTTATTGGCATAAGCAGTCTGTCTGTCCCGAGCAGCTTTAAGTTTCAATTGAATTAACTTTACTTTTTCTTCCATTTCATGAATCATATCCGGCCCATGTAAGAAAGGCTGATCCACATCATCCCAATACAATGGCGATCTACATCGTCGCCCATACAAAGCCTCAAATTGTGCCATCTGTATACTAGACTGATAACTGTTGTTATATGAAATTCCACTAATGGCAATGACTCTTGCCACGAGTTATCAAACTCTAATACACAGGCACGCAACATATCCTCAAGTGTCTGTATCGTACGCTCTGTTTGTCCATCTATCTGAGGATGATATGCTGTACTCAACCGCACTTCAGTTCCCAACGCTGTCTGTAACCCTTCCCAAAAATGAGAAGTAAATCTCGGATCCCTATCCGATACAATGGAAACTGGTATACCATGTAGTCTCACCACATGTTGAATGTACAAATGTGCCATTCTCAGATATGTAAATGTCATACAATATGGCACGAAATGAGATACTTTGGTGAGTCGGTCAACGATCACCCAAATAGCATCGCAACCAGAAGACGTCCGTGGCAAATGAGTCACAAAATCCATCGTGATATGTTCCCATTTCCACTGAGGAATTTCCAAACTGTGTAATTCACCTCCTGGTTTCTGTCTTTCCGCTTTCACTTGTTGACAGATCAAACACCGTTTCACAAAGCTCAACACATCTTGTTTCATACGTTTCCACCAAAATTGGGTACGTAAATCATGATACATTTTCTTTCCTCCAGGATGTATACTGTATCTACTACAATGAGCACGTTGTAGTAGTTCTTGGCGTAGTCCTAATATCGCAGGTACTACCCAACAAGTCCTGTATTTCAGAATTCCATCATTTGCAAGTACAAACTGCGATGTTTGTCCTTGACTTATCATTTCTTTCCATTGTTGTACCTCATCATCAGTCATTTGTGCCTTTCTGATTTTGTCAAAAATGTCATGTTCAACCAATAATGTTGATACCCGTACTAGCACTGTTTCCACATCAAAATCATAACCCAACGTACAACAGGAAGTCATCAACATTGATAAATGAATCATCTCATCAGCCGTATAATGTACTTTTCTACTCAAGGCATCTGCTGTAAGATTAACCTTTCCTGGATGATATTCAATCTCACAATCATAATCTTTCAACAGATCCATCCATCTTCTTTGTCTCATATTCAACTCTGCTTGAGTGAATAAAAACTTTAAACTCTTATGATCTGTATATATGGTAAACGTGTACCATATAAATAATGTCGCCATATCTTTAAGGCAAAGACAATGGCAGCTAATTCCAGATCATGTACTGGATATCTCATTTCATGTGGCTTCAATTGTCGTGATGCATAAGCCACTACATGTTTATCCTGCATCAATACACAACCCAAACCTAGTAATGATGCATCAGTATATAAGGCAAACCTGTCATGCTCCGATGGAATAATCAAAACTGGAGCTGTAGTTAATCGATGTTTCAATTCCTGAAAACTACACTCACATGCCTCCGACCATGGAAACGGTACTCCTTTCTGTGTCAATTGTGTCAATGGTTTGGCAATTGATGAAAATCCTTCAACAAATCATCTATAATAGCCAGCCAAACCCAAGAAACTACGAATCTCTGGCACAGAAGTAGGTGCTGACCAATTCAACACTGCTTCGATTTTCTTCAGATCAACTGATATACCTTCTTCTGAAATGACATGCCCCAAAAAGCCGACACTAGTCAACCAAAACTCACACTTACTGAGTTTGGCATATAACTGATGTGTCCTCAACAATTGCAATACCATATGCAAATGTTAAACATGTTCTGCATCACTTTGTGAATAGATCAGTATATCATCGATAAAGACAATGACAAAACGATCAAGGTATTCCTGGAACACACGATTCATTAAACTCATAAAGACAGCGGGAGCATTTTTCACTCCAAATGGCATCACCAGAAACTCATAATGTCCATAACGAGTTCTGAATGCTGTCTTCTGTATATCTCCTTCCCTCACACGTATTTGATGATATCCTGACCTCAAATCAATCTTAGAATAAATCCTTGATCCCTGCAACTGATCAAACAACTCATCAATACGAGGAAGAGGATATTTATTCTTTATTGTTACCTTGTTCAATTGTCGATAGTCAATACACAATCTCATTGTCCCATCCTTCTTCTTAACAAATAAAATCGGAGCACCCCAAGGCGATACAGTAGGACGTATGTACCCCTTGTCCAATAAGTCTTGCAATTGAGTTTTCAATTCTTTCAATTCAGTTGGTGCCATCCGATAAGGAGCCCGTGAAATTGCAGAAGTACCAGGTATCAAATCAATACCAAATTCCACTTCTCGACTCGGTGGGAATCCAGGTATCTCATCTGGAAACACATCCGCATATTCTGCAACCACTGGTATCTCCTCCACTTTCCTTTCTCTTTTCTGTTCAGTTACATCAAGGGCATAAATCAAATAACCCGCATGTCCACGTTCTAACAAACGCGACATTCGGATTGCTGATATCAAAGGAATCCTTGCCCTCGATCCCTGGCCATAGAAGAACCATTGATTTCCAGTATCAGACTGAAATCTCACTATCTTCTGACAACAATCCACAACAGACAGATATTTACTCAACACATCGATTCCAATGATGCAATCAAAATCTGTCATATCTAACACAATCAAATCAGCTTGTAATCCATACTCAGTCTCAAACTGAATATCACAATCAGACACACTCTGACAAGCCATCTGTGATATCCCCGAAATGATTATGTGGGTAATCATACAATTAAAGGTTGTTAATTGTGAGCCTATGTGCTAAAGGCGTATTTTATGTGGGAGTGATTTATTTATTTTGATGATGTGGTTTAGGGAGCATGTTAGGTGTTTTTAATTGTTGTGTTGATATGGTAATATAATAAAATATCAAGGAGAGATACTTTTATACATCGTATGAAATACCGGGACACAATTAAACACCACAAAACCACCCTACATGCAACCACCCCACCCCCCACTTGACTCAACCCACGCCCCTCCCCTGTTTTTCTGGAAAGCAGATTGACTAAGAGGCAAATTTGGACTTGGATATTTTCATCTTGCCTCTTCCAAAAAGACTCCTTCTTCTTCCCTTCCTTTTGTCTGCAACTTGGTCGGTTTCTAGGAAGAAAGTGATCGGATTTCGTTCATCCCTTCATATAGAAAATCGAAGAGCAAAGTGGTGAGGAGTCACTTGTTTTTACCAGTTTTCTGATTTCTAGCATGTATGTTCTTAGTAGCAGATTTGGCATGCTAGTGTAGGGTTTAAAGAAATATTGTTATGATTACTTTTATGTGATGTTTATGAAGCTCTCTGTATTTTTCCTTGAGCATGTTGCATGTTTTATGTAGAGGAAATAAGCATGTAAAGTAAGGTGTTCGAAAATCTGGGTAAGGATGTGCCCTGTTTTCTGGAAAATTATGTGTGGGGAGTGTTTTTATGAAGGCGTTATCATGCACGTTAAGCTTAGGTTTTGGTAAACCTTTGATGTGAAAATATGCATGGTAGTTTTGTGAAGCCCTTGGCATATTTGTTTGAGCATTCTTTATGTTATATGTGATAGTTTTGATAGCATGAAGAAAGGTACTCAAGAAATCTGGAAATGAATATGTTGCCCTGTTTCCAGAAAAGTTGATCCAGTACATGTTTAGATGGTCGACGTTTATGCATGTGGGCTTGTGTTTAGGGTGTAAATTTGGATTTAATACACTCAGGGTAGTGTAGTGCAACTGTTAGCATGTTGGTCTTGGCATGTATTATGTCTTACATGTTAGATTTAAGGGTATGAATATCGGTGTTAAGCAATTCTGGAAAATCGCCAAAGGAACAGGGTTGGCGATCGATCGCCAAGGAGGCGCGATCGATCGCGACGTTCCAGTAGGTTTTGGCGATCGATCGCCAATATTGGGGTGATCGATCGCTGACTGCATTTTTTTGATATGCGAGGCAGTAGCATTTCGCGATCGATCGGGGCTTAGGGGCGATCGATCGCGAGATGACATTGTTGGATAAATGTGGTTTTAATTGATGTTTTGATTCCGTATTATTATGAGGTGCCTAATATTGTGTTGTGTGGCTATGTAGAACCATCTCAGGTGCCAGCACAGCCGAGGAGATAGTCGATTGACTCCTATATCTTTTGGAAAGTTACGTAAGCGACGTACGGGCATCCCAACGGTAACATGAACTTTATGTTTATCTATTTGACACATGATGAATGCAATGTGGTGCATTAAGGTTAAGATACATGTTATTATGCATTGTTTTTGCATATGTATGTTGTGAAATATAAGAGGTGTATTTCACGAGTCAAGATTATCTTAGTAAGGATTTTAATGCTTACGCTAAGGTCCATAGGAAGCTAGGAAGAATTCCGCTTTCATGGAGTGGCAAGAAGCATTAAAATGTACTAATGATAAGGACTCAGGATTGAAATAAGGATTTAAGGAGGAAGGATGTCATGACATTTATTTATAAAACCATATGTTCATATAACGTGTCATTATGAGTTATGGTACAGGGACAACCAATGGACGTTGTAAATGCTTGGAAATACAGGAAGTGCTTTGTATTTATGATTTTGCATTTACGTCTTGCATTCATATTATGTTGAATATGAATTGTGTTATGCTCATGTGTTGGGGGTTGTCTTTGTAGGTGCTTTTGATGATGAGAACCAGGGTCGGGGTTGAAATGCTGAGCTAAGGAGTGCTACAGGATTAGCATGTTACAGAATTTTGTATAGCTTCTACTTGTAGTAGAATGAGACTATAACGTAGTACCTTTTTGTAGGAATATGTGAAATTCCTTTTTGAACTTTGGTACTGTAATCTCGTAAGCTCAGGTTAATCAACACGACTTTACTACTCTGATTATATATATGATGTTTAGTTCTCTTAATTGCACCTTAGTACCTTGTTTCGATAACGGGGTCTCACATTTAGTGGTATCAGAGCAGTGGTTAGATAACCAGGGAAGAGTGAAGGGTAGCCTTTAGAGACAAGTTGGCTAGGTATTCATTGTTGGGCATGTTATGCATGTGATGCATATTGTGTATAAGTGTTGTACTAACATGCTTTTGAATAAGATACCCTTGTTATCTAACGGCTTATATTATGAACTGCTTTTGGTGTTGTTGTTAACTTTTGTGTTGCAGCATGGCGGCTGTTAACCCGGAGAACCTCAATGAAGAGGTAGGGGATATGGGCAGCATGAATGCTAGTATTGCTCAGACGAATCCATTACCGCCACCTGCTGTAGGCTTGGAGCCTGTAGCACAGATACTGCTACCAGGAGAGATAAGTCTGACCCAGTTCTTGAGTTATCATCCACCGCTTTTTGAAGGGACAGAGACTGGGGAAGCAGCCGAGGAATGGCTTGAGCGACTGGAACAGATTTTCGTATCGGCACCCTGTGCACGGACTGCCTGGCTGAGGTTAGCAGTGTTCCAGTTATCGAAGAAGTCTTCCATGTGGTGGAAGACCACAGTCATGGAGCTGAGAGCTCAGGGTATGACGGTTGATTGGACAGTATTCAGGACCCGGTTCCTTAACCGGTACTTTTCAGCAGCTGCTAGACAGTTGAAGGAAGATGAGTTTAATAGTTTGAAGCAGGGCAGCCTATCAGTGTCAGATTACGCTATGCTGTATTCCTTACTATTGAGGTATGTACCTAATATTGCTGTCAGCAGTCATGCCAAGATGAGGAATTTTCTGAAGGGTCTGAGGCCAGAGCTGTTTGATCGGGTTATCTCCAACAACCCCAGCTCATTTGATGACGCCCTGACACGGGCAGAGTTGGCGGAGATTGCCGTGGGCGCGTACAAGGATGTTGTACCCCCTTTCGTACCACCACAGAGGCCTGCTGCTGATAGTCTGAGGCCACGAGGGGATCAGTTCAAGGCTCGTGGGGCCTCATCATCTTCCAGGTTTAGTGGGAAGAAGCCTCAGGGACAGAAGCAGAACAACCGGGGGCCCACACAGGGGAGTAAGACAGGGGGAACCAGGTGTACCAACTGTGGAGGATGGCACTTGTTACGTGAGTGTCAGGGTTGCTATATTTGTGGCAAGATGGGCCACATGGCTCGAGGTTGCCCCAATCGGGCAGTTCAGACAGACTCAGGGCCGAATAGGCCAAGGTTTGATGCTGGGAGGGCACCACAGAGACAGCAGTTTGCACCACGACCACAGGGAGGTCAGACGGCAGGACCGCCGCAGGGACAGGTGTATGCACTGACTAGGGAGCAGGCTGAGGCAGCCCCAGAGGAGGTCATTGCTGGTACGTGCCATTTACTTACGTACCCTGCACTTATATTGATAGATACAGGTGCTTCACATTCCTTTGTATCTACTGCTTTCGTGGAAAGACACCGCTTGTGCTCGTCTCTGTTACCCACGCCTCTCATGGTCTCGACACCCACGGGAAAGCATGTGATTGCAGACCGACTGTTATCTGATTGCCTCATTTATTTTGAGGGCAATGATCTGAGGGCCGATTTGATTCAGTTAGAGATGGCAGACTTTGACTGCATTATCAGCATAGATGTGTTGAGCAGATACCGAGCTATGGTAGATTGCCAAAAGAGGATGGTTCATTTTCTGTCTGATCAGGGGTTCCAGTGGACTTTTTATGGGGACGGCTCTCGTTCAAAGATACCAGTGATCTCGGCGGTTAAGATGTCGCGGTTATTGGAACGCGGCCACACTGGGTACCTTATTTATGCTGTGGATGTATCTGAGGAAAAGGAAGTAAGAGCTGAGGACATTCCGGTTGTGGCAGAGTTCATTGATGTGTTCCCAGATGAGATTCCGGGATTTCCGCCCGTCAGGGATGTGGAGTTTGCTATTGAGATGCTGCCAGGGACTTCTGCTATCTCCCGTGCTCCTTATAGGATGGCACCGGCAGAGCTGAGGGAGCTGAAGATACAGTTACAGGAGCTCCTTGACAAGGGATACATTCGTCCTAGTGTATCGCCTTGGGGTGCACCAGTCTTGTTCGTGAAAAAGAAGTGTGATATCCCTGGAATGATTAATTGCAATTTGGTGCATTAATTGTGTTTACAATGATTAATTATGTGTTGGAATTTATTTACCTTATGGAAATGCTGGTCATGTGGATAGGGTGACCCGGGGTTGCATTTCAGGGTGCATGTGGTGCATGTTGGGTAAATATTATTGGAAGCATGAATTATTTGCCTTTGGTAGCAATTGATTAGAAATCATGTGTTTAATTGATATTTGGTGCATTATGAGTAAATGCTTTGAAAGAATATCATGTTGGGGTGTTTTATACACCATGGAATATTTTGGTATGCATTTTATTAAACCCAACACTTTTATACCCAACCCCACCTCATCCAAATCACTTTCACTTTACCAAATCAACTTCCAACAAACCCTTCCCCTCCATTTTCGTTCTTGAGCTTTGGGGTAAAGAGAAGTCCTTGCAAAATCTTATTTTGTGGAGATTGTTGGGTGATTTGAGGTCCCCAAGAAGTATGGATACCTCATGGTTAATTTTGTAAGGTTTTGATTGAGTTTGGTATGATTTTGGAATGGTTTTAAAATGGGTTCTGTTGGGTTGTTGTGGGTTTGGTTATATGTTGGATTTATACTTGTTTTGAAGTATATTTTGGTGATTTATGTTGATATTTATGTTGTTGGTTGGTTGGTATAAGTGTTGGTATGGATTGGAAGAAATTTTGGGAACAAAAATGGTGAAAAAACGCATGTCTGTGAGAGGCGATCGATCGCCTGAAAAGAGGCGACCGATCGCCAAGGGGCAGTAACATTTTTACGGGTTAGGCGATCGATCGCCTAAAATGGGGCGACCGATCGCCGAGAGGTAGTGGCCAAATCAAAGGGATGGCGATCGATCGCCATGTTTGAGGCGACCGATCGCCGTAGTGTAAATTTTGAGGCGACCGATCGCCTGTGGGAAGCGATCGATCGCCGCCTGTGGAATTTTGGAAAATGATTTATTTTGTCAAATTTTTGGTATTTGGCTATTATTTGGCTTCTAATATGGGGTTGTGTGATTGTGTAGAACCATCCCAGGTAGCAACGCAACCGAGGAACTGAAGCCAGATCAATTCCACTTTTGGAAAGGTACGTAGTGGACGTACGGGCACCCCAACGGTAACATGTATTTTATATACTCATTGTTTATGCATTGTGGATGCGAGTATATATGTGGTATTGCATTGTGGATGCATATACATGTTGATTTATGCATATTGATGATAGATGCATATGATGATTATTGGATGCACATCCCATGAGTCGTGGTCATCCTTTGATGATTTTAATGCTTGCCGCTATTTGTTTTGGTTCCGCTAAATGTGAAGCGAGGGGTGGGAGCGCCGCATGTCACATTTGAGCGTGGTTGTCATATGGGGCGAGGAAAGGGTATTTGCCGCTCTCTGTGAGGCGAGGGGTGGGAGTACCGCATGTCCATTGAAGCGAGGTTATCCTATGCCGCCCATATGAAATAAGCGAGGGGCATTAAAATACACTGTGATGGACAGACTAGGGAATGGTGACCAATATTTGGTTTTGTTGAGATGGTATGATGTCATGACATGTTTAGACCATTGAAAAATAATCTATTGATTATACTCATGAGTTATGGTACAGGGACAACCAAACGGGAAGCGTTTGAAATGCATGGGGAAAACAGGAAGTGTTTTATATTGATTATGCATTACGCTTTATCTTCATATTGTGTTGAATATGAATGATTATTATTGCTCATGTTTGGGGGTTGTCCTTGTAGGTACCTTTTTGGCATGATAGAAGGGCTTGAACGGGTTGAGGGGGTGAGCTTGACGAGCATTCTATTGAGGATGAAAGGACAGGATTATTTTGGATAGTATCTACTCTAGGAGTAGTATAAAACTATAGTTGCACACATTCTTTTGATTGGAATGTAATTAATCCATTTGGTAGTCCTTATTTTTTTTTGGCATGTAATGCTTAAGCTCATAGACTCAACATGTTCTTTTAGACTCTGATTTGTTTATTTTAGCTCTATTATGCCTTGATTCCGCACTTAAGGATTAGGGTCCTTACATTAGTGGTATCAGAGCAGTGGTTAGAGAACCCGGGAACGAGTGAAGGGTAGCCTTAGCATGTTTGGCTAGGTGCTTACATTTGAAGCATGTTTATGCATGTGGTGCATATTAATGTATATTCTGTTATACTCACATGCGTATTCTCATTCCTGTTATCTAACGGCATAACATATATACTGCTTTGGAATTGTTGATAACATTTGTGTTACAGCATGGCTGCTAATGAGGAAGATATTGGTAGTGTGAATGCAAGCGTCGGTCAAGTGAACCCTCTACCTCCACCGGCCGTAGGCATGGAACCAGTGGTTCAGTTATTGCTACCGGGTGAGATCAGTCTGACACAATTTCTATCTTATCATCCGCCCCGGTTTGAGGGGACAGAGTCCGGAGAAGAGGCTGAAGAGTGGTTGGAAAGACTGGAGTAGATCTTTGTATCGGCTCCTTGTGCTGTGACAGCTTGGCTGAGGCTGACGGAGTTTCAATTAGCCAAGAAACCTCTGATGTGGTGGAGGAGCACAGTAATGGAAATGAGAGCACTGGGTGCTGTGATCGACTGAACACTCTTCAGGACTAGGTTTTTGAATCGGTACTTCTCCGCAGCAGCAAGACAGACAAAGGAGGATGAGTTTACAAGTCTGAGGCAGGGGAACATGACAGTGGCAGACTATGCCACACGGTACTCTTCATTGCTGAGGTACGTTCCCCACATTGCCACCAGTGGACACGCTAAGATGAGGAACTTTATGAAAGGGTTGCGACCGGAGCTCTATGACCGGGTTATCACTAATAACCCAACTTCTTTTGATGACGCTCTCACAAGAATGGAGCTTGCGGAGCTAGGAGTGGGAGCTTACGCTATGCCACCACCGGTACCGCAACAGAGGCAGACTAGTGACAGCTTGAGGCCTCGGGGTGAACCATTTAAACCCCGTGGTGCCTCTTCATCTTCGCGGTATGGTGGGAAGAAACATTTTGGTCAGAAGCAGGAAGGCAAGAAGGGCAATTGGTCGGCCAATAGAGGATCTTCACAAGGGGATAGGCCAGGAGAGCCGAGGTGCAACAATTGTGGAGGGCCACATTCTTCAAACAAGTGTCCTGCATGTTATATCTGTGGCAAGATGGGCCACATCGCTCGGTATTGCCCCACACGGGGAGGACAGTCTGAGTTTCAGGGCAGCAGGCCGAGGTTTGAGGATAGGACAGTGCAGCAGAGGCAGCAGTTTGGGCCTCGACCATCGGGAGGTCAGACAGTAGGACCACCCCAGGGGCAGGTGTATGCACTGACCAGGGAGCAGGCCCAGGCAGCCTCAGAGGAGGTGATTGCCGGTACGTGTCATTTATTTACGTACCCTGCTTTTATTTTGATCGATACAGGTGCCTCCCATTCTTTTGTATCGGTGGGTTTTGTGGAAAGACACCATATGCGCACGTCTTCTTTACCCACGCCTCTCCTTGTCTCGACACCCACTGGAAGAAATGTTGTTGCTGATCAGTTTATGGCAGACTGCCTCATTTATTTTGAGGGCAACGAATTGAGATCAGACTTGATTGTGCTGGGTATGTCAGACTTTGACTGCATCTTGGGTATTGATATTCTGAACAGATACCAGGCAGTGGTAGATTGCCGGCAGAGGACAGTGAAGTTCAGACATGAGTTGGGCAGTCAGTGGACCTTCTATGGCAACGGTTCTCGTGCGAAGATTCCGTTGATTTCAGCAATCAAGATGACTCAGTTATTGGAACGTGGCCACACGGGTTATCTCATTTATGCCGTGGACACGTCTGGGAAGAGTAAAGAACTCAGAGTTGAGGATGTACCAGTGGTGGCAGAGTTCGCTGATGTATTTCCAGAAGAGATCCCAGGATTCCCACCGGCTAGGGAAGTCGAGTTTGGGATCGAGCTGTTGCAAGGGACATCCGCTATCTCTCGTGCACCTTATAGGATGGCACCGGCAGAATTGAGGGAGTTGAAAGAACAGTTGCAGGATCTCTTGGACAAGGGATATATACGCCCGAGCGTGTCGCCATGGGGCGCACCAGTTCTCTTTGTGAAGAAGAAGGACGGTTCGATGCGGTTGTGTATCGATTACCGGCAGCTGAATAAGGCTACAGTGAAGAACAAGTATCCTCTTCCAAGGATCGACGATCTGTTTGATTAGTTGCAAGGTACCAGGGTGTATAGCAAGATTGATTTGAGATCCGGGTATCATCAGATTCGGGTCAGAGAGGAAGATGTGCAGAAGACAGCGTTCCGGACCCGATATGGACATTATGAGTTCCTAGTGATGCCGTTCGGCGTGACGAATGCTCCAGCAGTCTTCATGAGTCTGATGAACAGGGTGTTTCAGCAGTATCTTGATCAGTTCGTCATTGTGTTTATTGACGATATTTTTATCTACTCCCGGAGCGAGGAGGAGCATGTGAAACACTTGAGGACAGTGCTTCAGATTCTCAGAGAGCATCAGTTGTATGCTAAGCTCAGTAAGTGTGAATTTTGGCTGAGCAGTGTAGTGTTTCTGGGGCATGTCATATCGAGCAGCGGGATATCTGTAGATCCCAAGAAGATTGAGGCTGTGATGGAGTGGGCTGCCCCCACTTCTGTGCCTGAGATTCGGAGTTTTCTTGGTTTGGCCGGGTATTATCGACGCTTCGTCGAGGGCTTTTCGAAGATTGCCAAGCCGCTGACACAGTTGACCCAGAAGGGAGTGCCTTTCTTTTGGTCAGAAGCTTGTGAAGAGAGCTTCCAGGAGTTGAAGCACCGGTTGACGACGGCGCCAGTGTTAGTGATTCCGACGGAGAACTCCAGATTTGTTCTGTATACTGATGCATCACTGCAGGGCCTTGGGTGTGTTCTGATGCAAGATAAGCATGTGGTAGCTTATGCATCGAGGCAGTTGAAGCCGCATGAGACCAGATATCCAGTTCATGACTTGGAATTGGCGGCCATCATCTTCGCCCTGAAGATTTGGAGGCATTACTTATATGGTACTTCATTCACCATATACACGGATCACAAGAGCCTCAAGTTTTTATTCACTCAGGCAGAGCTGAACATGAGGCAGAGGAGGTGGATGGACCTACTCAAGGACTATGATTGCGAGATAGAGTACCATCCCGGGAAAGCCAATTTGACAGCAGACGCTTTGAGCCGGAAAGTGAGGAGTTCTGCTGAGGACGTCATTCATTTGTCAGCCATGATGACCACCTATTGCCATCTGGGCTATAATTTTGACATAGATGCATCGCCTGTATATGTATCGACTTTGCTAGCTGAGCCAGACATCTATGAGAACATCAGGAGAGCTCAGAGGTCAGATGATGAGGTTCAGAGGTGGTTATCTTTAGTACATCTTGGTCAGCCAACGAAGTTCAGAGTGGCCGATGACGGGTCTTTGAGATTGGGTGACCGTTGGGTGGTTCCGAGTACGCCGGAGTTGCGTAAAGGGATCTTGGAACGAGCTCACAGTAGCAGACTTAGCATCCACCCAGGCGGGAAGAAGATGTACAGAGATCTGCGTGGTCAGTTTTGGTGGAAGAGAATGAAGTCTGATGTCGTCACTTTTGTGAAGAGGTGTTTGATCTGCCAGCAGGTTAAGGCAGAGAGGCAGAGACCTGGCGGCGAGCTGAGAAGCTTGGAGATACCGAAGTGGAAGTGGGAGCACATTTCCATGGACTTCGTGACTCATTTACCGAGGAGTGCTTCAGGCTTCGATGCTATTTGGGTGATTGTGGACAGATTGACCAAGGTAGCTCATTTTATCCCCTATAGCATGACGTTCACCTTTTTGAGGATGGCGCAGTTGTATATTAGAGATGTGGTGAGATTGCATGGGATCCCCGTTTCCATAGTGTCAGATCGAGATCCGCGATTCACATCTCATTTCTGGGAAGGCCTTCAGTCAGCCTTGGGAACTGAAGTCAGATTGAGCACTGCTTATCATCCTCAGACGGATGGCCAGACCAAGCGCACCATTCAGACGCTCTAGGACATGTTAAGAGCTTGTGTTTTGGAGTTCGATGCCTCTTGGCAGGATTCAGTGCCTTTGGTAGAGTTTTCGTATAACAATAGCTACCAGGCGAGTATTCAGATGGCTCCGTTTGAAGCTCTTTATGGCAGACGGTGTAGATCACCCTTGTGTTGGGATGATTTGGACCGCAGATCGGTCGGAGGACCAGAGTTGATTCGGGAGATGGAAGAAAAGATAAAGACGATAAGGCAGAAAATGAAAGCGGCTCAGGACAGACAGGCAGCTTATGCGAATAAACGGCGGAGACCGTTGGAATTTCAGTTGGGAGATAAGGTCTTTTCGAAGATCTCGCCTTTCAGAGGCGTTGTGCGATTTGGGATGCGTGGGAAACTGTCTCCGAGGTATGTTGGACCGTACGAGATTTTGCAGCGCATTGGCACCTTAGCTTACCGACTGGCTTTGCCGCCTTCTTTATCTGGTATACATGATGTGTTTCATGTGTCTATGCTGCGGAAGTATGAGCCGGATCCGTCGCATGTGTTACAGCCTTCCGAAGTTCAGTTAGAATCAGATGTATCTTATGTGGAACGGCCTGTCAGAATTCTTGATCGAGCAGACCGTAGACTTCGGAACAAGGTGATACCTATGATCAAGGTTCAGTGGGATCGCAGGGGTGTCGAGGAGGCTACGTGGGAGACGGAGCGGCCTATGGTGCAGCACTACCCGGAACTATTCTCTGGTATGAGTTTATGTTTAGTTTCTTTTGGGGTAAGTGCATGTGATTTCGAGGACGAAATCTTATAAGTAGGGGAGTATTGTGATATCCCTGAAGTGATTAATTGCAATTTGGTGCATTAATTGTGTTTACAATGATTAATTATGTGTTGGAATTTATTTACCTTATGGAAATGCATGGTCATGTGGATAGGGTGACCGGGGTTGCATTTCAGGGTGCATGTGGTGCATGTTGGGTAAATATTATTGGAAGCATGAATTATTTGCCTTTGGTAGCAATTGATTAGAAATCATGTGTTTAATTGATATTTGGTGCATTATGAGTAAATGCTTTGAAAGAATATCATGTTGGGGTGTTTTATACACCATGGAATATTTTGGTATGCATTTTATTAAACCCAACACTTTTATACCCAACCCCACCTCATCCAAATCACTTTCACTTTACCAAATCAACTTCCAACAAACCCTTCCCCTCCATTTTCGTTCTTGAGCTTTGGGGTAAAGAGAAGTCCTTGCAAAATCTTATTTTGTGGAGATTGTTGGGTGATTTGAGGTCCCCAAGAGGTATGGATACCTCATGGTTAATTTTGTAAGGTTTTGATTGAGTTTGGTATGATTTTGGAATGGTTTTAAAATGGGTTTTGTTGGGTTGTTGTGGGTTTGGTTATATGTTGGATTTATACTTGTTTTGAAGTATATTTTGGTGATTTATGTTGATATTTATGTTGTTGGTTGGTTGGTATAAGTGTTGGTATGGATTGGAAGAAATTTTGGGAACAAAAATGGTGAAAAAACGCATGTCTGTGCGAGGCGATCGATCGCCTGAAAAGAGGCGACCGATCGCCAAGGGGCAGTAACATTTTTACGGGTTAGGCGATCGATCGCCTAAAATGGGGCGACCGATCGCTGAGAGGCAGTGGCCAAATCAAAGGGATGGCGATCGATCGCCATGTTTGAGGCGACCGATCGCCGTAGTGTAAATTTTGAGGCGACCGATCGCCTGTGGGAAGCGATCGATCGCCGCCTCTGGAATTTTGGAAAATGATTTATTTTGTCAAATTTTTGGTATTTGGCTATTATTTGGCTTCTAATATGGGGTTGTGTGATTGTGTAGAACCATCCCAGGTAGCAACGCAACCGAGGAACTGAAGCCAGATCAATTCCACTTTTGGAAAGGTACGTAGTGGACGTACGGGCACCCCAACGGTAACATGTATTTTATATACTCATTGTTTATGCATTGTGGATGCGAGTATATATGTGGTATTGCATTGTGGATGCATATACATGTTGATTTATGCATATTGATGATAGATGCATATGATGATTATTGGATGCACATCCCATGAGTCGTGGTCATCCTTTGATGATTTTAATGCTTGCCGCTATTTGTTTTGGTTCCGCTAAATGTGAAGCGAGGGGTGGGAGCGCCGCATGTCACATTTGAGCGTGGTTGTCATATGGGGCGAGGAAAGGGTATTTGCCGCTCTCTGTGAGGCGAGGGGTGGGAGTACCGCATGTCCATTGAAGCGAGGTTATCCTATGCCGCCCATATGAAATAAGCGAGGGGCATTAAAATACACTGTGATGGACAGACTAGGGAATGGTGACCAATATTTGGTTTTGTTGAGATGGTATGATGTCATGACATGTTTAGACCATTGAAAAATAATCTATTGATTATACTCATGAGTTATGGTACAGGGACAACCAAACGGGAAGCGTTTGAAATGCATGGGGAAAACAGGAAGTGTTTTATATTGATTATGCATTACGCTTTATCTTCATATTGTGTTGAATATGAATGATTATTATTGCTCATGTTTGGGGGTTGTCCTTGTAGGTACCTTTTTGGCATGATAGAAGGGCTTGAACGGGTTGAGGGGGTGAGCTTGACGAGCATTCTATTGAGGATGAAAGGACAGGATTATTTTGGATAGTATCTACTCTAGGAGTAGTATAAAATTATAGTTGCACACATTCTTTTGATTGGAATGTAATTAATCCATTTGGTAGTCCTTATTTTTTTTGGCATGTAATGCTTAAGCTCATAGACTCAACATGTTCTTTTAGACTCTGATTTGTTTATTTTAGCTCTATTATGCCTTGATTCCGCACTTAAGGATTAGGGTCCTTACAAGAAGGATGGATCAATGCATCTGTGCATTGACTATAGGCAACTGAACAAGGCTCCAGTGAAGAACAGATATCCACTTCCGAGGATTGATGATCTGTTCGACCAGCTTCAGGGTACAGAGGTGTACTCCAAGATAGACTTGAGGTCAGGCTATCACCAGGTACGGGTTAGAGCTGGTGCTGTCCAAAAGACGACTTTTAGAACTCGGTATGGGCACTATGAGTTCTTGGTGATGCCTTTTGGTGTGACAAATGCACCTGCAGTCTTTATGAGCCTGATGAACAGAGTATTTCAGGAGTACCTTGACCGGTTTGTGATCGTCTTCATTGATGACATCCTGGTCTATTCAAGGAGTAAGGAGGATCATGTCGATCATCTGAGGATAGTGCTCCAGATCCTCAGGGATCATCAGTTGTACGCCAAACTCAGCAAGTGTGAGTTTTGGCTGAGCAGTGTTGCATTCTTGGGCCATATTATATCACGAGAGGGGATATCAGTAGACCCAAGGAAGATAGAGGCAGTTATGGATTGGTCTACCCCTACTTCAGTCAGTGAGATTCAGAGTTTCCTTGGTTTGGCTGGCTATTACCGACGTTTCGTCGAAGGTTTCTCAAAGATCGCCAAGCCACTTACACAGCTGACTCAGGAGGGAGTCTCATTTTGTTGGTCAGAGGCTTGTGAGCAGAGTTTCAGGGAATTGAAACACAGACTGACTACTGCACCAGTTCTAGTGATTCCAAAGGAGAACAAAGGATTTGTCCTTTATCCGACGCATCGCTACAGGGCTTAGGGTGCGTACTGATGCAGGACAGACATGTAGTGGCTTACGCTTCCAGACAGTTGAAGCCACACGAGACGAGGTATCCAGTCCATGATCTGGAGTATAGGTGTTCGCCTTGAAGATATGGCGACACTACTTATACGGTACCTCATTTACCATCTTCACTGATCACAAGAGCCTGAAGTTCTTGTTTACACAGGCTGAGCTGAACATGAGGCAGAGGAGATGGATGGACCTGCTGAAGGATTATGATTGTGAAATCCTATACCATCCCGGGAAAGCAAATCTGAAAGCCGACGCTTTGAGTCGGAAGGTGTGGAGCACAACAGAGGATGCCATGTGTCTATCAGCTATGTTTGGCTCCTACTGCCATTTGGGATTTGATTATGATGTGTCTACTTCACCAGTACAGGTTTTGACCTTGCTAGCCGAGCCTATTATTTATGATCACATCAGGAAGGCTCAGGGACACGATGCAGAGGTTTAGAGATGGATGTTAGTGGTCCATTCAGGTCAGCCATCGAGATTCAGAGTGGCTGAGGACGGTTCTCTGAGACTTGGCGACAGATGGGTGGTTCCAGATACACCCGAGTTACGCCAGGGTATATTACAGCGAGCTCATTGCAGCAGGATGAGTATCCACCCGGGCGGGAAGTAGATGTATAAGGATCTACGCAGCCAGTTCTGGTGGAGGCGAATGAAACAGGATGTTACTTCATTCGTCAAGCGCTGTCTGATTTGTCAGCAGGTGAAGGCTGAGAGACAAAGGCCTGGAGGTGAATTAAGGAGTTTTGAGATACCTGAGTGGAAGTGGCAACACGTATCTATGGATTTCGTGACCCACTTACCGAGGACTGTTTTCGGTTTTGATGCCATATGGGTAGTCGTCGACAGATTGACTAAGAGTGCTCATTTCATTCCCTACTGTATGACCTTCACGTACTTGAGGATGGCACATATATATGTCAGAGATGTGGTGAGACTGCATGGGATCCCTGTTTCGATTGTGTCCGATCGAGATCCGCGGTTCACATCTCACTTTTGGGAAGGTCTGCAGACAGCTCTAGGTACAGAGTTGAGGCTGAGCACAGCCTATCATCCCCAGACGGACGGACAGACCGAGCGTACGATATAGACGCTCGAAGATATGTTGAGGGCTTGTGTACTAGAGTTCGACACTTCATGGCAGGACTCGATAGCCTTGGTGGAGTTCTCTTACAACAACAGCTACCAGGCAAGTATATAGATGGCTCCTTTCGAGGCCCTCTATGGTAGGCATTGTAGGTCACCCTTGTGTTGGGATGACATGGACCGTAAGACGGTTGGAGGACCAGAGTTGGTTCAGGAAATGGAAGAGAAAGTTAAGGTTATCAGAAGAAAGATGAAGGCAGCTCAGGACAGACAAGCAGCATATGCCAATCAGCGGCGTAGACCGTTGGAGTTTCAGTTAGGTGACAGAGTGTTTCTGAAGATCTCACCTTTCAGAGGCGTAGTACGGTTTGGGATGCGAGGAAAGTTATCCCCGAGATATGTAGGGCCGTATGAGATCTTACAGCGTATTGGTACTCTGGCGTACCGTTTGGCTTTACCGCCCTCTCTGTTGGTATACACGATGTATTTCATGTGTCTATGCTGAGGAAGTATGAGCCAGATCCTTCACATGTGTTGCATCCTTCAGAGGTTCAGATAGAGTCCGATGTTTCTTATGTGGAGCGGCCTATCAGGATTTTGGATAGGGCAGACCGCAGACTTCGGAACAAGGTTATTCCTATGATCAAGGTTCAGTGGGATCGTAGGGGTGTCGAGGAGGCCACGTGGGAGACAGAGCGACACATGGTGCAGCACTATCCAGAGCTGTTTTCTGGTATGCGTTTATGTATTGTGTTATCTTTTGATTGACAGCATGTTTGATTTCGGGGACGAAATCTTATAAGTAGGGGAGTATTGTGATATCCCCGAAATGATTATGTGGGTAATCATACAATTAAAGGTTGTTAATTGTGAGCCTATGTGCTAAAGGCGTATTTTATGTGGGAGTAATTTATTTATTTTGATGATGTGGTTTAGGGAGCATGTTAGGTGTTTTTAATTGTTGTGTTGATGTGGTAATATAATAAAATATCAAGGAGAGATATTTTTATACATCGTATGAAATACCGGGACACAATTAAACACCACAAAACCACCCTACATGCAACCACCCCACCCCCCACTTGACTCAACCCACGCCCCTCCCCTGTTTTTCTGGAAAGCAGATTGACTAAGAGGCAACTTTGGACTTGGATATTTTCATCTTGCCTCTTCCAAAAAGACTCCTTCTTCTTCCCTTCCTTTTGTCTGCAACTTGGTCGGTTTCTAGGAATAAAGTGATCAGATTTCGTTCATCCCTTCATATAGAAAATCGAAGAGCAAAAGTGGTGAGGAGTCACTTGTTTTTACCAGTTTTCTGATTTCTAGCATGTATGTTCTTAGTAGCAGATTTGGCATGCTAGTGTAGGGTTTAAAGAAATATTGTTATGATTACTTTTATGTGATGTTTATGAAGCTCTCTGTATTTTTCCTTGAGCATGTTGCATGTTTTATGTAGAGGAAATAAGCATGTAAAGTAAGGTGTTCGAAAATCTGGGTAAGTATGTGCCCTGTTTTCTGGAAAATTATGTGTGGGGAGTGTTTTTATGAAGGCGTTATCATGCACGTTAAGCTTAGGTTTTGGTAAACCTTTGATGTGAAAATATGCATGGTAGTTTTGTGAAGCACTTGGCATATTTGTTTGAGCATTCTTTATGTTATATGTGATAGTTTTGATAGCATGAAGAAAGGTACTCAAGAAATCTGGAAATGAATATGTTGCCTGTTTCCAGAAAAGTTGATCCAGTACTTGTTTAGATGGTCGACGTTTATGCATGTGGGCTTGTGTTTAGGGTGTAAATTTGGATTTAATACACTCAGGGTAGTGTAGTGCAACTGTTAGCATGTTGGTCTTGGCATGTATTATGTCTTACATGTTAGATTTAAGGGTATGAATATCGGTGTTAAGCAATTCTGAAAAATCGCCAAAGGAACAGGGTTGGCGATCGATCGCCAAGGAGGCGCGATCGATCGCGACGTTCCAGTAGGTTTTGGCGATCGATCGCCAATATTGGGGCGATCGATCGCTGACTGCATTTTTTTGATTTGCGAGGCAGTAGCATCTCGCGATCGATCGGGGCTTAGGGGCGATCGATCGCGAGATGACATTGTTGGATAAATGTGGTTTTAATGGATGTTTTGATTCCGTATTATTATGAGGTGCCTAATATTGTGTTGTGTGGCTATGTAGAACCATCTCAGGTGCCAGCACAGCCGAGGAGATATCGATTGACTCCTATATCTTTTGGAAAGGTACGTAAGCGACGTACGAGCATCCCAACGGTAATATGAACTTTATGTTTATCTATTTGACACATGATGAATGCAATGTGGTGCATTAAGGTTAAGATACATGTTATTATGCATTGTTTTTGCATATGTATGTTGTGAAATATAAGAGGTGTATTTCACGAGTCAAGGTTATCTTAGTAAGGATTTTAATGCTTACGCTAAGGTCCATAGGAAGCGAGGAAGAATTCCGCTTTCATGGAGTGGCAAGAAGCATTAAAATGTACTAATGATAAGGACTCAGGATTGAAATAAGGATTTAAGGAGGAAGGATGTCATGACATTTATTTATAAAACCATATGTTCATATAACGTGTCATTATGAGTTATGGTACAGGGACAACCAATGGACGTTGTAAATGCTTGGAAATACAGGAAGTGCTTTGTATTTATGATTTTGCATTTACGTCTTGCATTCATATTATGTTGAATATGAATTGTGTTACGCTCATGTGTTGGGGGTTGTCTTTGTAGGTGCTTTTGATGATGAGAACCAGGGTCGGGGTTGAAATGCTGAGCTAAGTAGTGCTACAGGATTAGCATGTTACAGAATTTTGTATAGCTTCTACTTGTAGTAGAATGAGACTATAACGTAGTACCTTTTTGTAGGAATATGTGAAATTCCTTTTTGAACTTTTGGTACTGTAATCTCGTAAGCTCAGGTTAATCAACACGACTTTACTACTCTGATTTTATATATGATGTTTAGTTCTCTTAATTGCACCTTAGTACCTTGTTGAGATAACGGGGTCTCACACCATCACAGTAGTTCCCATGGGGGTTGCATAAAGAGGCATCAACAGTGGAGACGAGCATATATGATACATGTCAATAAAATTTTGTGCAACAAAAGAATGTGATGCACCAGTATCAATCAAAAGTAAAGCTGGATAAGTAAACAGAGTACACTTACCCGCTATCACATCATCAGGAGCTGCCTCTGCTTCCTCCCTATTCAATGCATACACTTGAGCCTGAGGTGGTCCTGTCCTCTGTCCTCCACCAGACTGTGGTACACCCCGTGGTCTCTGCTGTATTGTATTCTCTGACATGGGTCCTCTTCTCTGTTGTCCACCCACTTGAGGACAATCACGTATCACATGTCCTGGCTTCCCACAACGGAAACAAACCACTATATCAAACTGTGGACAATTTCTTTGAAAATGTGGTCCTCCACTTTTAAAACATTGTAATCCTCGTCCACTACTACTACTACTTCCTTGGGACTGTCCTTTTGACCCTCGTTCACCACCCTTTCGCATTATAAACCGCTTTCCACTAAATCGAGAGGAAGATGCACCACTTCGTGGTGCTTTAAATGGTTCTCCTTTAGGTCTCATACTCTCAGATGTAGGTGGTTGGGCTTGTCCAACATCTTTGTATACCCCTACGGCAATCTCAGCCATCTCGGCTCTAGTCAATGCTTCTTCATATGATGTCGGGTTATTGGACATGACCCTATCAAACAATTCAGGCCTCAAACCTTTCACAAATTGTCTGATCTTTGCCTTTGTGTTTACAGCAATATGTGGCACATACCGGAGCAAAGAAGAATATTGTACAGCATAGTCCGATACTGTCATTGATCCCTGTCTCAAGTTTGTAAATTCATCCTCTTTCCTCTGCCTTGCAGCAACAGAGAAATAATGCTCAAGAAACTTCGTTCTAAACACATCCCAATTAACTGTCTGTCCTTGAGCCCTCAGCTCAAGCACTGTGGATTTCCACCACATCATAGCTTTCTTAGCTAACTGGAATTCAGCTAAGTGTAACCAAGCAGTCTTGGCACATGGTGCTGATACAAATATCTGTTCCACACGTTCCAGCCATTCCTCCGCCAGTTCCCCTGATTCAGTCCCCTCAAACCTGGGTGGCTGATAACTCAGAAATTGCGTCAACGTCAATTCCCCAGGCAACAATACCTGTTCCACTGGCCCTTGCTCAATTGGTGATGGTGGCACAGGCACCATCCTCACACTAGCATTGCCACTTATGGCATCCCCAACATCCTCATGATACCCTCTGTCTGTCATAACTGTATATCAAGGGTTAACAATAACATTCAAAATGATAAAACATGTTAGACGAACATTACATTAATCCTAACATGATATTACCATTCTCAACATGTTTTCAAGTTTTTAGGTAACTCCCTAATACACTTCCTCTACCCATGTTCATCCCGTTCTCGAACCACTGCTCTGATACCACTAATGTGGGGTCCTCGTTACTTAATCCATTATGTATCATGTTAACATACATATGTGAGTCTGAGTTAAGTAAGAACATGCACTGATTTAGAGTATCATACTAGTTAAGTTGTTACAGGGTTTATAAAAACCTATCCACTACACATCATATGTACAAACAACAACCTACTACAAGATAACTCCTAGGCAGTGGCTCAGCTCGCAGCGGAAAAGGACTCACATCCCGTCTCCCCACGTCTATGAGTCCCTAAAGAAACATTCACATAACGTGAGTATAGATAACAACAATCTTAGTGCAATATCAAAACACAATATCAATGATAAAGCAATAAGAATCATATCCAATGTGAATGCTCTGTCTCATGCATCAACAAATGCAACTATGTCATGACATGTCTCATCAATCACCATATTATCACGAGCCCAATATGATATGCCTATTCAGCTCAATATGTCAGTGGAACCACATCACATCTTCATATTAGCAGCACATATCATAGTACCGTACTCATCTGTGATAATAACTAGAGCATATACCCAAACCAGGCGTATATCTCTCAAGCCAAAGCATATGTAGTATATCTATCGTGGCAACGATCCTAGCCAAAGCATATACCAAACCTGGCATATCTATCAAGGCAATGATCTTACCAAAGCATATACACATATCTATCAAGGCATCCATCCCAATCATATGAAATCCATGTATGTACATGCATATGATACTACCAATCATATGACACAAAGCTAACATAAATCATATGATATCAAAACCATAACATCATCATCACATAATATCTATACTCCGTACGTCAACACGTACCTGGAAAGCGACACAAACGAGATAAAGCAGTCGTCACTGGCTAATTTCCTCGTTGTCCTGTCCCCTGTGATGGTGCTACAACAATGCCAATCATATATCATGTTATCATAGGCATCAATATCAAAATCTACAAAAATAAAACATATTAACTCTACCGATCGATCGGTCACTCTAGCGATCGATCGGTCCAAACAGACAACCCTAGCGATGGGTCGGTCAGAAGCTAGCGATCGATCGCTCAAATGTCTGAATTTCTCAAAATGCTACGGCATTTCACCGATCGATCGGTCGCCTTCAGCGATCGATCGGTACATGAACCGCCTTACTTTCCCCTGTTTTACCGATCGATCGGTATGAGTCTAGCGATCGATCGGTCGACAACAGATTTTCAATATTTTGAGCTTATCTTCCTAGCTCTTCTCCTATAACTCAAATTTAACCATTTCAACATGTTTCTTGCAATCTCTAGGAACATATGACCATGTTTCTATCATCATAGAATCCAATTAATAGCATATAAACATGATATGATTCTTCACATGAACATGTGATATTCCACCTCACATACATCAACACCAATTACATAATTCAAGTGTAAAACCATGAATTCCTTACCAAGATATTAAGAAATCACTTCACACAACTTCCTAGCTCAATTCACAAGTGAAACCCAAGCTCAAACCAAAAAGAACTTGAAAGAGATGGAGAGGAGTTTGTGTAGGATTTTAGTAGGTGTGTTTAGGTGAAGTATGTGATTTCACTTGGTATCCCTTAATAAAAAGCATTTCAATTAATCATCATGCTAAGTCACCTTAATATAGGGTATTTGAAGCTAATAACATGTTAGTGGACATGTACATGAAGATGAAATTCAAATTCAAATGCAAGTCCAACTCAACTTAACTTCACATGCATATTCAAATCATTTTGCAGCATGTTTCATTCCTTGCCATAAATCATTTCATACATGTATTAATTCATTCTTGGTTCCACCCGAACCCCCATTATCATACCGCCAATTGATATAATTACACCATAATCATATCATATGTGTATAAAACAAATCGAGGCATTACAGTTGGCAAGCCACTATTGGGCAAAGCCGGAAGCTATGACGCCGTCACTGCCGAAAAATTCCGGGCCATGGCTGCTATTTACCCCGGACAGAAAATGAACTGGTCCGCGATCTTGTTTTGTTTTTCTTGAAACGGTTATCGCATCCAAACAGGCTGTGTGCTTTGCTGTCCCTCTCAGAAAGCTATTGGAGACTCTGGACATCGAGCTGGGGAAGCCGTCTGCTCTAAGCCCTTTAAAATTCTCAACCCCAATGGTTTAGCACTACTGAAGTCCAAAGGTGCTCCACCTACTCATTACGATCTGGTGGCTGTCAAGATTGAACGAGGAGAAGAACATGCTGCTGCTAGAAAAACTTGAGTCAAGCACAAACTGACCATCCAGACTGACTCAGAGGAAACTCAGTCTGCTCCTTCATCTCCAGCCAAGCCTCCTCCAAAGAAGCCAAGAACCCAGATCACCAAGCCCATCAAAACCTTACCTCTCAAAACCTTACCCATCTTGCCCTCAACAAAAGCCACTCCTGCACCCCAAACTACAACTCAACCTTCAACAGTTCCAACCACTGTACCCAAAGTCACCATCCGAGTCCCTTCTGCCATCTCTGTGGTCAAAGGCATTGTTATCACAGAATAGGGAGACTACACACAATCAGGGATCAAGACCTTGTCTCCCACCGGCAAAGGCAAGGCAGTTCACTCTGAACCTCTCTCTTCCAAACCTAAGTCAGCTGCTCAGACTGCAATCGACATCACCATGGAAGATGTTGAAGAAAAGGTCAAGGAGTTTACTGTGGTGTTTGATGAATATGTTGAATACAGAACGGTCAACCACATTGATCTGTTCTTCGGCAAGCTGAGGAGACTCCAAAAGATGGAACAAGAAGTCTTTAAGGGGACAGAGACTGATGACGTCCGAATTGCTATGCATCGCAAAGATTTGTTCCAGGTTAACCAAAGATTCAGACTGGCAAATTTGCTCATTGCAGCTAAGAAGTCAAACTTTGATCCGAGCAATCCGACTGCCAAAGATGATGGTGCTGTCATTGCTCAGCTCGAAATGGATATTCATGCTCTTCACTTGGCTGTTCGCTTTCAACGACAGAAACTCAAAAACATATCCACTCCAGTTCCTAGCCCGGATCACCCAACTGCGAGCAAGACCTTGGCCGAACCATTCATTGAGCCAATTCCCTCTGGTACAGCGGAGCAGACAGCAAAGCAGATAGCGGAGCAACCACTGACTAATGTTCCATCTGCAGCAGAGACTGAAGCCATGGATGTATTGCTGGAATCTCCAACAACTTCCACCCCCCTAGCATCCTCAGTCTCCCCAATTCAGCACAGTCCAACCGCCGAAACTACGACAGTTGTCTCACCATATTTCGTCGATCCGGATTTGGTGGTGTCAACAGTTGTTGCAGCGTTACAGGTTGAGGAGCCTACCAGACCCATCACTCCTCCAGATCAGTCTGCGAAAGATATGGCATTTTTGGAAGACTTCTCTTCGGGCCTGGTCACCTTGATCCAGTTCGAAACACGCCACTCTGCCATTTCCACAATCGTACCAGTTGAAGCAGCAGTTGATCTACCTGAATCTCCTTCTGATCACTCTTCAGACCATCTGTCTGATGATGCCCCATCCCTGGCAAAGTCCCTTCAACACCTTTCTGATAACTGTCTATCTCTCTCTCAACGAGTTATATAAGTTCATCAGAGTCAGAGGACTACATTCTTGGACTTTGAATCCTTCAAAGAGAAGATGACGGCCAACATTAGCAGTATTCAGCGCGGACTGAACGACATGTTCTCTCAGCAAGCCTCCTATAAAAATAGCCTGAGAAAAGAACAGATCGAGCTGGCCACTGAAGTTCGGGCTTCCATCGCAAAGTCCCTTATTGCTCAAGACACTCGTATTGATGCTATCAGCGCTCAGCTCGCCCAGATTGTAGACTTTCTTCAGGAGATTGCTGCTGACAAAAAGGGGGAAAAGAGAAAGGATGTCAAGCCAGCTCAGTCTTCAGCGAGGAAGTAGATGTCTATTTAAGTCAGACATGTATATGTATCTGAGATTTTTGTTCTATAAAAATCAGAATTCTTATTTAAGTCTCAGTTCATTTTTTTTGAACAAAATGGCTTAATCAACCCGAACTACAAATTAAATCAGTTCATTTATTTTGAACAAGAAGAATCAATTGATCCACAGAATACGCTTCAGAATAAGACTGAATAAGAAGATATAGAAGCTAGGTTTTGTCATCATCAAAAAGGGGGAATTTGTTAGTTCCGGATTTTAAAGATGACAAAACAAATCAGAACGGATCGATGGAAATCAGTCTGACCAGATCGATTGTTCAAAACAGATCAAGCTGAAAGGGTCTATCGCTAAAATCAGAACGGGTCGATGAACATCAGCCTGACCAGATCGAAGCCTCAGAACAGCTCAACTATTATCAGATCAGAGCAGACAAGGTTGAATAAACTTTGCTCTTCAGTCCGAATCATCAACGGCTATTTATTGAAGCATTTATTATTACAATTAATGCCAAAAAAGACCAAGGACTGAAGATTACAATAAAAGGTAAGAAGACAAAGAAGAGCTTACCTGACAGTCGCCGAAAGCATGAACCAGAATGGCAAGTGCCCAAAGGAATAAGACTGTAGCTTACTCAGAGTTTGAGCAGAGTCAAGAGTTGCACATAAAGGGAAATAATATCGTTGGTACATGCAACTATATAAGGAGGCAACTAAAGAGCTCAAAGGGGTCTGAGAAAAATCGAGAAACGAAAAAGAAAGCTAAAAATAGCACAAGCTTACAAGCTCAGACATTCTCGGGCCGAAAGTTTCATAAGCACAAGTATATTGTAATATTTGATCATCTCAGGATCATTGTATGCATAGAAAAAATTAGTCTATCTTTTGTATTCTTTACTAAGATAGAGAAGTGAGAATCAATTGTAACTGTCAGACAGTGTGTGTCTGAACAGATCGAGAGACTAGGAGTTTCAGTCTGGTAGTGAGGTAAATCCAGCTGAATCGGGTTTGTACAACAGGATTGTATAAATCCAAGTCTTCTAGTATAAACCTTCCTTAATTGGAAGAAGGGGAGACGTAGAAGGATTACACCACCTTCGAACTTCCAGAAACATATTCTGTCTTTTATCATTCTGCACTCGTTATACTATTCAACCACATTGATCTGTTCTTCGGCAAGCCGAGGAGACTCCAAAAGATGGAACAAGAAGTCCTTGAGGGGACAGAGACTGATGACGTCCGAATTGCTGTGCATCGCAAAGATTTGTTCCAGGCTAACCAAAGATTCAGACTGGCAAATTTGCTCATTGCAGCTAAGAAGGTGAACTTTGATCCGAGCAATCCGACTGCAAAAGATGATGGTGCTGTCATTGCTTAGCTGGAAATGGATATTCATGCTCTTCACTTGGCTATTCGCTTTCAACGACAGAAACTCAACATATCCACTCCAATTCCCAGCCCGGATCACCCAACTGCGAGCAAGACCTTGGCCGAACCATTCATTGAGCCAATTCCCTCTGGTACAGCGGAGCAGTTAGCAAAGCAGATAGCGGAGCAGCCACTGACTAATGTTCCGTCTGCAGCAGAGACTGAAGCCATGGATGTATTGCTGGAATCTCCAACAACTTCCATCACCCTAGCATCATCAGTCTCCCCAATTCAGCACAGTCCAACCGCCGAAACTACGACCGTTGTCTCACCATATTTCGTCGATCCGGATTTGGTGGTGTCAACAGTTGTTGCAGCGTTACAGGTTGAGGAGCCTACCAAACCTATCACTCCTCCAGATCAGTGTGCTGAAGATATGACATTTTTGGAAGACTTCTCTTCGGGCCTGGTCACCTTGATCCAGTCCGAAACCCGCCACTCTGCCATTTCCACAATCGTACCAGTTGAAGCAGCCGTTGATCTACCTGAATCTCCTTCTGATCACTCTTCAGACCATCTGTCTGATGATGCCCCATCCCTGGCCAAATCCCTTCAACACCTTTCTGATAACTGTCTATCTCTCTCTCAACGAGTTATAGAAGTTCATCAGAGTCAGAGGACTACATTCTCTGACTTTGAATCCTTCAAAGAGAAGATGACGACCAACATTAGCAGTATTCAGCGCTGACTGAACGACATGTTCTCTCAGCAAGCCTCCTATAAAAACAGCCTTAGAAAAGAACAGATCGAGATGGCCACTGAAGTTCGGGCTTCCGTCGCAACGTCCCTTATTGCTCAAGACATTCGTCTTGATGCTATCAGCGCTCAGCTCGCCCAGATTGTAGACTTTCTTCAGGAGATTGCTGCTGACAAAAAGGGGGAAAAGAGAAAGGATGTCAAGCCAGCTCAGTCTTCAGCGAGGAAGTAGATGTCTATTTAAGTCAGACATGTATATGTATCTGAGATTTTTGTTCTATAAAACTCAGAATTCTTATTTAAGTCTCAATTCATTTATTTTGAACAAAATTGCTTAATCAACCCGAACTACAAATTAAATCAGTTCATTTATTTTGAACAAGAAGAATCAATTGATCCACAGAATACGCTTCAGAATAAGACTGAATAAGAAGACATAGAAGCTAGGTTTTGTCATCATCAAAAAGGGGGAATTTGTTAGTTCTGGATTTTAAAGATGACAAAACAAATCAGAACGGATCAATGGAAATCAGTCTGACCAGATCGATTGTTCAAAACAGATCAAGCTGATATGGTCTATCGCTAAAATCAGAACGGATCGATGAACATCAGCCTGACCAGATCGAAGCCTTAGAACAGCTCAACTATTATCAGATCAGAGCAGACAAGGTTGAATAAACTTTGCTCTTCAGTCCGAATCATCAACGGCTATTTATTGAAGCATTTATTATTGCAATTAATGCCGAAAAAGACCAAGGACTGAAGATTACAATAAAAGGTAAGAAGACAAAGAAGAGCTTACCTGACAGTCGCCGAAAGCATGAACCAGAATGGCAAGTGCCCAAAGGAATAAGACTGTAGCTTACTCAGAGTTTGAGCAGAGTCAAGAGTTGCACATAAAGGGAAATAATATCGTTGGTACATGCAACTATATAAGGAGGCAACTAAAGAGCTCAAAGGGGTCTGAGAAAAATCGAGAAACGAAAAAGAAAGCTAAAAACAGCACAAGCTTACAAGCTCAGACATTCTCGGGCCGAAATTTTCATAAGCACAAGTATATTGTAATATTTGATCATCTCAGGATCATTGTATGCATAGAAAAAATTAGTCTATCTTTTGTATTCTTTACTAAGATAGAGAAGTGAGAATCAATTGTAACTGTCAGACAGTGTGTGTCTGAACAGATCGAGAGACTAGGAGTTTCAGTGTGGTAGTGAGGTAAATCCAGCTGAATCGGATTTGTACAACAGGATTGTATAAATCAAAGTCTTCTAGTGGAATCCTTCCTTAATTGGAAGAAGGGGAGACGTAGAAGGATTACACCACCTTCAAACTTCCAGAAACATATTCTGTCTTTTATCATTCTGCACTCGTTATACTATTCAAGCCATCGAGCTGTTCTTACTAGTCTAAGAACAGACCGTTCCGCACTAAAATTTTCAGTGGTCTGTTCTGCAGTAAACTTGATTAAGAAACAGATTTCTTTCATTAACCCGAGAGAAATCACAAAGGATTATTTTTAATAGGAGTGTTCATTCACCCCCCTTCTAAACACTCCGGACCGATCCTAACAGCTACATTTTAATCCCACGCACGCTCAACAGCGGCGGCGTCATAACCGACGTTCGCTCAACGGCGACATTATTCCAATCATTGTTTGCTCAAAGCGGCACCATATAATTTCCAATATATCTATACATTTATTGCAAATACAAATAACCATGCATTTCATAGTTGCAATAATATAAAAGGCTATGCTTGTACGTTATACGTACCTTATAATTTCGTAGTCCGAGTCCAACCTTGTCCTAGTCCCATGACCCGATGAATTACGTGCTAAACACAATTAATAATCCACTATTAATTACAAGCATGCAACCACGTGCCCAAGCACGATTACAATCACCTAATATATATCGTCAATTAATGACAATTAACCATTTAAAAACACCCCGGGCGAAGCATGCATCAATTCCATAACAACCAAACCATAAATACCCCCAAAACTGGCCTCTGGATCGATCGGACTTGTGCCCGCGATCGATCGAGAGCCACAACAAGTTTGGCACCAAAACTCCTCCGCGCTCGATCGATCGGCGAGAATTATCGATCGATCTCTACGCGCTCGCGATCGATCGGTTCGCTCGATCGATCGCCAATCACTATTCATCGCCTTCTAGTTTTCGAAATTACACGCGATCAATCGGGCCCTTCACGCCGATCGATCGGCGAGCTCTGAACATGCCAAAAATGGCGTTTTTGGGTTTAAAACTCCCAGAAAATAATCCCAACACCCATTAAACCATTAATCCTCAACAAAAACATCATATAAACCCTTAAACATCCAACCCCCAAAATATTTAAAACTTTCAAAACTCGAACCCAACATAAATCACAACCAAACACTACCAAACTACTATCAAATCGAAGATAAGGACGAGGGGAAGAATAATACATGATTATCTTCGAGAAATCTCGCTCAGAAATCGAGCCTTGCTCGATTCTTCCATGGGAGGAGAAAAGAGGGGAAATGGGTTTGGGGGAAGGAACGCTGGTCAGAGAGAGAGAGAAATGAGATCCAAAATGATCGAACACCTAGTCCACTTGGTATATATATTACCGAAACTCCAAAATCCCGAGTCCACCACAAAGACATCATATGTTTTCAATAATTATCTCTCCAACCTTAATTTCCAATACCAGTCCCAATACAAAGTACCCCGATCCCCAGATCCCACCAAAAACCAAATTCCAAGGTTATCACCACGATGAGAATACAATCTCATCCCTTGGAACCAACGACTCCAAATACCGGATTTAAAATCCTCGGGAGTCACAATTCCGCAATTAATTCATAATTGACATAATTAATATCCATTAAGGATCATTACCACACTGGGATTAACACCATTTGTGGGGTCCTCGTTACTTAATCCATTATGTATCAGTTCATTATACATATATGAGTAAGAATTAAGTAAATCATACACTGATTAAGAGTTTACTCATGTAGGTTGTTACAATTCTTACACAAATCCTGTCATAATATACATCATATGTACGGTAAAACAACCTAGACTCGTACAACTCCTATGCAGTGGTTCAACTCTCAGCGGAATAAGACTCACAATCTCGTCCTCCCACGTCTATGAGTCCCTACAGAAACAATCACACAACATGAATATAGATAAACAACCATCCCAGTGCGATATCAATAAAAACATAAACGATAAAGCACTATAAACATCAAATGTGATTGTCATGTATCATGCATCATCAAATGCAAATATGTCATGACATGTCTCATTTCTCATCCTGTTATAACCAGACCAATATGATATGCCTATCTCAGCTCAATATGTCAGTGGAACCTCCTCACATCTTCATATTAGCAGCACATATCATAGTACCATCCTCACATGTTACAACAGCAAGAGCATATACCCAACCGGCGTATATCTCTCATGCCAAAGCATATGTAGCATACCTATCATGGCAACAATCCCAGCCAAAGCATATGCCCCACGTTGGCATATCTATCGTGGCAATGATATCAGCCAAAGCATATGCGGCATATCTATCGTGGCATCCATCTCAACAATATAAACTTCATGAATGCACATGCATATGATACCACTAATCATATGATATAATGCCCACATCATCATCACAGAAATATCATATACTCGTACGTCAAAACGTACCTGTTATGCGACACAAAAGATATATATTAGGCGTCAATGTCTAACCGCCTCGTTGCCCCTCCCCTGTGATGATGCTACAACAATATGAACAATATAACATGTTACAATAGGCTTCAAAATCAAATTCTACAAAAATCTAATTTCAAAATCTTAACACTGGCGATCGATCGCCACTTTCATCGATAGATCGCCTAACTGTTCTGTTCCATCGCGATCGATCGCCACTATCTCGCGATCGATCACCAAAGTGTTCTGTTTCCTCGCGATCGATCGCCATATTTTCACTGATCATTCGCCATATGTTTTCACCGTGTTATTTTTGCTATGTTGTCGACGATCGATCGCCATAGGGCTCGCGATCGATCGCCGATGTTCGAAAATTTCAGAACATGTCGATTTTGAGCTTATCTTCATGGTTTTTCTTCTACAACTCAAAAATTCACATTCAAACATGTTTCATGCAATCTTCAATATCATATAAACATGTTTCTATCATCATATCACAAAATTCTTTGCATCCTAACAAGTAGTAATTCCAACCATGAACACTTAGTACTCAAGGTCACATAATTCATAAATAACAACATATCCAAGCTTAAAATCATAAATTCCTTACCAAGAAATTATGATATCACTTCACCTAGCTGGATTACCAAGTGAAATCTAAGCATAAAATGCAAGAACCAACAAGGGTTTTGGAGAGGTGCTTGTGTAGAGAATTGTAGGTGAGATGTTGAGTAGTATGTTTATCAATCTGATTTCATGTTATTTATCCTCACCAAATTCAACTTACATGCAAGTGAAATGCATCTCTAATGCATCTTAAATGTAGGACAAAACGGTCTCCTACTATGTGATGCATTTCAAAATCCACTTCTATGCTCTTTTTTTATTTTCTTGTCCAATTTAACACAATCATATTAAGTCCATCTATCACATGTTCACGTTCTTAACTCACTCTCTTTGATTTCTCATATCTACATGATGTTAGGATCGGTCCGGAGTGTTTAGAGGGGGGGGGGGTGAATGAACACTCCTTGTAAAAAATAATCCCTTGTGATTTCTTTCGGATTAGTGAAAGAAATCTGTTTCTTAATCAACTCTTGTACACAACAGACCACTGAAAGTATAAGTGCGGAACGGTCTGTTCTTGTATATGTAAGAACGGCTCGATGGCTCGTATGAAAGAACAAGTGCAGAATGATAATACACAGGATATGTTTCTGGAAGTTCGAAGGTTGTGTAATCCTTCTACGTCTCCCCTTCTTCCAATTAAGGAAGGTTTATACTAGAAGACTTTGATTTATACAATCCTGTTGTACAAACCCGATTCAGGCTGGATTTACCTCACTACCAGTCTGAAACTCCTAGTCACTTGATCTGCTCAGACACACTCTGTCTGACAGGTACAATATGTTTCTCACTTCTATTTTTTAACACAGAATACACAAGATGCGCACAGTGATCCTAAATGATATAATGTTACAAAGTAATCGTGCTTAAGAATAGTTTCAGCTCGAGAGCTTCTGAGCTTGTAAGCTTGTGCTGTTTTGCTTTCTTGTGCGTTTTTCAATTGATCAGCGAGAGTCTTGTATATTCCTTTTGTTGCATCCTTTTATAGTTGTAAGTACCAACGACATTATTTCCCTTAATGTGCAACTTTGACTCTGCTTGAGCTCTGAGTAAGCTACAGTCTTCTTCTTCAGGATACTTGCCGTTCTGGTTCATACTTTTGGCGACTGTCAGATAGGCTCTTCTTTGTCTTCTTACCTTTTATGGCAATCTTCAGTCTTTGGTCCTTTGTAGCATTAATTACGACATTAAATGCTACAATAAATAGCCGTTAATGATTCGGACTGAGGAGCCATTCTTTATGTATCCTTGACTGCTCTGATCTGATAAAGATTGAGATCGATCTGAAGCTTTGATAAAGTCAGTCTGAAATCCATCGATCCGATCTGATATGCTTTGTCATCTTATCAGCTTGATCTGTTTTGGGCGATCGATCTGGTCAGTCTGATTTCACTCGATCCGGTCTGAAATGTTTTGTCATCTTTAAAATCTCATCGATAAGGTCCGGAACTAACAAATTCCCCCTTTTTGATGATGACAAAACCTAGCTTCTAAGTCTGTTTAACCAGTCTGATAAGAACTCTGAAGCGAAAACTTTCGGATCGATTACTTCTTCTTTGTTCAAAATAAATGAACATTATTAAGTTGGATTGATTAAGCCTTTATTAAAGTTCAAAATAAATGAACAAGGACTTAATAAAGAAAGATTTTTATTGATAAAAAATCTCGCATACAGTCAGTCTAAAAATTTAATCAACGAGACTGCTATTTTCTTGAAGTTTGAGGCGGCTTGAAGTCTTTCTTCTTTTCCCCCTTTTTGTCAGCAGCAATCTCTTGAAGAAAATCAACAACTTGTGCTAGCTGCGCGCTGATAGCGTTAAGACGAACGTCTTGAGCACGGAGGGAATTGGCAACAGATGCTCGGACTTCAGTGGCCAGCTCGATCTGCTCTTTTCTCAGGCTGTTCTTATAAGTGGCTTGCTGAGAAAACAGATCATTCAGTCCTCGCTGAAGGCTGCTTATACTGGCTGTCATCTTCTCTTTGAATGAATCAAAGTCCAAAGCTGTAAGCCTCTGACCTTGATGAACTTCTAGAACACGTTGAGAGAGTGACATGCAGTTGTCAGAGAAATGCTGGAGAGTCCGTGCCAGTGATGGAGGTGCATCAGATAGCCGGCTGGGAGAGTGATCTGATGATGACAGTGCAGGATCATCTTCTTCAGCAATCGGCATAATGGAATATATGGCAGCCTGATGACTTTCGGATCGGATCAGGGTGACCAAATCCGAAGAAAATTCTTGAATGAAGGCCAGATCTTCATCTGATTGTCCCGGAAGAGTACTGGGTCTGGAAGGTCCTCAATTTGTAAAGCTGCAACAACTGTAGACACCACTAAATCTGGATCGACGAAGTCTGGTGGGTCAATTGTTGCAAGTGCTGCGGTTGGACTGATTTGTGCACGGGAGGCTGATGACCCCAAAGGAATAGATGTTGTTGGAGAGTCCAACAACACATTCAAAGGTTCATCATCTGTAGCAGATGGAGCATTAGGCAATGGCTGCTCCGCTGTCTGATCTGCTGGCTGATCTGGTACTAGCTCTACAGTCTGAGCTGCTGCTTGATCTGCAGTCTGATCCGCGGCTGGTTCTGCAGGCTGCGCTGCTGGCTGATCTTCAGTCTGGTCTGCTGCCCCAGAGGGAATAACCTCAACGAAAGGTTCTGCCAGAGATTTGCTTGCAGAAGGATGATACGCGCTGGTTGCTGGAGTGGATACACTGATCTTCTGTCGTTGAAAACGGACAGCTAAGTGAAGAGCATGAACATCCATCTCTAATTGAGCAATAACAGCCCATCATCTCTGGCAGTAGGAGCATTTGGATCGAAGTTCTCTTTCTTAGCAGCTAGGAGCAGAGTGGCCAGTCTGAATCTTTGAATTGCCGTAAATAGCTCTTTGCGCTGCACGGCAAGCCGAACATCATCGGTCTCTGTTCCTTTCAGAACTTCCTCTTCCATCTTCTTCAGTCTGCTCAACTTTCCGAAGAACATCTCAATGTGGTTGATAGTCCGGTACTGGACGTATTCATCAAAGACCACAATGAGTGCCTTCACCTTCTCATCAACATCCTCCATAGCAATGTCGATGGCTGTCTGCGCTGCAGATTTGGGTTTAGAGGAGAGGGGTTTGAAGAGAATGGCTTTTCCCTTGCCGGTGGAGGAAGGAGACTTGATCCCTGATTGGGTATAATCTCCCAACTCAGTGATAACTATCCCTTTGACCACGGGATTGGCAGAGGGAAGTCTAACAGTGACTTTGGGTGCAGGGGTTGAAGCTTGTGAAGGTTGGGTGGAAAGTTGGGGTGCAGGGGTGGCTTTAGTTGGTGGCAATATGGGTAAGGCTTTTGGTTTGGTAATCTGGGTTCTTGGCTTTTTGGGAAGTGGCTTGGTTGGTGGCGAGGGAGCAGACTGAGTTTCTTCAGAATCAGTCTGGATGGTTAGCTTTCGCTTGACCCGAGGTTTGCGCGCAACAGCTTGTTCTTCGCCCTTCTCAATCTTGATTGCAGCCAGAGTAGTAGAAGTAGGCGGAGAACTCTTGGACTTCAGCAGTGCGAGCCCTTTGGAGTTTAGAATCTTGAAGGGACTGAGAGCGGACTGCTTTCCCAGCTCGATGTCTAAGGACTCCAGTAGGTTGCGGAGAGGAACAGCAAAGCATACGGCCTGTTTTGATGCAATTACTGTTTCCATCAGAACTCCAAAAAGAATCACGGACCAGTTCATCTTCTGTCCGGATACAATAGCCGCCATAGCCCTGAACTTCTCTGCGGTTACAGCGTCAAAACTTCCTGCTTTGCCCAAAAGAGGTTTGCCAACGATTTCGCACAGCACCTGGAAATGAAAAAGCATTTCCTTCTTCTTAAACGAGGATTGCAAGCGGTGGCCAAAAATAGAAATCTTCCCTTGAAGAGCTGAGAGTGACGCTTGAGGAATCTGTCCAAATTCTGTCAGTCCGGAATTGGGGAGGTCAAAGGTTTTGGCCAGCGTCATTGGCGAGATCTCAAATGATTTGCCCTTGACAGTAGTGGATATTGATGTCTTCTGGGAGACGGCATTGGCGAATAGTTCGTGGATTTCAGATTCATAAATGATTGTGCCGCACTCCAGAAAGTTCCTCAGGCCAGATGATTCCAAAGCTCGAAAGATGGACACCATCTCTGCATCTTCTGCCCTGTAAATGTCATTAAACTCAACGGAGAGAGAGTTGTGAGTAATGGTAGCCATTGGAATGAAGGTAAAAGAGTGCGAAGATTTAGGAGAGTGAGAGAATAAGAAAACAGATAGCGGTAAGTTGTAAAAAGTGAAAGGAGATGAAATGTTCAGCCCGCTAAATAGGAGAGAGAAGACACGTGTCTTTAGCTCGATGACTGATAAAAGGAAATTCAAAATAAACGGTCAGGATAACAGATAGATAAGGCGGTTAAAATGTGATCAGTCCGGGCTGATTTTGTTAAAAAAAAATTTATTGACCAGACAGATCATAGGATAACATCAGATTGACATGGATCGGTCTGAAAGTTCGGACCGGTCTGTGTCTTTCTGAACATTGTATTATCAATCTGTGGCAACAAAAATCTTTAAGAGCGAAAGTAAGAAAACATATAAACTATTAAGATAAGTCAATTAAACCAAGAATTTGACGGAAATAATTAAACTTAGCCTCTGGGAGCGGTTTGGTGAAGATGTCTGCTGCTTGCTGCTCTGTTGAGATGTGCTCGATCCGAATTTCCTTTTTGCCAACATGATCTCGAATAAAATGATGTCGTATATCAATATGCTTTGTTCGAGAGTGCAGAACTGGATTATACATTATAGCGATTGCACTTGTGTTGTCGCAAAATATCGGAGAGTCAACAGCTTGGATGCCATAGTCTTTGAGCTGGTGTTGAATCTAGAGCATTTGAGCGCAACAGCTTCCAGCGGCTAGATACTCTGCTTCAGCTGTAGATGTGGCAATTGATGTCTGCTTTTTACTGAACCAAGAGATCAATCTTTCACCTAGAAATTGGCATGTTCCACTGGTGCTTTTACGATCAATCTTACACCCAGCGTAGTCTGCGTCTGAATATCCGATCAAGCTGAAGTTTGAATCTTTGGAGTACCAAAGACCAACGTTCTGAGATCCTTTTAAGTATTTCAGAATACGCTTGGCAGCAATAAAATGTGATTGCTTTGGTTTTGACTAAAATCTGGCGCACATACAGACTGAGAACATAATATCAGTCCGGCTCGCTATACGATACAATAGCGATCCGATTAGTCCTCTATACATGGTTACTTCAACTGCCGTTCCCCCTTCATCTTTGTCTAACTTGATTGTTGGACTCATTGGAGTTGATGCAGTTGAGCATGTTTCCATTCCAAATCTCTTGAGGAGCTCTTTGGTATACTTGGTCTGGTTGATGAAAATACCATTGTTGAGCTGTTTACTTGGAGACCCAAAAAGAATGAAAGTTCTCCCATCATGCTCATCTCAAACTGTCCCTGCATTAACTTAGAAAATTTCTCGCACAATTTGGGGTTAGTTGACCCAAAGATTATGTCATCAACGTAAATCTGAACTAATAGGGTATGTTCCCCCTTAATAAATTTAAAGAGAGTTTTATCTACTGAGCCGATCTGAAAATCATGGTTCAGCAGAAATTGAGATAGAGTGTCATACCAGGCTCTTGGAGCTTGTTTCAGACCATACACTACTTTATTCAGTAGATACACATGATTGGGATACAAATGGTTCTGAAATCCAGGTGGTTGCTCAATGTAGACTTCTTCCTGAAGCTTTCCATTAAGAAAAGCGTTCTTGACGTCCATCTGATATACTTTGAAGTCTTTAAAGGCAGCATATGCAAGAAAGATTCGGATGGCTTCAAGTCTGGCGACTGGTGCAAATGATTCATCGAAGTCGATTCCTTCTTCTTGTCTGAATCCTTGTGCCACCAGTCTGGCTTTGTTTCTAACCACAGTTCCATCTGCGTCCAGCTTATTTCTGAAAACCCATCTGGTTCCAATAACAGGCAGATCTCTTGGTCTGGGGGTTAGACTCCAAACTTGCTTTTGTTCAAATTGATTAAGCTCTTCTTGCATTGCCTTAATCCAGTTGAAATTAGTCAGAGCTTCATCGATCTTCTTAGGTTCCAGAGTTGAGATGAAAGCAGCATGTGTGAATTCATCCATCATCTGTCCTCTGGTTCTGATCGGTGCAGAGGGACTACCAATCACTAGATTAGGTGGATGCTTCTTAGTCCATCGATAGCTTGACTCTGGATTGTCTGGTCCGGTCGGATGAGTAGTAGCAGCATGATCAGCATCTGCTTTAACATTTGAGTGAAGAACATCCGGATCAGCTCGATCTGAAGAAGCTTCAATGCCTTGATCCGGTCTGTCTGGTACTTCTGGTTCTGGTGGATTGTCTCTTGACCTGTTAGCTACAATCTCATCACTGTTAGCTTCGAGATGGATATTTTCCATCTGATTTTGAATTGATTCTTTGTTGCCTCAACACATAAAGATTCATCAAAAACTACATGAACAAATTCTTCTACAGTTAAGGTACGATTATTGAAAATTCTATAAGCTTTACTAGTTGATGAATATCCCAAGAATATTCCATTATCTGACTTAGCTTCAAATGCTGTAAGATGATTCTTACCATTGTTATGAACGAAGCATTTGCAGCCAAAAACATGAAAGTGAGAAATATATGGTCTGTTACCAGTCCATATTTCATATGGAGTAAGGTTCAGCTTCTTGTTGATCATAGACCTATTTTGAGTGTAGCAAGCAGTGTTTACAACTTCTGCCCAGAACTTTTGCGAAATACCAGAATCAGCAAGCATTGTTCTTGCTGCTTCCTTGAGCATTCTGTTTCTTCGTTCTGCAACTCCATTCTGTTGAGGAGTTCGAGCGGCTGAAAACTCATGCTTGATTCCATGATCTTCTAGAAAGGATTCAAGATTCTGATTTGAAAATTCAGTGCCTTTGTCACTGCGAATCCTGTCTATGCTGGATGATTTCTCATTCGGAGTGCGTTTCAGCAGCTTGATCAACTTCGGACCGGTCTGATCTTTACTGCTTAAAAATATAGTCCATGTAAATCGTGAGTAATCATCAATAACAACAAGAGTATACCGCATTCCCCCTAAACTTGTTATTGGTATAGGACCAAACAAGTCCATGTGCAGTAGTTCTAAACAACGGGAGGAGGATTTGGCATTCTTGTTTTTGAAGGATGATCTGATCTGTTTGCCCATTTGGCAAGCTTCGCAGATCTTATCCTTAGCAAAATCGATCTTGGGTAGACCGATAACTAAATCATGTTTACACAGGCTGGAAATAGTCTTAAAGTTTATATGATTCAAGCGCTTATGCCACAGCCAATGTTTATTATCATTGTTAGCGATGAAGCAAGTAGGATTATCAGGTTGAGCATGATTCCAGTTAATCTTATATGTATTTCCATTCCTGATTCCTACAAGCATGGTTATACCGTCTGATGATTTAACAGTGCAAGTGTGTTTGTGAAATTCTACAGCATAACCATTATCACAGAGTTGACTTATACTAATCAGATTATAGCACAGATTTTCAACTAACAGCACATCATTGATAATAATGTTACCATGGACAATCTTACCCTTGCCCATGGTCTTACCCTTTGAGTTATCTCCGAAGATGATCTTGGGTCCAGTACATTATGTGACTTCAGACAGCAGCTCGATGTTTCCAGTCATGTGACGAGAACACCCACTGTCCAAATACCAGTCTGATGCGAGTTTCTTCGGTACCTGTCATCAAATATAATTATTGTTGGTACCCAATCCTATTTGGGTCCAGAAAGGATTAGCCCTTTGGGAACCCACACCTGTATCAGCTTCAATGGCTTGTGTGTGTAAGGTGTGCTGTGTGCTGGTCTGTTTCGATGTTGTGTGTGATAATGTGTGCGCTGTGGAAGCCTTTGATTCTCATAAGGTAGTCTATATCTTCGTTAAATCGGTTTTGAATTATAGTAATTGTATTGTCTTCCTTGCCTCAGATCTTGCACCTTTGGATTTGGTCTGATAGACGCAAATCTTGCTGGTGCCTTTTCTTTGGCTTGGTCAACATACCCAATCCCTTTTCTCAGATTTTGATTCACGTAAGAGACTCCCGTTTGAATTTTAGGTGCTTCAGTCTCATATACTGTGCTGGATTTAACAAATGTCATTTGTTTGACTTGGCTCTTTACCAGCAACAGCTCAGATTCATCTTTGGTGCATTCTTTGGTGTCAAAGCCCCTATGCCGGTGAAATCACCGACGTTTCTTTGAACCTCTTGTAATTCTTCCAAAGATGTTCTGGATTTTGTCCATGTTTTGAATATATGAGAAAGCTTAGCATTTTGTGTGCTAATTCTCTAATTTTCTTCATGGAGCTGATCATAGGAGATTTTCAGCTTATTCAGCTCGATCTTTAGATTATTGCACTCACCCTGCTCAGAGCAGCTTGGTTTATTGTGCTCATCTATTTGATTACTGGCTTTAGCTTTATTTTTCTCAAATGATTCAGCTAAGATCCTATAATCATTAGCCATGTCTTGCAGTGCGGACATGAGCTCTTCTCGTGTAAATTCATTTGAGTCAAGATCATATACCTCGTCTGTCTGACTCATCTCTTCGTCTGCCATAAGACATTGAATATCTTCTTCGCTTTCGCTGGAAGAATATTCAGAGCTTTCCGAGTCTGAGTCTGTCTGAGCCCATTTGCTGTTTCCCTCTTCAGCTACTAGGACTTTTTGGGATTTTCCATGATTCTTGCGGTCTTTGTAGTGCTTCTTCTTCCTATCATCACGATGCTTCTCTTTCCGTTCTTCTTTCTTCGGTCTGGTGCAATCTGCAATAAAATGTCCGGTCTTACCACAATTGTAGCAAGCCTGATCGTTAACAGCATCATCTTTTCTTGATTTATAATGATGAGAGGGTTTGAAGTTCCTCTTATTCTTAGACATGAATTTACCGAATTTCTTGATAAATAATGACATAGCATCATTACTTATCTGTTCAGCGGATCGGTCTGATGTTGAGGCGGTCTGGTTTGGAATGGCTGCCAAGGTCTTGTTTGGTTGAGAGATGAATGGCTCTGCTTCACCTCTGCTTATCAGTTCAAACTCATAGGCCTTAAGATCTGCAAACAGATCATGAAGTTCAACCTTGTTAAGATCTTTTGATTCCCTCATGGCAATGGTCTTAACATCCCATTCCTTTGGCAGAGCTCTCATAACTTTCAGAGCGATCTCTCTGTTAGAATATTCCTTCCCCAGACCATTCAGTTCATTTATGATGCAAGTGACTCTTTCATCAAACTCATTTAGAGTTTCTCCACTCTTCATCTTTATGCCCTCAAATCTTTGAAGAGCAACAGTCAGCTTGTTTTCTTTGGTCTGGTCGTTGCCTTCGCATAGCTGTGCTATCTTCTCCCAAATTTCTTTGGCAGTAGAGCACATTTTGATTTTGCTGAACATGTTCTTGTCCAATGTCTTGAACAAGATGTCTTTGGCAACGTTGTCGAGATTTGCCTTCTTTCTTTCCTCATTCGTCCAGAGGGATCTGTCTTTCTCTACCATTTGTGGTTCACCACCAGTAATGGCGACTGCTGTATTTATTTTTAGAATCTTCATTGGTCCATTAGTGATGACGAACCACATATCGTCATCCTGAGCTGCCAGATGAGCTTGCATTCTGATTCTCCAGTCATCATAGTCTTCTTTTGAGAACATAGGAATTTTGTTGAATGATGCCATCAACTCGAGTGATTTTGTGCTGATTAAGATGACCTGCTCTGATACCACTTGTTAGGATCGGTCCGGAGTGTTTAGAGGGGGGGTGAATGAACACTCCTTGTAAAAAATAATCCCTTGTGATTTCTTTCGGATTAGTGAAAGAAATCTGTTTCTTAATCAACTCTTGTACAGAACAGACCACTGAAAGTATAAGTGCGGAACGGTCTGTTCTTGTATATGTAAGAACGGCTCGATGGCTAGTATGAAAGAACAAGTGCAGAAAGATAATACACATGATATGTTTCTGGAAGTTCGAAGGTGGTGTAATCCTTCTACGTCTCCCCTTCTTCCAATTAAGGAAGGTTTATACTAGAAGACATTGATTTATACAATCCTGTTGTACAAACCCGATTCAGGCTGGATTTACCTCACTACCAGTCTGAAACTCCTAGTCACTCGATCTGCTCAGACACACTCTGTCTGACAGTTACAATATGTTTCTCACTTCTATTTTTTAACACAGAATACACAAGATGCGCACAGTGATCCTAAATGATCAAATGTTACAAAGTAATCGTGCTTAAGAATAGTTTCAGCTCGAGAGCTTCTGAGCTTGTAAGCTTGTGTTGTTTTGCTTTCTTGTGCGTTTTTCAATTGATCAGCGAGAGTCTTGTATATTCCTTTTGTTGCATCCTTTTATAGTTGTAAGTACCAACGACATTATTTCCCTTAATGTGCAACTTTGACTCTGCTTGAGCTCTGAGTAAGCTACAGTCTTCTTCTTCAGGATACTTGCCGTTCTGGTTCATACTTTCGGCGATTGTCAGATAGACTCTTCTTTGTCTTCTTACCTTTTATGGCAATCTTCAGTCTTTGGTCCTTTGTAGCATTAATTACGACATTAAATGCTACAATAAATAGCCGTTAATGATTCGGACTGAGGAGCCATTTTTTATGTATCCTTGACTGCTCTGATCTGATAAAGATTGAGATCGATCTGAAGCTTTGATAAAGTCAGTCTGAAATCCATCGATCCGGTCTGATATGCTTTGTCATCTTATCAGCTTGATCTGTTTTGGGCGATCGATCTGGTCAGTCTGATTTCACTCGATCCGGTCTGAAATGTTTTGTCATCTTTAAAATCTCATCGATAAGGTCCGGAACTAACACATGAGGTTTCATTCATGTATAACACTAGTCGTGCTCGGTTCAACCTGAACCCGAGTCCACATCGTACTGTAATTAATCACAATTACACCATAATCATATCATATATGTATACGTCATATCGAGGCATGACATTTCTCCCCTACTCATTGAATTTCGTCCTCGAAATTGCACATACATATAACATGAACATATATGCATTCTTATAATCCTACTGTAATAAGACAAGAAACATAAGCATATAAACAACATTGCAGTAATTACTTACCAACAGTATCATTAAAATGTAAAGTAAAGTCATACCAGAAATAATTCAGGATACTGTTGTATCATATGCTGCTCTGTCTCCCATATTGCCTCCTCGACACCACGTCGATCCCACTGTACTTTTACCATTGGTATCACTTTATTACGCAAGGTCCGCTCAGCTCTATCCAGAATCCTCACAGGTCGTTCTACATATGATACGTCTGTATCCAACTGCACTTCAAACGGTTGCAATACATGCCTCGGATCTGGTTCATATTTCCTCAACAGTGAAACATGAAACACATCGTGGATACTACTCAATGCTGGCGGTAGTGCCAAGTGATATGCCAACGTACCAATACGTTACAACACCTCATAAGGACCAACGTATTGTGGAGACAACTTTCCACGTTTACCAAATCGTACCACACCTTTAAAAGGTGAGATTTTCAAGAATACTTGGTCTCCGACTTGAAATTCAAGTGGTCTACGTCGCTTATTGGCATAAGCAGCCTGTCTATCCTGAGCAGCTTGCAATTTCAATATGATCAGTTTCACTTTCTCCTCCATTTCACGTAGCATTTCATGTCCATGGAGTGCAGTCTGATCAACATCATCCCAATATAATGGCGATCTACAGCGTCGCCCATACAGTGCCTCAAATGGTGCCATCTGGATACTAGTTTGATAACTGTTATTGTACGAAAATTCCACTAATGGCAACGACTCTTGCCAAGAGTTATCAAACTCCAATACACAGGCCGGCAACATATCCTCAAGCGTTTGGATCGTACGCTCTGTCTGTCCATCTGTCTGAGGATGATACGCTATACTAAATCGTACTTCCGTCCCTAGTGCTGACTGTAATCCTTCCCAAAAATGATAAGCAAATCTGGGATCTCTGTCCGATACAATTGAAACTGGTATGCCATGTAGTCTCACTACATTTTGAGCCATCTTCAAATAGGTAAATGTCATACTGTAAGGTATGAAGTGAGCTACTTTCGTCAGTCATTCAACAATTACCCAAATTGCATCAAAGCCAGAGGAAGTCCATGGTAAATGGGTAACAAAACCCATTGTAACATGTTCCCATTTCCATTGAGGAATCTCTAAACTCCTCAATTCATCTTCTGGTCTTTCTCGTTATGCTTTTACTTGTTGACAGATCAAACAACGTTTCACAAAGTCTAGTACATCCTGTTTCATGCGTTTCCACCAGAATTGGGTACGCAAATCTTTATACATTTTCTTTCCTCCCGGATGTATACTAATCGACTACAATGAGCACGTTGTACAATTTCTTGGCGTAGTCCTAATGCAGCAGGTACTACCCAACAGTTTCTATATTTCAAAGTTCCATCACTTGCGATTACAAACTGAGATGTTTGTCCTTGACATATCATTTCTTTCCAGTGTTGTATCTCATCATCACTAACTTGTGCCATTCTGATTTTTTCAAAAATATCGGATTCAACCAACAATGTTGATACCCGTACTGATTCTGTGTCTACATCAAATTCATAACCCAAGGTACAACAAGAATTCATCAAGGCTGATAAATGCATAATATCAGCAGCAGTATTGTGGACTTTTCGACTTAAGGCATATGTTATGAGATTATCCTTTCCTGGATGATATTCGATCTCACAATCATAATCCTTTAAGAGATCCATCAATCTCCTTTGCCTCATATTCAACTCTGCTTGAGTGAATAAAAACTTTAAACTTTTATGATCAGTATATATGGTAAACGACGTACCATATAAATAGTGTCGCCATATCTTCAAGGCAAAGACAATGGCTGCCAACTCCAGATCATGCACTAGATATTTCATTTCATGTGGCTTCAACTGTCGTGAGACATAAGCCACTACATGTTTATCCTGCATCAAAACACAACCCAAACCGAGTAATGATGCATCAGTATAAAGAGCAAACATTTCATGCTCTGATTGAATAATCAACACTGGAGCAGTAATTAACCGATGTTTCAATTCCTGAAAACTATGCTCACATGCTTCTGATCATCTAAATGGTACTCCCTTCTGTGACAGTTGTGTGAGTGGTTTGGCAATTGCTGAAAATCCTTCAACAAACCGTCTATAGTATCCAGCCAACCAAAGAAACTACGAATCTAGGTGACATCCAATTCAACACCGGTTCTATTTTTCTCAGATCAACTGATATACCATCTTTCGATATCACATGTCCCAAAAATCCTACACTATTCAACCAAAACTCACATTTACTGAGTTTGGCATATAACTGACGTGTTATTAATAACTGTAACACCAGATGCAAATGTTGGACATGTTCGTTTTCACTCCGAGAATAGATCAGTATATCATCAATGAACACAATGACAAATTGATCAAGGTATTCTTGGAAAACTCGATTCATCAAACTCATGAAGACAGCTGGAGCATTCGCCACACCAAATGGCATCACTAGGAACTCATAATGGCCATAGCGAGTTCTGAATGCTGTCTTCTGGACATCTCCTTCCCTCACACGTATTTGATGATAACCATATCTCAAATCAATTTTAGAATATATCGTAGATCCCTGTAACTGATCAAACAAATCATCAATACGAGGAAGATAATATTTATTCTTTATGGTTACCTTGTTCAACTGTCTATAGTCAATGCATAGTCGCATTGAACCATCCTTCTTCTCGACAAACAATACCGGAGCACCCCAAGGCGATACACTAGGACGTATGTACCCGTTGTCCAATAGATCTTGTAATTGAGTTTTCAACTCTCTTAATTCCGAAGGTGCCATTCGATATGGTGCTCGTGAAATTGTAGAAGTACCAGGCACTAACTCAATACCAAATTCCACTTCTTGACTTGGTGGAAATCCAGGAATCTCATCTAGAAATACATCTGCATACTCTGCAACCACTGGTATATCATCTACTCTTCTTTCTATTTTCTTATATGTTACATCAACAGCATAAATCACATATCCCGTATGTCCACGTTCTAACAAACGGAACATTCTAAGAGCAGATATCAATGGAATCTTGGCACATGATCCTTGTCCATAGAAGATCCATTGATTTCCAGTATCAGACTGAAATCTCACTGTCTTCTGACAACAATCTACAATAGTTTTATATCTGCTCAACACGTCAATACCAATAATACAGTCAAAATCCATAATGTCTAACACAATCAAATCGGCTTGTATCTCATACTCAGTATCAAACTAAATATCACAATCAGACACACTCTGACAAACCATCACAGTAGTTCCCATGGGTGTCGAGACATACAGAGGCATCAACAGTGGAGACGAGCATATATGATACCGGTCAATAAACGCTTGTGCAACAAATGAATGTGATGCACCAGTATCAATCAAAAGTAAAGCAGGATAAGTAAATAACTACACTTACCCGCAATCACATCATCAGGAGCTGCCTCTGATTGCTCCTTGTTCAGTGCATACCCCTGAGCCTGAGGTGGTCCTGCTCTCTGTCCTCCACCAGTCCGTGGAACATCCTGTGGTCTCTGCTGCATTGTACTTTCTGACATATTCCCTCTCATCTGTTGTCCTCCAAGTTGAGGACAATCTCTGATCATGTGTCATGTCCTCCCACAGTGGAAACAAACCGGAGTATTAGGTTGTGGACAATCTCTTTTAAAATGTGGCCCTCCACACTTAAAACATGTAACCCTCGACCACTGCTACTACTACTGCCTTGGGACTGTCCCTTGGTACCTCGTTCACCACCCTTTCGTATAGCAAACCGCTTTCCACTAAATCTAGAGGAAGATGCACCTCCTCGTGATGCTTTAAACGGTTCTCCTCTAGGTCTCATGCTCTCTGATGTAGGTTGTTGGGATTGCCCTACATCCTTGTACACACCAACTACAATCTCAGCCATCGCAGCTCTAGTCAATGCTTCTTCGTATGACGTATGGTTATTAGAAATCACCCTATCAAACAACTCAGGCCTCAAGCCCTTCACAAACTCTCTGATCTTTGCCTTTGTATTTGCAGCGATATGTGGTACATACCGTAACAATGAAGAATAATGCACAGCATAATCAGACACTGTCATTGTTCCCTGTTTCAAATTAGTGAACTCATTTTCTTTCCTCTGCCTTGCAGCCACAGAGAAATAGTGATCAAGAAAACGAGTTCTGAAAACATCTCAATACATTGTCTGTCCTTGAGCTCTCAGCTCAATCAATGTGGCTTTCCAACACATCATTGCTTTCTTAGCCAACTGGAACTCAGCCAAACGTAACCAGACGGACTTGGCGCATGGTGCTAACACAAAGATCTGTTCAACACGTTCCAACCATTCCTCTGCTTTTTCCCCTGATTCAGTACCCTCAAAGCGAGGTGGCTGATAACTCAGAAACTGTGTCAAAGTTAACTCCCTAGGTAATAATGCATGTTCTACTGGCCCTTGCCCAAATGGTGGTGGTGGCACAGGGGTCAATCCAACACTAGTGTTGCCACTCATGGCATCCCCAACATCATCATGAGGTACTCGGTCTGCCATTACTACAAATACAGAATTACCAACAACAAACAAATATATAAAGCATGTCAGTATAACATTATATCAATACTCTCAACATGCTTTCAAGTGATTAGGCAACTCCTAATACACTTCCTCTACCCTTATTCACCCCGTTCTTGAACCACTGCTCTGATCCCACTAATGTGGGGTCCTCGTTACTTATCCATTATGTATCATTTCATTATACACATGTGAGTAAGAATTAAGTAAATCATACATTGATTAAGAGTTTACTCATGTAGGTTGTTACAATACTTACATAAATCTTGTCATAATATACATCATATGCACAAAAAACAACCTAGACTCGTACAACTCCTATGCAGTGGTTCAACTCGCAGCGGAATAAGACTCACAATCCCGTCCTCCCACGTCTATGAGTCCCTACAGAAACAATTACACAACATGAGTATAGATAAACAACCATCCCAGTGCGATATCAATAAAAACATAAACAATAAATCACTATAAACATCAAATGTGATTGTCATGTATCATGCATCATCAAATGCAAATATGTCATGACATGTCTCATTTCTCATCCTGTTATAACCAGACCAATATGATATGCCTATCTCAGCTCAATATGTCAGTGGAACCTTCTCACATCTTCATATTAGCAGCACATATCATAGTACCGTCCTCACATGTTATAACAGCCAGAGCATATACCCAACCGGTGTATATCTCTCATGCCAAAGCATATGTAGCATACCTATCATGGCAACAATCCCAGCCAAAGCATATGCCCCACGTTGGCATATCTATCGTGGCAATAATCTCAGCCAAAGCATATGCGGCATATCTATCGTGGCATCCATCTCAACAATATAAACTTCATGAATGCACATGTATATGATACCACTAATAATATGATATAATGCCCACATCATCATCACAGAAATATCATATACTCGTACGTCAAAACGTACCTGTTACGCGACATAAAAGATATAAATTAGGCATCAATGTCTAACCGCCTCGTTGCCCCGTCCCCTGTGATGATGCTACAACAATATGAACAATATAACATGTTACAATAGGCTTCAAAATCAAATTCTACAAAAATCTAATATTTTTCAAAATCTTAACCCTGGCGATAGATCACCATTTCCATCGCGATCGATCGCCAAACTGTTTTGTTCCATCGCGATCGATCGCCACTATCTCGCGATCGATCGCCAAAGTGTTCTATTTCCTCGCGATCGATTGATATTTTCACCGATCGATCGCCATATGTTTTCACCGTCTTATTTTTGCTCTGTTCTCGGTGATCGATCGTCGATGTTCGAAAATTTCAGAACATGGCGATTTTGAGCTTATCTTCATGGTTCTTCTTCTACTACTCAAAAATTCACATTCAAACATGTTTCATGTAATCTCTAGTATCATATAAATATGTTTCTATCATCATATCACAAAAATCTTTGCATCCTAACAAGTAGTAATTCCAACCATGAATACTTGGTACTCAAGGTCACATAATTCATAAATAACAACATATCCAAGCTTAAAATCATGAATTCACTACTAAGAAGTTATGAAATCACTTCACTCTACTTTCTAGCTGGATTACCAAGTGAAATCTAAGCATAAAATGCAAGAACCAACAAGGGTTGTGGAGAGGTGCTTGTGTAGAGAATTGTAGGTGAGATGTGGTGTAGTATGTTTATCACTTTGATTTCATGTTATTTATCCTCACCAAATTCAACTTACATGCAAGTGAAATGCATCTCTAATGCATCTTAGATGTAGGACAACTCCTACTATGTGATGCATTTCAAAATCCACTTCTATGCTCTCTTACTATTTTCTTGTCCAATATAACACAATCATATTAAGTCCATCTATCACATGTTCATGTTCTGAACTCACTCTCTTTGATTTCTCATATCTACATGAGGTTTCAATCATGCATAACATTAGTCGTGCTCTGTTCAACCTGAACCCGAGTCCACATGATACTGTAATTAATCATAATTACACCATAATCATATCATATATGTATACGTCAAATCGAGGCATGACACCATTAATTCCCGGGCATCACATACAAGGATGAGGAATTGTCACCCACTGGAAAAAAATGCCAATTTGGACCGAGATTCATCTGATTATGAGTCTTGTTCATCGCCAGTTGACGTTCCACTTCCAGAATCTGCTTTTTTGGTTCCAGGTTCAGTTGTTTCTCGTGGACAAATATTTTTGGTATATGTATGAAAAGCAACTGAAATGGATTATTACGAAGAACGTCGATGCGATAAGTGTAATTTCCGTCCTTAAAAAAATATTGCACCGCCTTGGTGCTAACGGTTTCAATTGCAATTTGTCTCCCAAATATAACGACTTACGATTTGTGAAAGAAACACTTCAATTCACAAATCCTTTGAACCACAAAGGTTTAAAAGTGCTCAATAAAAGGAAGGATGAACAAGATGATTATGCAAGAATTTTGCTTTAATCTTGTGTTTTGATTCTCGAAAATCATGTCTAAATTCGTTCATAGGGTTGTTCCTTTAAACTAGATCAATTAGTGTCATCAAAAGACACCATCTTGATCAAGCAGTACTATTCTGTACAAAATACGTAGTTCCATTTCGATTTCCCATCATCTTCAAAACTCCTGTACACATACATTGCTACATTTCTCTACCTTTTCCTCACTGTGATCCAATCACCAAATGACTCAGCTACATATTTCGCCAACATTTTCTTAAGCTCCCCGAAAATGGAGTCGACCCCTTGGAACACTCATAACCAGATGAATCATCTAAATCATAGCTTCCAACATCCTGAATACTTGATGGTGAAAATGTATCTGCTTTTCTTGAAAAGACATTCCCCAGTCTCACATCAACAAATGGATGATCGAGCATTCTTGACTTGTCCACCTTTTTCTTGGATCAGTATGCAAGCATTTTGCCAAAAAATCTAAGCCATCTTCAGAAAACTTTCCTGGAAATCGAGGTACTTTATCTCCTCTTGAAATATTGAGAATATCCTTGAAATATTGAGAATATCGGCCATTGGCTTCGATGGATCAACATCCCAAGCCAGTTGTCCAGTCGCCATTTCATTAACAATACAGCCTAAAGACCATATATCTGAAGCAAAATCCAACACTTCATTTCTCAGTACTTCAGGAGCCATCCAAAGAAGTGTCCCTCCAATACAAAAATCCGAAGATTTCAAAGAAATCTTCACATTCTTTTTATCATCATAAATTTTCTTGGCAGATCCAAGATCAGCCAATTTTATGTTTCCTGATAAGCCTAAAAGCACGTTCTTGCATTTTAAATCAGAATGCACAATCCCATTTTGATGCAAATACTTCAGACCTAGGAGAATCTCCCTCGTGTACAAGCGAATAACTCTCTCATCCAATGTCCTTCCAAATTTTTCGGCCACATCTGATAAGCTTCCTCCAGCCATGTACTCAAGGAAAATGGTTTGTTTTTTTTCACAGTTTCTCGCCAAAGAGAAATCTTTCCCTATGCATTTGATAATATATGGAGAATCCAAATTGTCAAGAATATTAGCCTCATTCTTAAGTGACAAGATTCCAGACTCTGACGTTGCAGATTTTGCAACGAAAATGGATCCTGTAGCATTGTCCATTGTCAAATGTACCGTTCCAAAGGAACCGGATCCAATTACCTTTCCTTTCACCCATTCAATGGGCTGAAGTTGAAATGAACACTGCCAACTTCCACACATTTTTTCTTCACCTTATTGTATACAAGTAATATACAAAAATCAACAGATTTTTTCTGTTCTAAATTGGGTTCAGAACCACTTTCGTATGGAGTAATTGCAATCCTTCAAGATGCATGCGAATTTCGAGGTTTCTTGAAATCAACCAAAGATGCATAGCGTGCCAAAAAAAACACAAAAACAAGAACTTAGAAATTTCATGAAAAAGAACAGATAAGAGTGCTCTCACATTTGCTGTTAAAAGTTCCGGTGGGAAATCTGGAAGAAGTTATCTGATGTGTAACAGGAAAGAGCGGTTTTCGTGTAATGAAAACCACCCTTACATGAACAAAGCTTTCCTACTCGTGCACCAGAGCAGATGAAATATTTATTTGCTTCTATTTTCAAGAATGATGAAGATAGAAAATGGTTATACAGTTACTGTTAAAGGAATGGGAAAAAATAAAGTAACGAGTGTGACTGGTGATCCAAAAATGCTGGATTTCTTGAATTGTGATTGGATAGGACAGAAAGAAGTTAAAAGAGGGGTGGATTAGTTATCCCAAAACCAAGAATGAAAAATTATACGGACGGTAGCACAAAATAATTTATCCTCTAGACAATATATTCATGAAATTCGTACAAGGGGAAGAAGCTTCTAATATTCTTTAATATCAAAACACATTATCAAACATTAAAAATAGAAAAAAGAAAAATATGACAGCCGGCAATGCTCTAACCTCTAAGCCAAAAGATTTCACATAAGAGAAATTTCCTTTGCATAAATTACAGGCACAATCGCTGTTTATTTACACACATTCATCATGTAAGTAATCCAAGAGCATACAACGCAGCGGAATAAAATTTTATATGGATTACTAACCAGCAGATCTATACATAGGATTTCATATCGGATAAAGGATAATAAGAATCTCACCCTTGTAGCGTGTTTGAGTAGATTCCACGGAGCAGCACCACGTCCAACGCCTCCTCCGAGTCACTAGCAAAACTTAACAAGTTTTGCCTCAACGGTATCCACACGATCAAATCGGGTGAAGGGAAAGTTTAAGAACAAGTTGCTAGACAAGTTCTTAAACCAATACACGAAGCACACTCGATTCTAAATCGAAAGGATGGCCGGAATTCACTCTAGCACCATCGACTACCAAGGAGCCGAGAGCTTTTGTGAGAGGCGGCCGAATCACTCTTTTGTGTGTAGGTTGAATGATATAAAGTTATGTCTTACAATTGATCATAACCTTGAATTTATATTATAAGGCTTTTAATTAAGGTTCAAGACTTTCTTAAAGTCTTATGGGCCCAAACCCATGATTTAATTAAAACCTTTTAATCACTTAATTAAGACTCCTCTTAATTAATTAATTCATCCAATGAATTTAATTTCCCTTCTCGATTTAATCTTTTGTGCGACCCGATAGATTCTTGTAATGTTGGCAGTGACATAAAATCTCATTTTACGTTACAAGCAAAGAGCGGTGTCTAGCAACACATCAAGGCTACCCAAATTACAAGAATGTCAATGACTCGACATAACCTTTAGAACTTGTGATCATATTAACCATGTAACTTAATCCCTTTGTCCTTTGTGTTTAGATTGAACACGAGTCATGGAATAGTCATACTCGTATATCCAATCTTTATTTCTTGATTCCCAAGTAGAACTAGAATAAACGAATAAGCTCGATATCTCATATCGACTCATTCGAGCATGGCCATGCATTTTAGTTCTCACTTGATCAAGGGCCAAACACATCTCCTGTTATATAGGAGGGACAAATCCTATCTCGATCAGTCAACATCCCTCTACATAATTCGTAGTGTATCCAATTGTCGCCTTTATAGTTTACCCTGTTACGGGTAACGTTTGACGATATTAAAATACATAACTCCTTATGTTGGGATCTCTGATGATCACAAGTCGTAAGGATTACGTACATTATTATCACTATGAGAATTGCATATGACGATCATATAACTATCCATGTTGCATTCTCATGGTGGGTCTGTCCAGTACATCGTTCTCTAACATGTACCCATATGTTGATTTGATATCTCATATCAATGAACAATTCATCGATCAACACATACTAGTCTCTACGTATTATCATTATCCCTTTCATGATAATACTTGACTAGGGACATCTTTAAGAATAATACAATATTATTCTAAGGACATTAACATATATATTAATTCACATTGCACAGTTAAAAGAATAATATATAATAATGAATTGCCATTTATAAAATCATATTACATTGTATGTCATAAACAATCATCTAATGATATGTCTTAGGGCATATCCCAACAAATCTCCCACTTGCACTAAGACCACTCAGACATATACCTAATGCCTAGAGATCTAGTATGACGATCATGCTTCTGCTGTGACAGTGGTTTCGTCAATGGGTCAGATACATTATCATCTGTTGGTACTTTGCATATTTTAACATCTCCCCTTTCAACGATTTCTCGAATGAAATGGAAACGCCTAAGTATGTGCTTGGATCTTTGGTGAGATCCTGGTTCCTTAGCCAATGTGATCCCTCCATTGTTGTCACAATAGAGTTCTATCGGATCTTTAATGCTAGGCACCACTCCAAGTTCAGAAATGAACTTCCTCATCCAAACAGCTTCCTTTGCTGCATCCGAGGCAGCAATATACTCAGCTTCCGTTGTAGAATCGGCTACTGTTTCTTGCTTTGAACTCTTCCAGCTCACAGCACCTCCATTTAGGCAATACACATATCCAGATTGCGATCGAAAATCATCTTTGTCGGTTTGGAAGCTTGCATCAGTGTAACCCATTACATTGAGCTCTTCCTCACCTCCATAAATCAAGAATGTATCCTTAGTCCTTCTCAAGTACTTCAGGATGTTCTTGACAGCAATCCAGTGACCTTCACCTGGATCAACTTGATATCTGCTCGTCATGCTCAAAGCATACGATACATCGGGACGAGTACATATCATGGCATACATGATAGATCCAATAGCTGACGCATATGGAATCTTACTCATGCGTTGTCTCTCATCTGGTGTTGAAGGACACTGTTCCTTCGAGAGATAAATACCATGCGTCATAGGCACGAATCCTTTCTTGGATTCTTGCATGCTAAACCTTTTAAGCACCTTGTCTATGTATGTACTTTGACTTAGACCAAGAAGCCTTCTTGATCTATCTCTATAGATCTTGATTCCTAATACATAGGTGGCTTCTCCTAAATCTTTCATCGAAAAGCAGTTCCCTAGCCAAATCTTTACAGATTGCAAGGCAGGGATATCATTTCCAATAAAAAGTATGTCATCTACATACAAGACTAGGAAAATGATTACGCTCCCACTGACCTTCTTGTAGACACAAGGTTCATCTTCTTTTTTGATAAAACCAAACTCTTTGATTGCATCATCAAAACGAAGATTCCAACTCCGAGAAGCTTGCTTCAATCCATAAATGGATCGTTGTAGCTTGCATATCTTTCCAGCATCCTTTGGATCGACAAAACCCTTGGGCTGTGTCATGTACACATCCTCGAGCAGATTTCCATTAAGGAAAGCTGTTTTGACATCCATCTGCCAGATTTCATAATCATGAAATGCAGCTATTGCAAGTAAGATCCTTATGGATTTAACCATGGCCACTGGTGAAAAGGTTTCATCATAGTCAATACCATGAATTTGTTTGAATCCTTTTGCAACCAGCCGACCTTTATAGGTTTGTACGTTACCATCCATATCGGTCTTTTTCTTGAAAATCCATTTGCACCCTATGGGTCGTACCCCTTCAGGTGGATCAACCAAAGTCCATACTTGGTTTGCATACATGGATTCCATCTCAGATTTCATGGCCTCTTGCCATTTCTCAGAATCATTGCCCATTATAGCTTGTTGATAAGATGACGGCTCATCCTCATCAATAAGTAGTAAGTCACCTTGTTGAGTCACAAGAAATCCATATCTCTGTGGCTCCCGGTGTTCTCTTACAGACCTACGCTGGGCTTGTGTCTCTTGAGCAGGTGCTTCTTCCACAACAGCTTGCGAAGCCTGCTCTGTTTCCATCTCAATCTCAGGTTCAGTGTTTTCTTGTGGTTGAACTTCACTAAGTTCTATTTTTCTCCCACTGTTTTTTCTAGAAATAAATTCTCTTTCAAGAAATACACCAGTCCGAGCAACAACTACTTTGTTCTCGGTGGGATAATAGAAATAGTATCCTTTCGTTTCCTTAGGATACCCCACAAATAAACACTTATCAGATTTGGGTCCAAGTTTGTTAGTGGCGTGACGTCTAACGAAAGCCTCACAACCCCAAATCTCCATAAAAGACATACTAGGACGCTTCCCAGTCCATATCTCATATGGTGTCTTTTCCACTTATTTAGATGGAACACGGTTCAGTAAGAAAATCGTTGTTTCTAGAGCGTGTCCCCAAAACGATATCGGAAGATCTGCATGACTCATCATTGATCTAACCATGTCCAACAAGGTTCGATTTCTCCTCTCGGATACACCATTCCATTGTGGAGTATACGGAGGAGTGAGTTGTGGGACTATCCCACACTCCTTTAGATAGTCATGAAACTCTTGGCTTAGGTATTCACCTCCTCGATCTGATCGAAGGATTTTGATACTTTTGCCAAGTTGGTTTTGTACTTCATTCTTGAAATCTTGAACTTTTCAAAGGTTTCATGCTTATGCTTCATTAGGTACACATACCCTATCTACTGAGGTCATCAGTAAATGTAACGAAGTATTGAAAACCACCTCTAGCTTGTGTACTTATTGGTCCACATACATCACTATGTATTAGTCCCAATAAAACACTTGCCCTTTCAACATGTCCCTTGAAAGGGGCTTTTGTCATTTTGCCCATTAAACAAGATTCGCATGTTTCATATGATTCAAAATCAAATGAATCTAATACTCCATCCTTATGAAGTTTAGATATGTGGTTCTCGTTTATGTGGCCCAAGCGACAATGCCAGAGATAAGTCGGATTACAATCATTATTTTTAATCCTTTTAGTATTTATGTTATAGATAGGTATATCAAGATTTAATACATAAAGACCATTCACCATTTGTGCACTAGCATAAAACATATCATTTAAATAAATAGAACAACAGTTGTCCTTTATTATAAATGAAAAACCATACTTGTCTAAACAAGAAATAGAAATTATGTTTTTAGTAATAGATGGCACAAAATAACAGTCTTTTAAAATCAATGATAAACCAGAAGGTAAAGCTAAATGATAATCTCCTATAGCTAATGCAGCAACTCTTGCTCCATTTCCAACTCGGAGATCAACTTCGCCTTTCGCCAACAATCTACTCTTTTTGAGGTCCTGCACATTTACACAAATGTGAGATCCACATCCAGTATCTAATACCCATGATGAAGAAGTAGATAAATTGACTTCTATAACAAAAATACCTGAAGCGGAAGTCACACTTCCTTTCTTTAGATCCTCCAGATATACTTTGCAGTTTTTTTTCCAATGGCCGGTCTCACCGCAATGGAAACAGTTCCCTTCCTTCGCTATCCCCCTTTTTGGCTTTAGTGCATAAGACTTTGGCTTAGATTTAACAAAGACCTTCTTTGCTTTCTTGTTGCCTTTAGCTTTGGCCCTTCCTTTGCCCTTATTCACAATAAGAACATTTGTGGCCTTAGTCTTCTTTGTATTTGCTTCATATGTTCTCAACATACTAAGCAATTGTGGTAGAGTCTTTTTCCATGTCAGTCATATTGTAATTTACTACAAATTGACTGAAGCTTTCAGGCAACGATTGCAAGATCACATCGGTGGCCAACTCTTGGTCCAATGGAAAACCCAGCTTGTCCAGATTCTCAATGTACCCAATCATCTTGAGCACATGAGTTCCAACTAGGCTTCCCTCTACCATCCTGCACTGGAATAACGCCTTAGAGACGTCATACCTCTCTTGTCTTGCTTGCTGTTGGTACAATTGCTTTAAGTGTTCGATCATATCGAACGCCTCCATTTCCTCATGTTGCTTCTGAAGCTCAGAGTTCATGGTGGCAAGCATAAGGCACCCAACATCAAGTGCGTCACTCTGATGCTTCTTGTAAGCATCTTTATCAGCTCTTGTAGCTGTTAGGGGAGGTTCCTCAGCGAGCAAGGGTTCCTCTAGGACATATTGTTTCTTTTCTTGTTTGAGGACTATCCTCAAGTTCCTATGCCAGTGTAGGAAATTCGTCCCATTTAATTTGTCCTTCTCAAGGACCGATCGCAGTGATAAAGTGCTAGTAACGTTGTTAGTTGTCATGGATATCTACAATATAAATATGCAAAATAAGTTTATGATTTAATCATTTAACATGGTCTTATATTAAATGATACTCCCACTATTTTGTTTTAAAAAAATATCAACCCTCGAAACCTTTAGTGGGCCAAGATCCATATTTCGCCTAATCTTGAGTTAGCTTTGGCTAATCGCCCAAGACTCGGTTATTTAGGTAGACAACACTTTGTCAATTACATCACATGTAATTCTTGGATAGTTGGACGAACAACACTTTGTTCAATTCATCAAATGAATTATAATCCAACCTATGCCTCTAAGTTCCCAATCCTATTGAGATAACTTAGTTAAGTCGTACCCAATGTTAAGTATAACGGATATCACATTTATCCTTTCGCGCCTTACTAAGATTGCCACGGTGCTTTGCTTTGGCAAACCCACACATGTACAATCGAAGTTATTGACGAGTACTTTTAATTTTGGAAGGCATCTAAAACTTAATATTTTAGAGGGATTTATTGATCTCATGATTAGTTTGATAATTTAAAATATGTCCACTACATATAGTTGTATACATATCTACATATATGTGTAATACAATTATCATACTAAAACATAAGATAAATCATGCATCAACATACATAATTAAACGTGACATGGTTATAGCCCCTACTAACAATTTTCTCAAGCCAATGAGAAAATCCTAAGAGTCAACCTAAGGTAACTTCACAAGCACCTTCCTTTGGCTCCAATTTGTGAATGGCCTCCTTATCCCGGTACGATGCTCCATCTTCATTGATCACCATCAATAAAATAAACTACACTATTTACAAGATATAGAATTCCTCGATTCACATTCGAGGGGAACATAAGGGAGGGATAACATTTAGAATAAAATAGAGAAGGCACGACACGCAGGTCGTATTATAAATTACAAACATCCACAAATCCTATCTAATAGGTCAAAGGGCTATAACCACGCACTATGCTCAAACAACACATAAAGCATGCATTAACATTTAATTAATTAAATTCTAAACATTTTAAATTTAATTCTAATTAAAACTGTAAAATAGAATTTTGAAAAATATCGTACGCTTGGGACATCACATGCCACGAACTAAAACGACTAAAACACGAACCACCATGGTTCGAACCACAAAACATACGGCTGGACCAATTATGGGCCTAGGGTTCGAAACCCTAGCCCATGGCCGAGCCAAGGCTCGAGCGGCGGCGGCGCTAGGGTTCCAAACCCTAGCCGCCTCGCACCATCTTGGTTTTTCATCGAGCCAACTTGCTCGAAACACCGAAATTCATGAGCCACAAGCCACGGTCCAACCATGGACGGTCCATGACGGTGACGGCTTAACCATCTCGAGCCAAGGGTTCGAAAACCCTAGCCCAAGCGGCGGCCGAGTGGCTTATGTGACTAGGGTTCAAAACCCTAGCCTTTTGGAAGCGGCGGCCGAGCCATGGTGACTAGGGTTCGAAACCCTAGCCCCTTGGTGGCGTCGGTCGTGAGCCATGCACGAGCCAATGTTCCGGTTTTGATCACGAATTATCATATATTTCGATCCGTTAATTATATCATATATAATATTATACGATGATTTCCACAAACTCGATTTATTCCATATCATATATGAAAATACAGTTTTAAATAGCATGCAATATAAGCTCTAATATGATTAACACAATTTAATCACATAAATCCGATATGAGCCTTGAACCTGGCTCTGATACCACTGTAAGTAATCCAAGAGCATACAACGCAGCGGAATAAAATTTTATATGGATTACTAACCAGCAGATCTATACATAGGATTTCATATCGGATAAAGGATAATAAGAATCTCACCCTTGTAGCGTGTTTGAGCAGATTCCACGGAGCAGCACCACGTCCAACGCCTCCTCCGAGTCACTAGCAAAACTTAACAAGTTTTGCCTCAACGGTATCCACACGATCAAATCGGGTGAAGGGAAAGTTTAAGAACAAGTTGCTAGACAAGTTCTTAAACCAATACACGAAGCACACTCGATTCTAAATCGAAAGGATGGCCGGAATTCACTCTAGCACCATCGACTACCAAGGAGCCGAGAGCTTTTGTGAGAGGCGGCCGAATCACTCTTTTGTGTGTAGGTTGAATGATATAAAGTTATGTCTTACAATTGATCATAACCTTGAATTTATATTATAAGGCTTTTAATTAAGGTTCAAGACTTTCTTAAAGTCTTATGGGCCCAAACCCATGATTTAATTAAAACCTTTTAATCACTTAATTAAGACTCCTCTTAATTAATTAATTCATCCAATGAATTTAATTTCCCTTCTCGATTTAATCTTTTGTGCGACCCGATAGGTTCTTGTAATATTGGCAGTGACATAAAATCTCATTTTACGTTACAAGCAAAGAGCGGTGTCTAGCAACACATCAAGGCTACCCAAATTACAAGAATGTCAATGACTCGACATAACCTTTAGAACTTGTGATAATATTAACCATGTAACTTAATCCCTTTGTCCTTTGTGTTTAGATTGAACACGAGTCATGGAATAGTCATACTCGTATATCCAATCTTTATTTCTTGATCCCCAAGTAGAACTAGAATAAACGAATAAGCTCGATATCTCATATCGACTCATTCGATCATGGCCATGCATTTTAGTTCTCACTTGATCAAGGGCCAAACACATTCCTGTTATATAGGAGGGACAAATCCTATCTCGATCAGTCAACATCCCTCTACATAATTCGTAGTGTATCCAATAGTCGCCTTTATAGTTTACCCCGTTACGGGTAACGTTTGACGATATCAAAATACATAACTCCTTATGTTGGGATCTCTGATGATCACAAGTCGTAAGGATTACATACATTATTATCACTATGAGAATTGCATATGACGATCATATAACTATCCATGTTGCATTCTCATGGTGGGTCTGTCCAGTACATCATTCTCTAACATGTACCCATATGTTGATTTGATATCTCATATCAATGAACAATTCATCGATCACACATACTAGTCTCTACGTATTATCATTATCCATTTCATGATAATACTTGACTAGGGACATCTTTAAGAATAATACAATATTATTCTAAGGACATTAACATATATATTAATTCACATTGCACAGTTAAAAGACTAATATATAATAATGAATTGCCATTTATAAAATCATATTACATTATATGTCATAAACAATCATCTAATGATATGTCTTAGGGCATATCCCAACACATCATGTGCGAAAATGAGAAAAAACAATGATAGTTCATCAACTAATTCTGTACCTTCCTTGTGCTGTAACCACATTGCGAAAGCATTTTCAGGCTGTCATCCTTTTACAAGTGTAATCAAATATAACCTTGAAAAGACTCTTGGAATCAGCTTCATACGACAGTTTGAGGAGATGTGCCACTCGGTTTATTCGATGCTCGGAGGGGACCAGTGGTCCCCACCTTAACATTTTATTTTTTTTTTTAATTTTCAGAATTTAATATTATAATAATTTAAATAATTATAAAAAATATCATTAATTTATAAAAAATTAAATTTTTTGAATTTAATATATTATAATAATTTAAATAATTATAAAAAATATCATTAATTTATAAAAATTATTATTTAATTTATCAAAAAAATTATTTAATTTATCAAAAATAAAATAATTAATTTCTAAATTGATGATATATTGGATAGAAATTATTATTTAATTTATTTAAAAAATAAAGTTGCCAAGATTGACTACAAATTTAAATTTATGACATTTATTTAAAATAAATTAAATAATTAATAATTGATGACATTTTTTTATAATTATTTAATTTATCTTGTGAAAATTTGATCTTTATGTAGAATTTAAAACCTTAAAAAATGGGATAATAAATATTGACCATGATAACTTACTTGGTCCTCAATTTTTTATGAACAAATTTGGTCATTTTGTAAGAAGATTGTAAAAATAGTCTTTTAAGCAAAAAATGCAAGTAAAGTCAAATTGAAACATACCAATCAATCTAATAAAGGGGATAATACATGATATAGTCACTCTTAATTCTTTAAATACTTAATTATTATAGTAATTATTATGGATATTATATTAATAATTTTTTGACAATTGTTTGTAAACTTATTTTAATTACATAATTATATAATATATTAAATTCTACATAAAACATTTTTTCACTCAAACAAAACAAAAGAAAAATCAATAACATATTGATATACGAAATATACTTCGATGGTTAGTTTACTTATTAAACAAAATATATTTTTGACTTCATTTATTTATATCTATCAAATATATCATCAATTTAGAAATTAATTATTTTATTTTTGATAGATTAAATAAATTACAAAAGAAAAATCAATAACATATTGATATACGAAATATACTTCGATGGTTAGTTTACTTATAGACAAGATATATTTTTGACTTCATTAAATTAAATAATAATTTATTTCAAATATATCATCAATTTAGAAATTAATTATTTTATTTTTGATAAATTAAATAAATTTTTTGATAAATTAAATAATAATTTTGATAAATTAATGATATTTTTTATAATTATTTAAATTATTATAATATATTAAATTCTAAAAATTTTAAAAAAAAATAAAATTTTAAGGGGGGGAACTAGTGGTCCCCCCTAGCATCGAATAAACCCTGAAAAACCAGCATGTTGTCTGACAATAGATTCTGCTTTGATATCTGGCTTCATTTCTTTCTTTGGAATCTTTGGTTGCGTTAATGCCCATGTAACAAAAGGATCTGTAGTGGCCATTGAGATTCCAACCTTCTGGCGTCTGGAAACAGTACCTGTCAAATATTTTGAGTCATTGAATATACAAGAAAGAGTATAATACTGTTAAAATATTCCAAAACTCAGACATACTAATGTTGCACAGAACGGGTTATAGAAAAAACCCGAGCATTGGGTTTGTGCACCCTTGGTTATTTGGAGGGGCGTCCACGCCTGCACCTGTCTCCTTCTTCTCCAGTTCGGGACAATCCACAATTCTGTGGCCATAAATTTCTCGCATAGGAAACAGGCTCTGCTCCAGTCGCCGGTATGTACAAAATTGCATATTCGGCACTTCTTGGCTTCCATAATGGTGGAAGTGGGTGCGGTTCCCCTATGTTGGTTACCAGACTGCATTTGCCTCTTGAACTTTTTGCCGCTGTTGGAGTGCTGGTTAGGGAGAGGTCACTTGAGCTTAAACTCCTCTTCTCTGTGCTCTGTATTTCAGTCTCAGCTTTGATGGCTGCTTCCATCAAGTCACCAAAGTTGTGGTCTCGTAGACTGCTAGGGCGGATTGGATTTGGCTATTCTAACCCTTCTTGAAACAGTACAGTTTAAGAGTCTCATTCGCCATGATTGTCGGAGCATAAGTTCCTGATAAGTGTCATTTCTGCACTCTTTATATTTTACTGTGATTCTTGAATGATATTACACTATAGGTATAAATTTTGCATATTTAAGGAATTTATATAGAAGTGCTAGGAAATATAGAAAATGAGCGAAAATAACAATAAAAGAACTCAATCGAGCTAACACGTCGAAGGAAGATGAAAGTCTCGAGCTTGGATGAATTATGTATGATCCACCGATCGATCTTGTGGAAGCCATAGACCGATCGATGCAATGCGAAGCTAAAGCTGAATAAATTGTCATCTACCGACCGATCTTTAGAATATTTACCGATCGATCAATAGAGTGTGAACAAAAAAAACTAAGAGCTGAAGACGACCGATCGGTCGGTAGGCGATAAATTTTTGAGATTTTGTTTTCCATTTGAAGAGTTGGAGTCCAATAATAAAGCTTCTCCCTCTCCACTATAAATACAACTTGATGCACGAACCTATCAGATTGGAACCCAACTTTCAATGCCCTAGCCGTCACAACATCGTCTATCATCCACTACCATTCACCACCAGTTTTGACGATAGATGTGGAACGCCCCTACAAGGAGACTGAAGAACACGATTGAGAAATAAGCAAGAGAAGAAGCCATGGTCAAACAAAGTCGTTGCCGGGAGTTTATTTTTGTCTTTAACTTTAGTTTATTTTAGTTTAATTTTTGTTATATCATACTTAGATTGTTACAAGGCATGTTTTGGCATTGGTTTATTATTATCATGAACTAAGTTTGTTTATCAAGATTAGTAGATAACTTGGTACTTAGTTTATCAAGATTAGTAGATAACTTGGTTTGAACCTATGCTTTGATTGTTATAGATTGATTGAATTCCTATATTCTATGAGCATGTTTTATGATCTTAATGCTCTTGAATGTTTGGCCGCATTTGAATGATTCTAATTATTATAATTGAGATTGACAAGATTTTATAATATGAAACAGTAATTCATGATTTGGATTTCAGATTGAGATCGAAATATTAGACCAAATACACGTGTGATAGCAATATTACCAAACTGAATGCTAGTATTTTTCATAGAACCTAATGCAATATTGATTGTTAAATAAGTGCACGACAGTGACTTACTGCAATTTAATGTTAGGTTTAATATAATTCGACATAGTATATTAGATAAAATGGGAGAACTCGGCATCTTAGACATATATGGATATTCAATTGAGAGTAGTAAAATGATTGTATGGGATTATATTGGTGAACCAACGCCTTAATAATCTTCTCAAATGAAATTTTCTCTTTAACTTTGTTTCGCTTGGTTGGACTAGTAATAGTTTAATTTAGATAATTAGTTTAATTATTAAATTCAATATCGTAGGTTATATATAATTTAAATGTCTTATTTGTACTTACAGTTAGTCATTGGTTCAACAATCTTGTTCTTATCACTATATTAAACCTTGACACCGTGGACTTGCGGTTATATCATGCTAATAGAGTTTATTTGCTAAATATCGAGGGATCAAGTTTTTGGTGCGGTTGCCGGGGACTAACTTTAGTAATATTTTACGAGATTCTTTGACTGTAATTTAACTTTTTTTTCTTTGTATATAAATTTATTTTCAAAGTTTTTATTTTTGTTTACTTTTGTTTTTCTTGCGAGGTATGATAAGTGCATATTTGCACTTATATTTTATTATATTTTATTATACTTTTATTTTGGTATTCGAGCAGAATTACGCCTTTTGTTGTTTTTTTATTTTGTAGGGATCTAAGGAATTAAACATTTTATCACTAAAAGATGATCAAAAGTGCACAAAAATAACAGGATTTATGTAGAGAATATTCGGGAGCCCGTACAATTGAGAAAGAAATGATGAGGATCACTTTAGATTTTTAAAAGAAGCATGTACAAGATACGAAAATCACGTAAATATTACGTGAGATAAGAATTTTCGAGACATCAGCCGAGATTTGAGGGGATATTGTTTCAAAAAGGAAGCAGATTTTACAAGATACACACGTGAGATATCAGAACATCACGTGGGAGAAAGAGCAAGCATCGATTTTTACGTATAAATATTCACGTACAGAAGACGTGAAGGATGAGGAGTTCACGTAAATAACAAAAAGGAAAGATAAAGAGAAACAGAACTTCACGGACCAATTAAAAAGGATATTGACGTAAAAAGATTTACGAGGAGACATGGGCGGATCTATTAAGGGGCAAGGGGGGCAAGTGCCCCCTTGCCCCAAAAAAATAATTTTTTTTTACCTTAAAAAAAAAATTTTTTTAAAAAATATTACAATTTTACCCTAAAAATTATAAATTGTCCCTTAAACATTACATTTTGCCCTAAAAAATTATAAATTGTCCCTTAAACATTACATTTTGACCCCCCTTAAATTATATTTTGACCTCTTAATTTTTTTTTTGGCGTAACTTTTTTATTTTAAATTTTTTTGCCCCCATTCTTAAAAATCCTGCATCCGCCACTGCGTGGAGAGCAACACACGGAGGCGAGAGATTGGAGAGGAGAAAAGAGTTTACGGGAACATTCGGACGAAAAAAAAAGGGTCACGTGAAGAGCAATGGACATACAGACTTCACAAAACTTTGGCGAGCAGAATTGACGGACGAGAGAGAGAAGCACACGACCGAGAGTGAACGAAGAAAAGGAGAACATCAATCGAGGTGGCGCGTTTACACCAAAGGACATAGATTTTGACGACGGAGAAGACGACGGCGACTACCGGAGACGGAGGGTCATCATCCAATTCGTTTGATTATCTCTTCTTTTATTTTATGATGATTAAAGACATGTCTATGTGTTTATTTAATGTATTCATGAACTAATTTATATTCTAGAGTTAGACAAATCTTGACTTGAAACTATGTCATTGATTATTTATTGAATATTATTTGGTTTTTCGTTTGGTTTATTTGTGATTCCTGATTTGAATGCTTTTCAATTAACTGATCACTAGTTGAATCGTCATATTTATTTAGAATCTATCATTCGAGAGAGGGGGTTTTGAATATGACCGTAGGAATTTACATCGTTGGAAGTTTATATAGTCGAGAGACGTATAACTCCAACGAAGCCATAGAACGAATATACTGCTGTTGAAATTGTTTAATAATTTATCTTAGGTGGACACATCAAGCTGATTGTTGAATGATTATTTCTATTTAACACTCAAGAGAGGGAATAGAATAACATAGGATTCATGGTTAATAAATTAGAAGAACACGACATAGTGGATAGTTGAGTGGAGTCGAACCTCTAGAATCCGTTCTCATTGATTTTCTCCACTTAAATTTTCATCTTGTTAAATTATTATTTTATTTTATTAGATTAGTTTAATAATTATGCTATTGATGGTATAAATAAAGTTGAGACTATTCTAATTACAGTACTTGATATAACTTAATTTTCAATCCCTGTGGGTTCGACATCCGTACTTTAAATTTCTATACTAAAACTTGACACAGTACACTTGCGGTACGTTTTTCACTCATCAAGTTTTTTGGCGCCGTTGCATGGGATTGATTTAATTTTGTTTACTGATACTGTTACCAAGTAGTCTTGATTTTAATTTAGAATTTTATTTTTTTTTTAATTTTATTTTTATGATGTTTTTCTTGTGAGGTACTTGTAGATGTTTTATCAGCAAGTTTCCACAAGCTTTGCCCAACAACCGTATGAACCGTTCTATGCAGCTTGGGAGAGATTCAACCACGACTTTTCAAACTACGCTCCTCTTCAATCTTTCTACAGTGGATTGGATGCAGACACACAAGAATGGGTATTTAATGGAGCTTTGGCAACTGGTAGTCCCATATATTGTAGAGATGATGACAGGGTGCACCTGTATAACGATATGGCGAATTTTGACTACCAGTGACATTGTGATCTTTCACTGCAGGGTTGGAGTCACCAATATCCACCAGAGCATCATTACCCTCATTTTACACACCAACCATTCGAGCATCAAGGAGAGGATGAGTATAGTTCTGATAAAGTCTCTCAGTTGGAGGATATTGTGCACAAATTTGGGGCATCATCTGAACCAAAGATTGAAAATCACACCAACTCCAGAAGTCGTATAGAGCAGCAGATAAAGACATTTTTAGCGAGCTGCAAAGAGGTGGAGATGAGATATATAATCAAGGGGTGACTAATCAGGTGTGGTCACATGATGATGATCACTCAACCAACCAAGTTTGGGAGAGTGATCCTACTCATGCGGAAGATTCAAGGGAATATGAGCCTATTCAAGTGGTTGAGCCTACTGTAGAAAAGTTATCTAAGGAATTCCCGTGTCAAGATGACCCGAGCGTGATGTTGGAGATTGAGGAAATTCTCGAGAAAATTGATGAGCGTCCATCAATGGTGATGTTCTTTATGACATATGTTGATCCATTCTTTCAATCGATGTCAACTTCACCATATTATGACCTCCACGAGATGAAGCCAAGCTTAGAATCTTTCTCCCATATCAATTTATGAAGGACGTTGTTGGAGCGACGAGCGTTAACTACCACTATCTCGCCAAGCTTGAGGGCATACACAACCAAGACCCAAATGTAGTGTCATATGATACGTACTATGGGCGGAAGCTGCTATTTGATGGTTGCTTCGTATGGTCTGGATGAAGACTTGAAACAAAACGCTTCTTGGGAGGCAACCCAAGCCTTATATCCTTTTTAGTTTATTTCAGTTATAAATTTAGTATTTCAATTTTTATTAGCATGTCTTATTCAGAGCCGCTTGATCATTATTTTTCCCATTGCAGGTCTATACTGATGCGGAGGTCCCTATCATCATCTTCTCACCATACCCATGAGCATGAATGGACGACGATTACTGATGATCGTCGTCAAAGGTACGTGTATTGTCCCTTATTTATACATTGAATGGTACATTGAGGACAATGCACGATTTTAAGTTTGGGGGCTGTTTAAACATTGAAGATGTTTTGTTTCCTGGATTCCTATGTGTGTTGTGTTTTGTGTTTTTTTTTAGTCATTTTCTTTTATAAGTCGTGATTTGAAGTAATTGTGAAGGCCGGTGATGAAGAATTGAGCTTATTTGTGAAAATTTTAAAATTTTTGTTCACTTTGCTCTTGAGTTTCTCACATTCATGCACTAGAGACCATGACTATTTGACCAATTAAAGTTGATTTGAACGAACACAAGTATGATATAGGCGATTCTTGATAATATTTGGGGTCTTTATTCATTGATATAAATTTGTCATAATAGCCCCTTTGAGCTTAAATGTAAAAGAATGAGGATTGAATTGTTGCAATATGTTTTAGAATCTCATTCAAATTTCTTTCTTATATTACCTTTGTTTTGAGACACAATGTGAGTACATTGGTCAAACCATATAAGTTATTTGTGAATTGAGAGTAGTCTAGAACTTGCTTTAGTATCCTTTGAGGCGAAATACGGATGTTATGTGGCTTAGGAATTATTTAGGCAATTTTTGATTCGTTTGAGCCTTTGGAGCCACTGAAATACATCATTTTATCCCTAGCTACCCGTTTGAGCTTATTGAAAATCGAATGACATGTGCTTAGGCACATAATAACCTCCATTCGTCATCATTTCAAAATCCAACATCGACCACATTGTTGAAAGCTTATACACTATTTCCTACCCTCAAAGTGAGTAAGACTCATATTGCACTTTAAAATTTCAAATATCCCCCATGTTCCTAATTGAAAAATAGAAGGGGGATAACAATGAAAAAATTGCATTGATGCATTAAAAAAAAATTGTTGAAGAGGTGAAGAAATAAGTGATTGAAAGAATGAGAAAAATATTGAGGTGAATGGTGAGGCGAATGAGAAATGAGGGTGAATCCAAAATGTGAAAAAAACGATGAATTGTCAATAGAAGGAATTATGAGATGATAGTGCACAACAATGCTATATTTAACTTACTCTCTTGTTTTAAAATTCCTATCCTTTTATTGAAGCCATGAGCCAAAGCCTAACGTTATGTGATATCCCCGAAATGGCTAATTGCATTTGGGCAATAATTGTGCTTATATGATTAATTATGTGGTAATTAATTATGCATTGGATTTATTTATCATATGGAAATGCATGGTCATGTGGATAGGGTGACCCGGGAATGCATTTCAGGGTGCATGTGGTGCATGTTGGGTAAATTGTTGGGAACATGATTTATTTGCCTTGGTTAGCAATTAATTAGAAATCATGTGTTTAATTGATATTTTGGTGCATTTTGAATTAATGCTTTGGAAAATATCATGTTGGGGTGTTTTATACACCATGGGTTGTGGATTACATTTTTAATTAACTCAACTTTTATACCCAAACCCCACCTCATCCACTCTTACTTTTCACTTTACCAAAAACCACTCAAACCCTTCCCCTTTCTCTCTATTTTCGAGTTCCAACTTTGGGGTGAAGAGAAACCTTTCAAAAATCTTGATTTGTGGAGTATATTGGGTGATTTGAGGTCCCCAAGAGGTATGGATACCTCATGGTTAATTTTGTTGTGTTTTATTTAAGTTTGGGTTGGTTTGAAGGGTTTTAAAATGGGTTTGTGTTGGGTTGTTGTGGTTTTGGTATTATTTTGGGTGGATGTTAAATATATGAGTTAATGTAGATGTTATTGATGGTTTTGAGTGGTTTTGTATGGTTGGAGTTGGATTATTTGAGTTTGTTTGTGTTGGGGTTGAAGATGGGTGAATAGTGCCCAAATCCCGCATGCCCAGAGCTCGGCGATCGATCGGCGCCTTCCGCGATCGATCGTGTGATGCCCCGAAATTAATTAATGGTAACTTGAACATTAATTATGTTTATATGATGAATTATTATGATGTTTAAGTCATGTTTGGGAAATGAAGAAGTAACATGATTTAAGGATGTTAATTTTAAGTATGAGGATGATGTGGGTTTAATGAAGTTGATTGCAATTTGTAAATGCTTATCATGTTAATGTATTTTAAATACATCATGTTGTTATTGGGGTACAAATTAAAAGTAAGACATAACCCACCACTTTTACCTCACCTCACTTTTACACTCAAACTCCCAAAATCACTTTCCCAAATTCCCTTTCCCTCATTTTCGAAATTAACCCTAAAGGTGGGAAGAAATTCTTGTAAAAGCTTCCTTCTTGCATTTCTTGAACCATCCCAAGGACCCACAACTTCGAGAAGATAAAGTACTACGACTTCACCACATTTTGATAAGGTACGTAAGAAACGTACGGGCATCAACGGTAACTTATCCCTAAACCATGACCTTGCATCAATTTGCATAAGTATTTATGATGATGATCATGATGATATGGTGATAAACAAAGATGATATAATGTTACGATGATAATTATGATATGATGATGATGTTTGAAATGATGATCCTTATAAGATGATGACGCGTGTTTGACTATGCTACTTAGAGTGGTCGAATGTCCGGTGACTATTATGGGCAAGCGAGGAAGGTCTTGCCGCTCACATAACTGAGCGATGGGGTACATCCGCTAGGTGTAGCGATGAGTATCATCCGCTGAGCGATGGGGTACATCCGCTATCAAGGCGTAGCGATGGGTATCATCCGCTGAATAAGGGATACATCCGCTATCAAGGCGTAGCGATGGGTATCATAAGATGTGTTATGTCGAGCGAGGGGGCCAATTGTGCCGCTGTCATAATAGAACCCGGACAGTCCCATTTCTAATTAACATGGATTGTGAGCTTATATACGAAATATGATGTTATTCACTCATGTCTTGAGCTAATGATTATATGCGTAATTATGACACAGGGACAACCAAGGAAGGATAGTACTATTAAACAGGAAGTATATGTTATCAATTATTTTCATGCATTATTTATACGCCATTAATTCATGATGATAAGTAACGATGTACATGCTCACGATGAGTTGTTCCTGTAGGTACACTTTTGGATCGAGACCAAGGGTCGGGTTGAGATAGTGAGCTAAATGAGCATAAGAAGATAGATACAGGATTTTTGTTAGCCTTAACATTCTTTTTGGGGAATGTAATTAACTAACTATTGAAGTTTCATTTTGGCCTGTTATTACATTGAGCTCACATAACAACCAGAACTCTAAGATGTCTCTAATGCATGTTTAGTTCATAATACGCTATTAAAATGATGTTAAGGCAGGAAGACCCTACATTAGTGGTATCAGAGCAGTGGTTAGATAACCCGGGGATGAGTGAAGGGTAGCCTTAGCAGTAGGTTGGCTAGGCGCTTACTTTTGACATGCTATGTTACACATGAAGTATATGACTGTTATGATAACATGTTATGGTTTTCTAACGATGTATATATGAACTGCTTTTGGATTTTGTTGTTAACCCTTGTGTTGCAGTATGGCAGCAAATATCGACATTGGTGATGCTGTAAGTGTGAACGCTAGTGCGGGGCGCACGAATCCCCTACCCCCGCCAGCCCTAGGCGAGGAGCCGTCCGAACAACAGCTATTGCCGGGGGAGTTGAGTCTGACCCAGTTTCTAGCGTATCGGCCCCCAACATTCGAAGGTACTGAAACAGGGGAGCGAGCCGAGGAATGGCTAGAAAGAATAGAACAAATATTTGTGGCAGCCCCGTGTGCAAAGACAGCCTGGATAAGGCTAGCAGAATTCCAGCTAGCCAAGAAAGCACTGATGTGGTGGAGGACCACCGTGATTGAACAAGAGGCACAGGGTCAAGAAGTAAACTGGAAGCTGTTCAGAACTAGATTCCTGGCCCGTTACTTCTCAGCGGCTGCCCGTCAAGCTAAAGAGGATGAGTTTAATAAGTTGAAGCAAGGTACCATGCCGGTGTCAGATTATGCCCTCCACTACTGTTCTCTACTCAGATATGTACCTCATATCGCTGCCGACACTCAAGCTAAAATGAGGAACTTTATGAAGGGCTTGAGGCCAGAACTCTACGATAGGGTGATTACATATGACCCCACTTGCTTTGATGATGCACTTAACCGGGCGGAGTTGGCCGAACTAGGGGTTGGTGCATACCCTGATGCTGTACCACCTCCAGCACCCCCTCAGAGATCTACTCCCGACAATTTAAGGCCAAGAGGTGATCGGTTCAAGCCTGGGGGGAACACTTCGGCGTCCAGATTCAGTGGTAGGAGGCCCGATAACCGATGGAAGGGAAACCGCAGGAATGACGCTCCACCAAGAGGAGGACAGTCTCGGGGAGGAGGCAGTGTTGGAGAGGTACAATGCTCTCTTTGTGGACAGCCCCATTGACGAAGAATTGTGTCGGATGTTATGTTTGCGGCGAGAGAGGCCACTTTGCTCGACAATGTCCCAACAGGGGAAGGCAGCAAAATTCTACTGGGAGGTCTACGGACAGAGCAGCACCACACAGGCCCCCATATGTACCGAGGCAGTTTGGAAGTCAGCCTATGGGGCCACCTCAAGGACAAGTGTATGCATTGACGAGGGAGCAGGCTACAGCGGCTCCGGAGGAGGTCATAGCGGGTACGTGTCTTTTATTTACGCACCCTGCCTTTATATTGATCGACACAGGTGCGTCACACTCCTTTGTGTCGACGAGTTTTGTGGAAAGACACCACTTATGCACTGCTCCGTCGCCCACGCCTCTTGTAGTCTCGACACCCGCTGGAAGAAGTTTGATTGCTGATCAGATTGTCTATGATGGCCTCATTTATTTTGAGGATAACAAGTTAAGGTCGGATTTGATCGTTCTGGGAATGTCAGACTTTGACTGTATATTGGGTATTGACGTTCTGAATAGGTACCAAGCGGTTGTGAACTGCAGACAAAGGACTGTCCGATTCAGATCTGGTGAAGGAGTGCAGTGGACGTTCTATGGAGATGGTTCTCGTTCAAAAATTCCGTTAATATCCGCGATCAAGATGACACAATTATTGGAACAAGGCCATACAGGATATCTCATTTATGCTATTGATATTTCTCGAAAGAAGGAGGAACTAAAAGTTGAAGATGTACCCGTAGTGGCGGAATTTCCTGATGTATTTCCTGAAGAGATTCCTGGATTCCCACCGGCGAGAGAGGTCGAGTTTGGAATCGAATTATTACCGGGGACGTCAGCCATTTCTCGTGCCCCGTACAGAATGGCACCAACAGAGTTAAAGGAGTTAAAGGTTCAGTTGCAAGAACTCCTTGATAAGGGCTATATACGACCTAGCGTATCGCCCTGGGGTGCACCAGTTTTGTTTGTCAAGAAGAAAGATGGCTCGATGCGTTTGTGCATCGACTACAGACAGCTGAACAAAGCCACAGTAAAGAACAAGTATCCACTTCCGAGGATCGATGATTTATTTGATCAGTTGCAGGGTACGAGGCTCTACAGTAAGATCGATCTGAGGTCGGGGTACCATCAGATTGAGTAAGGGAAGATGACGTTCAGAAGACAGCCTTCAGGACTAGGTATGGGCACTATGAATTCCTAGTCATGCCTTTTGGGGTGACAAATGCCCCGGCTGTTTTCATGAGTTTGATGAACAAGGTGTTCCAGCCATTTTTGGACCAATTCGTCATAGTTTTCATTGACGATATACTCATCTACTCTCGGACTGAAGAAGAACATGTTGAGCACTTGAGGACAGTACTTCAGATCCTTAGGGATCATCAATTATATGCAAAGCTTACCAAGTGCGAGTTTTGGTTGGACAGCGTGGTGTTCTTGGGTCATGTAATATCCAGCCGTGGGATATCTGTGGATCCCCGTAAGATTGAAGCTGTTATGGAGTGGGCTGCACCCACTTCGGTGCCCGAGATAAGGAGTTTCCTCGGTTTAGCGGGCTATTACCGACGTTTTGTCGAGGGATTCTCTAAGATCGCTAAACCGTTGACCCAGCTGACTCAGAAGGGAGTTCCGTTCTATTGGTCCGAAGCTTGTGAGGAGAGCTTCCAAGAGTTGAAACGTTGCTTGACGACAGAGCCAGTAGTGATAATCCCTTCTGAGGATAAGAAGTTTGCTTTGTATACGGATGCATCATTGCAAGGTTTGGGTTGTGTGTTGACGCAAGATAAGCATGTGGTGGCTTATGCTTCGAGGCAGTTGAAGCCTCATGAGACCAGATACCCAGTCCATGACCTGGAGCTGGCAGCCATCATCTTCGCCTTGAAGATTTGGCGTCATTATCTTTATGGTACGACGTTTACCATCTTTACAGACCATAAGAGCTTGAAATTCTTATTCACCCAAGCAGAACTGAATATGAGGCAACGAAGATGGATGGACTTACTCAAAGATTATGATCGTGAAATAGAGTACCATCCGGGTAAAGCAAACATGATAGCAGATGCCTTAAGTCGAAAGGTGAAGAGCACCGCTGAGGATACTATGAGCTTATCAGCTATGATGGCTTCCTATTGCCATTTAGGCTATGATTTTGATGTGGACACGTCGCCGGTGCGAGTGTCAACCTTATTGGCTGAGCCGGATGTATTTGAGGCAATCAGAAAAGCCCAGAGGTCGGATGATGAAGTTCAGAGATGGACATCAATAGTACTTCGAGGTCAGCCAACAAAGTTTAGAGTGGCCGAAGATGATTCTTTAAGATTGGGCAACCGATGGGTGGTCCCAAATGCGCCGGGATTACGTAAAGGAATTTTAGAACGGGCTCACAGTAGCCGGTTCAGTATCCACCCAGGAGGAAGAAAGATGTACAAGGACCTATGTGGTCAATTTTGGTGGAGACGCATGAAGCGTGAAGTAATTGCTTTTGTCAAGAGGTGTCTGATCTGCCAGCAAGTAAAAGCAGAAAGACAGAGGCCTGGTGGTGAGTTGAAGAGCTTAGAGGTACCTAAATGGAAGTGGGAACATATATCTATGGACTTCGTAACTCACTTGCCAAGGTCGGCCTCTGGATTTGATGCGATCTGGGTGATCGTGGATAGGCTGACGAAAGTAGCTCATTTCATTCCTTACAGTATGACTTTCACATATCTAAAGATGGCCCAATTGTATGTGCGGGATGTAGTGAGGTTGCATGGTATTCCAGTTTCAATAGTGTCTGACAGAGACCCGAGGTTCACTTCACATTTCTGGGAGGGTCTCCAATCAGCGTTGGGCACAGAGGTAAGACTGAGTACAGCCTATCACCCTCAGACAGACGGTCAGACAGAGCGTACCATACAGACGCTCGAAGATATGCTGAGGGCATGTGTTTTGGAGTTTGATACTCCGTGGCAAGAATCTATACCACTGGTAGAGTTCTCCTACAATAACAGCTATCAGGAGAGCATTCAAATGGCCCCTTTTGAAGCTCTGTATGGACGACGATGTAGATCACCGATGTATTGGGAGGACTTGACTAGTAAGGCGGTTGGAGGGCCGGATATGATTAGAGATATGGAAGAGAAGATAAAGACGATACGCTTAAAGATGAAAGCGGCCCAAGATAGACAAGCGGCCTATGCCAATAAGCGGCGACGACCGCTAGAATTCCAAGTCGGAGATAAAGTTTTCTTGAAAATCTCACCCTTCAGGGGTGTGGTTCGTTTTGGTATGCGGGGGAAGTTATCTCCGAGATATGTGGGACCGTATGAGATATTACAACGCATCGGTACTTTGGCCTACCGTTTGGCTCTACCACCGTCCTTATCCGGTATTCATGATGTTTTCCACGTTTCCATATTGAGAAAGTATGAACCCGATCCGTCTCATGTATTGCAGCCTTCGGAGGTTCAGTTGAGTTCAGATGTATCCTATGTTGAACGACCGGTTAGAATCCTTGATCGTGAGGATCGCAGGCTACGAAGTAAGATTATACCGATGGTCAAAGTTCAGTGGGATCGCCGGGGTGTCGAGGAGGCTACGTGGGAGACGGAACGGCATATGGTGCAGCACTACCCGAAACTATTTTCTGGTATGATTTATGTTTAGTTTCTTTTTGGGTAAGTGCATGCGATTTCGAGGACGAAATCTTATAAGTAGGGGAGTAATGTGATACCCCGAAATTAATTAATGGTAACTTGAACATTAATTATGTTTATATGATGAATTATTATGATGTTTAAGTCATGTTTGGGAAATGAAGAAGTAACATGATTTAAGGATGTTAATTTTAAGTATGAGGATGATGTGGGTTTAATGAAGTTGATTGCAATTTGTAAATGCTTATCATGTTAATGTATTTTAAATACATCATGTTGTTATTGGGGTACAAATTAAAAGTAAGACATAACCCACCACGTTTACCTCACCTCACTTTTACACTCAAACTCCCAAAATCACTTTCCCAAATTCCCTTTCCCTCATTTTCGAAATTAACCCTAAAGGTGGGAAGAAATTCTTGTAAAAGCTTCCTTCTTGCATTTCTTGAACCATCCCAAGGACCCACAACTTCGAGAAGATAAAGTACTACGACTTCACCACATTTTGATAAGGTACGTAAGAAACGTACGGGCATCAACGGTAACTTATCCCTAAACCATGACCTTGCATCAATTTGCATAAGTATTTATGATGATGATCATGATGATATGGTGATAAACAAAGATGATATAATGTTACGATGATAATTATGATATGATGATGATGTTTGAAATGATGATCCTTATAAGATGATGACGCATGTTTGACTATGCTACTTAGAGTGGTCGAATGTCCGGTGACTATTATGGGCAAGCGAGGAAGGTCTTGCCGCTCACATAACTGAGCGATGGGGTACATCCGCTAGGTGTAGCGATGGGTATCATCCGCTGAGCGATGGGGTACATCCGCTATCAAGGCGTAGCGATGGGTATCATCCGCTGAATAAGGGATACATCCGCTATCAAGGCGTAGCGATGGGTATCATAAGATGTGTTATGTCGAGCGAGGGGGCCAATTGTGCCGCTGTCATAATAGAACCCGGACAGTCCCATTTCTAATTAACATGGATTGTGAGCTTATATACGAAATATGATGTTATTCACTCATGTCTTGAGCTAATGATTATATGCGTAATTATGACACAGGGACAACCAAGGAAGGATAATACTATTAAACAGGAAGTATATGTTATCAATTATTTCCATGCATTATTTATACGCCATTAATTCATGATGATAAGTAACGATGTACATGCTCACGATGAGTTGTTCATGTAGGTACACTTTTGGATCGAGACCAAGGGTCGGGTTGAGATAGTGAGCTAAAGGAGCATAAGAAGATAGATACAAGATTTTTGTTAGCCTTAACATTCTTTTTGGGGAATGTAATTAACTAACTATTGAAGTTTCATTTTGGCCTGTTATTACATTGAGCTCACATAACAACCAGAACTCTAAGATGTCTCTAATGCATGTTTAGTTCATAATACGCTATTAAAATGATGTTAAGGCAGGAAGACCCTACAGATCGCGAGCAACAGAGCTGGAGGCAGTGCATTTCAGCGATCGATCACGAGTTTGGCGCGATCGATCGGCGAGGCCGCGATCGATCGGCGCTAACTCAGCGATCGATCGCGGATTGCTTAAATTTGTTGCCCGAGACAGTGAGGTCTCGCGATCGATCGGGGCCTTATGGCGATCGATCGCGAGACACCAAAAATGGTGTTTTTGGTTATTTTTGTAGGATTTTTGGTATTGGACTATTATTGGGTTCTAATATTGATTTGTGTGAATGTGTAGAACCAACCCAGGTGGCAACACAGCCAAGGCATTGAAGTCCTACCATATCCTACATTTTGGAAAGGTACGTAGTGGACGTACGGGCACCCCAACGGTACATGTATCTTATATACTTATTGTTATGCATTGTGGATGCAAGTATATATGTGGTATTGCATTGTGGATGCAAATACATGTTATGCATGATGTTTATAGATGCATATGATTATTGATGCATATCCCATGAGTCGTGGTCATCCCTTGATGATTTTAATGCTTGCCGCTATTTGGTTTGGTTCCGCTAAATGTGAAGCGAGGGGTGGGAGCGCCGCATGTCACATTTGAGCGTGGTTATCATATAGGGCGAGGAAAGGGTATTTGCCGCTCAATGAGAGGCGAGGGGTGGGAGTCCCGCAGTCCATTGAAGCGAGGTTATCCTATGCCGCCTATATGTAAATAAGCGAGGGGCATTAAAATACATTGTGATGGACAGACTAGGGATTGGGGATCAGTATTTGGTATTGATGAGCTGGTATATGTTCACGACATGTTTAGACCATTAAAATAATCTATTGATTATACTCATGAGTTATGGTACAGGGACAACCAAACGGGAAGCGTTTGAAATGCATGGGGAAACAGGAAGTGTTTTATTATGATTATGCATTTACGCTTTATCTTCATATTGTGTTGAATATGAATGATTATCATTGCTCATGTTTGGGGGTTGTCCTTGTAGGTACACGTTTGGCATGATAGAAGGGCTAGACGGGTTGAGACAGTGAGCTTGAGGATGCTTTTGTGAATTGAAGGACAGGATTGTTTTGCCTAGTGTCTACTCTAGGAGTAGTGTAAAACTAGTTGATAACATTCATTTGATGGGGAATGTAATTAATCAATTTTTGGTAGTCCTTATTTTTGGCATAATGCTTAAGCTCATAAACTCAACACGTTATTTCTCACTCTGATCATTTATATTAGCTCTATTATGCCTTGATTCTGCACTTAAGGATTAGGGTCCTTACATTAGTGGTATCAGAGCAGTGGTTAGAGAACCCGGGGACGAGTGAAGGGTAGCCTTAGCATGTTTGGCTAGGTGCTTACATTTGAAGCATGTTTATGCATGTGGTGCATATTAATGTATATTCTGTTATACTAACATGCGTATTCTCATTCCTGTTATCTAACGGCATAACATATATACTGCTTTGGAATTGTTGTTAATATTTGTATTACAGCATGGCTGCTAATGAGGAAGTTGGAGATGTTGGTAGTGTGAATGCAAGTATCGGACAGGCGAACCCTCTACCTCCACCGGCCGTAGGCATGGAACCAGTGGTTCAGTTATTGCTACCGGGTGAGATCAGTCTGACACAATTTCTATCTTATCATCCGCCCCGGTTTGAGGGGACAGAGTCCGGAGAAGAGGCTGAAGAGTGGCTGGAAAGACTTGAGCAGATCTTTGTATCGGCTCCTTGTGCTGTGACAGCTTGGCTGAGGCTGGCGGAGTTTCAATTAGCCAAGAAACCTCTGATGTGGTGGAGGAGCACAGTAATGGAAATGAGAGCACTGGGGGCTGTGATTGATTGGACACTCTTCAGGACTAGGTTTCTGAACCGGTATTTCTCCGCTGCGGCGAGACAGACGAAGGAGGATGAATTTACAAGTCTGAAACAGGGGAACATGACAGTGGCAGACTATGCCACACGGTACTCTTCGTTGCTGAGGTACGTTCCCCACATTGCCACCAGTGGCCACGCTAAGATGAGGAACTTTATGAAGGGATTGCGACCGGAGCTCTATGATCGGGTTATCACTAATAACCCAACTTCTTTTGATGATGCTCTCACAAGGGCGGAGCTTGCCGAGCTAGGAGTGGGAGCTTATGCTAGTACTATGCCACCACCGGTACCACAACAAAGGCAGACTAGTGACAGCTTGAGGCCCCGGGGTGAGCCATTTAAACCCCGTGGTGCCTCTTCATCTTCGCGATATGGTGGAAAGAAACACTTTGGTCAGAAACAGGATGGCAAGAAGGGCAATTGGTCGGCCAATCGAGGGTCTTCACAAGGGGATAGGCCGGGAGAGCCGAGGTGCAACAATTGTGGAGGCCACATTCTTCAAACAAGTGTCCTGCAAGTTATATCTGTGGCAAGATGGGCCACATCGCTCGATATTGCCCCACACGGGGAGGACAGTCTGAGTTTCAGGGCAACAGGCCGAGGTTTGAGGATAGGACAGTGCAGCAGATGCAGCAGTTTGGACCTCGACCATCGGGAGGTCAGACAGTAGGACCACCCCAGGGGCAGGTGTATGCACTGACCAGGGAGCAGGCCCAGGCAGCCCCAGAGGAGGTGATCGCCGGTACGTGTCATTTATTTACGTACCCTGCTTTTATTTTGATCGATACAGGTGCCTCCCATTCTTTTGTATCGGTGGGTTTTGTGGAAAGACACCATATGCGCACGTCTTCTTTACCCACGCCTCTCCTTGTCTCGACACCCACTGGAAGAAATGTCGTTGCTGATCAGTTTATGGCAGACTGCCTCATTTATTTTGAGGGCAACGAATTGAGGTCAGACTTGATTGTGTTGGGTATGTCAGACTTCGACTGCATCTTGGGTATTGATGCTCTGAACAGATATCAGGCAGTGGTAGATTGCCGACAGAGGACAGTGAAGTTCAGACCTGAGTTGGGCAGTCAAGGGACCTTCTATGGCAACGGTTCTCGTGCGAAGATTCCGTTGATTTCAGCGATCAAGATGACTCAACTGTTGGAACGTGGACACACGGGCTATCTCATTTATGCCGTGGACACGTCTGGGAAGAGTAAAGAACTAAGAGTTGAGGATGTACCAGTGGTAGCAGAGTTTGCTGATGTATTCCCAGAAGAGATCCCAGGATTCCCACCGGCTAGGGAAGTTGAGTTTGGGATTGAGCTATTGCCAGGGACATCCGCTATCTCTCGTGCACCTTACAGGATGGCACCGGCTGAGTTGAGAGAGTTGAAAGAACAGTTGCAGGATCTCCTTGACAAGGGATATATACGCCCGAGCGTGTCGCCATGGGGCGCACCAGTTCTCTTTGTGAAGAAGAAGGACGGTTCGATGCGGTTGTGTATCGATTACCGGCAACTGAATAAGGCTACAGTGAAGAACAAGTATCCTCTTCCAAGGATCGACGATCTGTTTGATCAGTTGCAAGGTACCAGGGTGTATAGCAAGATTGATTTGAGATCCGGGTATCATCAGATTCGAGTCAGAGAGGAAGATGTGCAGAAGACAGCATTCCGGACCCGATATGGACATTATGAGTTCCTAGTGATGCCGTTCGGCGTGACGAACGCTCCAGCAGTCTTCATGAGTCTGATGAACAGAGTGTTTCAGCAGTATCTTGATCAGTTCGTCATTGTGTTTATTGACGATATTCTCATCTACTCCCGGAGTGAGGAAGAGCATGTGAAACACTTGAGGACAGTGCTTCAGATTCTCAGAGAACATCAGTTGTATGCTAAGCTCAGTAAGTGTGAATTTTGGCTGAGCAGTGTAGTGTTTCTGGGGCATGTCATATCGAGCAGCGGGATATCAGTGGATCCCAAGAAGATTGAGGCTGTGATGGAGTGGGCTGCCCCCACTTCTGTGCCTGAGATTCGGAGCTTCCTTGGTTTGGCCGGGTATTATCGACGCTTTGTCGAGGGCTTTTCGAAGATTGCCAAGCCGTTGACGCAGTTGACTCAGAAGGGAGTGCCCTTCTTTTGGTCAGAAGCTTGTGAGGAAAGCTTCCAGGAATTAAAGCACCGGTTGACGACGGCGCCAGTGTTAGTAATCCCTACGGAGAACTCCAGATTTGTCCTGTATACTGACGCATCACTTCAGGGCCTTGGGTGTGTTCTGATGCAAGATAAGCATGTGGTAGCTTATGCATCGAGGCAGTTGAAGCCGCATGAGACCAGATATCCAGTTCATGACTTGGAATTGGCGGCTATCATCTTCGCCCTGAAGATTTGGAGGCATTACTTATATGGTACTTCATTCACCATATACACGGACCACAAGAGCCTCAAATTTTTATTCACTCAGGCAGAGCTGAACATGAGGCAGAGGAGGTGGATGGACCTACTCAAGGACTATGATTGCGAGATAGAGTACCATCCGGGGAAAGCCAATTTGACAGCAGACGCTTTGAGCCGGAAAGTGAGGAGTTCTGCTGAGGACGTCATCCAGTTGTCGGCTATGATGACCTCCTATTGCTATCTGGGCTATGATTTTGACATAGATGCATCACCTGTGTATGTATCGACCTTGTTAGCTGAGCCAAATATCTATGAGAACATCAGGAGAGCTCAGAGGTCAGATGATGAGGTTCAGAGGTGGTTATCTTTAGTACATCTTGGTCAGCCAACGAAATTCAGAGTGGCCGATGACGGGTCTTTGAGATTGGGTGACCGTTGGGTGGTTCCGAGTACGCCGGAGCTGCGTAAAGGGATCTTGGAGCGAGCTCACAGTAGCAGACTTAGCATCCACCCAGGCGGGAAGAAGATGTACAGAGATCTGCGTGGTCAGTTTTGGTGGAAAAGGATGAAGTCTGATGTCGTCGCTTTTGTAAAGAGGTGTTTGATCTGCCAGCAGGTTAAGGCAGAGAGACAGAGACCTGGCGGCGAGTTGAGAAGCTTGTAGATACCGAAGTGGAAGTGGGAGCACATTTCCATGGACTTCGTGACTCATTTGCCGAGGAGTGCTTCAGGCTTCGATGCTATTTAGGTGATTGTGGATCGATTGACCAAGGTGGCTCATTTTATCCCCTATAGCATGACTTTCACATTTTTGAGGATGGCGCAGTTGTATATTAGAGATGTGGTGAGATTGCATGGGATCCCCGTTTCCATAGTGTCAGAACGAGATCCGCGATTCACATCTCATTTCTGGGAAGGCCTTCAGTCAGCCTTGGGAACTGAAGTCGGATTGAGTACTGCTTATCATCCTCAGACGGATGGCCAGACCGAGGGCACTATTCAGACGCTCGAGGACATGTTAAGAGCTTGTGTTTTGGAGTTCGATGCCTCTTGGCAGGATTCAGTGCCTTTGGTAGAGTTTTCTTATAACAATAGCTACCAGGCGAGTATTCAGATGGCTCCGTTTGAAGCACTTTATGGCAGACGATGTAGATCACCCTTGTGTTGGGATGATTTGGACCGCAGATCGGTCGGAGGACCGGAGTTGATTCGGGAGATGGAAGAAAAGATAAAGACGATAAGGCAGAAAATGAAAGCGGCCCAGGACAGACAGGCAGCTTATGCAAATAAACGGCGAAGACCGTTGGAATTTCAGTTGGGAGATAAGGTCTTTTTGAAGATCTCGCCTTTCAGAGGCGTTGTGCGATTTGGGATGCGCGGGAAACTGTCTCCGAGGTATGTTGGACCGTACGAGATCTTCCAGCGCATTGGCACCTTAGCTTACCGACTGGCCTTGCCACCTTCTTTATCTGGTATACATGATGTGTTTCATGTGTCTATGCTGCGGAAGTATGAGCCGGATCCGTCGCATTTGTTACAGCCTTCCGAAGTTCAGTTAGAGTCCGATGTGTCTTATGTGGAACGGCCAGTCAGAATTCTGGATCGAGCAGACCGTAGACTTCGGAACAAAGTGATACCTATGATCAAGGTTCAGTGGGATCGCAGGGGTGTCGAGGAGGCTACGTGGGAGACTGAGCGGCATATGGTGCAGCACTACCCGGAACTATTCTCTGGTATGTGTTTATGTTTAGTTTCCTTTTTGGGGTAAGTGCATGTGATTTCGAGGACGAAATCTTATAAGTAGGGGAGTATTGTGATATCACCGAAATGGCTAATTGCATTTGGGCAATAATTGTGCTTATATGATTAATTATGTGGTAATTAATTATGCATTGAATTTATTTATCATATGGAAATGCATGGTCATGTGGATAGGGTGACCCGGGAATGCATTTCAGGGTGCATGTGGTGCATGTTGGGTAAATTGTTGGGAACATGATTTATTTGCCTTGGTTAGCAATTAATTAGAAATCATGTGTTTAATTGATATTTTTGGTGCATTTTGAATTAATGCTTTGGAAAATATCATGTTGGGGTGTTTTATACACCATGGGTTGTGGATTACATTTTTAATTAACTCAACTTTTATACCCAAACCCCACCTCATCCACTCTTACTTTTCACTTTACCAAAAACCACTCAAACCCTTCCCCTTTCTCTCTATTTTCGAGTTCCAACTTTGGGGTGAAGAGAAACCTTTCAAAAATCTTGATTTGTGGAGTATATTGGGTGATTTGAGGTCCCAAGAGGTATGGATACCTCATGGTTAATTTTGTTGTGTTTTATTTAAGTTTGGGTTGGTTTGAAGGGTTTTAAAATGGGTTTGTGTTGGGTTGTTGTGGTTTTGGTATTATTTTGGGTGGATGTTAAATATATGAGTTAATGTAGATGTTATTGATGGTTTTGAGTGGTTTTGTATGGTTGGAGTTGGATTATTTGAGTTTGTTTGTGTTGGGGTTGAAGATGGGTGAATAGTGCCCAAATCCCGCATGCCCAGAGCTCGGCGATCGATCGGCGCCTTCCGCGATCGATCGCGAGCAACAGAGCTGGAGGCAGTGCATTTCAGCGATCGATCGCGAGTTTGGCGCGATCGATCGGCGAGGCCGCGATCGATCGGCGCTAACTCAGCGATCGATCGCGGATTGCTTAAATTTGTTGCCCGAGACAGTGAGGTCTCGCGATCGATCGGGGCCTTATGGCGATCGATCGCGAGACACCAAAAATGGTGTTTTTGGTTATTTTTGTAGGATTTTTGGTATTGGACTATTATTGGGTTCTAATATTGATTTGTGTGAATGTGTAGAACCAACCCAGGTGGCAACACAGCCAAGGCATTGAAGTCCTACCATATCCTACATTTTGGAAAGGTACGTAGTGGACGTACGGGCACCCCAACGGTACATGTATCTTATATACTTATTGTTATGCATTGTGGATGCAAGTATATATGTGGTATTGCATTGTGGATGCAAATACATGTTATGCATGATGTTTATAGATGCATATGATTATTGATGCATATCCCATGAGTCGTGGTCATCCCTTGATGATTTTAATGCTTGCCGCTATTTGGTTTGGTTCCGCTAAATGTGAAGCGAGGGGTGGGAGCGCCGCATGTCACATTTGAGCGTGGTTATCATATAGGGCGAGGAAAGGATATTTGCCGCTCAATGAGAGGCGAGGGGTGGGAGTCCCGCAGTCCATTGAAGCGAGGTTATCCTATGCCGCCTATATGTAAATAAGCGAGGGGCATTAAAATACATTGTGATGGACAGACTAGGGATTGGGGATCAGTATTTGGTATTGATGAGCTGGTATATGTTCATGACATGTTTAGACCATTAAAATAATCTATTGATTATACTCATGAGTTATGGTACAGGGACAACCAAACGGGAAGCGTTTGAAATGCATGGGGAAACAGGAAGTGTTTTATTATGATTATGCATTTACGCTTTATCTTCATATTGTGTTGAATATGAATGATTATCATTGCTCATGTTTGGGGGTTGTCCTTGTAGGTACACGTTTGGCATGATAGAAGGGCTAGACGGGTTGAGACAGTGAGCTTGAGGATGCTTTTGTGAATTGAAGGACATGATTGTTTTGCCTAGTGTCTACTCTAGGAGTAGTGTAAAACTAGTTGATAACATTCATTTGATGGGGAATGTAATTAATCAATTTTTGGTAGTCCTTATTTTTGGCATGTAATGCTTAAGCTCATAAACTCAACACGTTATTTCTCACTCTGATCATTTATATTAGCTCTATTATGCCTTGATTCCGCACTTAAGGATTAGGGTCCTTACACGTTACAAGCCTATTAAGACCTAAAGACCGAGCCACATTCGTCTAATATACTAGTGGAGAAGGTTACGAATTGTAAGCTTACGGACTCTCGATAAACACTTGTAATGAATATAAGTTTGACATCCACACACATGTCTCATTACTTGATATGATGCATTGTTTATTGTTTGTCAAACTTATTCTCCTTTTTATGAACAATGCAATTGAACCTACACCTTGCCAAGTCCTATTGATTTGTGTGAGTAAAGATTGATTCGAGTTAATGGTTAAATGCAAGTGGTGGCACACACACTTGAGAACTTTTGAGTAGAGTAATATGCATACTTGACTTAAAAAATTTAATCAATTGATCTTCGAGGCCAACTTGCAACTATAACATTTCATGACTTGCGTTAGTAGTTTGTTTTCTTTATTTCTTTTATTTCTTAGTCTTTTTCCTATTTCTATGTTTTCTCGGGACTAGCAAAGTTTAAGTTTGGGGGGATTTGATAAGTGTATATTTGCACTTATATTTTATTATATTTTCTTATACTTTTATTTTGGTATTCGAACAGAAATACGCCTTTTGTTGTTGTTTTTTATTTTTGTAGGAATCCAAGAAATTAGATATTTTATCACTAAAAGATGATCAAAAGTGACAGGATTTATGTAGAGAATATTCGGGAGCCCGTACAATTGAGAAAGAAAAGAGGAGGACCACTTTAGATTTTTAGAAGAAGCATGTACAAGATACGAAAATCACGTAAATCAGCCGAGATTTGAGGGGATATTGTTTCAAAAAGGAAGCAGATTTTACAAGATACACACGTGAGATATCGGAACATCACGTGGGAGAAAGAGCAAGCATCGATTTTTACATATAAATATTCTCGTACAGAAGACGTGAAGGATGAGGAGTTCACGTAAATAACAAAAAGGGTCACGGAGGCGAGAGATTGGATAGGAGAAAAGAGTTTACGGGAACATTCGGACGAAAAAAAAAGGGGCACGTGAAGAGCAATGGACGTACAGACTCACAAAACTTTGGCGAGCAGAATTGACGGGCGAGAGAGAAGCACACGACCGAGAGTGAACGAAGAAGAGGAGAACATCAATCGAGGCGGTGCGCCTACACCGAAGGACATAGATTTTGACGACGGAGAAGACGACGACGACTACCTGAGACGGAGGGCCATCATCCAATTCGTTTGATTATCTCTTCCTTTATTTTATGATGATTAAAGACATGTCTATGTGTTTATTTAATGTATTCATGAACTAATTTATTATTTTAGAGTTAGACAAATCTTGACTTGAAACTATGTCATTGATTATTGATTGAATATCATTTGGTTTTTCGTTTGATTTATTTGCGATTCCTGATTTGAATGCGTTACAATTAACTGATTACTAGTTGAATCGTCATATTTATTTAGAATCTATCACTCGAGAGTGGGGGTTTTGAATATGACCGTAGGAATTTACATCGTTGGAAGTTTATATAGCCGAGAGACGTATAACTCCAACGAAGCCATAGAACGCATCTAGCGCTGTTGAAATTGTTTAATAATTTATCTTAGGTGGAAACATCAAGATGACTGTTGAATGATTATTTCATTTTAACACTCGAGAGAGGGAATAGAATAACATGGGATTCGTGGTTAATAAATTAGAAGAACACGACATAGTATAGTTGAGTGAAGTCGAACCTCTAGAATCCGTTATCATTGATTTTCTCTACTTAAATTTTCATCTTGTTAAATTATTATTTTATTTTATTAGATTAGTTTAATAATTATGCTATTGATTGTCTAAATAAAGTTGAGACTATACTAATTACAGTACTTGGTATAACTTAATTTTCAATCTCTGTGGGTTCGACATCCGTATTTCAAATTTCTATACTAAAACTTGACATCGTACACTTGCGGTACGTTTTACACTCATCAAGGTACTTGGAATGTTTCATCAATAAGTCATCACAAGTATGGCCAACTACACTCGTAGCCGTTCTATGCAGCATGTAAAAGTTTCAATGAGTTGACAAACACGTTCCGGCACCATGATTTTTCGAACTATACTCTTCATTAATTTTTCTACAATAGATTTGATGCAGAAACACAAGTTTGGGTTATCAATGGAACACTAACAATTGGTAGTCCCTTGTTTGACAGACATGAAGACAGTGTGTTACACCCGTTTAATGATATGGCAGACTTCTACTACCATTCGCATTGGTATCTTTCAATACCAGTATTGGAGTCATCAATACCTTCCAGAGCCTCACTACCCACATTTTACACACCAACCATTCAAGCATCAATGAGATGAAATGGATAGTTCTGATGTAGTCATGACTCAGTTGGAGAATATTTTGCGCAGATTCGTGGCATCATCTGAGACAATTCTAGCAAACCAGACCAGCCATATACGTCACCTGGAGCAGCAATTAGCAATTCTCATGGAAATATTTTCAGCAAGTTTCAATAAGGATGAGATGATATCTACAAATAAAAGGGTGACAATCAAGTTTAGTTGCATTATGATGAATACTTCCACCAACCAAGTTTGGAGGAGTGATCCTATTCATGTAGAAGATCCATAGGAATGTGAGCCTCTTCAAGAGATCGAGCCTACATTGCAAAAATCTATCTAAGGAGTTCCCATGGAACGATGAGCAAAGTGTTATTTAGGAGAATGATCATATTTTCCAAAATAGTGATCTTATATGTCATATTTGTGAGGGACCTCATAGTTTGGTATCAGATTGTAATCTGGAAATTAGAGTTAGGACACTTGTATAGTCACAAATAAAGTATTTGTCATGTGTTTGACTATGTGCCTTTATATGCTATTGCCTTATGTGATTACAATTTACATAACTAGAGTTCTTACATGTAGTGAACAAGTAGGCATTGACAACTAAGTGATTTACATGTAAGAACTTTAAATTCTTCGTTGGATGTAACTTGGTGACATCCATGTTTTGGGATTATATTTATTTATTTGGGGAACCTTATGTTTTTGTCGAATGACACCTAGGACTAGAGGCTTAAGGCCAGCGTGTTAGGTAGAAGCCTACGTCTATTCCTGATACACGCAGAAACGATATATAGAGCTGGGCTAACAACAAGTCGAAGCCTTGGACATGGAGTCTATCGATACTTGTTTATAGAACATGTTTTTGCCCAAATTTTATGGTACTGAGCCCGAGGCAAGGCCGAGTCGTGAATTCAAGAAATGGAGTATATGTTTACACTAGTTAGCTATTCACCTGCGAGAAGGTTAAAATTAGTAGTGTTTCAGTTGAAGAATAGAGCACAGTTGTGTACCGAAGCAGTCACAAAAGCAACAAATGTTTAAGTCGAAAGGGTAAAAGAGACATGTTATGATTGTCGTCACGGGGCACTATTCAGAGCATGTTGGTTATGTGCTCAAGGACAGATGCAACAACATCATCAGTTGACCTACTCAGTTCCATCAGCAGTCAAATTACTCACAGATCAGGTGTAGTACTTCGTAGTCATTTTTGGATCCCCTACATGCCAGAGTATGCCTCGACAGAGGATCAGGCTAGGGAGGATCCAAAAGGTGTAATTGCAAGTAAATATATTATATTTGGTCACACTACACAAGTCTTATTTTGTGATATCCCTGAAATAGTTAATTGCAACTTGGGCATTAATTATGTTTATGTGATTATTTATGGTGATAATTAAATTATGTGTTGGAATTAATCATCTTGGTGAAATGCTTAGTCACATGGTAGGCGTGACCCGGTGGTGCATTTCGGGGTGCATGTTATGCATGTTGGGAAATTGGGGGTTATCATAGTTTGATTATGGTAATTGATAATAATTTGGTAAAGCATGGTTTTAATTGGGGTTTTGGTGCATTTTGGTAAAATGCTTTTAAAATATCATGTTGGGGTATTTATACATCATGGTAATTGTTGGGGTACAATTTTAATTATACCCATTTAACCCACTATACCCCCACTCTACCATCACTTTACCAAATCCCCAACTCACTCTCCCCAACCCTAACCCTCACCATTTTCGAAACTTGCTCACAAGAGGAGGAGAAATCCTTGCAAAAGCTTGGTTTGTGGGATTTATTGTGAGATTTGGAGCCCTGAGGAGGTATGGTGTAGGGTCTTCCTACCTTAACATCATAACTAATAACATATTATGGACTAAACATGCATTCATAACCTCTTGGGGCACCGGTTGTAGCTTTGAGCTAATAAAATTACAGGCCAAAAATAAAATTTCAAAACTTAATAATTACATTCTCGGTAATGAATGTTAAAGCTATAGAATTACACTACTCCTAGAGTAGAGACTATCAAAATCCTGTATCCTATGTTCATTCATGCTCCTTTTAGCTCACTGCCTCAACCCGGCCCTTAGTCCTTTAGTCCCAAAAGTGTACCTACAGGAACAACTCATCATGAGCATGTACATCATTACTTAGCATCATAAGGTAATGGCATATAAATAAATGTTTGAAAATAATCGTAACATATACTTCCTGGTTAATCGCATTAACCCACTTTGGTTGTCCCTGTTTCATAGTCATGCATGTAGTCATTAGTTCTTGACATAAATGATTAAAATCATTCTTCACATATATGCTCATAATTAACAATGTTATTGAGAAATGGGGATGTTTCTGGCCTTGTTATGTCCGCGGAACAATTGGCCCCCTCGCTTCGACATATAGCGGTACTGTGATTACCCCTCGCTACACTAATAAGACATCAAAAGTGGGTTTCAACACCCTTATACAGTCCATATACAGACACAAGTGCTCACAGAAGAGCAACGAATACAAATACCAATCCTGATGCATAAATAACATATACCATCAGCTCGATCTCATACTATGCTTCTGGAAGCATTATCCAACAAGGTTCGAGCCTATCACCCCAAAACAGCATCGTACCTGTTGTACCTGTTTCAACAGAAACAGCCCCCACACGGGTGATCATACCTTGTCACGATACTCATATTCATGACAGTGAATAACAATTATAATTAATTCATAATATAACAATTTAAGAGTGTTCAAAATCCATAAAAATGTACTCCCTGTACAGTTCGGAATCCGTATAGCTTCCACTAGCTGTTCCTGTTTCAGTCTCACATGCTTTCATAAACATCAAGTTCAGTATCATTAATCACAACATGAAACTCATCAATACAATAATTCAATATAATCACAATTCATCATTTATGCTCAATCATAACGAGTCTCATATCGAAGGCAACTCTGCCTGTACGTTAATCTCATTCTCAACCATTTCTCATATCGATCCTGCCAAAGGCATCCACTCCCAACTCCATATCCGGACCACGCACATTTATGTGTCCATCATACCACATATATCAACTCAATTCACATATTCATTTTCTTATATTCAGTTATCACAATTCAACAATACATGAATACTGAAATATGAAATAATTCATATTATACCTGTTCGTACGTCACTACGTACCTTATAGTCGACGACGTGAACAAGCCATCTTTGACGTCCTGAGACCGTTGAGTATCTATATTGAATATCAATTCATCCACTAGTTCATTAATAATACAATTGATATCATTTATATGCATTTCAACTTCAATTCAATATAATTTCACCATTATACTCAATCTCAATTATCATACCCCATATACCACACAAACAAGCAATTACCTTCCATTTATTCGAGTTATCACTAACTCAAGTATGTAATATTTATATTACTAAGGTTCAAAATATATAACCTTAACTCATTGTTCAAGAATTCCTCAAAACATAATCATCATATAAAATAAGCGTGCAAGTCATAAATATTCATTTAATTCAATTTTTAATATCCATTATAAGGTTAGAACAAGATTCCCAATTTTTATCTCATATATTCACACACAACTCACAAACATCTCATATCATTGCCCAATCACTCACCAAGACACTATAATGCTTTTAAGTTGGGAAGTGTAGGATTTTCACCACCAAATGATCAATGCTTTAGGCCAACACTTGAACACCATTTAGACATATTATCAAACAACTCATGAGCATGATTTTGTCTTCATCTTTTAACCAATAATAATACTAAGCCAAGAAAACTCAACAATTTCCTTCTAACAATTAATCATTCAATAAAGTGAGTCACATAACCGCCTTAACCCGCTATACCAATTCAAGTTATCATTCTTCATTGACAATACTTCATCTAACCACAAATCACAACATATGCCCACATACAACAATAAAACAATCTTTATCCTTCAAAACAAATGTTTAAATCTAATTAGAATACTCTCAAATTATGAGCCATAAAGGTTAGCTATCACCACACCATTAGTAAGGCTTTTAACCAACACTAGAACACCATTCAAGCATTTTATCAAACATCATAAAAGCATCTTTTACAGGCCTAAAAAATAGCCATATTTTTGAAATATAGGGCAGCTACAATTTCTATAACCAATAACAATCAAAACACAACGTAAAATGGCATGGAAATCGAGCCTAACATAAAAAAGAAACACCCATATGAAAGACTAAACATTTCCTCTTCCAAGCCCTAAATTTCGAACCAAACCCAACATAAAAAATCGAATAAAATCGTGCATAAATCGAAGAGCAAGAAGAAGGAATGATGTAGTATCTTACCCACATAGGCCTGAACAATAATCATGCTGAAAAAAAAACGAAGTCAAATCGTTCATCCGTCAAAGAGTGGCAGACGCATGAACGAGATGAGGAAGGAGAGGGAAATCGATTTTTAGTGTGTGTTGGGGAGTTAGTGTGTGTCTTCCTTGGTCAAATTCTAATTTAATCTATGTTATTCAATACATCTCCATCCCCTTTTTAGTTTAATCTAGACTCTAAATTTAATCCTTATTATTATTATTAGAATCCCCATGAAATTTAATTAATATTATAATTTCAATCCCGGAATCATTTATTCCAATTTCGTTCCAAAATTCGATACTCAAAAATTAAATCCCGAGATATCATAAAAACATCATAATTAAATCGAATGAACGATTATTAATTATTATGGACATCACAATTCTCCCCAACTAATAAAATTGCGTCCTCGAAATTTAAACCCATGCGTACCATATTAGCAAACTGTAAAATTTTCGTACCGTTATACAACTCAAGATAGTGACCTGACCACCTGTTGGATGACAGCCACCTGAATCATCACGGCCCACACATGTGCTCCATTACACCAACGATCGTAAGACTGTAATCACATCACTTTACCATATTCCAACATTAAAATTCAATGAGTTATCATATATGAATACACTTATTCATGTAAATCATCACGAAATTACCATCCTCGTACTTTAGCCATTATGTACTCTTCATTATGATATGACAAATTATCGTTACTAGCACACTAGCATCATTCGAAGATTAGTATCAACATGTTAACAATTATCAGGTGCTATTAATTCGTAAAAGTCAACACTTACAGTGTTTAATCATCAAGCTTATTTGTCATACTTCAGTACCTGTGTACTCCCATCGGTACAGTTTCCTTGCACAAAATCTTAATCCGTCATAGTTTACTTTCATCATAGTACACATCATATAATCGCTAAATCATGCAACACATGCATATCATGTGTATATAAGAATGTATGACAATACACCCACCTTTCATCGTATAAATATCATCATACCTGTGTTGTTGCAAATGTATGTAACTTATACCAACATTACCATCATCGTCGGTATGAAGTAGCGGTACTCCCGAGTCTTTACGCATCAACATCTCATATATCATCTCCTGGCTATTATCTGGTGCAAAGTAATTACTAGAAAACCCATTAGTAATCCTCACATATATCCACATTATACGTACCAACAGCCACAGGTCATCAATATCAAATCGTGATTAATGGCCTAACATCAATATTCCTATGTCATGATTATACTCCATCTAAAACAGGGCGTCAACATCAATATCGAATAATTCGTATCATACCTTTGTAGATGGAATCATTTACAATACACAATAGCATCATAGTATCATGCTCATCACAGTACTCACATGCCCTTAAGCATCAACTTTCGCATTTCATCACCCAACTATCATCTGCCATTGGACAAGTACCAAAATAAACTCATTAGTATTTCTCAAATACTCATAACATAACCACGTATCTTGTCATTTATGCATTTTGATATTCATAATGTTTCCATCATCAAACATCAATTCCATGCGTCAAAAGTTTCACGCAATCCTATACACAACATGCTATAGCACACTATCACATATCTGTGTGATTGAAATTCAACATAAGAATTAATTTCATGCCTCAATGACGCAATTCATTTCAATCATTTATTCAACAAAGTACTATATCATACTTATTCATGATGCTCACGATAGTTGCACGCCAACTTGTGACATTCATAATGATCGTATGTCCACACATGACATTCGTAGTACTCACACGTCATCCCATGACGTACTCATAATCTCATATCAGCATGGTTATATTCGACTCAACACAATAGGTGGTTAATCAATTACTAACATGCTTTCATAGCAATAATTATCATCACAACACAATTATTACTACCCAGTCATTATTTCCTCGATGATTATCATAGATATAATGGTGTTACCACAACGGTTACACCTCACCTTGTTTCGTTATTGCAACAATATCAAAATGAACTTCTCAATAATATGTTTCATTTTTATTTAAATCTCTATTATTCCATCTGCATTAATTGATTCTCATAAATTAATGTAATTCAAATGAGACAATACAATCAGCGCATATCAACATATATTCACATGCCAAACCAAACGCAATGGTTTACCTCAACTCCTCGTTCCTCTGGAACATCCCACTATTCTCTTGAGCCTACAACTCATGTGTCCAAAAAAAACAATAATATGGTTTGTATAACACAACGTTCACTGCTATCTGCAATCAACATATCATTAATATTCATCGACACAATAGTGGTACAATAATATGTATTGCTGACACAATAGCAATATATCAATACTCATCGCCAACACTGGCATGCATAATCTCATTGCCACTACGGGCATACATATAATATCCATAATCACAATGAATATACATTCTTAAAACAATAAGATGTAATAACACTTACTGTACACAGTTGATCCACACTTGATCCTTTAAATTGTCCCTGCTCTCAACATAAATATTCCACAAAATATGATTTCATACCAATACACAAATTGATATACTCACCATCAACAGAATAGCGGAATGAGACGTCGCTATATATATAATCGGCGGCAAGAACCATCGCCATGGAATCAGCGGAATGCACCATCGCTAAACACATGTCCGGCGGCATGAGCCATCGCCAATAACATAGCGGAAAGAGACATCGTTATACACGTACCTGGCGCAATAACCATCGCCTATAATATAACGGCATGAACCATCGCCCGATATACCTGGCGGCATGAATCATTGCCAATAAGATAGCGGAATGAACCATCGCTATGAATACATCCGGCGGCATGAACCATCGCCATAGAATAGCGTAATGAACCATCGCTATGAATACATCCGGCGGCATGAACCATCGCCAATAGAATAGCGGAGTTAACCATCGCTATGAATACATCCGGCGGCATGAACCATCGCCAATAGAATAGCGGATCCCTAGTCTTGTTATGGTAGTGTATTTTAATGCCCCTCGCTTCACATATAGGCGGCATAGACATCCCGAGATATCATAAAAACACCATAATTAAATCGAATGAACGATTATTAATTATTATGGACATCACAATTAATTTGAGGCGATCGATCGCCTGCTGTGTAAATCGCTACTGGCCTTCGGTGATCGATCGCCTCATACATGGCGATCGATCGCCACCTGCTGGTGCCCGATTTTTCACCATTTTTGAGCATTTTTCAAGCTCCACTTCATACCCTTCAAACCCAAACTTTCCTACAACATTAACATCATCATAACTCACTAAAACCCACATGAAACACTTCAAAAATTATACCCCAACAACATACAACCCATACTCAAAACAAACCCACCTAAAACACTTCAAAATCATCCCATTTCAAAACCAAACATCATCAAAACTTTAGGAAGGGTTCCATACCTCTTGAAGACTCCAAATCTTAACAAAAATCCCACAAACAAAAGTTTTGTGGAGCTTTCCTTCTCCTTCCTTGCTAGATTTCAAAAATGGGGTAAATGGGTAGGGTTTGAGAGTGAGTTGGGGATTTAAGAGAGAAAAGGGATAAAGTGTAGTGGGGTAAAGGGCTATGAGTTAATTAAAATTTGAACCCCAAAGTTAACATGATGTATAAAATACCCCAACATTGTATTTTAAAAGCACTTTACAAAAATGCAACAAACTTCCTCTAACTTCATATCTTCCTCATAATTAACACCCAATACAATGAAATCATGTTAACACCCCATTTTCTAACATGATAACATTCACCCTGAAATGCAACCCCGGGTCACGCCTATCATGTGACTAAGCATTTCAACATGATAATTAATTTCAACACATAATTCAGTTATCAACATAATTCATCATATAAACATAATTAATGCCCAGATTGCAATTAATTAATTTCGGGGCATCACAATACTCCCCTACTTATAAGATTTCGTCCCCGAAATCGCATGCACTTACCCAAAATGAAACTAAACATAAATCATACCAGAAAATAGTTCCTGGTAATGCTGCACCATATGTCGTTCCGTCTCCCATGTAGCCTCCTCGACACCCCGACGATCCCACTGAACTTTGACCATCGGTATAATCTTGCTTCGTAGTCTGCGATCCTCTCGATCCAGAATTCTGATCGGTCGTTCTACGTAGGATACATCTGAGTCCAACTGCACTTCAGTAGGCTGTAACATATGAGACGGGTCTGGCTCATACTTCCGTAACATAGAGACGTGAAAAACATCATGAATTCCAGATAAAGACGGCGGTAGAGCCAAACGGTAGGCCAATGTACCGATACGCTGCAATACTTCATACGGCCCGACATACCTCGGAGATAACTTCCCCCGCATACCAAAATGGACCACACCCCTGAAGGGCAAGATTTCCAAGAAGACCTTGTCTCCTACTTGGAATTCTAGCGGTCGTCGTCGCTTATTGGCATAGGCTGCTTGCCTATCCTGGGCCGCTTTCATCTTTTGGCGTATCAACTTAATCTTTTCTTCCATATCCCTGATCATGTCCGGTCCTCCGACGGCTTTACTAGTCAAGTCCTCCCAATACAGCGGCGACCTACAGCGTCGTCCGTATAGAGCTTCAAAAGGAGCCATTTGAATGCTCGCCTGGTAGCTGTTATTATAGGAGAACTCTACCAGTGGTAATGAATCTTGCCACGGAGTATTAAACTCTAGTACACATGCCCTCAGCATATCTTCGAGCGTCTGAATGGTACGCTCCGTCTGGCCATCTGTCTGAGGGTGATAAGCTGTACTCAATCTCACTTCCGTGCCCAAAGCTGTCTGGAGACCCTCCCAGAAATGAGACACAATCGAGACTAGAATTCCGAGCAATCTCACCACATCCCGTACATATAATTGGGCCATCTTTAAGTATGTGAAGGACATACTGTAAGGGATGAAATGAGCCATCTTCGTCAGCCTATCCATGATTACCCAGATCGCATCAAATCCTGAGGTCGTTCTTGGCAAGTGGGTCACGAAGTCCATAGATAGGTGCTCCCACTTCCATTCAGGTACCTCTAAGCTCTTCAGCTCGCCACCAGGCCTCTGTCTTTCTGCCTTTACCTACTGGCAGATCAAACATCTTTTGACAAAAGTTATAACATCATGCTTCATGCGTCTCCACCAGAACTGGTCGCATAAGTCCTTGTACATCTTTCTTCCACCCGGATGTATGCTAAACCTGCTGCTATGAGCACGATACAAGATCCCTTGACGCAACTCTGGTGTCCTCGGCACTACCCAACGGTTGCCAAGCCTCAAGGAACCATCTTCTGCCACTCTGAACCTTGATGGCTGACCGTGGAGTACTATCGATGACCATCTCTGAACCTCATCATCCGACCTCTGGGCTTTCCTAATAGCCTCAAATATGTCTGGCTCTGCCAATAAGGTCGACAGTCGCACCAGCGACGTGTCTACATCGAAATCATAGCCCAGATGGCAATAAGAAGTCATCATAGCTGATAAACTCATGGCGTCCTCAGCAGTACTCTTCACCTTCCGACTTAAGGCGTCTGCTATCAAGTTCGCTTTACCAGGATGGTACTCAATTTCACAATCATAATCCTTGAGTAAATCCATCCATCTTCTTTGCCTCATATTCAGCTCCGCTTGGGTGAATAAGAACTTCAAGCTCTTATGGTTCGTATAGATGGTAAACGTCGTACCATACAGATAATGCCGCCAAATCTTCAAGGCGAAAATGATGGCCGCCAGTTCCAGATCATGAACTAGGTACATGGTCTCATGAGGCTTCAACTGCCTCGAAGCATAGGCCACTACGTGCTTATCTTGCATCAATATACAACCCAAACCCTGCAGTGTACAAAGCAAACCTCTTATTCTTAGAAGGAATCACCAATACAGGTGCCGTAGTCAAACGACGCTTCAATTCTTGGAAGCTTTCCTCACAAGCTTCTGAATAATAGAACGGGACTTCTGAGTCAGCTGTGTCAACGGCTTAGCGATCTTAGAAAATCCCTCGACGAAACATCGGTAATAACCCGCTAAGCCAAGGAAGCTCCGTATCTCGGGTACAGAAGTGGGTGCAGCCCACTCCATCACAGCTTCAACCTTCTTGGGATCTACAGATATCCCAGTGCTAGATATAACATGACCCAAGAATACCACACTGCTCAACCAGAACTCGCACTTGCTGAGCTTTGCATATAGCTGATGGTCCCTAAGGATCTGGAGTACCGTCCTCAAGTGCTTCACGTGTTCCTCTTCGGTCCTGGAGTAAATGAGTATATCGTCAATGAAAACAATAACGAATTGATCCAAATACGGTTGGAACACCCGTTCATCAGGCTCATAAAAACAGCTGGGGCATTTGTCACCCCGAAAGGCATGACTAAGAATTCATAGTGCCCATACCTAGTCCTGAAAGCTGTCTTCTGAACATCATCTTCTCTTACTCGAATCTGATGATACCCCGACCTCAGATCGATCTTACTGTAGAGCCTCATACCCTGCAACTGGTCAAACAAATCATCGATCCTCGGAAGTGGATACTTATTCTTCACTGTGGCTTTGTTCAGTTGTCTGTAATCGATGCACAGCCGCATCGAACCATCTTTCTTCTTAACAAATAGGACTGACGCACCCCAGGGCGATACGCTAGGGCGTATATGGCCCTTATCAAGGAGCTATTGTAACTGAATCTTTAACTACCTTAGTTCCGCTGGTGCCATCCTATATGGGACACGAGAAATGACAGACGTCCCCGGTAGTAATACAATTCCAAACTCGACCTCTCTCGTCGGTGGAAATTCGGGGATCTCTTCCGGAAAGACATCAGGAAATTCCGCCACTACGGGCACATCCTCAACCTTTAATTCTTCCCTCTTTTCAGTAATATCAACAACATAGATGAGATATCCTGTATGGCCTCGTTCCAATAATTGTGCCATCTTGACAGCAGATATCAACGGGATCTTTGAACGAGTGTCCACTGGACTCCCAAATCAGATCTGAACCGGACAGTCCTCTGCCTGCAGTTCACAACTGTCTGATACCTGTTCAGAATATCAATGCCCACAATGCAGTCAAAGTCTGACATTCCCAGAACAATCAAATCTGACCTTAGCTCGTTATCCTCAAAATAAATGAGGCCGTCATAGACAATCTGATCAGCAATCAAACTTCTTCCGACGGGTGTCGAGACTACAAGAGGTGTGGGCGACGGAGAAGTGCATATGTGGTGCCTTTCCACAAAACTTGCCGACACAAAAGAGTGTGACTCACCTGTGTCTATCAATATAAAAGCAGGGTGCGTAAATAAAAGACACGTACCCGCTATCACTTCCTCTGGAGCCGCTGTAGCCTGCTCCCTTGTCAAAGCATAAACTTGCTCCTGAGGTGGCCCCATAGGCTGACCTCCATACTGTCTCGGCATAAACGGTGGACTGTGCTGTACTGCTCTGTCCGCAGGCCTCCCCGTAGAGTTCTGTTGTCCCTCCCGATTGGGACATTGTCGAGCAAAGTGGCCCTTATTGCCACAAACATAACAACCGACGCAATCTTTCGTAGAATGTGGTTGCCCACAAATAGAGCACTGAACCTTCCCAAATCTGTCTCCTTGAGACTGTCCTCTTCCCGACGGGGCATCATTCTTACGGCTTCCTTTCCAACGATTCTCGGGCCTCTTACCACTAAACCTTGAAGCCGATGTGTTCCCCCTTGGCTTGAATTGATCACCCCTCGGCCTTAAATTATCAGAAGTAGATTTCCGAGGGGGTGCTGGAGGTGGTACGGCATCAGGATATGCACCAACTCCCAGTTGAGCTAGTTCAGCCCGTGAAAGGGCGTCATCAAAACAAGCAGGGCCATAAGTGATCACCCTGTCATACAGTTCAGGCCTCAAGCCCTTCATGAAGTTGCTTATCTTTGCTTGAGTACTTGGGGCGATGTGGGGTACATATCTGAGTAAAGAACAGTAATGAAGAGCATAATCTGACACAGGCATGTTACCTTGCTTGAGGTTAGTAAACTCATCTTCCTTAGCCTGTCATGCAGCAGCTGAAAAATAGCGGGTAAGAAACCGAGTTCTGAACAGCTTCCAATTTATTTCTTGACCCTGAGCCTCTTGCTCTATCACTATGGTCTTCCACCACATCAGCGCTTTCTTGGCCAATTAGAACTCCGCTAGCCTTATCCAGGCTGACTTAGCACAAGGAGCCGCCACAAATATCTGTTCGATCCTCTCTAACCACTCCTCAGCCTGTTCCCCTGTCTCAGTTCCTTCGAACATCGGGGGTCGGTATGTCAGGAACTGAGCCAAACTTAGCTCCCCGAGTAGTAACTGTTGCTCAGAGGGTTCTTCACCCAAGGCTGGCGGTGGTAGGGGATTGGTACGTCCAGCACTTGCATTAACACTCACCGCGTCTCCTATGTCGATATTTGCTGCCATACTGCAAGACAAGGGTTAACAACAATACCCAAAAGCAGTTCATACAATACATCGTTAGAGAAACAAAACATGTTAGTATAACATCATATACTTCATATGCAACACATGCACAAAACATGTTTAAAAGAAGCACCTAGCCAACTTATTGCTAAGGCTACCCTTCACTCATTCCCGGGTTATCTAACCACTGCTCTGATACCAATAATGTAGGGTCTTCCTATCTTAACATCATAACTAATAACATATTATGGACTAAAAATGCATTCATAACCTCTTGGGGCACCGGTTGTAGCTTTGAGCTAATAAAATTATAGGCCAAAAATAAAATTTCAAAACTTAATAATTACATTCTCGGTAATGAATGTTAAAGCTATAGAATTACACTACTACTAGAGTAGAGACTATCAAAATCCTGTATCCTATGTTCATTCATGCTCCTTTTAGCTCACTGCCTCAACCCGGCCCTTAGTCCTTTCGTCCCAAAAGTGTACCTACAGGAACAACCCATCATGAGCATGTACAACATTACTTAGCATCATAAGGTAATGGGATATAAATAAATGCTTGAAAATAATCGTAACATATAGTTCCTGGTTAATCGCATTAACCCACTTTGGTTGTCTCTGTTTCATAGTCATGCATGTAGTCATTAGTTCTTGACATAAATGATTAAAATCATTCTTCACATATATGCTCATAATTAACAATGTTATTGAGAAATGGGGATGTTTCTGGCCTTGTTATGTCCGCGGAACAATTGGCCCCCTCGCTTCGACATATAGCGGTACTGTGATTACCCCTCGCTACACCTTGATAGCGGATGTAATCTCCTCGCTAGCTATGTCAGCGGTAAGTACCTTCCTCGCTTTCCCATAACAACTACCAGTACACTCAACCATTCTCAATAACATAGTTAAACATACGTCATCATCATCATATCATAAAATCATCATCTTATAAACATCATCACCTTATAAACATCGTCATCTTGTAACATCATCATCATCTTAACTCATTATAAACATCACCATCATAAACTTACTTATCATCATCATCATCATAAACATCGTAAATACTTATACAATCATTGTGTAGTCATAGTATAGGAATGTGTTACCGTCCGATGCCCGTACGTTTCTTACGTACCTTAATTCCCAAAAAGTGAAGAAATTGGAGAACTTTATCTCCTTGATGTTGTTGGTACCTGGGATGGTTCTACACATTCGTACAAATCAATATTAGAAGCTAAACAATAGCCAAATACCAAAAATTCAACAAAAATCATCATTTTACACTTTTTAAACAGAGGCGATCGATCGCTTAAAATGTGGCGATCGATCGCCTGACTGTTCACCTCGCGGCGACCGATCGCCTGACTGTTCACCTCGCGGCGACCGATCGCTTAATTTGAGGCGATCAATCGCCTGCTGTGTAAATCGCTACTGGCCTTCGGCGATCGATCACCTCATACATGACGATCGATCGCCACCTGCTGGTGCGCGATTTTTCACCATTTCTGAGCATTTTTCAAGCTCCACTTCATACCCTTCAAACCCAAACTTTCCTACAACATAAACATCATCATAACTCACTAAAACCCACATGAAACACTTCAAAAATTATACCCCAACAACATACAATCCATACTCAAAACAAACCCACCTAAAACACTTCAAAATCATCCCATTTCAAAACTAAACATCATCAAAACTTTAGGAAGGGTTCCATACCTCTTGAAGACTCCAAATCTTAACAAAAATCCCACAAACAAAAGTTTTGTGGAGCTTTCCTTCTCCTTCCTTGCTAGATTTCGAAAATGCGGTAAATGGGTAGGGTTTGAGAGTGAGTTGGGGATTTAAGAGAGAAAATGGATAAAGTGTAGTGGGGTAAAGGGTTATGAGTTAATTAAAATTTGAACCCCAAAGTTAACATGATGTATAAAATACCCCAACATTGTATTTTAAAAGCACTTTACAAAAATGCAACAAACTTCCTCTAACTTCATATCTTCCTCATAATTAACACCCAATACAATTAAATCATGTTAACACCCCATTTTCTAACATGATAACATTCACCCTGAAATGCAACCCCGGGTCTCGCCTATCATGTGGCTAAGCATTTCAACATGATAATTAATTTCAACACATAATTCAGTTATCAACATAATTCATCATATAAACATAATTAATGCCCAGATTGCAATTAATTAATTTTGGGGCATCACATATGGATACCTCCTTGGTGTTTTAATGAAGTTTGGTTTGGATTTGAAATGGTTTTGGGTGTTTTAAAATGGATTTGTTTTGGGTTGGTATAATTTTTGGTTGGATGTTAGATTTTTGGTTGTTTAAAGGTGTTTGTTGAAGGTTTATAATCTTTTTATGTTGTTGCTTTGAAGGTATAAGTTTTGGTATGGATTGGGGAAGAAAATGGCACAAAAATGGTGGAAATCGCGTGTTCTGGTTGTGGCGATCGATCGCCAAAAATGGCCCGATCGATCGCCTCGAGCCAGTGAAGTCTGGCGATCAATCGCCATGTCAAGGCGATCGATCGGTAAGGTTCGCGATCGATCGCCTCGACACAGCGATCGATCGCCAGCAAGGGAATTTTGGGAAAATGATTATTTTTGTGGATTTTTGGATATTGGACTATTATTGGCTCCTAATATTGGTTTGTGTGAATGTGTAGAACCATCACAGGTAGCCACACAGCTTAGGAGATAAAGTCCACGATACAACACATTTTGGGACTAAGGTACGTGGTGAGACATATAAAACGTATTTATTATGCATTGAATTGGTTATGCATTATGGTTGCATACATGGTCTTAGTTATGTGTTATGGTTACATACATGGTTTGGATATGCATTTTGGTTGCATGTGTATATGGATGCATTGGTGCATGTGATTGTGAGTCGAGATTATATTCCAATGATGAGGAATACTTGCCGCCTTCATGTCGAAGCGATGATAGAATACTTGCCGCTGTCATATTATAGCGATGAAGAATATTTGCCGCAAATATGTCGAAGCGAAGGATCATGCCGCTGTCATATTATTATTGCGAGGGTTATTATGCCGCTAATATGTCGAAGCGAGGGGTATTAATGCCGCTGTCATGTAAATGCGAGGGGTATTATGCCACTGATATAATAAGACTGGAAATGGCCATTGGTATACATGGAATGGATGCATGTCATGACATACATTATTGGTATTATAATCCATTGATTATGATTGTGGTACAGGGACAACCAAAGGGAGCTTTTAAATGTATTAAATACAGGAAGTGAATCGCATTTACGGTTTATGCATTTGAATTACAATCATATTATTGTGAATATGATTTATATACATGCTCATGGTTTCGGGGTTGTTCCTGTAGGTACTTTTGGGCGGACGGGCTAAGGCGGGTTGATGCGGTGAGCCAGTGAGGAGTGCTTTTGGCATAGCAGGCTTAATTCTTTTGTATAGTCTCTACTATGAGTAGTGTAAAGCTATATGATTAACATTCAATTGGTTGGGAATGTAATTAATCCCTTTTGGGAAATCTTATTTTGGCCTGTTTTCTTAACGGCTCAAGGCATCAACACGAACTTTATATTCTTAGATGCATGTTTAGCTCTATTTACTCCTTTAATCCGCACTTAAGGAACTAGGGTCCTTACATTAGTGGTATCAGAGCCAGGTTAGAGAACCCGGGAACGAGTGAAGGGTAGCCTTAGCATGGTTTGCTAGGTGTTTACATTTGGGCATGTTTATTCATGTGGCGCATATCTGTGTATACAATTGTTATACTAACATGTTATTTATCATTTATGTTATCTAGCGGTGTAGCATATATATTGTTTGGAATTGTTGTTAACCCTTGTGTTACAGTATGGCGGCTATGAACTTGGGGAACCTCAATGAAGAGGTAGGGGACGTAGGCAGTGTGAATGCTAGCATTGGTCAGACAAATCCTTTGCCTCCGCCTGCTGTGGGAGTAGAACCAGTGGCTCAGTTGTTACTACCTGGGGAGCTTAGTCTTACTCAGTTTCTGACTTTCCACCCGCCCATGTTTGAGGGGACAGAGACAGGGGAAGAGGCAGAAGAGTGGCTAGAGAGATTGGAACAGATATTTGTGTTTGCGCCGTGTGCTAGGACGACATGGTTGAGCTGGCAGAATTCCAACTGGCAAAGAAGTCTTCTATGTGGTGGAAGACGACTGTGATGGAGTTGAGGGCCCAAGGTATGGTGATTGACTGGACCTTATTTAGAACCCGGTTTCTAAACCAGTACTTCTCTGCTGCTGCTAGACAAACCAAGGAGGATGAATTTACTAATCTGAAGCAAGGGGGCATGACGGTATCGGATTATTCCATGCATTACTCATCATTGTTGAGGTATGTTCCCCATATCGCAACAAACAGGCATGCCAAGATGAGGCACTTTCTGAAGGGGCTACGACCGGAACTATTTGACCGGGTTATTTCCAACAACCCGACATCTTTTGATGATGCGCTTGTTAGAGCGGAGTTAGTAGAGATAGGGGTGAGTGCTTATCCTGACGCCGTACCCCCACCAGTTCCATCACAAAGATCTACATCTGAGAATCTGAGGCCCCGAGGAGGATCTTTTAAGTCACGGGGGACTCCTTCTTTTTCCCGATTTAGCGGAAAGCGGCCGGATAACCGGAAGCAAGGAGACCGGAGGGGTGGTGCATCTACTTTTGGGGGACCAACTCAAGCCAGTAGAGTTGGAGATGTTAAGTGCCACTTTTGCGGAGGGCCGCATTTGATGTTTGATTGTTCTGCGTGCTACATATGTGGCAAGCCGGACCACATTGCTCGGCGTTGTCCCAATCGGGAAGGACAGATGGACCTTAGGGAAGGTCGAGGGAGGTTTTCTAGTGGGACGGTACAACAGAGGCAACCGATGGTGCTTCGACATATGGGAGGACAGGCGGTGGGGACACCTCAGGGACAGGTCTATGTACTGAGCAGCGAGCAGGCCGATGCAGCTCCAGAGGATGTGATAGCTGGTACGTGCCTCTTACTTACATATTCCGCCTTTATTTTGATAGACACAGGTGCTTCGCACTCCTTTGTGTCTGTGGACTTTGTGGAGAGACATCATATGTGCACGTCTCCGTTACCCACGTCTCTATTGGTCTCGACACCCACCGGAAAGAAAGTTGTTGTTGATCAGTTTCTGATGGACTGCCTAATTTATTTTGAGGGCAATGAGATAAAGGCAGATTTGATTGTTTTGGGTATGTCAGACTTTGATTGCATTGTGGGCATCGACATTCTGAACAGATATCAGGCAGTGGTAGATTGCCGGCAGAGGACAGTTCGGTTCAGATCTGTTATGGGGATTCAGTGGACTTTCTATGGTAACGGTTCTCGTGCGAAGATTCCGTTGATTTTAGCAATCAAAATGTCCCAATTGTTGGAGCGTGGACACACGAGCTATCTTATTTATGTCGTGGACACGACCAGAAAGATTAAAGAGTTGAGGGTAGAGGATGTGCCCGTGGTATCAAAGTTTGCTGATGTGTTCCCAGAGGAGATTCCAGGATTCCCACCGGCTAGGGAAGTGTTGGGATTGAGTTATTTCCAAAAGGGATTAATTACATTCCCAACCAATTGAATGTTAATCCTATAGCTTTACACTACTCCTAGAGTAGAGACTATGCAAAAGAATTAAGCCTGCTATGCCAAAAGAACTCCTCACTAGCTCACCGCATCAACCCGCCTTAGCCCGTCCGCCCAAAAGTACCTACAGGAACAACCCCAAAACCATGAGCATGTATATAAACCATATTCACAATAATATGATTGTAATTCAAATGCATAAACCGTAAATACGATTCACTTCCTGTGTTTAATACATTTAAAGGCTCCCTTTGGTTGTCCCTGTACCACATTCATAATCAATGAATTATAATACCAATAATGTATGTCATGGCACGCATCCATTCCATGTATACCAATGGCCATTTCCAGTCTTATTATATCAGTGGCATAATACCCCTCGCGTTTACATGACAACGGCATTAATACCCCTCGCTTCGACATATTAGCGGCATAATATCCCTCGCAATAATAATATGACAGCGGCATGATCCTTCGCTTAGACATATTTGCGGCAAATATTCTTCATCGCTATAATATGACAGCGGCAAGTATTCTATCATCGCTTCGACATGAAGGCGGCAAGTATTCTTCATCACTGGAATATAATCTCGACTCACAATCACATGCACCAATGCATCCAATATACACATGCAACCAAAATGCATATCCAAACCATGTATGCAACCATAATGCATAACTAAGACCATGTATGCAACCATAATGCATAACCAGTTCAATGCGTAATAAATACATTTTACCGTCCGATGCCTGTACGTCTCACTACGTACCTTAGTCCCAAAATGTGTTGTGTCGTGGACTTTATCTCCTAAGTTGTGTGGCTACCTGAGATGGTTCTACACAATCATACAAACCAATATTAGAAGCCAATTTATGAACCAATACCAAAAATCCCACAAAATAACCAAAAACACACATTTTAGCATCTCGCGATCGATAGCTGTGAAGCTCCGATCGATCGCGAGGTCCAGCAGCCAAGAATGCCAAAATCTGGCGTTAGGCGATCGATCGCCATTTTTGAGGCGATCGATCGCTCGCCTCACCGATCGATCACCCCAACTTGGCGATCGATCGCCAAATGTTATATTTTGCCACTGCCTGCGCGCGATCGATCGTTCCGTTTTGGGCGATCGATCGCCGTGACCTGCAACATGAAAAAATCGCCATTTTTCAACCTTAAACCTTCCCAATCCATTCCAACTCAAATACCAAACCAACAACAACATCAAAACACCATAAACCTTTAATATAAACACTAACAACACCAAAAAATCCAACACTCAACCAAAAAATAATACCAACCCAAAACAAACCCATTTTAAAACAACCAAAACCATTTCAAATCCAAACCAAACTCCATTAAAACACCAAGGAGGTATCCATACCTCTTGAGGACTCCAAATCTCACAATAAATCCCACAAACCAAGTTTTTGCAAGGATTTCTCCTCCACTTTTTAAGCCAAAACGAAAATGGAGAAGGGTTAGGGTTGGGAGAGTGAATTGGGGATTTGGTAAAGTGATGGGTGAGGTGGGGGTATTGGGGTTAAAGGTTTAATTAAAATTGTACCCCAACAATTAACATGATGTACAAAATACCTCAACATGATATTTTAAAAGCATTTTACCAAAATGCACCAAAACCCCAATTAAATCCATGCTTTACCATATAATTATCAACAATCACAATAACAACATGATAACCCCCAAATCCCAACATGCATAACATGCACCCTGAAATGCATCCCCGGGTCACGCCTACCATGTGACTAAGCATTTCTCCAAGATAATGAATTCCAACACATAATTTAATTATCACCATTAATAATCACATAAACATAATTAATGCCCCATTTGCATATAATTATTTCGGGGATATCACAGGAGTTAAAGGAGCAACTGCAGGAGCTCCTTGACAAAGAATATATACGCCCTAGTGTATCGCCTTGGGGCGCACCGATTCTCTTTGTGAAGAAGAAGGATGGTTCGATGCGTTTGTGCATCGATTACCAGCAACTGAATAAGGCCACGGTGAAGAACAAGTACCCTCTCCCAAGGATTGATGATTTATTTGATCAGTTGTAGGGTACTAAGCTTTATAGCAAGATTGACTTGAGGTCAGGTTACCACCAGATTCGGGTCAGAGAGGAGGATGTTCAGAAGATAGCGTTTCGGACTTGGTATGGGCACTACGAGTTCTTAGTGATGCCGTTCGGTGTGACGAACGCCCCTGCTGTCTTTATGAGCTTGATGAACCAGGTGTTCCAACCCTATCTGGATCAGTTCGTCATTGTGTTTATTGACGACATACTCATCTACTCCCGGAGTGAGGAAGAGCACGTGAAACATTTGAGGACAGTGCTCCAGATCCTCAGAGATCACCAGTTATATGCCAAGCTCAGCAAGTGTGAGTTTTGGTTGAGCAGTGTAGTGTTTTTGGGGCATGTCATATCTAGCAGTGGGATATCGGTGGATCCGAGGAAGATTGAGGCTGTGATGGAGTGGGCTGCACCCACTTCTGTGCCCGAGATACGGAAGCATCGATTGACCACGGCGCCTGTGCTAGTGATTCCTACGGAGAACAAGAGATTTGTTCTGTATAGTGACGCATCACTACAGGGCTTGGGTTGCGTATTGATGCAAGATAAGCATGTGGTAGCTTATGCATCGAGGCAGTTGAAGCCGCATGAGGCTAGATACCCAGTCCATGATTTGGAGTTGGCGGCTATTATCTTTACCCTGAAGATTTGATGGCATTATTTGTATGGTACATCTTTTACCATATATACGGATCATAAGAGCCTGAAATTCTTGTTTACTCAGTCGGAGTTGAATATGCGTCAGAGGAGATGGATGGATTTACTCAAGGACTATGACTGTGAAATTGAGTACCATACGGGAAAAGCAAACTTGACAGCAGACGCCTTGAGTCGGAAGGTGAAGAGTACTGCTGAGGATGCCATGTATTTGTCGGCTATGATGATTTCTTACTGCCATCTGGACTATGATTTTGATGCAGATACATCGCCGGTACGGGTATCGACTTTATTGGCAGAGCCGAACATTTATGAGAATATCAGGAGAGCCCAGAAGATGGATGATGAGGTTCAGAGATGGTCATCATTGGCACGTCAAGGACAGCCATCAAAGTTCAGAGTGGCTGAGGATGGTTCTCTGAGACTTGGTAACCGATGGGTAGTTTCGTGTACGTCGGAGTTGCGTAGAGGAATCTTGGAGCGAGCTCATAGTAGCCGATTTTGTATCCACCCAGGAGGGATAAAATGTATAAGGATCTTTGTGATCAATTTTGGTGGAAACGGATGAAGCGTGATGTGATCACTTTTGTCAAGAGGTGTTTGATCTGCCAGCAGGTTAAGGCAGAGAGGCAGAGACCTGGTGGCGAGCTAAGGAGCTTAGAGATACCGGAATGGAAGTGGAGCACATATCTATGGACTTTGTGACCCACTTGCCGATGACTACTTTGGGTTGTGATGCCATCTGGGTGATCATTGATAGGCTGACGAAGGTAGCTCACTTCATTCCCTACAGTATGACGTACACTTACTTGAGGATGGCTCAGTTGTATGTTCGGGATATAGTGAGACTTCACGGGATTCCAGTGTCTATTGTATCTGACAGAGATCCACGGTTCACATCTAATTTCTGGGGAGGTCTTCAGTCAGCTTTGGGTACTGAGGTGAGGTTGAGCACAGCATATCATCCCCAGATGGATGGTCAGACCGAGCGTACTATACAGACGCTCGAGGGCATGCTACGGGCTTGTGTATTGGAGTTTGATGCCTCATGGCAAGATTCTTTGGCCTTGGTAGAGTTCTCTTACAATAATAGCAATCAGGCGAGTATTCAAAGGCTCCGTTTGAGGCTCTGTATGGTAGGCGTTGTAGGTCGCCTTTGTACTGGGATGAGTTGACCAGTAAAGCAGTAGGAGGACCAGAACTTATTCGGGAAATGGAGGATAAGATAAAGGTTATCCGTCAAAAAATGAAGGCCGACCAGGACAGACAGGCAGCCTATGCAAATAAACGGCGGAAGCCGTTGGAGTTTCAGTTGGGAGACAGAGTCTTTTTGAAGAATACTTGCCGCCTTCATGTCGAAGCGATGATATAATACTTGCCGCTGTCATATTATAGCGATGGAGAATATTTGCCGCAAATATGTCGAAGCGAAGGATCATGCCGCTGTCATATTATTATTGCGAGGGATATTATGCCGCTAATATGTCGAAGCGAGGGGTATTAATGCCGCTGTCAGGTAAAAGCGAGGGGTATTATGCCACTGATATAATAAGACTGGAAATGGCCATTGGTATCATAAGGTAATGTCATATAAATAAATGCATGAAAATAATCGTAACATATACTTCCTTGTTAATCGCATTAACCCACTTTGGTTGTCCCTGTTTCATAGTCATGCCTGTAGTCATTAGTTCTTGACATAAATGATTAAAATCATTCTTCACATATATGCTCATAATTAACAATGTTATTGAGAAATGGGGATGTTTCTGGCCTTGTTATGTCCGCGGAACAATTGGCCCCCTCGCTTCGACATATAGCTGGTACTGTGATTACCCCTCGCTACACCTTGATAGCGGATGTAATCTCCTCGCTAGTTATGTCAGCGGTAAGTACCTTCCTCGCTTTCCCATAACAACTACCAGTACACTCAACCATTCTCAATAACATAGTTAAACATACGTCATCATCATCATATCATAACATCATCATGTTATAAACATCATCATCTTATAAACATCATCATCTTATAAACACCGTCATCTAGTAACATCATCATCTTGTAAACATCATCATCTTAACTCATCATAAACATCACCATCATAAACTTACTTATCATCATCATCATCATCATAAAATCGTAAATACTTATACAATCATTGTGTAGTCATAGTATAGGAATGTGTTACCGTCCGATGCCCGTACGTTTCTTACGTACCTTAATTCCCAAAAAGTGGAGAAATTGGAGAACTTTATCTCCTTGATGTTGTTGGTACCTGGGATGGTTATACACATTCATACAAATCAATATTAGAAGCTAAACAATAGCCAAATACCAAAAATTCAACAAAAATCATCATTTTACACTTTTTAAACAGCGGCGATCGATCGCTTAAAATGTGGCGATCGATCGCCTGACTGTTCACCTCGCGGCGATCGATCGCTTAATTTGAGGCGATCGATCGCCTGCTGTGTAAATCGCTTCCGGCCTTCGGCGATCGGTCGCCTCATACATGGCGATCGATCGCCACCTGCTGGTGCGCGATTTTTCACCATTTTTGAGCATTTTTCAAGCTCCACTTCATACCCTTCAAACCCAAACTTTCCTACAACATAAACATCATCATAACTCACTAAAACCCACATGAAACACTTCAAAAATTATACCCCAACAACATACAATCCATACTCAAAACAAACCCACCTAAACACTTCAAAATCATCCCATTTCAAAACCAAACATCATCAAAACTTTAGGAAGGGTTCCATACCTCTTGAAGACTCCAAATCTTAACAAAAATCCCACAAACAAAAGTTTTGTGGAGCTTTCCTTCTCCTTCCTTGTAGATTTCAAAAATGGGGTAAATGGGTAGGGTTTGAGAGTGAGTTGGGGATTTAAGAGAGAAAAAGGATAAAGTGTAGTGGGGTAAAGGGTTATGAGTTAATTAAAATTTGAACCCCAAAGTTAACATGATGTATAAAATACCCCAACATTGTATTTTAAAAGCACTTTACAAAAATGCAACAAACTTCCTCTAACTTCATATCTTCCTCATAATTAACACCCAATACAATTAAATCATGTTAACACCCCATTTTCTAACATGATAACATTCACCCTGAAATGCAACCCCGGGTCTCGCCTATCATGTGACTAAGCATTTCAACATGATAATTAATTTCAACACATAATTCAGTTATCAACATAATTCATCATATAAACATAATTAATGCCCAGATTGCAATTAATTAATTTTGGGGCATCACATATGGATACCTCCTTGGTGTTTTAATGAAGTTTGGTTTGGATTTGAAATGGTTTTGGGTGTTTTAAAATGGATTTGTTTTGGGTTGGTATAATTTGTGGTTGGATGTTAGATTTTTGGTTGTTTAAAGGTGTTTGTTGAAGGTTTATAATCTTTTTATGTTGTTGGTTTGAAGGTATAAGTGTTGGTATGGATTGGGGAAGAAAATGGCACAAAAATGGTGGAAATCGCGTGTTCTGGTTGTGGCGATCGATCGCCACAAATGGCGCGATCGATCGCCTCGAGCCAGTGAAGTCTGGCGATCGATCGCCATGTAAAGGCGTCGATCGGTAAGGCTCGCGATCGATCGCCTCGACACAGCGATCAATCGCCAGCAAGGGAATTTTGGGAAAATGATTATTTTTGTGGATTTTTGGATATTGGACTATTATTGGCTTCTAATATTGGTTTGTGTGAATGTGTAGAACCATCACAGGTAGCCACACAGCTTAGGAGATAAAGGCCACGATACAACACATTTTGGGACTAAGGTACGTGGTGAGACATATAAAACGTATTTATTACGCATTGAATTGGTTATGCATTATGGTTGCATACATGGTCTTGGTTATGTGTTATGGTTGCATACATGGTTTGATATGCATTTTGGTTGCATGTGTATATGGATGCATTGGTGCATATGATTGTGAGTCGAGATTATATTCCAATGATGAAGAATACTTGCCGTCTTCATGTCGAAGCGATGATAGAATACATGCCGCTGTCATATTATAGCGATGAAGAATATTTGCCGCAAATATGTCGAAGCGAAGGATCATGCCGCTATCATATTATTATTGCGAGGGATATTATGCCGCTAATATGTCGAAGCGAGGGGTATTAATGCCGCTGTCATGTAAATGCGACGGGTATTATGCCACTGATATAATAAGACTGGAAATGGCCATTGGTATACATGGAATGGATGCATGTCATGACATACATTATTGGTATTATAATCCATTGATTATGATTGTGGTACAGGGACAACCAAAGGGAGCTTTTAAATGTATTAAATACAAGAAGTGAATCGCATTTACGGTTTATGCATTTGAATTACAATCATATTATTGTGAATATGATTTATATACATGCTCATGGTTTCGGGTTGTTCCTGTAGGTACTTTTGGGCGGACGAGCTAAGGCGGGTTGATGCGGTGAGCCAGTGAGGATTGCTTTTGGCATAGCAGGCTTAATTATTTTGTATAGTCTCTACTCTAGGAGTAGTGTAAAGGTATAGGATTAACATTCAATTGGTTGGGAATGTAATTAATCCCTTTTGGGAAATCTTATTTTGGCCTGTAATCTTAACGGCTCAAGGCATCAACACGAACTTTATATTCTTAGATGCATGTTTAGCTCTATTTATGCCTTTAATCCATACTTAAGGAACTAGGGTCCTTACATATTTGACTCAGGAGCATCGTATTCATATTGTGATCTTGAGGCTACACCACTACAAGAGACTATATCAGTATTCACACTAGCTGGTAGATTTATTCTATCCAGTCATGAGCTACCGGGCTACTATAGAGTTTTTCCATGGTGTAATGGTTTCGACCGTATTATGGCTTGAAGTGGAATTTCTATGGTCGAGGGCTAAAATCCTGTTAGTATATGCTATGGAAATGTTTCGGTTGCTATCATTGGGAAATAAGGGATATTTGATATATACAGTTGATGGTACATAGAAAGAGCCGATACAACAACAACAACTAAGCCTTTAAATCCCAATGAATTGGGGTAGGCTATATGAACAATAGAGAGAATCAAGTCGGGTCGGACACATGCGTCAGTTTCTCCAAACGCTTCTATCAATCAACATATATTCTGTAATCCCCTTGCACTCCAAATCTTTGCGTATAACTTTGAGCCAAGTCTTCTTCGGTCGAACTCTCGCTCTCGTGAACTGGCCGAAATCCATGGACTCCACTCGACGCACAGGTGCACTGTTGGGCCTACGTCGAACATGACCAAACCAGTGTAAGCGGCTTTCTTGCATCTTCTCTTCTATATAAGCTACACCTACTTCAACTCGAATTTACTGATGTATTTCCAAAGGAGATACCATGTTTTCCACCGGATCGATTTCAGCATTGAATTGATGCCAGGAACAACTCCAATTTCTAAAACATAGTATAAAATGACACCGATAGAATTAAAAGAGTTGAATGAACAATTACAAGGTATTCCCGATAAAGGTTATATACGTCCGATTATGTCACCAAGGGAGCACCAATACTGTTTGTAAAAAGGGAAGATGATACGATGAGAAAGTGTATCGATGATAGACAACTTAATCGGGTTACTGTCAAGAATAAGTACCCATTGTCTAGAATCGATGATTTACTTGATAAACTTCAGGGAACTTCAGTTTATTCAAAGATGGATCTTCACTCTGGTTACCATCAACAGTATTTATGGATTTGATGAACAGAGTGTTCAGAAATTTCTTAGATAGATTTGTAATTGTATTCATCGATGACATATTGTTATATTAAAAATCCAAGAAGGACCATGATCGTGATTTATTAAACATTAAATTTCCAGTGTAACGTGATTATACCGTAAGTGCACGGTTGTCAAGTTTTAGTAAAGTGAATTTAAGAAAATGTTGTGGATCTCACATGGACTATTAGTAAGTACCAAATTCCTTTAGTTTAACTATATTTAAGCTACAAATATTTATACAATTTTATACTATAGTAACTAAGAACAATATCCAAATTAACAAGCAATAAAGAGTGAGGAAATCAGTAGAGACAACTTGTAAGGACCCCCGTGCCCTTAACCTGTTATTAGTGTATTACTCCATTCCATTAGTGCATACAATCGTATTATCATGGGAAGAAAACCATATACAAGTATAAGATCATATACCCTCTATAAAATTTCTTGCATTAGAACCCCATAATATTCAACTTCCCCAACCAAAGCCACTTGCATAGTATGCACCCTAATAATACACTAACATACTCTCAGTCCATTTAGCAATTCCGTATTTAATTGCATGCAACCATAAATGAAGAGAGAAAACAATGCCCAATTATACATTCCATATACACGTAAAAAAGTACTCACATGAGAGCACCCAATGAATAATCGTGTATCTAATGTATAAAATACTCTACCAGATACCGTTATTGGTACTTCAATCCTGGAAGCACCTCTCAAGCACAACTCAATCTCAACTCTGGATCTATGTACTTATTCAACCAGCTCTGGTACCTCGATCCTGGAAGTACCTTTAATCAACAGCCCGAGCTCAACTCCAAAGCTGCTGCTACACCTGTATCACCTGCCCCAACAGAGACAGCCCTCACACGAGGTGGGCATACCAATACCAACAATCCAATAATCATAATATTACAGTTCATAATTTACAGAATGTAAATGCCATGACTTTAAATGATACTCCCTGGATGTTATTATCCTCATCCGGGATCCCCTGATTGTCCCTGTTCTCAAAATAACCAAACCATTAAATTCTCAAGAGCCAGTTGATCATTTCATTGATAAACTAAAATCATTCCTACTATACCAGTTCCACAATCAAATATGATTTAAATCATCAAATAGGGTACCATAGATATCACATGTATCTAGCCAATGATTCCATAGTTCTATATCATAGCTCGCTCTACAATAGCGGCATTTTAACCCCACGCACGCTCAACAATAGCGGCGTCATAACCAATGGTCGTTCAACGGCGACAACATCCCAAACATTGCTCGCTCGAAAACGGCACCATATAATTCCCAATGTATGTTCACTTATCACATTTACCATATACCATGTATTTCATTATTCATTTATTGCCAGTACCATGTTCCATGTATTTCAATACACCTTTATTGCAAATAACACATACATGCATTTCACAGTTGCAACATTATAATAGGCTATGCTTGTACGTTATACGTACCTTATAATCCCGTAGTTCGAGTCCGAACTCGCCTGAGTTCACGACCCGATGAATTATGTGCTAACACATAAATAACTCACAATTAAACATAGGCATGCAATCACGTGCTCAAGCACGTTCACAATTCCCAAACATATCGTCCATTCATGACGATTACAAAAATAAAAGCCCCCCGGCTAAGCATGCATAATACCCAAAATATTCCATTTTATAAGTTTAAAAGATAGCCAAAAACCCAACCGAGAATTCCGATATATTAAATTTTGGCTCCAACCAATCCATTTAAAAGTATAGCATTCTCATTGGAATGTAGACATTGTCCTGGAAACGGGTTACTTAAACCTCGAATCCAAAATCTTGACATTTTTCCAAAATTTCCAAAAAAATAAACTCATACGGGCGGCGATCGATCGCCACTTTCAGTGCCATCGATCGCCCCTGTCCAGTGGGCAAAATCGCCTTCTCGCGATCGATCGCCTACATGCTCGTGATCGATCGCCTATACCACGCGATCGATCGCCTGCACTGTTCATCGTCACCCAAAAATGAACGGCTCGTCGCGATCAATCGCCCATCCTCGGCGATCGATCGCCAACTGCGATTTTCCAAAAAATTCGAGCTTCCATGGTGTTTTTCACACCCAAACTCAAAACCAACACCCCATACACCTTCAACACCTCAAAGGCACCATTTAAAACCAATATAAACTCCAAAAACTCAACTTGGATTTTTAACCAAAAAAAATCCCCAAATTCCATATACAATTCAAAACCCAACCAAACTCTACAATACTACTACCAAATCGAAGACAAGGACGAGGGGAAGATTAATACCTGATTATCTTCGAGAAAATCGGCTCCCGAGCCAATCTACCAATGATTTTTCCCATCAAGGGAGAAGAGGGGAAATGGGGGGAGGGTTTGAGCGTAGAGAGAGAGGGGAGGGTTCCGTGCCAAATGACGGAATACCGAGTCTACTTGGTATATATAGTACCAAAACTCCAAAATACCAATCCCTCCACAAATACATCATGACTCATTAAAAATCATCTGTTTTCAATAATTACCTCCCCAACTCTAATTCTATTACCAGCCCCAGTACAAAGTACTCCGGACTCCAAATCCCACCAAAGACCAAATTCCAAGGTTATCACCACGACGAGAATACAATCTCATCCCTTGGATCCAATGACTCCAAATACCGGATTTAAATCCCCGGGAGTCCCAATAGCGCAATTAATTCACAATTGCCACAATTGAAATCCATAAAGGATCATTACCACACCGGGATTAACACCATTAATCCATGGGCATCACAATTATCCCCCACTAATAAAATTTCGTCCCCGAAATTTTCACGGCGTACTCCACGTATTGCCGAGATTACAAAAATCAAAACGGATTCGCATCGTCGAATCATGAACATGTCATGAACGACACATCCAACGCGAGGTCACCGGCCTCGCACCAAAACTTGGAATGGGATAAACCTCCCACACCATCACAATCGCGACAGAACGTCAACATACCTCAATGCTAACAATCCCAAGAGCAGTCAGCCAAACTTAACTGCGAACCAAACAAATTATTCCCGATTCCAAAAAAAAAAAATAGATATCGCCTCGATGATATCTCTACGATTTAGCCTACGATGTTAACCATACATCGTTACCCAGGAAACCACCAGTACACTACAGTGTACTTATACCAAATCCGGTTCCCGCTTTCCAAATCCATCTCCATCAAAGGAGTGGTTGCACCACATTGCAACACGGATTGGGCCACAACACGGCCCCGATCAACACGAAACACATCTCCAAAGATGTCTACATCTGTGTGTTCCAAGAAAACACATCTTGGTCCATACACACTATTGAGACTCTACAAGATCTCAAGTTCCTGAAAGGACATGCAAGAACAATCAATTGCATTCCCGCCACCCGTGTCAACCACGACACCCAATAAATCCAAAACATGGCCATCCCTCATTTACCCTAGGATTCAACGATCCCAACACAGGGATGTTATCAATTTACCCAGAAATGAATTACCATGGCCTAAAAATAGGACAATCCCTCCTCAGGGGAGGCCAACCAACCTTCACGATCATTCCTCAGAACACATCGTGCCATCGAGATTACCAATCTCAAAGTGCCACAATCTCATACCGGAGATTCATTCATCCAAGCATACTAACCCGATGCTCGACGAGGACTAAAATAAATGTTGGCATTCGTATAAACCCTGGTATACATGCCTAAGTACCAATACAACATGCATACTCAATGCAATCGACTCGGGTATCTCCAATCATACCCAAAGCCCCAAAAACAACTGTCAATCCTCAATCATTCTCACTCCACGGATAATGATGGTTGACAAACAAAAAAGGGTGTGATTTCAACATCAACACCACACAAACCAAAACAACGAATCTCCCAAAAGATTCAACTGGTAGGTATATCAATACCGCCTTCCTCACAAGGAAAGTGTCATGAATCCATGACCCTCCAACCTCGAACCACTGTTCGGAAAACCTGGATATATTTATACCAAAATATATTCCGGAACCCAAAAATACACAACTGGCTAGAATAGTGCATCAATGCCACTATTATCAAACCGAAACTCGTATACATCACGTATACTCATTATAATAATGCTCTGTACTAATGCCATAGTACTCCATAAACCTTGAGCATCTCTCAGAGACGCCTCCTCGTACGTCTTACCGAAAATATAAAGTCATTACCCAGTCCATCATTAGTAATGATTACCATGACTGATTTACAATCAACCCACGATCGATACCAGCTGTCTCCATGACAGTACAATCCAAATCTCTCAAAGAGATAAAATCAATATAGTAGTGTTACCCCACTAGCTATATCCCACAATTCCAATTGTGACTCCCGTCGCATTCCATATGCAAGGATGCTCAACCAGAGCTAACAAAGACTTGCCGACACTCACGTTGGTGATCCCAACAGAATTGAGTGGTCCTGGTATGAGTCCCTCGAAACATTTGACGTACAAACGTCCCCGTGAGGTATTCCCTGCCTCAAACATCATGCCACATAGAGACTACAAGAGTCTACCATAAACCCTCATCGTATCACCGTACGATTTATTAAACTCAGTTCCAGCGAGCAGTGTAATGGCCCAACAAGCACACTATATCACTGCAACAATACCTGGCTAGCAATATGCTGCCCCCATAGGGTTGTACCAAACCTATCAACATGCAACACGTCCCATCCCGGTATACCATACCATACAAACCATTAGAGTTGTGGGTCATTACCCAATATATCTCAAAAATACCAAGCATAATGGACATCCCGGTGTCTTTGCTCAACCACAAATTAATCCTAATCCCGTAGGATTTATTCCACACCCTCAGGGTGGGTGTAACCATGACTACCACACATCACAACGACAAGCGAGTAGTTTCCTCAATGAATACTCTTACCACCAATCACTTGGCATTAGCCATCCCAACGAGTATACCCAAAGGTATCACTACTCAAAAATATTTACTTCTATTACATGGTGCGGTACTCTCACCGGTACAATGCATCCAATAATCCATCGAGCAACTTGCTCGGCGTAACACTCTCATCAACTAGTGACCCAGACACTACCATGTGCTCATCAATGGCACTCAAACCATATGATTAAATACGTACACCCAGATGTATTATTCATCAAAACGACGCTACACGTCTACATAGAACATCCACTATGTCATCGTCATCCCGTGACGGTATATGTCAACATATGACATCCAAATAACTGATCGCTATTATTTTAAACAGTATTTTGCAGTGTAGCGATTGTGTACCGCAAGTGCACGGTGTCAAGTTTTAGTATAATGATATGAAAAGTACGGATTGTCGAACCCACGAGGACTAGGAAATAATTACCAAACTCCACTAGTTTAACTATATTTAGTCTACGATAACTGGTTGTGATTAATTAACTAAATTGACTAATGAACTCAAGATTAACCCAAAAACACAAGAACGAATAAGAATAAAATCAGAAGAAACAATTATCAAGACTTTCGGTTCACCTAAGTAATCCCCCACAATTCACCTATTAGTTAAGAATTGAATTCAAACAATCTAAGGTGACGAGTTTTCCAAATTTATCCAATATACTCTCTCGAGTTATATTAAACCTAATATCAAATTGCAGTAAGTCACTCTCGTGTACTTATTTAACAACACAATATTGTATTAAGATCCGTGAAAACTTCTAGCTTTCGATTACTAGATATCTATAGCTATCACACGTGTATTTGACTTCATCTCTCGATATCAGTCTGAAATCCACGGCGTAAATCACTATATCGAATCACAATTTTATCTCTCGATCTCGATTGTAATTTAAATATCATTCAAAGATGTCCAAACCCTTAAAAGCATGAAGAACAATGATCTAAGCACTTAGATAATAAGAATCAATCAAAAACATTCAATTAAAATCATGGGTTCATACAAAGGATCCCCTAAGTCTTGATAACAAACCTAGCCGACAATCTCCATCAAATAACAATGCATAAACATGTTTTGAAACATTCTAAACATTAAAATCTAATGAAAATATAGAACTAAAGTTAGAAATACGGAAATAACGAGAGGCGTTGACTCCTTGCGTTGCTCCGTCGTCCCGTCTCTTCCGATGCGTCTCTTCTTCAATGGTTATGGTGTATGGATGGTTGGAGAGGATGATGGGTGATGGTGGCTGAGTATGTAGGGTTAATTATGAGCCAAAAAGTCCCAAAAACGTCCATAATAATCCATATTTATGGTAGGAGGAGTTTCACCAAGTTTGGACACCAAAAAACCAAGATGGAAACAAAATCCCGAATTTTTCGAGTCTAGGCGATCGATTGCCTCAAATGAGGCGATGGGTCGCCTCTGGCTACTGGCTGGAGGCGATCGATTGCCTCATTTGAGGCGATGGGTCGCCTCCCCTATTTTCTGCAAATTACGATTTTGCCCCTCATTTTTCAGCTTTGCTCAGTTTGGTCCTTTTTCATCATTTTAAGCCTATTTCCTCAACTTTTATGCATTTAGCCCTGGATTCCTGAAATATACAAATATAAACCAAAAAGAGTAATATTTTCCAAGAATCACTACAAAAACGCCCCTAATCTTATATCAAATTAAGTGTAAAAATCACACTTATCAACTCCCCCAAACTTAAACTTGATCGTCTCGAGCAAGAAATAAGATCAAACAGTCAAGTTCAACATTGAAGATTCAAATGAACCAATTCATAGTCAATCATGTAGCTCAGATATCTCACTTACTGACAAACAAAAATAAATCAGAAAGTTTAACAAGTTGTGTTTTCTCCTAGATCAAACAACATGTCTCCGAATCAGAACGTGCGTGTGTGCTATTGTCACTTTCAAGTTCCATGCAAATTTCATAGATCAAATCATGCTAGTCAATGAAAAGTAAGATTATCCTTGAGCACCCTATAGTCCTATTTTCAAACACTTCTCCACTAATGTAGTCATTCCCTAGACTTGGATCAATAGGTCTTTTTAAGCTTGTAGCGTTAGGCCTAGGTGTTTGGCTTCAAAGAAAGGATAGGATAGCACAAAGAAGAGAGTATAAGCATGTAATGTTCATTGTTAGCACAACTTGAGCTTCTCTTCTTTTTCTCTTTTAGCCTTGGCCACTTTGGGTCTTAGTTGGATAAATTTTTTTTTTTTTTCTCAAGGCTTTTTCTATTCTTTTCTTTTCTCATTCATCATCTTTCTTTACAATAAGCTCATCAAAATATAGCAATTCATGTGCATCTAATGAGAATTATTATACTCCCTTAGGTGAAGATAAAAAATTCAATTTAGGCTCATTTGGGTGGGTATAATGAGTTTGCCAAAGAATGTTGAATGGGGGCTAATAGTATGTTAAACATACTCCATTCTTTTTCAATTAGGCTCAAATTAGGATACTAGAGATTGATGTAAACATGGTAAGCTTGAAAGGCTCAAACGGTCCAAAGATCGCCTAGATCATCTCCTAATCAAGTTCATGACTATAAAATTTCGCCTTGAAGTGTCATCATCAAATAGTTTCTAAGGTACTCTAAGATGCTCAAACACAATTCATCAAGTTCACAAAGATTATTACTACTACAAATGCAATTCACAAGATTATGACTCAAATGTGCTCAAAATATTCCTCATTTTTGACATGCCACTCAAAACAAGATATTCACAAACAAGTCTTACAATCATCAAAACTCAAGTTGACATGCATAGTGAGACTAATATCATCATGGAATAGAGACCACTACTATGATTTATTCTTATCTTACTAATTGAACTCATTTTCAAGAAATTTTTTTTTTTTTGTTGGTGCTCAAGAAACGATCAATTTCCAAATAAGAAGCATGACACAGTAATGCACTCCCCCAAACTTAATTCATGCATTGTCCTCAATGTAATAGGCATGAAAAATGAGACAAAGCATTTACCGTTGACAACGACCGTCAGTGATCGTTGTCCAATTCCGCGTCAGCTCGTGGGGCATAGTGTTGGACAGATCACAGCACGCATGGAGTCTCACCAAAATCAAAAACAAAAACAAAAACAAAAACAAACCAAAATAAACTAAAACAAAGCAAAGAGATAGGAAAGAGTTCTTGATTTATAGTCCCAAGCTGGACTTTTTACCATTTACGCTCAAGTGCCGCAAGGGCCAGTGGGGGACGATTTTCCATCCTCCATGTGGTAATGACGTAACCACTTCTCTTTCACAGTGAATAGTCCCCCATGGTCATCTCTCAGTTTGAATGTGTCGAATGGTAAAACATCGACAACTTTGAATGGTCCAGCCCATGGTGCGTCAGACTCCCATGGAAAAAATCTCATCTTTTTTCTATTCGTTAATACCGAGTCTCCTACACCAAATTTACCTCTTCTTTGTTGGCCATTCGATGTGACATCCACCTTCTTCTCACTCTTACCCTGCATCGCATCAACAGATAGTGTATCAATTATATTGACACTAAAACATCGGTGCTCAGTGCGTGTAGTGTTCACAACTTTGAACATATCATAAGTAACTTGATCCCCCCCTACTCGGAGGATCAACTTCCCTTCTTGGACATCTATCAATGCCCTTCCAGTAGCTAGGAACGGTCTTCCTAATATCAATGGCATGTCCGCCTCCTCCCCTATGTCTAGCACCATGAAATCCACCGGAATGGTGAATTTGTCAACCTTTACCGGTACATCCTCCACTATCCCATGAGGGTACTTGATGGACTTGTCTGCCATCTGCAATGAGACATTGATTGCTTTTAGCTCTCCCAAGCCCAGCTTCCTGTACACAGACAAAGGCATTAAATTAACACTTGACCCCAAATCACATAAAGATTTATTAAAAGATTTAGAATTTATTTTGCAAGGTATAGTGAAACTCCCTGGATCCTTTAACTTTGGAGGTGAATCATTTTGAATGACAGCTGAACACTCCTCAGTTAAGTTTATCATCTCATGCTCTCCCAGTTTCCGCTTTTTCGATAGAATCTCCTTTAAAAACTTAGCATAATTCGGCATGTGCCGAATAGCATCTATGAAAGGCATCTCAATATGAAGATTCTTAATCAATTCTAAAAATTTAGCAAATTTAGCATCGATCTTTGCTCTTTTATACGCAGCGGGGAATGGGGGTGGGATATCTACCTTAGCAGGTGTGATGGGTGTAGAGGTTTTAGTAGACTTACCTTTGTCGCGTGTTTGTCCCTCTTCTTGCTTGATGTCCGCCTCGCCTCTTAACTCTACGTGCACATCCTTCTTCTCAGCGACCTCCTTTCCACTCCTCAACGTGATAGCATGGACTTGCTCCCTAGGTTTCATCTCAGTGTCACTAGATAGTGATCCTGGTGCTCGTTCGGCTACGATCTTTGCTAATTGTCCCATTTGGACTTCCAAGTTCTTTATCGATGCCTCATGATTGTTCATCCTTGTTTCAGCCGATGATATGAACTTAGTTAGCAGCTCCTCCATGCTTGGCTTTGGTGCATACCCCGGTGGTGGTTGGGGATAGTTCCTCGGCCCAGTATTGTACGTATTTGGGTAGGGGTAGGTCTGTGGTGGTCGGTTCCCTACGAAATTAACAGCTTCATTAGTAGTAATGAATGGGTTACCAACCTGGCATTCAGTGCTCGGATGTCCTCCATGGCAAAGCTCGCATGTAACAGTTTGGACTTGCATTGCATGCATGCTCAAACTATCGATCTTCTTGTTCAACGCTTCCAACTGGGCAGCTAGGGCAGTGACTTCACTCACTTGATGCAATCCGACTTGCTTCTTTGGCACGTTCCTCTCAGACTGCCATTGACAGCTATTAGCAGCCATCTCCTCCAACAGTGTATAAGCTTCCTCGGGCGTCTTCCTCATCACTGTTCCTCCTGACGCTGCATCAATCATAGAATGATTATCAGAAAATAAACCGTTATAAAATGTTTGTACCTGCAGCCAGATAGGGAGGCCGTGATGTGGGCATCTCCTCAGTAGATCTTTGAAGCGCTCCCAAGCCTCATATAGTGTCTCTGGATCACATTGGGCAAAAGTAGTGATGTCATTGCGCATCTTGGCCGTCTTGGATGGTGGAAAGAATTTTGACAAGAACAACCGCGCCATTCCATCCCACGTGGTAATAGATCCTGCAGGCAACGATTGTAACCAGGATTTAGCTTTATCTTTTAAAGAAAAGGGAAACAAACGTAACCTGATGGCGTCGTCAGTAACGCCATTATGCTTGAACGTATCACAAATCTCCAAGAAGTTGGAGATGTGATCATTTGGATCATCTGTAGCAGCTCCCCCAAACTGGACCGAATGTTGGATCATTTGTATGATAGCAGGCTTGATCTCAAAATTGTTAGCCTGTATGGTTGGTCTCGTGATACTTGATAGTGATCCATGGAATGCAGGGTGGGCGTAGTCCATGAGTGATCTTGCAACTGGTGGTACCGGAATCTCCTCGGTATTAGCCATATGTGCTCTTGCTTGCCTTAGCCTCCTTTGACAAGTGCGTTCAATCTCGGGATCAAAGGGCTCAAGTGTAGGGTTGCTACTCCTTAGCATGCACCAAGAGATAGTACCCTGTAACAATCAACCAAAACAAAAAGAAACAGTAGAAGAGAAGAAAAAAACGAAAATAAAAAAAAACAAATGACTAAACTACAGTCAACTAATCTCGTTTGATATTATTAAAACTAGTCCCCGGCAACGGCGCCAAAAACTTGATCGCTATTATTTTAAACAGTATTTTGCAGTGTAGCGATTGTGTACCGCAAGTGCACGGTGTCAAGTTTTAGTATAATGATATGAAAAGTACGGATTGTCGAACCCACGAGGACTAGGAAATAATTACCAAACTCCACTAGTTTAACTATATTTAGTCTACGATAACTGGTTGTGATTAATTAACTAAATTGACTAATGAACTCAAGATTAACCCAAAAACACAAGAACGAATAAGAATAAAATCAGAAGAAACAATTATCAAGACTTTCGGTTCACCTAAGTAATCCCCCACAATTCACCTATTAGTTAAGAATTGAATTCAAACAATCTAAGGTGACGAGTTTTCCAAATTTATCCAATATACTCTCTCGAGTTATATTAAACCTAATATCAAATTGCAGTAAGTCACTCTCGTGTACTTATTTAACAACACAATATTGTATTAAGATCCGTGAAAACTTCTAGCTTTCGATTACTAGATATCTATAGCTATCACACGTGTATTTGACTTCATCTCTCGATATCAGTCTGAAATCCACGGCGTAAATCACTATATCGAATCACAATTTTATCTCTCGATCTCGATTGTAATTTAAATATCATTCAAAGATGTCCAAACCCTTAAAAGCATGAAGAACAATGATCTAAGCACTTAGATAATAAGAATCAATCAAAAACATTCAATTAAAATCATGGGTTCATACAAAGGATCCCCTAAGTCTTGATAACAAACCTAGCCGACAATCTCCATCAAATAACAATGCATAAACATGTTTTGAAACATTCTAAACATTAAAATCTAATGAAAATATAGAACTAAAGTTAGAAATACGGAAATAACGAGAGGCGTTGACTCCTTGCGTTGCTCCGTCGTCCCGTCTCTTCCGATGCGTCTCTTCTTCAATGGTTATGGTGTATGGATGGTTGGAGAGGATGATGGGTGATGGTGGCTGAGTATGTAGGGTTAATTATGAGCCAAAAAGTCCCAAAAACGTCCATAATAATCCATATTTATGGTAGGAGGAGTTTCACCAAGTTTGGACACCAAAAAACCAAGATGGAAACAAAATCCCGAATTTTTCGAGTCTAGGCGATCGATTGCCTCAAATGAGGCGATGGGTCGCCTCTGGCTACTGGCTGGAGGCGATCGATTGCCTCATTTGAGGCGATGGGTCGCCTCCCCTATTTTCTGCAAATTACGATTTTGCCCCTCATTTTTCAGCTTTGCTCAGTTTGGTCCTTTTTCATCATTTTAAGCCTATTTCCTCAACTTTTATGCATTTAGCCCTGGATTCCTGAAATATACAAATATAAACCAAAAAGAGTAATATTTTCCAAGAATCACTACAAAAACGCCCCTAATCTTATATCAAATTAAGTGTAAAAATCACACTTATCAATAACATCGTCAACCTTGACGGTATTTGTCGATACACGACATCCATAATCTCATCGTCAAACACATGATGTACATGTCGATACACAACATTCACAATCTCATCGTCAAACACGTGACGGTATATGTCAATACAAGACATCCATATTCTCATCGTCAAACACATGACAGTATATAACAACACATGGTATTCACAATAATGCTAATAAAACAGTAATATACCATACCTCATCGCTATCAAGATAGTGACATACCTGTATCCATCGTCCACCAGCGGTACACAAGCAGCACCCATCGCTCGTAGGCGGCGTAATCCAGTGCTACACACATAGCGGTATAACCCATCGCTACAGAATCAACGGCATGATCCCTCGTCATAGAGTCAGGGGCATAAAACATCGCTATAGATATCCGGCGGTATGAACCATCGCCATAGATGTAGCGGAATGTACCATTGCTGTATAATACCTGGCGGCATGAACCATCGCCAATAGAATAGTGGAATAAACCGTCGCTATGAATACCCGGTGGCATGAACCATCACCAATAGACTAGCGGAATGAACCATCGCTATATAGATACCCGGTGGCATGAACCATCGCCAATAAACTAGCGGAATGAACCATCGCTATATAGATACCCGGTGGCATGAACCATCGCCAATAAACTAGCGGAATGAACCATCGCTATATAGATACCCAGCGGCATGAACCATCGCCAATAAACTAGCGTCATGATATCCTTCGCTAAGAAGCGGCAAATATCCCTATTCGCTACTTCGCTTCGACATACCAGTGGCATAATATCCCTCGCTTAAGTGGCAAATATCCTCCGTCGCTATCATATGACAGCGGAAAGCTCATCGCTACGCCATATTAGCGGTATAATATCCCTCGCTTAAGAGGCAAATATTCTTCATCGCGATGGTAGTCAATCGGCGCCACTACTCCTCATTTTATCATGACAGCGGAAATACCCCTCACTTCGATATATTAGCGGCATCATATCCCTCGCAATAGTAATATGACAGCGGAATTATCCTTCGCTTCGACATATTTGCGGAAAATATTCTTCATCGCTATAATATGACAGCGGCAAGTATTCACATTGCTACGCCATGCATGCAACCGTAATGCATAACCCGTATTCCAATGAACATCGCCATGGGTGTATTTTAATGACCTCGCTTCAAATGTGACATGCGGAATTTTACCATCGCTTCAACATTTAGTGGCAAAGCATTAAAATCATCACTCCGATATATATGCAACCGTAATGCATAGTCCATGTCTCATATGACCCTGCAACCACCATGGTTAGCAACAACATATTCCAATTATGAACACATATCATAAACGCACATAAGCAATATAGTTGTGCCACACAACACTAACTACCATCATGCATAAGTATGTGCTTCTCATTCTCATTAACATGTTCATAGGCCCTCAACAGCCCCAAAGAGCAAACCACTGCTCTGATACCACTAATGTAAGGACCCCCATGCCCTTAACCCGTTATTAGTGTATTAATCCATGCCATTAATGCATACAATCGTATTATCATGGGAAGGAAACCATATACAAGTATAAGATCATATGCCCTCTGTAAAATTTCTTGCATTAGAACCCCATAATATTCATCTTCCCCAACCAAAGCCACTTTCATAGTATGCACCCTAATATACACTAACATACTCTCAGTTCATTTAGCAATTTCGTATTTAATTGCATGCAACCATAAATGAAGAGAGAAAACCATGCCCAATTATACATTCCATATACACGTAAAAACGTACTCACATGAGAGCACCCAATGAATAAGCGTGTATCTAATGTATAAAATACTCTACCAGATACCGTTACTGGTACTTCAATCCTGGAAGCACCTCTCAAGCACAACTCGATCTCAACTATGGATCTATGTACTTATTCAACCAGCTCTAGTACCTCGATCCTGGAAGTACCTTTAATCAACAGCCCGAGCTCAACTTCAAAGCTGCTGCTACACCTGTATCACCTGCCCCCAACAGAGACAGCCCCACACGGAGTGAGCATACCAATACCACCAATCCAATAATCATAATATTACAGTTCATAATTTACAGAATGTAAATGCCATGAATTTAAATGATACTCCCTGGATGGTATTATCCTCATCCGGGATCCCCTGTATTGTCCATGTTCTCAAAATAACCAAACCATTAAATTCTCAAGAGCCAGTTGATCATTTCATTGATCAACTAAAATCATTCCTACTATACCAGTTCCACAATCAAATATGATTTAAATCATCAAATAGGGTACCATAGATATCACATGTATCTAGCCAATGATTCCATAGTTCTATAACATAGCTCGCTCTACAATAGCGGCATTTTAACCCCACGCCCGCTCAACAATAACGGCGTCATCACCAATGGTCGCTCAACGGCGACAACATCCCAAACATTGCTCGCTCGAAAACGGCACCATATAATTCCCAATGTATGTTCACTTATCACATTTACCATATACCATGTATTTCATTATTCATTTATTGCCAGTTCCATCTTCCATGTATTTCAATACACCTTTATTGCAAATACCACATACATGCATTTCACAGTTGCAACATTATAATAGGCTATGCTCGTACGCTATACGTACCTTATAATCCCGTAGTTCGAGTCCGACCTCGCCTGAATCCCACGACCCAATGAATTATGTGCTTACACATAAATAACTCACAATTAAACATAGGCATGCAATCACGTGCCCAAGCACGTTCACAATTCCCAAACTTATCATCCATTCATGACGATTACCAAAATAAAAGCCCCCCGGCTAAGCATGCATAATACCCAAAATATTCCATTTTATAAGTTTAAAAGATAGCCAAAAACCCAACCGAGAATTCCGATATATTAAATTTTGGATCCAACCAATCCATTTAAAAGTATAGCATTCCCATTGTAATGTAGACATTGTCCCGGAAACGGGTTACCTAAACCTCGAATCCAAAATCCCGACATTTTTCCAAAATTTCCAAAAAAATAAATTCATACGAGCGGCGATCGATCGCCACTTTCAGTGCGATCGATCGCCCCTGTCCAGTGGGCAAAATCGCCTTCTCGCGATCGATCGCCTACCCTCGCGATCGATCGCCAACCTGCTCGCGATCGATCTCCTATACCACGTGATCGATCGCCTGCACTGTTCATCGTCACCCAAAAATGAACTGCTCGTCGCGATCGATCGCTCCTCCTCGGCGATCGATCGCCAACTGCGATTTTCCGAAAAATTCGAGCTTCCATGGTGTTTTTCACACCCAAACTCAAAACCAACACCCCATACACCTTCAACACCTCAAATGCACCATTTAAAACCAATAAAAACTCCAAAACCTAACTTGGATTTTTAACCAAAAAAAATCCCCAAATTCCATATAGAATTCAAAACCCAACCAAACTCTACAATACTACTACCAAATCGAAGACAAGGACGAGGGGAAGATTAATACCTGATTATCTTCGAGAAAACCGGCTCCCGAGCCAAGCTACCAATGATTTTTCCCATCAAGGGAGAAGAGGGGAAATGGAGGGAGGGTTTGAGCGTAGAGAGAGAGGGGAGGGTTCCGTGCCAAATGACGGAATACCGAGTCTACTTGGTATATATAGTACCAAAACTCCAAAATACCAATCCCTCCACAAATACATCATGACTCATTAAAAATCATCTGTTTTCAATAATTACCTCCCCAACTCTATTTCTATTACCAGCCCCAGTACAAAGTACTCCGGACTCCAAATCCCACCAAAGACCAAATTCCAAGGTTATCACCACGACGAGAATACAATCTCATCCCTTGGATCCAATGACTCCAAATACAGGATTTAAAATCCCCGGGAGTCCCAATACCGCAATTAATTCATAATTGCCACAATTGAAATCCATAAAGGATCATTACCACACCGGGATTAACACCATTAATCCCCGGGCATCACACAATTAACAAGACTTCGTTTCACCCATATAATCCCCCATAAATCGCCTATTAGTTAAAATTAAAAGCCTACCTTCTAAGGTGACGAGTTTCCTAATGCATTCGTTATACTATGGTCAAGTTATAACAAGTCTAATATTAACGTTGCAATAAGCCACTCCCGTATCCTTAATGAGCAATTAATATCGTATGACGATTTGGGAAAACAACTAGCCTTCGATTGGGCAATCTATTGCTATCACACGTATGCTAGATTTTGCTTGTCAGTTTCAATCTAAAACCCAGGTCCTAATTTGTTATGTAGTATCGTAATATCGTATTGTCAACATCACGATGTATATAATCATTCAAATGTGGCTAAACCCTCAAAATCATGAAGAACAATAAATTATGCACATAGAATTGTAAGAATTAATCAATAATTGTTATTTAAATTATTGGTTCAAACATGAGATTCTCTAGTATTGATAAACAAACTTAGCCAACAAGCATCATCAAATAACAATTTAAAATATGTTTTGCAACAAATTATTCATTCAAAATCTGAAAATAATGAAGAACAAAGTTTGGACTCCTATTGGACGAACCATGTGTGGTCCAGTAGGAGATTTCGATGGTATGTCGATTCTACATGTGACACGTATGCTGAATGTGAATTATTTTGACACTTTTGATAAGTGTGTATGTTTAAATTTCGAGGATAAAATTATATTAGTATGGGAGAATTGTGATGCCTGAACTTAATTACATTCATTACATTGAATTGAATGTGATAACTATGAGCAATTGTTGTTTTGCTTTTGGACATGGTTTTGAGATAAGCCGGGTATGATATGATTATATGACTTAATAATGAAATTATCATATAACTTGTGAAGTTGATGTTTATTGGATTATTAAGGCAATTTTGAGTTTGTATATTTGATAAATAACTAGTGAATGTGAGTCATATTATGGACTTGGATAATATTTGAGATGACTTGTTTAAATGCCTTAAATAATTATGAGTTGAATTAATGAGATGATTAGAATGATCATTAGTGAATTGGGGTGAGATTAGATGTGAAGCTAAAATGCAAAACGAAAATAATAAAAATCAACTTCTCTTCACATATTACACCCAAAACACATATTGAATCTCTACAATTCCTCCCCCAAATTCTCATCTTCTTTCTTCCAACAAAATTACTTGGGAAGCTTGGTTCTGCTTTTAAAACTTGTTATGGAAGATGGAGAGTGAAAAGAATGTAAAATTTATGAATTATGTGTAATGCTTTTTGTTGTTGATAATTATGCTAATTAATATTTATGTGATTTTGAATAGAAAAGCTTGACATGAGCTTTGATATGGAAAATGAGGTGTATTATGATGATTAGGTGTTTAGTACTTGAATTATTGGATGTATATATTGTGGTATGTGTATTGGATTTAGGTTTGTGCAGGAAAATCACCATTTTTTGCCATTACAGGGTCGGGCGATCGATCGCGACCTTTGCCACGATCAATCACGCGAGTGCGTGCCCAAGCTGGGGGATGAAGCGTTTCTACGATCGACCGCGAGCTAGTGCGCGATCGATCGCAGGAGGACGAAACTTGGAATTGATTTTTTTGTTGAGCTCGCGAGCGATCACCGGCTATTGTAAGGACCCCCGTGCCCTTAACCCGTTATTAGTGTATTAAGTCATACCATTAGTGCATATAATCATACTATCATGGGGAAAACCATATGCAAGCGCAACACCATTTGCTATCCAGAAAATTTCTTGCATTCAATCCACATAATATTAAAATTCCCCAACCAAGATTATTCATATAACATGCACCTTCATAATACACTAACATGCTCTTAGTTCATTTAGCAATTCCGTATTTAATTGCATGCAAACCATAAATGAATCGAGAAGAGCCGTAACCCATTTATACATTCCATATACATGTAAAATGTACTCACATAAGAGCACCCAATGATAACGCGTGTATCTAATGTATAAAAGACCCTACTGGGTACCGTTACTGGCACTTCAATCCTGGAAGCACCTCCCAAGCGCAGCTCGATCTCAACTCTGGATCTATGCACTTATTCAACTAGCTCTGGTACCTCGATCCTGGAAGTACCCCAAATCAACAGCCCGAGCTCAACTCCAAAGCTGCTGCTACACCTGTAACACCTGCCCCAACAGAGACAGCCCCCACACGGGGTGAGCATACCAATACCACCAATCCAATAATCATAACATTGCAATTAATAATTTACAGAATGTAAATGCCATAATTTAAATGATACTCCCTGGATGGTAACACCCTCATCCGGGATCCCCTGTATTGTCCCTGTTCTCAAAATAACCAAACCATTAAATTCCCAAAAGCCAGTTGATCATCTCATTGATCAACTAAAACCATTCCTGCTATACCAGTTCCATAACCAAATGTGATTAAACCATCAAAATAGAATACTACAGAATCACATATATTTAGCAATTGACTCCATATTTCTATGTCATAGCTCGCTCCACAATGGCGGTATTTCGACCCCACGCACGCTCAACAATAGCGGCGTCATAACCGATGGTCGCTCAACGACGACAACATCCCAATCTCTGCTTGCTCAAAAGTGGCACCATATAATTCCCAACGAATGTCCATTTATCGCAATTACCATATACCATGCATTTCACTATCCATTTATAGCAAGTACCGTATACCATTCATTTCAATATCCATTTATGGCAATTACCACATACCATGCATTTCAATATCCATTTATGACAAGTACCGTATACCATGCATTTCAATGTCCATATAGTACTATTATCACATACCATGCATTTTACAGTTGCAACATTATAATAGGCTATGCTCTTACGTCATACGTACCTTAGAATTCCGTAGTCCATGTCAAGCCTGGCTTGAGTTCCATGCCCCGTGAAACATGTGCTAAAACACATAAACAACCCACAATCAAGCATAAGCATGCAACCACGTGCCCAAGCACGTTCAAAACTCCCAAACATATCGTCTATCTATGACGATTACCAAATTATAAAAGTTCCCGGCTAAGCATGTATAATACCCCAAAAATATTGTCTATCCATGACAATTAACCTTTTAAAATAACCCGGGACGAAGCATGCAAGACACCCAAAAAGTGCCAAGAAACAACAAAAGAGGCACAACAAACTGGCCATCTCGATCGATCGAAATTTCATCTCGATCGATCGAGAACCACCCTCCGATTGATCGGTCAAAATACCGATCGATCGGTCCACTGTTCCAAAGCCACAAAAACATTCTGCCATGCTCGATCGATCGAAATTATTTTCGGATCGATCGAGCAGCCCTGTATACGCGAGAGACCTCCAAGAATGAGCTAGTTTCAACACCAAATCACCTACAACTCAAACCCACTTAAAATCACAACATAAAACCAACCAAAAACCATCTAAACACTACAAAACTTAACCCCCAACACAAACAACAATGATAGAACAAGATCTACCCCTTGAACCCCAAGATACAACACCAAAACCAACCAATATACAAAAAAACTTGCTAGGTTGGTAGCTTACCCTTTGAGCTTCAAGATTCTAGCAAGAATTCATGAAAATGGCTCTTTTCCAAAGCTTCTCCTCCCTTCCATGATGAGGAACGAAAATGGTGGGTTTGGATGGGGTGATGGAAAGGTCAAGACATAAAGGTGATAGAATGGGGTGGATGGGATGTAAAGGAGTGTGCAAGTGGCTCCCTTGCCATGTTATGGGATTTAAATGTGTATCAAAACACAAGCATGATGTATAAAATACCCAAACATTATATTTTAAAAGCATTTTACCACAATGCACCAAAATCACCATTAAAATCATGCTTTACCAAAAAATTACAAACCAACACATTTAAACCATTATAACACCCAATTTCCCAACATGTAACGAATGCATCCCGGATCCCGATTCTCACCAAAAACTTAAATCATAGGTTTTTCACCATATTGAGAATACAATCTCAACCTTTGGATCCAACGATCCTAAATGCCCGATTTAACAAACTCGGGAGACCAAAACCACAATTAATTCCTAATTGCCACAATATAAATCCATTAATGTTAATAACCCTCCGGGATTAAGACTAATAATCCCTGGACATCACAATTATCCCCCACTAATAAAAATTTCGTCCTCGAAATTTGCACCGGTGTACTCCACATAACACCAAGGCTACACCAACCAAAATAAAACCAGGACCCCGATTCTTGATCACATTAGAATCGAATTAACAACTGCGAGAACACCAATCTCGCACCAAGCTCTAAAATAGAGCAAACGTCAAAATCCACACAAACCCATAAGATAACAACATACCTCGATGTGAATTGTCACAGAAGTCAGTCCACCACGATTACAAATCAACCAAATCTCCCTTGGTTCTGACATAGATATCATTCCATGATATTCACCACTTGCCCACGATGCTTGACACACATCGTTATGATGGGAACCACTAGTATAAACAGTATACTCACAGAAAAATCCAGTTTCTGCTTCCCAGTCCATCTCCTCCAAAGGAGTAGTTGCACCAATTGCAATCCGGACCGGGTTACCCACGGTCACTGATCCACACAAAACACATCACCACAGAAATCTAAAACAAGGTGTTCCAAGAAATCATATCTTGGTCCTGACACACCATTAAGACTCCTCAAAGTCTCAAGTTCCACTAGAGGTCATGTAAAATAAACAATTGCATTCCTGCCATACGTGTCAATCCACGACACTAAACAAATCCGAATCCTGGCCATCCCTCGTTCATCCTGGGATTTAACAATCCTAAAAAAAAGGAAGGCTATCGAGTTATCCAACAAGAATTTCCATGATTCCAAAACACGACGATCCCTCCTCAGGGGAAGTCAAACAACCCTCACGATCATTCGTCAGAATGCACCGTGCCATCGAGATTACCGATCTCGAGGTTCCACAATCTCACACCGGAGATTCACCAAACCAAGCATACAAACTCGACGTTCAACAATGAACAAAATAACGTTGGCATTCATATACACTCACGGCATACATGTCCAACACCAATCACAACATGCATACGCAATGCAATAGACTCGGGTATCTCCAATCATACCCAAATCCCAAAACCAACTGTCAAACCTCGATTATTCTCACCCCACGGAGAATGATGGTTGACAAACCAAAACCAAAGGGTGTGATTTCAACATCACCACCACACGAACCAAAATAACGAATCTCCCCAAAAGATTCAACCGGTAGGTATCATAATACCGCCTTCCTCTCAAGGAAAAAGTCATGAATCCATGATCCTCCAATCCTCAAACCACCGTTCGGAAGACCTAGGTATATTTATAATAAAACATATCCCGGAACCCAGAAATACCCAACTGGTTAGAGTAGTGCATCAATACTACCATTACCCGATCCAAAATCCATATACGCCATGTATACACATCCCAACGATGCTCTGTACTAATGCCATAGTACTTCACAATCGAGCATCTCCCCGGAGACGTCTCCTCAAACGTCTCACCGAGGTAAGAAATCCATTACCCGGTCCAACACCAGTAATGCTTACCATGGCTGATTTACAATCAATCCACGACCGATGCAAGCTGTCTTCAAGACGGTACAATCCAAATCTCTCCAAGAGACAAAATCAATATAGTAGTGTCACCCCACTAACTATATCTCACAAACCATTGAGACTCCCATTGCATGCCATATGCAAGGATGCTCAACTAGAGCTAACAACGACTTGTTGACACTCACGTTGGCAATACCAACAAACTTGAGCTGTCCCAGTACAAGTCCCTCAAAACAATGGCGTATAAACGTCCCCGTGAGGTATTCCCTACCTCAAACACCATGCCACATAGAGACTACAAGAGTCTACCATAACCCTCATCGTATCACCATACGATTCACCAAACTCGAATCCAACGAGCATTATAATGGCTAACACAAGCACGCTAAAGTACTGCAACAATACCTGGCTAGCGATTCGCTGGCCCCATAGGCTCATACCAACCTATCAACGTGATAGACGTTCCATCCCGGTATACCATACTGCACGAACCATTAGAGTTGTGGGTCATTGCCCAACATATCCCTAAAACACCAAAGCACAATGGACAACCCGGCGTCCATGCTTAATCACCATGCAATCCTAATCCATTAGGACTTATTCCACCCCCTCAGGGTGGGTGTGCCCATGCCTAACACATATCACAACAACAAGCGAGTAGTTTCCTCAATGACTACTCTTACCACCAAACACTTGGCCTTAACCATCCCAGCGAGCATACCCAAGGGTATCATTGCTCGACAAATATTTACCTCTATAACATGATGTGGTACACTCACCGGTACAATGCATCCAATGCTCCATCGAGCAACCCTGCTCGGAAAAAGGTCTCGTCAACTAGTGACCAAGACTCCACCATGTGCCCACCAGCGGCACTCAAACCATACAACCAAATACATAAACACGAATGTATTATTCGCCAAACGACGTCACGCGTCCACATAGACATCCCAAATAACATCGTCAAACATATGACGGTACCTGTCGATACACGACACTCATACTCTCATCGTCAAACACATGACGGAACATGTCGATATACGACATCCATAATCTCATCGTCAAACACATGACGGAATAAAACAACACATGGAATTCACAACAATGATATCAAAAGTAATTTGCCATACCTCATCGCTATCAAGATAGAGGAATACCTGTATCCATCGTCCACCAGCGGTACGTAAGCAGCATCCATCGCTCGTAGGCGGCGTAATCCAGTGCTACCCACATAGCAGTATAACCCATCGCTATAGAATCAGCGGCATGATCCATTGCCATAAAGTCAGCGGCATGAAACATTGCTATAGATATCCGGCGGTACGAACCATCATCATTGATGTAGCGGAATGTACCATCGCTATACGATACCTGGCGGCATGAACCATCGCCAATAGATGTAGCGGAAAGACCCGTCGCTATATAATACGTGGCGGCAAGAACCATCGCCAATAGAATAGCGGAATGAACCATCGCTAAGAATACCCGGCGGCATAAACCATCGCCCATAGAATAGCGGAATGAACCATCGCTAAGAATACCCGGCGGCATAAACCATTGCCAATAGAATAGCGGAATGAACCATCGCTAAAAATACCCGGCGGCATAAACCATCGCCAATAGAATAGCGGAATGATATCCCTCGCTATATATGACAGCGGTCGTGTTCTTCGCTTCATATGAGCGGCAAATATCTTCATCGCTACCTCGCTTTGACATACCAGCGGCAAATAATATCCCTCGCTATAATATGACAGCGACCGTGTTTTTTGCTTCATATCAGCGGCAATATTCTCTCATCGCTACGGTATGACAGCGGCACCATTACTCCTCGTTTTAATCATGACAGCGGAAATACCCCTCGCTTTACATGACAGCGGAAATACCCCTCGCTAAGATATGACAGCGGTCATGTTCTTCGCTTCATATCAGCGGCAAGTATTCACATCGCTACACCATGAAGCGGCAAGTATTCACATCGCTACGCCATGCATGCAACCGTAATGCATAACCCGTATTCCGATAAACATCGCCATGAGTGTATTTTAATGCACCTCGCTTCAAATGTGACATGCGGGATTTTACCATTGCTTCAACATTTAGCGGCAAAGCATTAAAATCATCACTCCGCTATTCATGTCTCATAAGACCCTGCAACCACCATGGTTAGCAATAACATATTCCAATTATGAACACATATCATAAATGCACATAAGCAATATAGATGTGCCACGTAACACTAACTACCATCATGCATAAGTATGTGCTTCTCCTTCCCATTAACATGTTCCTAGGCCCTCAACAGCCCCAAAGAGCTAACCACTGCTCTGATACCACTATTGTAAGGACCCCCGTGCCCTTAACCCGTTATTAGTGTAATAAGCCATACCATTAGTGCATATAATCATACTATCATGGGGAAAACCATATGCAAGCGCAACACCATATGCTATCCAGAAAATTTCTTGCATTCAATCCACATAATATTAAAATTCCCCAACCAAGATTATTCATATAACATGCACCTTCATAATACACTAACATGCTCTTAGTTCATTTAGCAATTCCGTATTTAATTGCATGCAAACCATAAATGAATCGAGAAGAGCCGTAGCCCATTTATACATTCCATATACACGTAAAATGTACTCACATAAGAGCACCCAATGATAACGCGTGTATCTAATGTATAAAAGACCCTACAGGGTACCGTTACTGGCACTTCAATCCTGGAAGCACCTCCCAAGCGCAGCTCGATCTCAACTCTGGATCTATGCACTTATTCAACTAGCTCTGGTACCTCGATCCTGGAAGTACCCCAAATCAACAGCCCGAGCTCAACTCCAAAGCTGCTGCTACACCTGTAACACCTGCCCCAACAGAGACAGCCCCCACACGGGGTGGGCATACCAATACCACCAATCCAATAATCATAACATTGCAATTCATAATTTACAGAATGTAAATGCCATAATTTAAATGATACTCCCTGGATGGTAACACCCTCATCCGGGATCCCCTGTATTGTCCCTGTTCTCAAAATAACTAAACCATTAAATTCCCAAAAGCCAGTTGATCATCTCATTGAACAATTAAAACCATTCCTGCTATACCAGTTCCATAACCAAATGTGATTAAACCATCAAAATAGAATACTACAGAATCACATATATTTAGCAATTGACTCCATATTTCTATGTCATAGCTCGCTCCACAATGGCGGCATTTCGACCCCACGCACGCTCAACAATAGCGGCGTCATAACCGATGGTCGCTCAACGGCGACAACTTCCCAATCTCTGCTCGCTCAAAAGCGGCACCATATAATTCCCAACGAATGTCCATTTATCGCAATTACCATATACCATGCATTTCACTATCCATTTATAGCAAGTACCGTATACCATGCATTTCAATATCCATTTATGGCAATTACCACATACCATGCATTTCAATATCCATTTATGGCAAGTACCGTATACCATGCATTTCAATATCCATTTATGGCAAGTACCGTATACCATGCATTTCAATGTCCATATAGTACTATTATCACATACCATGCATTTTACAGTTGCAACATTATAATAGGCTATGCTCGTACGTCATACGTACCTTAGAATTCCGTAGTCCATGTCAAGCCTAGCTTGAGTTCCATGCCCCGTGAAACATGTGCTAAAACACATCAACAACCCACAATAAAGCATAAGCATGCAACCACGTGCCCAAGCACGTTCAAAACTCCCAAACATATCGTCTATCTATGACGATTACCAAATTATAAAAGTTCCCGGCTAAGCATGTATAATACCCCAAAAATATTGTCTATCCATGATGAGTTAACCTTTTAAAATAACCCGGGGCGAAGCATGCAAGACACCCAAAAAGAGCCAAGAAAGAACAAAAGAGGCACCAACAAACTGGCCATCTCGATCGATCGAATTTCATCTCGATCGATCGAGAACCATCCTCCGATCGATCGGTCAAAATACCGATCGATCGGTCAAAATACCGATCGATCGGTCAAAATACCGATCGATCGGTCAAAATACCGATCGATCGGTCCACTGTTCCAAAGCCACAAAAACATTCTGCCATGCTCGATCGATCGAAATTATTTTCGGATCGATTGAGCAGCCCTGTATACGCGAGAGACCTCCAAGAATGAGCTCCTTTCAACACCAAATCACCTACAACTCAAACCCACTTCAAATCACAACATAAAACCAACCAAAAACCATCTAAGCACTACAAAACTTAACCCCCAACACAAACAACAATGATAGAACAAGATCTACCCCTTGAACCCCAAGATACAACACCAAAACCAACCAATATACAAAAAAACTTGCTAGGTTGGTAGCTTACCCTTTGAGCTTCAAGATTCTAGCAAGAATTCATGAAAATGGCTCTTTTCCAAAGCTTTCTCCTCCCTTCCATGATGAGGAACGAAAATGGTGGGTTTGGATGGGGTGATGGAAAGGTCAAGACATAAAGGTGATAGAATGGGGTGGATGGGATGTAAAGGAGTGTGCAAGTGGCTCCCTTGCCATGTTATGGGATTTAAATGTGTATCAAAACACAAGCATGATGTATAAAATACCCAAACATTATATTTTAAAAGCATTTTACCACAATGCACCAAAATCACCATTAAAATCATGCTTTACCAAAAAATTACAAACCAACACATTTAAACCATTATAACACCCAATTTCCCAACATGTAACGAATGCATCCCGGATCCCGATTCTCACCAAAAACTTAAATCATAGGTTTTTCACCATATTGAGAATACAATCTCAACCTTTGGATCCAACGATCCTAAATGCCCGATTTAACAAACTCGGGAGACCAAAATCACAATTAATTCCTAATTGCCACAATATAAATCCATTAAGGATTAATAACCCTCCGGGATTAAGACTAAAAATCCCAGGACATCACAGCTATGGCCGATCGATCGCGAGCAGTGAAATGTTGAAAAAAATTGATATTTCTTGGAAATTTGAGATGTTGTATTTATGGTTGATTTTAATGATAATTATGACATTCTAAGGAGACCTTAAACAATGAATTAAGGTGTTAAATGTAGAACCTTAGAAATGAATATATTACTCAATCGAATTAATTGACAACTCAAATGAATTGAGGATAAATGAGAAGTTTGTGTAGTATACGGAGTTTGATAAATTGTAACTGAGTATGCTAGGAGGCATGACGAGTCTACATGATGAATGATGTTATTGTGAGGATTATTAATGAACATTAATGTTGAATTGATATTCAATATAGATATTGTCTGAGCCTACGATTGTCGAGGATGTCTAGATTATGTTGACGACATTAAGATACGTGTTTACGAACTAGGAATAGATGTATATTCAATTTATATTTATTAATTGAATGATGTAATATTTGTGAATTGTGAAATTATTGGAATGTCACGGGTTGACATGGAACGTCATGGGTTGACGTTGGATTATTGGAATGTCATGGTTTGACATTGAACGTCACGGGTTGGCGTCGGATTATTGGAACTTCACGGCTTGACATTGAACTTCACGGGTTGACATCGGAGTATTAGAATGTCACGGGTTGACATTGACCGTCATGGGTTGACGTCGGATTATTGAATGTCACGGGTTGACATGGCACATCATGGGTTGACGTCGAATTATTGGAACGTCACGGGTTGACATGGAACATCACGGGTTGACGTCAAATGTCACGTGTTGACGTCGAATTACAAGAATGTCACGGGTTGACATGAAACTTCACGGGTTGATGTAGAAGTATTAGAACATCACATTTGACATGGAACGTCACGTGTTGACATAGACCTATTGGAATGTCATGGGATGACATAGAACGTCACGGATTGACGTTGAATTAATGTATCGTTGCTCAATTTCGGAATAATGCAATAATATAATACTATTGTTGTGGATATGGAGTTAATGATTTCGGATGTTGTGAGAATAGGAACAACGTGGGAGATCTCATATGGTTGTAGTATGCTCAGGGAGTATTTTATTAAATTAGAACATTATATTTCTAAATTATTAATTGAGTATTCATTGATATTGCGATTATGTTATTGGTATGCTCACATCACGTGAGGTTGTTTCTGTTGAAAATGTGAAATAGGTACACCATTGGTTATGGAAGCAAGTTCGAGCAACTGACTGAGAATGCTCCCAGGAGCAAAGTACTAGTATTGGTATAAATTAATTTGATTTATGTAAGTAGATACATATTTGTTTATTCAATGCCCATATGCGAGCATCGTGAATATGTGTATATTGTTGTATATCTGTCTTGAAGTCTCCCGTTATTATGATGATTATGTATACTATATTTTGGGAGGCATGATGTGTTATGATGTGGTGCATTATGATGTGGATAGACGTATGTGATTTGTGTTCATATTCGGAATCGAGTTTACGGGTAGATGCTGTCAAAATTTTTAAAGAAGTTGTACCGTAATTTATGACCTTTACTTGAGAGTTTCCCGAGGTTAATAATGAAGGTATAAACAAATGATAAGATAATACACTAATGACAAGATTAGGAGTTGAGGTCCTACAATATACATGTTTGAGGACCACCATATTTCGTTAATTTTCAAATACCCATTTTGGGATTAAAAGACGCTCGACCCCATTTACATCTTAGGATAACTCTTTTTGCACCGTAATTTCCACAAAGTATGTGTGTCGTCCACAACATAATACTCACGTCTGAAAACTCTAACTGGGTAATCCTTCACGGATGCAATTAGATCTTTTTTATCCTTGAAAACCATGTTCACTGATAGCTCTCCGACCTACGGGTTATAATATCTTGTTCGTGATCCAAAAATACATCAATAGAATCAGGAACCCGCTCTCTGTTGACAACATTAAAAATTGTGGCATTTCATTCGTGCTTGGCAGAAATGTTGCATCTTGCATATGTATCGCCCCTGTGGTGGTTCATGGGATGTTGTGTTCTCACCGGGAAATGCATGTATATATTCTTCATCATGCATCTCATCGGCGTCATTACCATGTTCTCCAGAATCGCTCGATGAATTGTCGGGTTCATTATCAGTCCTGCAATCATCTCGTTGACTATCTCCAATTACATCATGTGTTGCTAGACCATCAGCTATTACCAACATAACTATATGTTCTGAATCACCAACATCTGGATCAAAGACATCATGAACAATTGTAATTTCTTCTCGTAAGCCCAAACTTGTGTTGTGTTTGGCAAATATATAGGAGTTCTTCAGATCCCAAGGTCCACTTCCATGCTCGAAATAAGGAAAATCTTGTTGTTGCTCAACATCTCGATGCATAAAAGTACAACGTTGGTCGTTGACCATCATATTACTCAATCATTCAGTGACATATGTAAGATTTTTGGCCCTTCGAAACCAAATATCATGGCTACTCGCCTCCATCTCGACGTACAAATGCAACATCTGCATATTGGGACATTCATTTATAAACTATAGAACATCATCATCTACAATGTTGATTGATATTTCATTCTAAGTCGATTTCTCAATGAATGACTATTTGGTTGACAATTTGATATTTGAACATCACTGGGTCGATGTCTAGCGTTCTATGAGCTAGTTGAACCAAATTGTGTAACATAATAGAACGTGAAATTCTAATCGGTCTAACCGGTAGGATGATATATTCGACCGATCCATTATCAATAATATATTATCACCAAAATATAATAGTACAAAAATCTTATCCATTTTGAAGAAGACAACTTTAGTATATTCAAATTTAGAAATTTTTGATGCACAAAATTTGCACGCACCGAAAATATTGAAGGAAAATATGTTGGAAGGTTTCTGGTGTCGGAAACATAATATGCTCATATTATTTATACACGTTTCAAATACTAGCAAGTATGCTTACTTTTCGTTGGTGACAACACGGGGTGTCGTAAATATAAGTTCACGCGTGCATATGAAGAAGTGCGAAGGGACATATAAGTTCACGGAGGGGGATGGGAGTCGGGACAAATGGGAATCGGCAAATGGGAATCACGGGCCAATGAGTGGCCACCGTCGCAACTGGAGGAGGGGCCGCTACATATACAAGGGGCCCCTCACAAAGTGTAAGTCGCCACACCCAATGGCATTTTGTGGTATTTGCGCAACATTCTCAAATTCCAAGTATTTTTGAAAATAATTTTTTTGTATTATTTTAAAAAAAAACCCTGACATAATTCTATATCATCAATGTTAAGAAAAAAACAAGATTCTACTTCGACTTATTTTACTCAATCTTCATGTACTGAGCTTCAATTATATTTAAATCTAGTAATTAATTTTAGTAAACAAGAATTAGAAACATTTTATGCTTTTGCATGGTGGAAAAGACAATGATAAACTTTGGCTAGTGCTTTCCATCATGACACGTGATCTACTGACCCCGCCGATATCCATAATTCCATGGAGTCTTGTTTAGTACATGTTGGAGAGTAATTGATGAAAAAAGAAGTAGAATGAAAGTAAACACTGTAGATATTGTATTTTATTAAAAATTGGTTAGATGACGATATCCGATTACGTGGTGTAGGAGGACATGATGTATCTTCTGATGAAAATGAAGAAAGTTATTTATTTTATTTTAATATTTTGTGATTTTGTTACTTTCTTAGTTATGAATGTAAGTTGTAGTTTTTCAATTCAAAGTCAATAAATTTGCATATTCTATTTGTCAATCTATTTCTTGTTCTACTATTCATATACTTAAATATTTTGGGATAATACATGAAATGGTCCATTTTGTTTGTACTCTTTCCCCATTTAGCCCATATTGTTTACACTGACCCGATTTAGTCCCTTTAGTTTTCTAATTTATCCTAAATCAGTCCTAAATGTTAAATGCATCGTTAAACTAACGAAATAGATTTGGGACAAAGTAAAACTAAATCGGGAATGAAAAACTAAAAGGACTAAATCGGATCAGTGCAAACAATATGGACTAAATCGGGAATGAGTGCAAACAAGAGGGACCATATCATGTATTACTCCATATAATCTATTAATATAAATTATATTTTTAAAAATAATTAAAAAAATTTAAAAGTAAAAAAAAATTGAATGGCCTGTAGGCCACGAGCCCACCCATTTTTAAAAACGGCTCGTGCCGTCAAGGTCTGCTACATTACCGAGCGGCACGATTTTGCGGTCCGTGCCGGCCCGAAACACACATTTTGATATCTCTATGCTATGAGCTAAAAAATTCCGCACCAGTCCAATTAAGGGTTATTGGCAACGAAACCTTATGATTTTTCAAATAGACAGATTACATCCATATGGTTTGAAAATAAGCAGATGACCCCATTATGATTTGAAAAATAGCCAGATTACCCCATTATGCTTTGGAAATAGGTAGATTACCTAATGTGATTTGAAAATAGACAGTTTATCCTCCAATAGTTTGTGAAAATATGTAGCTTACCCATGTACCCAATTATTTGTGAAAATAAGCAGTTTATCCCTCTGTAGTTTGTGAATATGTGCAAAACATCCCCTGTGTCTATGCGATGTTGCAGACAACAGTGAGTAAATCGTCTATTTTCAGATATACAATGGGTAAACTGCATATTTAAAAAATATAGGGAGTAAATTATATATTAAAGATATCATAGGAGGTAACATGCCTATTTGCAAACCAAAATAGGTAACATGCCTATTTAATATCACAATATGGTAAATTGTCACTAGCTCACCCAATTAATATACTTATGATACTAACATTCAATTAAAATAAATGTAGCCTCACAGAAAACACAAAAAATATTTAATACAAGTACTCGGGCATATGATGCATAAATTTATATTAAACTGTGTTAAGTATGAATTGCGTTAAAACTTAGAGATTATATTAAAATAAAATTATTTATAAAGCTTTTATGAAAATATGTTATTTTATAATAATTTTGGATGAAAAGTTGTGTAATGTGGTATTGATATATATGAGATATCAAATAAAATAAAGATATATTTGGTATTAAATTGAAGTCTATTTGTAAAAAAAATTATTATTTTGGTTCGTTTTTAAAATAATCAATTTGTTAAAATTAAAAAAATTCATATTTCGAATTAATCAAATTATATTATTGAATTAATATAATTTGATTATTTTTTTCCTATTTAACTAAAGTTTTTTTTTTTTTGAGAAACTATTTAACTAAAGTTTTGTTCACCGGTTTGCGTTGGTTGGCCCCTGCATTAATTTTTAAATACTAGCAGACGACGAACACGCGTTGCGTGTGTAACGTAATATATAATGCATACGTATTGATACGTGTAATAAGATAAATGAGATATATATATTGATTTCTATTACAATTCAAAAGATACATCAAAGAACTACAACAAACCATTGAAGGGGTAGTTTGGTAATTTCAAATTTGCCATACCAAGGTAGTTAGTATAGGTGGCTTAGACATTATAATATATATGCATATCTTTTATATCCTGGATATCTTTTATCTTGTTACTACGAGTCTTACATCACCACATATTGTTCTCACGTTTGATTAAGCCCCACGTTTCCATCTTCCATTTTCCACCAAAAACCAAGAAACATGGAACCAGCAAGAACACATCCCATAATATACGAACTTGATTCCTTTGATTTATGGCGTTGGTTGTGAGTTGTATTACTTCTCCTCTATTCTTTCAACAACCCATTTACGATTTCAAGTCCAAATGTAGAATCCCGACCTATTTGGCTCGAAATTCCAGTACTGGGTTTGAGCCTGGCTCCAATGGCTACACCACTCCAACAAAACTCATTCAAAATCAGACCTTTACAGGTTTCTTCTTTCTCTATCTTCTGTTTTCACTGAACGTTGTTATCCAGGGTAAATTTCGATAATGGTGGTTGGAATCAAGTTTTTCCAAAAAATGTAAATTTTACCTTACTTATGTTAAGTTCTTGCTAGACTGAATTTCTGGTAATGGTGGTAAATAGGGCCTTGTTTGTTTGCATGCTAGTTAATGAAAGAAAAATCAGAAGCTTGTTTTATTTTGCCCAATAATGGAGCTCAAGTGAAATCCTTGTTGTGATGTGACTCGTCTAGTTGAAATTCTTCAGAGATTTAGTGGTGTCATTACATTTGTGATATCTAATGCATTTGCCTCCCTTTTAATTCGCGGTGTATTATTACATTTTAGTTTACTAGACTCTGCTAAGGATGAAATGATTTCCGTCTGAACATTGATCATTCATTTTTCTCTGTTCTTTCTATTCATGGTTATCAGTGGAAGTTGGTGGAGTTCTTGCTTGTATGCTTTATTGAAGTAGGTAGACTTTCCAAATAAAGTGTTGCTAGTCTTCCACTGGTGAAATTATCGGAGCTAAAATGATTACTTTATGAGACTCAGAGCGTACCTTGGTGCAATAAGAATTCCTATCTATGGCTGACTTCTAACTCCACCGGAATGATTTAATGTGACTACAGAATGATATGCAGGAAATCTCGAGGCTGATGTCATCGTCATAGGGAGTGGCATTGGTGGTCTTTGTTGTGCGTCACTACTAGCTAGATATGAGCAAGATGTTTTGGTATTGGAAAGCCATGATTTGCCCGGTGGTGCTGCTCATTCTTTTGAGATCAAGGGCTACAAGTTCGACTCTGGTCCATCTCTGTTCTCTGGCTTTCAATCAAGGGGTCCTCAGGCGAACCCTCTAGCTCAAGTATATTATATTTTTTTTTTTTGCACTTTAACCTTTTAGTCTGCTGTGGTAATCGTTGCTGAATAACCACCATTAAAAGTTTGTAGTTAGCTTAATCTAGTTTTTCTCCAAAAGACAAAAAAAATCCTATGCTTTGCTGATACGTCTATCAAATATTAGACTCGTATATTCATGAGGTGGTCTTCTTCTTGAATAATTTGAAGGTCCTTGATGCATTGGGTGAATCCATCCCCTGTTCGTCCTATGATTCATGGATGGTGTACATACCTGAGGGTGAATTCTTATCTCGGATTGGTCCAACAGAGTTTTTGAAGGTGAATTTATCATTTCTTTGTCATCTAGTGTTTCTGCCATAAAACAGAGAAGTTTCAAATCAATGGTCCTATGCTTTAATTTGTTTGCTTCCCTTCCTGTTGCGTCTTTTCGTAGGCGTTGTAACAACTCTACATATTGTCTATTTTGCTATAGAATGGAAACATGTAAATTACGTGTCAAACTTTGACGAGAATCGTTATCCATGTCAGATGTTGAGTTGCATTTAATAATGGAACGATTGGAATAATCCTTCAACGACAAATCTTAAAATGAAAGCAAAAACCAAAGATAAGGAAGATGAATGGGTGAGGCGATGTTTTTGAACAGGCAAACCTTTTAAGAGTTTAAGAGGGCTAGCCTGGCATTCTTACCATGGGCTTCAACCAAATACTCATCTTCTATATTTTTGTTATCAACTTCAATTTTTAATGTCATAGGCTTCAGTTCATGGTCCACCTTTTTTCAACCCATTATTCTTTTTTCAGGAAGTTTTATGGGCTAATTATGCCAATCTCATTCACTGCAAAATATTAAATGATTTTTTACAAAAAAAATGATAAGTTTTAACTTTTTAAAATAAAATATATATTTTCATCTCAATTTCATTTATATTTCCACGTTTTTCATAGATGAATTTGACAAGAATACGAGGAAAAATAGTATAGCCACATTGTTTCATTTATCGTTTTGATTTATTCGTTTATATATTTGGTTGAAATGTTATCCATTATAAAATGTTAGATTATATGTCTTAATGTGTTAGGTTTTTATTAATGATTTTCCACATAAAAAAAATTATACTTTATATTTAGTCTAGCACACCCCAACATAAATTTCTAGATTCGCTCCTGTGAACAATTTGATTTTGTTATAATTGATTGTTAGATCAAATGTAATGGTTGATAAGGATGAAAGTAATGAATGATACTTTGAAATGATTGTGGGATGTCAAATCTATTCTTTGAATGTGTACGAAGTCAAAAGACTCATCTTTGCCTGTATTAGTGATTTTATCTCGATCTATTTGACATGTAGCACTTGATTGTAAATCCATATTATTTCTGTATTATTATTCAGGATCTACAGACATATGCTGGTCCGGATGCTGTACGAGAATGGACAAAACTTCTTGTGAGTATGTTTTGTTTATGAAATGTATTATCTGGATTTAAGATGGTCGAGACAGATCCTTAAATTTCTAAACTATATGTTCTGATCTCTATTTACTAGATTTTGTTCAATAATTTCCTTTTATATGTTTTTTTTAGGATGCTGTACTTCCATTATCTGCAGCTGCAATGGCTCTTCCTCCACTATCCATACGAGGTGACTGGGGTGTTCTTTCTACTACTGCTGCTAGATATGCTCCATCTCTCTTAAAATCCATCATTCAAATGGGACCTCGGGGAGCTCTTGCTGCTACAATGCTTCTCAGACCCTTCTCAGAAATAATAGATTCTTTGGAGCTAAAAGATCCTTTCATACGCAACTGGGTCGATCTTCTGTCCTTTTTGCTTGCAGGAGTGAAATCTGATGGTATACTGTCAGCAGAGATTGTGAGCATTTTCCCCTAAATTTCAAGAATTATTTAAAGTGCCCAGTTCTATGGCGTCGTTTGTTTTGGGATATTGCTTTATGCTAGATTCATCCCTTTTTTGCATCAAATTGTGTTAAATTGTATGCCGTATAGGAAGCCATACAAGTGAGCACGGGTAATTATTGCTCTCCAATGAAGTAGGATTTGGCACCCAATTTGTTTGATGCTCCAACAATACTTTGCTAGACTCCATTAACTCCTTCACTCTAAACCTTGTTTATATGGTTGTTTGTTTTTCCTCTATTTTTCAAGATTACATAATCTATGAATCTTGTATCAGTAATATGATTGTGCTTTATGAAGATTGGATGTACTTATTCTCATTCCTTTTTCAGATATACATGTTTTCCGAATGGTACAAACCAGGAAGCTGTTTAGAGTATCCTCTAAATGGATGTGGGGCCATTGTTGATTCTCTTGTCCGAGGTCTTCAGAAGTTTAATGGTCGCCTCTCTCTCAGAAGTCATGTGGAGAATATCATTGTTGAAGATGGTCGAGCTATTGGAGTAAAACTAAGAGGCGGACAAGTGCGTAGAAACTTTAAATAGAAACAATCTGTAAATCAACTACGTTATTCTGATGAACATATTATAGTATTATTATTATTATTATTTAAGAAATTATCTTTCATTCAGTTTGTGCGTGCGAAAAAGGCAGTCGTGAGCAATGCATCTATGTGGGACACATTAAATATGTTGCCTGTGGAGGCTATCCCTGAGTCTTTTCAGAAGAAGGTTAAAGCAACCCCACAATGTGAATCTTTTATGCATCTGCATTTGGGATTTGATGCTCAGGTTAGTTTGATGAGATTTCCTCTAATTTATGTTTCTAGGATGTGTTCACCATCGCATCAACGAATCTTTTCATATTTTTTATGTGCACTATAACCTGAGTGTAGATTTCAAGTCCTCGAAAACCAACCGCCATGGCCTGGCTAATTGGTTGGCAACAAATGCTGAATATCTGGTTGAGCATATTTGGCAGTACTATCATTGTGACTGCTTCTTCCAACTATTACTCATTTTGAATTACTTATTTTCATACCAAACAAATATCTCTTTGAATAGGGTATACGTGAAGACCTGGAAGTCCATCACATTGTTGTTAATGATTGGGAGAGAGGAGTCGATTCTGATCAGAATGTTGTTTTAATATCTGTACCTAGTGCACTGAGTCAGAACCTTGCACCGAAAGGGAAACATATCTTGCATGCCTATACACCTGGAACCGAACCATTCGAGCTCTGGGAAGGGCTGGATCGTAGAAGCAGCGAGTACAAGGAACTCAAGGCTCAAAGAAGTGAGGTATATTCTGATTGATTCAGCACCCTTATCCATTATATTTGCAATTCACAACCTTTCAAATTTAAATCATGGCAAAATTTTTTTTTTTTTTTAAATTTAAGGGTATAACATTAATATTTTTGAAAAAACATATTCCCCCCCTATAAAAGACACAAAAAAAATGTATATATATATATTTGGGGGCTCCGCCACTGCTGTTATGATTAATGATTATACTCTCTAGCTCTTTGGAATATATGCAATCTTAGCTTTCAGCTTTTATTGAAAACCGCATAAAATAGCCTTTTCATCGATTGTATGACATGTTGTGGATGACTTCCATGTCAATTTTCATTTAGCCCTTTTTTTTTTTTTGCTTCGTTCTAATCTTCTGAAGTTGGCTGGCACGGCTGGTGTTAGTTTTAAACTCTCTACTATATTTTCTTTAGTCATTGAATTTCCCTTTTCCCAGTTTTCGCTATTCCTTTTCTTCAAAACACAGTATCCCTTAGAACTGTCATATACTCTAGGTAATGTGGAAGGCCGTAGAACGAGCTCTTGGACCAGGTTTCGATCGCGAAAAATGTGAGGTGAAGTTGGTTGGAACCCCATTAACACACAAAAGGTTTCTTCGTCGAAACAGAGGAACATATGGTCCAGCTATAAAAGCTGGTAAGGGATCGTTTCCTGCACATTCGACTCCAATCTCGCAACTCTTCTGCTGTGGGGATTCGACTTTTCCAGGTATAGGCGTACCTGCAGTTGCTGCCAGTGGTGCCATTGTTGCCAATACACTAGTCTCTGTGTCTCAGCATTCCCAACTTCTTGATGCTGTGGGAATATAAATGTCAAATGGGTCAGTTCTTACAGTGTCTCCAAGATTTTCTTGACGTAAGCTTGCTTATCTCTATATATGTTACATGATTTATATACCAAAAAAACTACTTGCAGTAGGTATTATTTTTATAAAAAAAGGTGAATGCACACAGTGATACAGTGGAGAACACGGGACTATTATAGAGTGGAAACAGAGGTGGTGATGAAGATGGTCGAGTTTAGCTGTGATATGGGGGAAAAAAAGCCAAAAGTAATTCACAAAAAGTTTAAGGCGGAGTGAAAATATCGATTTTTTTTAAATTACTTATAAATTTGATGAAATTCACGTATCACGTAAGACAAAACCAACCCCTCGTGCGATCATAGGCAAGTCGCCTAGCTGGTAGACCTATTGTATGTTAGTCAAATGTCAATGGCACAGAAGAAAAATTCACCCACCACTTTTGTTAATTCAAAAGCAAGTTTGAAACAGAAAAAATTTTGGCCAATGATTTCTTGGGTGAAGATTTTGAGCATATGACCAGATTGTCAAATGATTGGATACTCATGAAGAATTTCTTGGCCAAAATTAAGTGAAAAATCTCTATAAATAGAGATGTAATTTTATTCAGCAATTACACCTAAAATTGTAGAGAGAAAAATACGATATAAAGTGCAATCAGAGTAAAAATACTAGTGATAGAAAATTGGTGTATAATTTTTTGAGTGTTTTTCAGATTGACCGTTGTCAGTGTTTGTAAACACTTGTATATTTTTCTTCAGTAAAAGATCTGCAGCAACCTCGTGGACGTAGGCTTATTTTTGCCGAATCACGTAAATCTTATGTTTTTATTCCGCATTTATTTTTGCCCCCACATATCTTACAAGAGAATATATGGCGTTATTTTTCCAACAATTGGTATCAGAGCCATTTTTGGCGAGTTACTATTCATACGAATAGTGAATTTCGTGAATAGTAGAATTTGGTCAGCGATACCAAATTCGTCCACAGCGGTGTTTTTCAATAACACTGTGATTTTCAAAAAATGTCAAAACAACAATCCGGTGGGAGTAATGACGGCAGATGAAGGAAAAATGAATATTGAAAATGTCAATAGTTCGGATTTTGGCTTTTGAAAAATGCAAATAAAAGACTATATGTACCCAAAAGGCCATTATCAACATCTCTCTGGTGTGAAACCAGAAGGCATGAAAGATGAAGAATTGACTTTTCTATCTAGAAAAGCCCTTGGAGTCATCCGATTAACGTTGTCACACAACGTTGCTTTCAACATAACAAAAGAAAAGACCACGGCAGGTCTTATGACAGCTCTTTCAAGCATGTACGAGAAGCCATTAGCTTTAAACAAAGTTCATTTGATGAGGCGGTTGTTCAATTTGCGGATGGTAGAAGGCGGATCGGTAGCTCAACACCTTAATGAACTCAACATAGTGACAAGCTAGTTGAGTTCAATTAAAATTGATTTTGATGAGGAAGTACGAGCATTAATACTTTTGTTCCATATCGGAAAACTGGAATGCTACTGTCACAGTTGTGAGTAGCTCATCGGGAAGCACTAAGTTGAAATTTGACGATGTCCGTGATCTGGTTCTCAGTGAAGACTATCGAGTGCTGGAAATGCGGGCAGCTCGGGCATTATAAAAATCAGTGCAAAAATGCACCGAAGAATCAAGAGGCGAACGCAGAAGCAAATGTTGCTACTAGAGATGATGCATTAATATGCTCTTTAGAGTGCAAGGAAGAGTCTTGGGTGTTAGACTCTGGAGCATCATTCCATGCTACTTCGCAAAGAGAACTCCTTGAGAAATATGTCCCCGGAAACGTTGGTGAAGTCTACCTTGGTAATGAACAATCTTGCGAGATTGTTGGCAAATGTATCATAAAGATTAAGTTGAACGTGTCTGTATGGGAACTGAAGGATGTCAGTCATATTCCCGATATGAGAAAGAACTTAATCTCAGTTGGCCAGTTGGCCATTGAATGTTATACAACAGTCTTTCATGGTGATACTTGGAAGATCTCAAAAGGTGCAATGATAATTGCTCGAGGCAACAAGAGTGGTACTCTTTACATGACAGCAGGAGCACGCTGTTCAATTGCAGTTGCAGTAGACACAGAAAGTCCTACTTTGTGGCACCAGAGACTTGGCCACATGAGTGAGAAAGGAATGAAGGTTATGCACTCAAAGGGGAAACTACCAAGTCTTCAGTCAATTGATATTGACACTTGTGAATGATGTATTTTTGGAAAGCAGAAAAGAGTTAGCTTTGATATTGACACTTGTGAATGATGTATTTTTGGAAAGCAGAAAAGAGTTATCTTTCAGACAAGTACCAGAACCCCAAAGAAGGAGAAACTTGAACTAGTTCACTGTAATGTTTGGGGACCAACGACTGTCTCATCCATTAGTGGCAAACACTACTTTGTGACTTTCATTGATGATCACTCCAGGAAAGTATGGGTTTACTTTCTGAAATATAAGTCAGAAGTATTTTATGCTTTCAAGATTTGGAAAGCGATGGTTGAAAATGAGGCAGGGTTGAAGATAAAGAAGCTCAGCGACAATGATGGTGAATATGAAGATACCAGATTCAAGAAGTTCTGCTATGAGCAAGGGATCAGAATGGATAGAACCATGCCTGGTACGCCTCAACACAATGGTGTAGCTGAGCGTATGAACCGGACGTTGACAGAACGAGCTAGAAATATGCAGGCCTGCCAAAGCAGTTCTGGGCAGAAGCAGTCAACACATCAGCTTACTTGATTAACCGAGGACCATCCGTACCATTGGAGCACAGAATACCAGAAGAGGTATGTAGCGGAAAAGAGGTAAACCTCTCATATCTTAAAGTTCTCGGCTGTGTAGCATATGTGCATTTCAGTGATGCACACAGAAATAAATTTGATCCCAAATTAAAGAAATGCACTTTCATTGGTTACGGTGAAGATGAGTTTGGCTACAGCATTTGGGATAATGAAAACAAGAAGATGATCCGCAACAGAGATGTAATCTTCAACGAACGAGTGATGTATAAGGACATGCATAACACATTTCTTAGTGACTCAAAACAGAGTGAGCCAGTGTATGCAGAGGTGGACGATGTCCCAGAAAGTCATGTGGAGCAGATAGTTGTGATTCCTCAGTTTGGGGAATCAATTGATCAAGACAGCGAGCAGCAGTCTGATGCATCACAGTATTCTGCTCCAGTTCTTGAATTGAGAAGGAGTTCTCGGCCTCATGTACCTAACAAGAGGTATATGAACTATCTGTTGCTAACTGAAGCAGGTGGGCCTGAATGCTACGAGAAAGCATGTTAGACTAAAGATGCCGGCAAGTGGTGTTGGGAAACGATTTCTAAGTTTTGGTGATTACAAACATCTACCGTGTAAAGACATCTACCGGGAAGAGACACCTACTGGATGAAGACATCTACCGGGAAGAGACACCTACTGGATGAAGACATCTACCGGGTGAAGACAGCTAACGGGTGAAGACACCTACTGGATGAAGACATCTACCGGGTGGAGACATCTACTGGATGAAGACATCTACCGGGAAGAGACACCTACTGGATGATGACATCTACCGGGTGGAGACATCTACTGGATGAAGACATCTACCGGGTGAAGACAGCTACCGGGTGAAGACACCTACTGGATGAAGACATCTATCGGGTAAAGACATCTGCTGTATGAAGTCTGTCAACTATCCAACTGACGTCTACTGGATTCAAGAGTATAACTGTATACTGAAGCCACAGGACCAGAAGAAGTGAATTCAGCAGTAGATCTAAAATACCAGTTGAAGTGAGTACAACTGAATCTGACAAAGGTACAACAGAACGACGGGCACTACGAATTCATCGCCACCAATTCCGTCAGATTCAAAGAGCCGTTGCTGAACAAAAATGGAAGGAAGATAAACCTCATATGAAATGAGAAAGGAAACGGACTCTATGCAAAGCTTTCCATACAAAGAAAGCCGTTAGACAATGATATCTATAAATACAGCCTCTGGAAGAATGAAGATTAATGCAGAATCCTCCGATATAAGAATATTCAAAAATATCAATCAGTGAAAGATACTGAAGTTATATCTCTCTAAAGATTCAGCTAGAGCAGAAGTCCACTGATATATAAAAGATCAAGTCAAACTGGTGTACTGCTCAAAGACAATTCAAGAACACTTGAAGCTTACAAGTGTAATACTTATTCAAAAGAGTGTTAGGAAGTATAATTGTCAACATACCATAAACTTTGTGTTGCTAGGAGTTTAGGCTAAGCTGTGTGAAAGCCTACGAAGGTTGTATACTATAAAGTGTAAACCAAAGTCTTCTAGTGTATCCTTCCTGCAAAGGAAGAAGTGGAGACGTAGAAGCGTTGTGCTTCGAACTTCCAGAAACAATCTCTGTGTTATTTACTTAAGTATTTTTGTTTACTTTAGTTCACTCACAAGTGCAGGAGACGTATTCCGCACTTTACTAAGTGTCTGCTGACTTGCACATTGGATTGAGAAGCTACTGCATTACCTTACAGTTTGCAGTAATTAGAAGAATAATTGAATTTGAGGGTAGTGTTTATTCAACCCCCCCTTCTAAACACACCTCCGATCCTAACAAGTGGTATCAGAGCAGGTTCTTCTCAATCTTGAGATATACTAAAGATCAGATGACCTCATTCAGCAAGATTCCTATGTTCAAGAAAGACGAATATGATGATTGGAGAATCCGTATGCAAGCACATCTAAGTGCTCAAGATGATGATACGTGGTATGTAATCACTGAAGGACACATGAAGATCATGAAAATCAATACAGCTCCTTCTATCACAAGTGGTGATCCACAAATGGTAGAAAAGGACAGATCTCAATGGTCAAATGAAGAAAAGAAGAAAGCCAATCTGGACAACGTTGCTAAGGACATTTTGTTCAAAACTTTGGACAAAAATATGTTCAACAAAATAAAAATGTGTTCCATAGCTAAAGAAATCTGGGAGAAGATTGCCCAACTCTGTGAAGGAAATGATCAAACCAAAGAGAACAAGCTCACTGTGGCATTACAGAAGTTTGAGCATATCAAGATGATGAATGGAGAAACTCTCAACGAGTACGATGAAAGAGTGACCGGAATAATTAATGAACTCAGCAGTCTGGGTAAGGAGTTACCCAACAGAGAAGTCACCCTCAAGGTGATGAGAGGTCTCCCAAGATAATGGGATGTCAAGACCATTGCTATGAGAGAATCAAAGGATATCAACAAGATAGATCTGCATGACCTGTTTGCTGATTTAAAAGCTTATGAATTCGAATTAGGTATTCGGGTTGAAGATGAACCCAGTACCAGTCAGCCTACCAAAGCTCTCACTGCATCGGAGTCCATATCTACTGCTACAGAGATGACTCCAGAAAAGATATGTAATGATGCTATGGCAATGTTTGTAAAGAAATTCGGGAAGTTCATGAAGAAGAATCAGAAATCATATCCACGGAGGCAGATCTTCAAAGGAAGATCAGAAGAAGAAGAGCGAGTATGCTTCAACTGCCTCAAGCCAGGGCATTTCATCGCCGACTGTCCCAAACCCAAAAAGGATGATCACAAAAGAGGATCCAAGGATCACAGAAAATCCAAGGAAACTAGAAGATTATCCAGAAGGGACAGAGATCAAAAGGTTTTGATGGCAGAAGAAAGTAAGAGCAAATGGGCTGATTCTGAATCGGAATCAGAGGAGTCAGCCAGCTCGTCCAGCGAGAGTGAAGACGAAGAAGTCCACTGCTTAATGGCAAATGATGAAATTGAGGTACACGAGTCTAACCTATCTGAATTTACACATAGTGAACTTACCAATGCATTGCAGGACATGATCAATGAGTATCAGACGTTATATGAATCCTTTGAAAGCTATAAGACTGAGCACTCAATCCCAACGGAAACGCATAACAACAAACTTGATTGTGAACAATCAAATGAGTTGGAATGCTTAAGGGAAACAGCTAGTCTCCTAGTGAAAGAAAGAGATGAAGCCAAGTGTGCTTACCAGAAACTCAGCTGTAAGGACCCCTAGCCCTTAACCCTTGATTAGTGTATTAATCATTATGTGTGGCACATGCTTTCAATAAAATCAATCGGGAAACTCAGATGATACTTTACCATTGAATGGCAACTACAAAATTTCTTTAATACTCAATGTTATAAGATCATCATCCTAACAACATATAGACTCATCAAGTTCGCCCATTACCATCCCCTTTTTGCCACTTTTTACATTGTGGACTTTTATAAAAATTTGGGCAGAGTCTCCCCATAAATTGAGCTATCCCAAAACAAAAGCACATCACATAATATAATTCCCGGCCAGGGAATACACAATACTCAACAGAATACAGAACACAAAGTAAATTCCCAGCCAGGGAAGACACCACACATAAGACGACAAAAGTGGGTTTCAACACCCACATAATACACTAACGACTCTCATATCATTAGCAATTCTACCCTTAATTGCATGCAACATATAATGAAAGAGAGAAAGGCTCATGCCATTATATACAACCCATATACAAGTATAATCGTGCTCACATGCGAGCATCATAAATGTGTATATAACCCTCGGGTGTATATAAGTACTCTGTACGATACCGTGCTCCATCAAGCCCTGGTACCACGATCCTGGAAGTACATCCAATCAACAGCTCGAGCTCAACTCCAAAGCCATCGATATACCTGTTCACCTGCCCCAACAGAGACAGCCCCCACACGGGGTGAGCATACCAATTCCACAATTTCATAATCATAATGACATAATACATAATTTACGAAAATGTAAATATTGTGGAACATATGTGATACTTCCTGGATGGCATCATCCTCATCCGGGCTTACCCTGTAATATCCCTGTTCTCAAAACAGACAAATTCATCAAATCTCAAATATCCAGTTAATCATTACATTGATTAACCATTGCCCATTTCAAATTAACAACATTTCATAACATCTTTCTTTATCTAGCAATTATCATAATTCCAGATATCATATTGAGATTTCCTTAACTTCCGATACTAGTTAATCACTTCTCTGATTAACTACGTCTCTGTTCCTATTCATTACCAATAGGGAATAAAATACAGATATCCTAGATATCTACTCAAATGCCACATTTTCATTTCTTACTTCATAGTAGCGTCATACTATCGGTATTCGCTCCGTAGCAACCACACCCCATCATTTGCTCGCTTCATAGCGGCACCAAGCATTTCACCATGTGAATCAAAATAACGTGACCAAGTCCCGGTGCCATCATAGTAAAACATTTCATATATATTAAATCATGCATCATACTTGTAAAACATCATTTAAGCTATGCTCGTACGCTAAACGTACCTTAAATCCTCGAAGTCCGAGCCAAACCTTGCTCGAGTTCCATGCCCCGAGGAACGATGTGCTAACACAATAAATAATTCACAATTATTTACGAACATGTAACCCATGCTCGAGCACATCCATAACCCTCAAAATATTGTCAACACACGACAATTAAACATTTAAAAGACCCGGGGCAGGGTACATGCAGGGAGGGAAACAAATGAGACAATATCGAAAATTGTTCAAGAACACCCTACAAATTTCGAACCCTAATCTCACAAAACGAACCCAATTAAACACCATAATTCATCTAAACATGAATTAATCGATCAACAACAAGAATCATCATCCCCCGCCAAAAACCCCCAAATTTCGAACTCAAACCCCTCAAACAAAATGAAATTCGAACCAAAATCCTTAAATTCGAACACAAATCCTTAAATTCGAACACAATACCACCAAATTTAGCAGGGAATTACATGAGAGGGACGAAAAGGTTACCCATACGAAGATCGGAAGGAAATCGGACGAAAATCGAAGAACCCTAGAAAATTGGGGATCGGCGCTTTTCTGCAAAATCCGGACGTAAATCGCGACGAAACTTCGAATTGCCGGTATAGAAAGGAGCGCCTGGACAAGACGAAGCCAACGATAGGTCGGACGCGGCGGATGGCGGCCGGACGGCGGTGGGCGCACGGCCTGAAGCTGCGTGGGTCGAGGGTGACGGGAATGGTGCAGAGACGCGAGGAGAGAGAGACGGGCAAGGTGGGGAAAATGGCTCCGATAATTAAAATCTCGGGTTCAACTGGTATTTATAGCAAAAATACCCCGAAATACTAATAGCCCCACAAATACATCATGGTTCATTAAAAATCATCTGTTTTCAAAAACTCTCTCTAACTCAAAAACCCCCTACCGGTGCCCACACAAAGCACCCGAGATTCCGAGTCACACTAAAAACCCAACTCTTAGATTTTTCACCGTAATGAGAATACAATCTCAACCTCGGGATCCAACAATCCCAGCTACCCAATAAAATGAGCCTAGAAGGCCCAACACCGCGATTAAACTCCAAGTCGCCACGTAAAACAACTTTAGGGGTTATTAACACTCCAGGATTAACATCCATAATCTCTGGTCATCACAATATCCCCCACTAAAAGAATTTCGTCCTCGAAATTAGCACCGATGTAATACGTAACACCCAGGCTACCCAACAACATGAAGCCATAACCTCGATTCTTGACCATATCAGAATCGTCTTAATAAACGCGAGGATACTTACCTCACATCAAACTCTGAAACAGAGCGACATACCAAAACCAACATATCACTCAAGAGGTAAAACGTACCTCGATGCGGTCCATCCCAAAAGTCAGTCACTCATGACTGCAAAACAACCAATACTTACGACTGTAAATCGGATGGTCATCCTTAGTTCTAATACAAATAGTAAGAACGCATCCTGAATGACACCTCAACCGTGAGAACGTTGACCTTGTGTCAAACTCTGGAGTCGAATAGACTTCCAAATCCATCATAACGTCAAAGAGCGTCAGCACAACTCAACGCTAACAATCCAAAAGCAGTTAGTCAACTGAAACTGCAAGGATTCGAATCGCTCCCGATTCTATCGTAGATATCATCCAAGGACATCTTTATTATGACTCACGATGTCTAATACACATCATTACGAGGAAAACACTAGTATACTACGATGTACACAAACCAAACCTGGTCTCCACTCCCAAACCTCCTCCATCAAATGAGCAGTCGCATCATTGCAACTCAATTTGGGCAACTCACGGCCACAGATTCACACAAAAGACATCTCACAAGATGTCCACCTCCGGATACTCCAAGGATCACATCCTGATCATAAATAAACCATCGAGACTCCACAGAGTTCAAATTCTGAAAGGACAAGCAATAAACCCATGGCATCCTCAACGCTTGTGTCGACAACGACACCCAATAAATCCGAATTCCTGCCATCCCTTGCTAATCCTAGGATTTAACAATCCAAACTTGGGAAGGCTATCGCATAATTCGAAGGGAAACACCAACAAGGAAACACCTCAACCCTCACAAGATAATCCCTCCTCAAAGGGAGTCAACTAACTCCACGATTGTTTCTCATAATTATCGTGCCATGGAGATTCCCAATCTCAAGGTGTTCCATATCTCTCATCAGAGATTAGCCATCCAAAATAGCATAACTCTATGCTTGTCAAAAGGAAATCGATAACTGGTATCCGTACACTCACCGGTATACCTGCCTAAGCACTGACATCACATGCATACTCACTGCACTTGGCTCGGTATCTACAACATACCCCTAAGCCCCAAACACAACTGTCAATGCTGAGATATTCCCATCCAGAGGAGAATGATAATCGACGATCAACAACACGGCGTGCTTCCCAAAATCAACACCACACGTACCAACTTACCGAATATTTCAAAGGTTCCCCAAATAGGTATAATACTACCTCCTTCCCCACAAGGGAAGTGCTATCGAACTCGAGATCCACTAGTCTCGAACCACCGTTCGGAAAAAAAAAACTGGATATAATAACACCCATTGCATCCCAAGTACACGGGTTCCCTCAGATCGAGTCAATAACGACCTGATGACTCTCTTGTTGGTACTCCAACATCCTGAGCTGTCCCAGACAAGTCTCACCAAGATTAAACATAAACGTATACACGTTTCAGTGAGGCATACACAGCCTCAATTTCAAATGACGTGGTGACTACTAGAGTCCACCACAATCCATATCGTATCACCTTTCGATTTGCCAAATTTGGTTCCAACGAGCAGTATAACGGCTCTAGCAAGCCCCTCATGGTGCTGCACACACGCGGCAGACAAACTAGTCTCTGTCCCTTTAGGTTTACCTCAAACCTACCGACAAGATGGGCGTTCCCACATGGCATACCATACCATGGGAAGAAGATCAATAGAGTAGTGGGTCTTTACCCAACATTCCTCTAATGCCGATACACCCTGGACACTCCAATGTCCCGATATACTTAACATAACCTGATCCTACTCCTTTAGTACCCATTCTACACCCTCAAGGGTGGTGTGACCATGTCTACCACAAGTCATATCGACAGAAAGCGAGTAATTTCCTCCATGATTACTCCTATCGTCAAATTACATGGCCAAAAACCATTTCAACGAGCATACCCCAAGGGTACCACCACTCGTAATATGATCACCTCAATCATATGATGTGGTACAATCACATGTACAGCGCGTCCATCCATTTCTCGAGCAGCCCGCTCGGTATAAGGGTCACGTCAACCGGTGACGTAGACACCACCTTGTGCTCGACACTGGCACCCAAAGCATACAACTGAATACGTATACTCAACGCATTGTTCATCGTAACGATGATGCATGTCTAATAAGACATATCCTACACCATCGTCATCGTCATCCCGTGACGATACATGCCCACTCATGGCATCTAAGGCACCGTCAACTAGTGACGATGCATGTCAACAATGACATCTAAATGACCTAGTCAACTCGTGACGGTCCATGTACATCAACGTATGTCATCCATCATCATGCTAGTAAAATAGTCATAATAAAACATGCATATCAACGCATACCAGCAATAATAATGCTAATAGAATAGCAATATCCCATACCTCATCGCTAACAAGATAGCGGCATACCTGTCTCCGTCGCTCGACAATAGTGCGAAATCAGTACTCATCGCTCGAAGGCGGCATAATCCTGTGCTGAGTACATAGCGGCACAATCCATCGCTATAGAATCGACGGCATGATACCTCGTCATATAATAAGTGGCATGAAACCTCGCAATACACCTGAGCATGAATCATCGTCCACATAATAGCGGAAAGAGGCATCGCCATCAACATATCTGGCGGCACTAATCATCGCCAATCCTCATAAAAGAATGAGTCATCGTAAATCCACATAATAGCGGAATGGGGCATCGCTATCATCATATCCGGCGGCATAAATCATCGCCAATCCTCATAAAAGAATGAGTCATCGTAAATCCACATAATAGCGGAATGGGGCATCGCTATCATCATATCCGGCGGCATAAATCATCGCCAATCCTCATAAAAGAATGAGTCATCGTAAATCCACATAATAGTATCGTATGGCCTCTTACCATATGGGCATCTTACCCCGTGGCATCTTACCACAATAACATCGCATGGCCTCTTACCATGTGGGGCATCTTACCCCGTGGCATCTTACCACATAATAATATCGCATGGCCTCTTACCATGTGGGGCATCTTACCCCGTGGCATCTTACCACATAATAATATCGCATGGCCTCTTACCATGTGGGGCATCTTACCCCGTGGCATCTTACCACATAATAATATCGTATCATTATATAAACATCATATAAACATCATCATTATAAACTTATTCATCATAATCATCATCATAAACATCATATCATCTTTACTCATCATAAACATCATATCATCTTTACTCATCATAAACATCATCATAAACTTACTTATCATAATCATCATCATAACATCATATATACTTGTGCAATCATTGCATAATCATAGTATAGAAGTATGGTTTACCGTCCGATGCCCGTACGTTTCTTACGTACCTTCCTTGCTTGAACATTACATGAACAAACGCATTAGTATATTCAATAATAATTGAGACCATACCGAAGTATTCCACTGTCGGTTGTCTACCCAGTCTGTCCTCAGACAATACATCATATCTTTCTTTTCCCTGATTTTCTTACCAAAATCAGATTCCTTGGCACGTAACATATAGAGTGCTAGACATCACTATTAATGCCATCCTATCGTGTTCCATACGATTCCTGCAACCACAATGGTTAGCAATACCACTTTTCATATTATAAAAGCACATAAACAATTCGTTATGTCGTATAACATTAATGCCATCATGCATAAATATGTGCTATCAATAACTTCCTAGGCCCTCAACAGCCCCAATGAGCAACCACTGCTCTGATACCACTAATGTAAGGACCCCTAGCCCTTAACCCTTGATTAGTGTATTAATCATTATGTGTGGCACATGCTTTCAATAAAATCAATCGGGAAACTCAGATGATACTTTACCATTGAATGGCAACTACAAAATTTCTTTAATACTCAATGTTATAAGATCATCATCCTAACAACATATAGACTCATCAAGTTCGCCCATTACCATCCCCTTTTTGCCACTTTTTACATTGTGGACTTTTATAAAAATTTGGGCAGAGTCTCCCCATAAATTGAGCTATCCCAAAACAAAAGCACATCACATAATATAATTCCCGGCCAGGGAATACACAATACTCAACAGAATACAGAACACAAAGTAAATTCCCAGCCAGGGAAGACACCACACATAAGACGACAAAAGTGGGTTTCAACACCCACATAATACACTAACGACTCTCATATCATTAGCAATTCTACCCTTAATTGCATGCAACATATAATGAAAGAGAGAAAGGCTCATGCCATTATATACAACCCATATACAAGTATAATCGTGCTCACATGCGAGCATCATAAATGTGTATATAACCCTCGGGTGTATATAAGTACTCTGTACGATACCGTGCTCCATCAAGCCCTGGTACCACGATCCTGGAAGTACATCCAATCAACAGCTCGAGCTCAACTCCAAAGCCATCGATGTACCTGTTCACCTGCCCCAACAGAGACAGCCCCCACACGGGGTGAGCATACCAATTCCACAATTTCATAATCATAATGACATAATACATAATTTACGAAAATGTAAATATTGTGGAACATATGTGATACTTCCTGGATGGCATCATCCTCATCCGGGCTTACCCTGTAATATCCCTGTTCTCAAAACAGACAAATTCATCAAATCTCAAATATCCAGTTAATCATTACATTGATTAACCATTGCCCATTTCAAATTAACAACATTTCATAACATCTTTCTTTATCTAGCAATTATCATAATTCCAGATATCATATTGAGATTTCCTTAACATCCGATACTAGTTAATCACTTCTCTGATTAACTACGTCTCTGTTCCTATTCATTACCAATAGGGAATAAAATACAGATATCCTAGATATCTACTCAAATGCCACATTTTCATTTCTTACTTCATAGTAGCGTCATACTATCGGTGTTCGCTCCGTAGCAACCACACCCCATCATTTGCTCGCTTCATAGCGGCACCAAGCATTTCACCATGTGAATCAAAATAACGTGACCAAGTCCCGGTGCCATCATAGTAAAACATTTCATATATATTAAATCATGCATCATACTTGTAAAACATCATTTAAGCTATGCTCGTACGCTAAACGTACCTTAAATCCTCGAAGTCCGAGCCAAACCTTGCTCGAGTTCCATGCCCCGAGGAACGATGTGCTAACACAATAAATAATTCACAATTATTTACGAACATGTAACCCATGCTCGAGCACATCCATAACCCTCAAAATATTGTCAACACACGACAATTAAACATTTAAAAGACCCGGGGCAGGGTACATGCAGGGAGGGAAACAAATGAGACAATATCGAAAATTGTTCAAGAACACCCTACAAATTTCGAACCCTAATCTCACAAAACGAACCCAATTAAACACCATAATTCATCTAAACATGAATTAATCGATCAACAACAAGAATCATCATCCCCCGCCAAAAACCCCCAAATTTCGAGGTTCAACTGGTATTTATAGCAAAAATACCCCGAAATACTAATAGCCCCACAAATACATCATGATTCATTAAAAATCATCTGTTTTAAAAAATTCTCTCTCTAACTCAAAAACCCCCTACCGGTGCCCACACAAAGCACCCGAGATTCCGAGTCACACTAAAAACCCAACTCTTAGATTTTTCACCGTAATGAGAATACAATCTCAACATCGGGATCCAACAATCCCAACTACCCAAATAAATGAGCCTAGAAGGCCCAACACCGCGATTAAACTCCAAGTCGCCACGTAAACCAACTTTTGGGGTTATTAACACTCCAGGATTAACATCCATAATCTCTGGTCATCACATCAGCAAGCTGGTCAGCACTTGGAATGCGTCAACTACCAGAAAAGATGAAATGCTTGAGTCTATAAGACTTGCTAGTGATCGAACTGGTATAGGCTATAATAGCAATGACAACAATTCATCTGGTAACGAACCTCCGTTGTGTCTAAAAAAAAGCAATGTTCAACCAATGAACTTTGTAAGATCTAGCACAGTATATGATCTCATTGAACTGGTTAAAGAACCTGTTAAAGCAACACTCATTAAGGAACAGGCATCACACCGAGGTATTGGTTATGTTGAACCAATCAAGAAAGCTAAACCGGGGCAAAAGTTCAGAAATGAACTTAAACCCACTGGTCGAGCAGCTAGAGAGGTTAAACCCAACTGGTACTACAACTGTATGCCTGTCCAGAAGAGGTATATGCCAAATAACAGGAACTACAAACCAAAAGCACATCATACACTCATTATCACACTACACAGTCAAGACCATCACCATCATTTTTGAATGCACACACATTTCAGAACACACACCGACCTAAGCTACTCAGGGTCATACAAGTGTGGGTTCCGAAAGGACTAATCCTGTCTGGACCCAAGTAGGATGGGTACCAATCATATTTTCGCTTTAATGGCAGAAATCTAGAGTGCTGAAGGTTCGGAGCTCTGAGTGGTTTCTGGACAGTGGATGCTCTAGACATATGACATGGAACGCTACTCTGCTGTCTGAGTTAGTTGATATCTCCGGACCAAGGATAACCTTTGGGAACAATGCGAAAGGTAGAATTGTGGGTAAGGGTAAGATTATCCATGGTAATGTTATTATCAAAGACATCTTGTTAGTAGAAAATCTATGCTACAACTTGATTAGTATCAGTCAATTATGTGACAATGGTTATTCTGTAGAATTCAATCAGCACACGTGCACAATTAAGACTATTGATGGTAATACTCTGATTGTAGGAAAAAGGCATGAGAACACCTATATGATTGACTAGAACTTTAATCAACCTGCCTCCCCTACTTGCTTTGATGCTTTGAATTACTCCAAAAATTGGCTTTGGCACAAGCGGTTGAGTCACTTAAACTTTAAAACTATTGCCAGTCTTCGTAAACTTGACCTGGTTGTTGGACTACCCCAAATCGAGTTCTCAAAAGATAAGATCTGTTCAGCCTGCCAATTGGGCAAGCAAATCAGATCCACCTTTAAGAACAAAGGGAGTAAATCTTCTTCTCGGTGCCTAGAGTTGCTGCACATGGATCTTTTTGGTCCTATACCAGTAACAAGTCTAGGGGGAATGAAGTACACTCTAGTGTTGATAGATGATTATTCTCGCTTTACGTGGGTCTTATTTCTGAGTGGTAAAGATCAGGCTACTCCAAAGCTGATCAAGCTACTCAAGAGACTACAAAATGAGAAATCATGTGGGATACATAGATTTCGCAGTGACAAAGGTACAAAATTTACCAATCAATCACTCGAATCATATCTAGATGACCTAGGTATCAAACACGAATACTCTGCTGCAAGAACACCGCAGCAAAACGGAGTTGCTGAGCGTAGGAACCGCACTTTGAAAGAAGCTGCGCGAACTATGCTAGCAGAATCTAACATCCGCAGAGGTTTTGGGCAGAAGCAGTCAACACAGCTTGTTATACCCAAAACAGATCAATGATTAATAAACGAGCAGACAAAACTCCATATGAGATCTGGAATGGCAGTAAGCCAAATATTTCTTATTTCCATGTGTTTGGTTGCAAATGCTTTATTCACAACAATGGAAAGACTCATCTCACCGCTTTTGATGCTAAATCTGATGCTGGAATATTTCTTGGCTATTCTACTGTTAGTAAAGCTTTTAGAGTATTCAACAACATAACTCTTACTGTAGAAGAATCCATTCATGTTAAATTTGATGAGTCTGCAGACAGCACTGAAAACGACTTACGAATCAACAATTTGAGCAATCGACTGGAAAACACAGTGATTGATGATTCAATTGATGAAGAAGAAAACTCAAATAGAAGAATTGACTGCAGCCTAGAGCCAGAAGTTCCAGAAGCTCAAATAGAAGAACCTGCTGTTCAACAGACACTGGAACCCACTGACACTGGAATCAGGCTGAATCCTACTGCAGTCGATGGTAAAGATGAAAACAGTGAACCAGCTAGTCCAACTAAGCTACCATCTACAATTCAAATAAATGAAGAAACCAATCCCCTTGGACCTCCGCTCCGGTGGAAGAAGGATCATCCACCCGAGCAGGTCATCTTTAACCCTCTTGCTCCTCTTCGTACCAGAGGACAGATGATTAATGAATTTCTTCATACAGCATTCATATCTCACTTAGAACCTAAAAAGATTGATGATGCAATCTTAGATCCTAGTTGGGTAGAAGCTATGCAGGAAGAACTTAATCAATTTCAGAGGAATAATGTTTGGCATTTAGTTCCACGTCCACCGCATCACACAGTTATTGGCACTAAATGGGTATTTAGAAATAAGCTAGATGAAAATGGTGCAGTAATTAGGAATAAAGCAAGATTAGTTGCACAGGGATACATGCATGAAGAAGGCATTGATTTTGATGAAACCTTTGCCCCTGTAGCCCGATTAGAAGCCATTCGCATTTCTTGCCTTTGCTGCATTTAAGGACTTCAAAGTCTATCAGATGGATGTTAAAAGTGCATTTCTTAACGGTAATCTCCAGGAAGAAGTCTATGTTGAACAACCTCCTGGATTTGAAAGCCATCTGCAACCATCTTATGTCTATCATCTGAACAAAGCTTTGTATGGTCTGAAGCAAGCTCCCCGTGCATGGTATGAAACGGTTTCAAAATACTTGACTGAACACGACTTCACCATTGGCACGGTGGACAAAACTCTATTTAAATTTACGAAGGGTGACCATACTCTGCTAGTTCAGATATATCTTGATGACATTATATTTGGTAGTACTAACCCAAAATTATGTGACAGATTTTCGAAGATAATGCATGACCAATTTGAAATGAGCATGATGGGAGAACTATCGTTTTTCCTAGGATTGCAAGTCAAACAATCCAGTGAGGGAATTCTGATAAATCAATCCAAGTATACCAAAGAGCTTCTGAAGAAGTATGGGATGAATACCAGCTCAGCTGCTGCTACACCTATGAGCTCATCTGCAAAGCTTGATTTGGATGAATCTGGAATACCAGTATATGAGAAAATGTATCGCGGTATCATCGGTTCTTTACTCTACTTAACAACCAGTAGACCTGACATCATGTTTGCAGTCTGCATCTGTGCGAGATTTCAAGCCAATCCCAAGCAATCTCATTTCACAGCAACTAAACGCATTCTGAAGTACTTAAAAGGGACAGAGAATGTCGGTCTATGGTATCCAAAGGACTCCACTATCAATCTTATCGGATATTCAGATGCAGACTATGCTGGATGCAAAATTGACAGGAAGAGTACCAGTGGGTACTGTCAGTTTTTAGGGGATAGACTTATTTCATGGGGATGCAAGAAGCAAACTTCCATTGCAACCTCTACAGCTGAAGCAGAATACCTTGCTGCAGGAAGTTGCTGTGCTCAGCTGCTCTGGATTCAACAACAATTGCGAGACTACGGCATTGAGTCAACTGAAGCTCCAATCTTCTGTGACAATACTTCTGCCATAGCTATTACGTACAATCCAGTGCTTTATTCTCGAACAAAGCATATCGACATTCGTCATCACTTTATCAGAGACCACGTAATGAAGAAGGAGATTCGACTGGAGTACATATCCACTGAGCAGCAAGCATCAGATATTTTTACCAAGCCCCTACCGGATGCAAAATTCTCTTACTTCCGGAATATCCTTGGATTAATTGATATTTCTTCTTAATTCGTATTTATTTACTGTTATTAAATTCATGGGTAATCGTTTGTATGTAATTGCATGTATTCAGGGGGAATTTTGGTAAAACTTTCCCTATATCGTTGCTTGGCTGGTAATACAATGTTCCACTGCATTAGAAGCTACCTTACCAGTAGACATCTACATACCAGTGGATGTTACCATATATGCCTAGTTGTTTTTTTTTTTAATTTTTTTAGCAACCAGCCGGGACGTCGGAATTCGAAATTATTTATTTATTACTTTTAACTTATTTTAATCCCACCCTTTTTCAGACCCACTGCTTCTGAGGTTTTTTATTTTAAATGGTTTAGATGAGCGCCACGTATACATGTGTCAGTTCATCTACAGTACGACGTTACATCTACCCATTATCTTTTTAACCGCATTCTTCTCCGAGAATTCAGTGTGTTTCCTTAAGAAGTTATAAAAATCTCAAACCCTAAAGCAACTCTCTCTCTCTTTCGCAGGATTTGCAAATGTTCAAAGCAATCACAACATGTCAAAATCAAGCCAACCAAGTTTCACCAACGCTATCCATGTTGATTTCAACTCGATATCAACTTCCTCGGATGAAGCCATGAAAGCGGTGTTCCACAAACTGGACACTTCTGGCTTGTTGGTGATTCTAAGTCAAGAACCTACTCTCTACACCTGCTGCCACTCCACCTGAGGCATTGGAGCAATCAGTAGGAAATGAACCTTGTGCTGATTTTTTTGATTTTGCTGATCTTTTGTCTATCGAAGGCCCTTCTGCTATAACAGTACAGCTTGGCCACATGACAACGTTGATCTCCGGGCTGGCTAGTGAGATCAATAAGCTCAAGACTGAAGAACGAAATGCCAACAATGCTATTGATAGCCATCAGCTACATACAGATCATCAGTTTGGGCATATAAATCGAGAACTGGACAGACTTCAAACTGCTGTTAACAGAAATCACCAATTCGTTCTTGATGCCTTTGCCGATGTATTTTCGAGGATAGGGCAAACTAATCTCCAGTTGAAGCAGCAGAATGACTCTCTCCATGCTGCATCTACACTGGCATTGGAGGAGAAAATTGAAGCCACTAAGAAGCACTTGTCTGAGCAGCTGGCTACTATGCAGGAGGCCTTTGCCTCACAACTTCAGGATTTGAGTGCTGGCTTCCCAAAGCCTATCCAATACCAGTCCAAGTCCACTGCCTCTGCTCCCCCACCGCGAAGAGAATCAGGTCCAGCTCAGCGCGCACCTGCTGCCTCTGAAGGTGGACATCAGTCCAGACCATCTTCCCAGCCAAGATCTCGAAGTCCGCGCCAACCGTCTACCGAACAGCGCGACTATTCCCGACATTGGTTAGGGAGGAAATAGTATCGTTTTCTGATCCCTTGTTAATTACTCTTATCTTTTTACTGTTTTCATTTGACTTTTTCCGTGTTTATCGTAACATCATTTTTGTGTTCACACTTATTTAAATTCTTCTATAAATAGAGGCTTATTCTTGTTCTGATCACACACATTCACTCATCATGATAATTTTCAATTCTTTCAAAATTCCTTGGTTTCCTCTTCTTCAAAATTGTCTATTTTCATGGGTTTATTACTTATCTAAATCAACCCATCATGGGTTTATTACTTATCTAACCCAGCTCCGTTAAGCTTCAGCGTTTGGATCCTGCTCTGATGCTCATCATCAGTCAGGAACTATAATCAGGAGATATCTGGGTGCTGATGACAAAAAGGGGGAAAACAGAGATAGACTATTTTTCATGGGTGAATCCATAAACCATGGAGGCCTGATGAATATACATTTGACTATCTCCCCGATCGAAGCTCTTCCTCTATGAAACAAGGTGGATCGAAGCTCTTCCTCTCCGCAACTAGGTGGATCGAAGCTCTCCGGTCTACATTGTTTGTTTAAAATTTGTCATGTATCAGCTATATTTTTTAGAAATAGATTTGTCTTAAGTTGAATCCAGTTATCAGAATTCATCTTAAATGAAGATGAATCTCTCTCAATTGTCCAGTTTGATTACAACTTGTAATCTGCTTATCTTTATAACAAATGAAAATTTCCTTTCCATTATGTCTTCAAGTCTTTTCAGGATTCACCGTTTAAATTATTCGAGTATGAAATCGTTATTGCTTACTTTTGTCATCACCAAAAGGGGGAAATTGTTGGGAAACGATTTCTAAGTTTTGGTGATTACAAACATCTACCGTGTAAAGACATCTACCGGGAAGAGACACCTACTGGATGAAGACATCTACCGGGTGGAGACACCTACTGGATGAAGACATCTACCGGGTGGATACATCTACTGGATGAAGAAATCTACCGGGTGAAGACAGCTACCGGGTGAAGACACCTACTGGATGAAGACATCTACCGGGAAGAGACACCTACTGGATGAAGACATCTATCGGGTGGAGACATCTACTGGATGAAGACATCTACCGGGTGAAGACAGCTACCGGGTGAAGACACCTACTGGATGAAGACATCTACGTGGTAAAGACATCTACTGTATGAAGTCTGTCAACTGTCCAACTGACGTCTACTGGATTCAAGAGTATAACTGTATATTGAAGCCACAGGACCAGAAGAAGTGAATTCAGCAGCAGATCTAAAATACCAGTTGAAGTGAGTACAACTGAATCTGACAAAGGTACAACAGAACGACGGGCACTACGAATTCATCGCCACCAATTCCGTCAGATTCAAAGAGCCGTTGCTGAACAAAAATGGAAGGAAGATAAACCTCATATGAAATGAGAAAGGAAACGGATTCTATGCAAAGCTTTCCATACAAAGAAAGATTACCGTTAGACAATGATATCTATAAATACAGCCTCTGGAAGAATGAAGATTAATGCTGAATCCTCCGATATAAGAATATTCAAAAATATCAATCAGTGAAAGATACTGAAGTTATATCTCTCTAAAGATTCAGCTAGAGCAGAAGTCCACTGATATATAAAAGATCAAGTCAAACTGGTGTACTGCTCAAAGACAATTCAAGAACACTCGAAGCTTACAAGTGTAATACTTATTCAAAAGAGTGTTAGGAAGTATAATTGTAAACATACCATAAACTTTGTGTTGCTAGGAGTTTAGGCTAAGATGTGTGAAAGCCTACGAAGGTTGTATACTATAAAGTGTAAACCAAAGTCTTCTAGTGTATCCTTCCTGCAAAGGAAGAAGGGGAGACGTAGAAGCGTTGTGCTTCGAACTTCCAGAAACAATCTCTGTGTTATTTACTTACGTATTTTTGTTTACTTTAGTTCACTCACAAGTGCAGCAGACGTATTCCGCACTTTACTAAGTGTCTGCTGACTTGCACATTGGATTGAGAAGCTACTGCATTACCTTACAGTTTTCAGTAATCAGAGGAAGAATTGAATTTGAGGGTAGTGTTTATTCAACCCCCCATTCTAAACACACCTCCGATCCTAACAAGTGGGAGCTTGCCATGAAAGACAAGGCGAAGTCTTTGATGTTCAATCAGACATGGGAACTTGTTGAGTTAACTATGGACAAAAGGCACTTCACAACAAATGTGTATATCGGGTGAATGAGGAGCATGATGCTTCCAGGAGATAGAAATACAAAGCACGACTGGTCGTCGAAGAGTTTCAGCAAAACGAAGGAGTTGACTACTCGGAAGTTTTTGCTCCAGTTGTGAAGCTCAATACTATTAGGACTGTATTGAGTTGCCAGTGAAAACCTCCATCTTGAGCAATTGGACGTGAAGACTGCGCTTCTTCACGGAGACATTGATAAGGAAATCTATATGTTTCAACCAGAAGGTTTCGCAGAGAAAGGGATGGAGAATAAGGTGTGCAAATTGAAAAAGAGCTTGTATGGTCTGAAACAAGGTCCAAGGCAGTGGTACTTGAAGTTTCACGGCTTTATGCACAAGGAAGGTTTCCATAGGTGCAACACCGACAATTGTTGCTACGTCAAGAAATATAAGTCCAGTTATATCATTTTGCTACTTTATGTCGATGATATGTTAGTAGATGGTTCTGATATGTTCGAGATCAGAAACTTGAAACAGCAGTTGTCAAAAAGAATTTGACATGAAGGACTTGGGTCCAGCAAGAAAGATTTTGGAATGCAAAGCACAAGAGATAAGCAAAAGGGAATTTTGCAGTTATCTCAGACGGAGTACGTCATTCGTGTTTTGCAGAGATTCAACATGGAAGACGCCAAGACAGTTAGCATGCCTTTGGCTAGTCATTTTCGCATATCCAAGGACCAGTGTCCTCAGACGGAGGAAGAAAAAGAATCCATGGCTAAAGTTCCTTACGCAATGGTCTGTACAAGGCTAGACATTGGCCATGCAGTGGGAGTTGTCAGCAGGTATGTCAAATCCAGGAATGGCTCATTGGGAAGCAGTCAAATGGATTTTGAGGTATCTACGAGTCATTGCAAATAAGTGTTTGTACTTTGGAAAAGGAGAACTAAAAGTACAAGGTTACGTAGATGCAGACTATGGAGGTGATGTCGATCACCGGAGAAGCACCACAGGTAATGTATTTACTCTACAGCTGTTATTTGGATGTTGCAGATACAAAAGATTGAAGCTTTATCGACTACAAAGGCTGAGTATGTTGCAGTAACAGAATCCAGTAAAGAGTTGATATGGCTTCAAGGTTTGTATAGAGATGAGATTTAACCACAAGAAGAATGTTTTGTATAGTGATAGTCAGTGTGCAATACATCTGGCAAAGAATTCAGCATTTCACTCCAGAACAAAACACATTGGTCTCTGTTATCACTTCATTAGGTCTCTGCTTGAGGATGGTGTGCTAACATTAGAGAAGATTCAAGGAAGTAAGAATCCAGCAGATATGTTAACAAAGGTGGTGACCATTGATAAACTGAAGTTGTTATCAACTTCAGTTGGCTTGCTAGATTAACAGACCAGAAGAGGCTGCTGCATTAATCAAGGTGTGAAGACAGATTGAGATCAGTCTTCAAGTAGGAGATTGTTAGTCAAATGTCAGTGGCCCACAGAAGAAAAAATTCACCGACAACTTTTGTTAATTCAAAAGCAAGTTTGAAAAAGAAGAAATTTTTGGCCAATAATTTATTGGGTGAAGACTTTGAGCACATGGCCAGATTGTCAAATAGTTGGATACGCGTGAATAATTTCTTGGCCAAAATCAAGTGAAAAATATATATAAATAGAGATGTAATTTCATTCAGCAATTACACCTAAAATTGTAGAGAGAAAAATACAACACAGAGTGCAATCAGAGTAAAAATACTAGTGAGAGAAACTTTTCGAGTGTTGTCAGTGTTTGTAAACACTTGTATATTTTTCTTCAGTAAAAGATCTGCAGCAGCCCCGTGGACGTAGGCTTATTTTTGCCGAACCACGTAAATCTTGCGTTTTTAATCCACATTTATTTTTGCCCCCACATATCTGACAAGAGAAAATATGACGTTATTTTCCCAACTTTGTATTGATTAAGAGAAGGATGTTTTTAAAATTTGTGCTGAGAAAGGTTGATTTGACTTGACCCTCGCAAATATTTAAAGCGAGTAGTTTCTGAAAATTAATGAGAAATCAATTAGTAAAACCAGTTAATTGAAATACGCTTTTGGACAAATAAGATTAATAGATTTATTGAATTCAAAATTAATGAAACTATTTTAGTGTTTCTAAATGTTTATTCAAAGCGCTTCTATTTTGTTTTTTGTCGGAAAAAAGTTATTTTTAAGCAAAAACATTAGGTGTTAAATACTAAAATTAAAATAATGAATGCAAAATTGTCATTGCTCAATTTAAAGTAACAGAAGAATCTCATGATTTGTTTCTCTTAATAATAACAAAATCAAAGAAATCAAGTACACGGAATATGATCTTAATATGAAAATATATATATATAAGCACTTTTTAAAAACATTTACAAACACTGCCTCCTAGTGAAGTACTTGTAGTGTATTCAGGTGGTCTTTTGACCAACCAATTCAATGAGCTCTAGTCGTGCACATTGCAAAGTTCATATTAGGGATGCATTTATACCTCGTCACAAGAAGTTGAGGAGTCATTTTGTTTTATACAAGAAAAAGAATTATATTGGCTTGGAGTGGCTGAGTGACATGACAATGAATCTTGATGATATGTTGTACTATATTACAAAACATAATAGTTAATCTACATTTTCATGGCATGACCTGGTGTGTTTGATCGTTACCTAGACGTATTATAGAGGAAAGAATATAATTTTGATATCAGAGTTTTTTGATATGAAAATTAATAGAATGAACTTTATAGATATAACTTATTTTTATTGAGTTAATTTAAATATTTATATTAGTCATTTCATAATGTAATAATATATTTCTCCGAAATAATATGAGCCATTATTATTAAATTCAAACTATTAGTAAACATGCTGAAACACAAATATAAAATTTGATTTCGTTTTTTGATTCGTTATTTTATGTCTTAAAATAAAACACAATATTAACACTTCATTTTCATTTTCATTTTTCATTCTCTGAAATATATTTTTCGGAGAACAATAATAGTTCCTACTAAAAGAGAGATCGAATATGAGTCATTCTTAATAAATTCATACTATTACTAAACATGTTGATACACAGATGTATTATTTGGTTTAAATTTTCCAATTCGTTATTTCATGTCTTTAAATAAAACAAATATTAAGACTTCATTTTCAATTTTAATTCTCTGAAATATATTTTTCGAAGAACAATAATTATTTCTACTAGAAGATAGATCGAATAAAAATAATATGAACCATTCTTAACAAATTCATACTATTACTAAACATGTTAAAACACAGATGTACTATTTGGTTTCAATTTTCGAATTTGTTATTTTATGTCTATAAATAAAACAAAACTTCATTTTCATTTTTCATTCTCTCAAATATATTTTTTGGACAATAATTTTTCCTACTAAAAGGGCGATTGAATAAAATATATGAGTTACATTGTTACTACTGGCTATAACTTTTTGCAAAGCTGCAAACGTTAGATGTTACAATAAAATCTAATTTTAATGTTTTTTAAGAATGGTAAAGCTGGAAACGCCAAATTTGTTAAGATCTTCATATTTAAATTTGTAAATAATATAATAATGATGTAAGTTTGTTATATATATATATATATATATATATATACTTAACTTCATTTAATCAGTATGTATGTGTTTGTATATACCCGCATTAAGACCCACACTCAATTATTTTGAAAATCGACGGACTCGCGCATCCGAATGCATGGTGTGCGCTTATCGTGTACGCCCAAATTAAACCCAACTCAATCCAATGATTGATAACAATTATATAGTCACGTAAGTAGGAATCGGTCCCATGAGGATGTGTGTTATTTGTGTTAACAAATCAAACAATAAAATAAGATATGGGGTTGTGGAGACTGATTGTAATAATGAAAATAAAAAGGAAGTTACTAAATTATCAAATTTGAAAGCAATTCTTGGTATCAGTGAACTCTACCTTTGAAAATTATTTACTTGATCATCAATTCTCAAAAGATTCAAATTTTCAAATTAGTAAACAAAAGACACGTGAGTATTATAAGCTAGAAGTGGATAACTGATCACGATTTATTTAAACAATAAATTCCAAAGCAGAACGATTATACCGCAAATGCATGGTGTCAAGTTTTAGTATAAATATGAAAAATATGAATTGTCAAACCCTCAGAGACTGTGGGGTCCTCGTTACTTAATACATTATGTATTCAAAACTTTATACACATGTGAGTAGGATTTAAGTAATAACACAAAACCCTAACAAAACCCTCATATAATATACAGCACATGTACATCAGAACAACCTAAAGAAGTTCAACTGCTACTCAGTGGTTCAACTCGCAGCAAAATTCGACTCACAATCTTGTCCTCCCACGTCTATGAGTTCCTACAGAAACAATCACACAACATGAGTATTGATAGACAACCATCTCAGTTCTATATCAATAAGCAAACATCATACTATAAATAACAATTATAAAATCTCAACTGTGATTGTTCTGTATCATGCATCACAATATGCAAATATGTCATGACATGTCTCAACTATCATCTTGTTATAACGAAACCGATATGATATGCCTCTCAGCTTAATATGTCAATGACTCAGCCTTCACGTCCCATATTATAAGCACATATCATATAACCGTCCTCACATGTTATAACAACCAAAGCATATGCCCAACAATGACATACCTCTCATATAGCATCAACTGCATGCTCAGCCAAAACATATGCCCAACAATGGCATACCTTTCATATGGCAACAACTGTATGTCTCAACAACATGAATGTATAATAATATGATTACAACAACCATGTGTCTCAATCTCAACATCTATACTCAACATCATCACATCAATAACATCAATACCTGTACGTCAACACGTACCTGTCGTGCGACACAAGATATATAAAGTCAGGCGTCAATGCTTAACCGCCTCGTTGTCCAGTTCTCTGTGATGACGCTACATGCATACCAACAATATACCATGTTATAATAGGCTCCATCATCAATTTCCACAAAATATAACATTTTTCAACATTTTAAGTCTAGCGATCGATTGGTAATTCTAGTGATCAATCGCTTCAATGATGTAACCCTAGCGATCGGTCGGTCCAAAGCTAGCTAGCGTTCACTATTAAAGTCTGATTTATACATTATGCTACGACCTTCTAGCGATCGATCGATACTTCTTTAGCGATCGATCGCTACAACTCGCGATCGATCGATCATAGGCAGCGGTCGATCGCTCCAAGCATAAACCACCTTTAAACTTCCCCTGTCTCAGCGATCAATCGGTACGATCCTAGCCATCGATCGGTCGACAACATAAGTTTCAGAACATGGTGATTTCATGTCTATCCTCTTTGTGTTTCTCATACACCTCGTTTCTACCATCAAAACTTGATACCTTCATATTATAACAACATATGAACATGTTTTCATAACATTACACCTTGTTTCTTTGATTAAAACTCATAGAAATGCAATTCATGAATTTATAATCACTCAAACCATATCAATTGGCATGCTAATATGGAAAAGCACTAATAAAGCACATATACATAACTCTTGCCCACTAGAATCCAATTCTAGTTCACAAGCCTTGTGATTCCAATCTTAAATACAAGACAAGAGTGCAAGAGCAAGCAAGGGTTGGAGAGGAGCTTGTGTAGAGATTTTGAGGTGTATGTGGTGTACTATGTGTTTGAAAATCTGAGTTTGGCTATATATATTCTAGCCTCAAATGCAAATACAAATGCAGGTATACTTTTCTCAAATGCTTGGGAAATGCATCAATATAGTAGCCCACTACACACTTCATGCATCTAAGTTCTCTTGTCCATCATCTCTTGCCAACAAGACATGCACCAACATAGCAAGTCAATTCATATGCTTATGTTTATGTTCTTATGTCATGTTTTATCATTCAAGGTATCACACTCGGTTCAACTCGAACTCGAGTCCACATCATGCCATAATTACTCATAATGACACAATAATCATATCAACAAGTATGGTTATCATCTATACATCACATGAACAACACAAACATATACTCAATCCTACAACCCTACTGCAATAAGGCAATAACAAAATCATATATGCAACATTGCAGTCAATACTCACCAACAATATCATAAACACGTAAACTCATACAAGAAAATAACTCAGGATATTGTTGCATCATATGCTGCTCAGTCTCCCATGTTGCCTCCTCGTCACCCCGTCTATCCCACTGTACCTTTACCATTGGAATTACTTTACTTCACAATTTTCGTTCTGCTCGATCCAAGATCTTAACTGGTCGTTCCACATAGGACACGTCTGTATCCAACTGTACTTCATACGGTTGCAATACATGCCTCGGATCTGGTTCATATTTCCTCAATAGCGAAACATGAACCACATCATGAATACTACTCAATGATTGCGGTAGTGCCAATCTATATGCCAATGTACCAATATGTTGCAACACCTCATAGGGACCAACATATCGTGGTGACAAATTCCTGATAAGTGTGATTTTTACACTTATATTTCGAGGATTTTATGTGTGTTTTATTATGATTCCTGGACGATATTACGCCCTTTTGTGTTGTTTTTATGTGTTTCAGGAATAAATGTCTAAGTGCATAAAAGTGAAGGATTTGAGCTAATTAGCGATGAAAAGGACCAAACCGAGCTAACATGTCAAGGGAGGACAAATATTTCATGCTTGGATGAATTTAAGGCAGCCGATCGATCTTGAAGAGTTACATCGATCGATCGCCGCATGCATCACCATTTTTTCCATAGTAAGAGTATCACTATAAACATCTATCTTTGTCATTGACGTTTTCAAAACAGGTCTCCCTAATAGAATAGGGCTGTTGTTGTCTCCATTTTCCATATCAAGAACATAAAAATCAGCAGGGAAGAGCAAATGGTTAACTTCTACCATAACATCCTCGATAACACCCCTAGGATATGCATTAGACATATCTGCTAATTAGACAATCACATCAGTTTTGCTGAAAGGCCCTAGATTTAATGAAACATATAAGGAATAAGGCATGACATTTATAGATGCTCCTAAATCTAATATGGCTTTCTCAAGTCATGTTTTGCCAATGGTGCAAGGGATAGTAAACATACCTGGGTCTCTGTACTTGGTTGGTTTCTTCCTTTGAATCACAGAGGAGATGTTCTCCCCCAACTCAACTTTTTGGCATCCTTTCAACTTCTGCTTCCGCTTTGCAGTGCATAACTCCTTTAAGAACTTAGCGTAACGAGGGACTTGCTTGCTAGCGTCTAACAGTGGGATATTCACTTCGTATCTTCGAAAGGTGTTAAAGTTATTTGATGCTCTCATATTTCCTATTTTCCTTCAAAGCAAGAGGAAAAGGGGGTTCAATTTTATACTCAAAAGGCGGAGGAGACTTGCGTCGAGGTTCCTCATCATTCATGGACTATTTTCCTTTTGGATCAATTTCATTCTCCTCCTTTATTGTGGTATGAGGTGCTTCCATCTTCTCTGATTCTTCCAATTCCTTTCCACTCCTTAGCTTAATAGAACTTGAATTCTCCCTTGGGTTCATCACTGGTTGTGAAGGTAATTTATGGGATCCTTGAGCTTCCAAACGATTAAGGTTGGTGACAACTTGTCCCACTTGAGTATTAAGGCTTTGAATGCTCGCCCACATTTCCTGTTGAAATTTCGTAACATTATGAGCAAGATCTTGGACAATATTCTACCTATAGTAGTAGGAAATTGAGAATTTTGTGGTGGCCTCTGTAATTGTGGACGATAGGGTGCGGATTGGACTGCATCTGAATATTATCTTTGATAATAACTTGATATCATACTTAACATTTTGTAAATGTGATGTCCCGATATTTGATAATGAGAATTAAGAGCAATTTGTGCATTATTTTGTTAATTAGTTAGAAACTAATTAATGAGAATATAATCTAATTAATGAGAGTGGAAATTGACCTTGTACATGTCAATTGACAGTCTGTTCGGAACATGGTGAATGAAAAATATATTTTTGGAATATTCGGATTAATACCGAAATTTTATTAAAATGATTCGTTCGGAACATGGTGAATGAAAAATATATTTTTGGAATATTCGGATGAATACCGAAATTTTATTAAAATGATTTAACAAATATAAAATTGGCATTAAATCAAAAGATTTAATTTTTGTGATTCAAATAAGGACATGAAGTTAGATGTGGACTGTACATGTGATGCACATGCACCAGTACACCGGTGACACCCCGATGTTCATAATTGGTCAGAAATTAATATATATCGATGTAGGACGTAAAACACATACCAAAATGTGTAAAACACACACAGATCGCGGACACACACTAAAACGTGCGAAAACATGCACAACCTCGCGATTCACCGACCACCGTGTACTTATCCGCTCCGTTCGCCGCCGTCCGACCACCTATCAACGATCCCGACCTACCACCGCGTTCCTTACTCAGAGGCGCATCTTTACATACCAGATAATCAAACTTTTGTGTTCGAAAAGGTGTTCGATTTCACCCTGGAACGGACGAAATTGCACAGACTAGGGTTTGAGCATCTTGTGTTCGATTTCTTCGATTCTACAACAAATTGGAGGAAGCTATATACCAAATCTCTTCCCGTCACCTGGACGAAGATTTCTACACCGGTCACCGCCACTATCGCCACCGGAGGTCGCCGGAATCGGCTGACAAGCGTGCGTGATACTGTGCGCGAAGGGGTAAAATTTGATATCCGATTTTTTCGACTTTGCTTCGATAATTACCAGTTAATTTGGACTATAATTATTGATTAATAATTTGAATTGGTGAAAAATAATTTAGCAAATTAAATTATGATGTAATCGCATCAATTTAATTACCCTAAATTGGTTAAGCTGTGACTAAAATTGATAACCCATTTCTCATAATTGGTTTATTGAATTATGACTTTATATTGATATACAGTGACTACTTCGACCCTAAAGCTCAAGTATCTTTGTAGATCGAGAAAGAAAGGTATGTTGCGATCGGGTAACATACGACAGGTATCTGTATCATTTGATATATGATTTGGTGACGTCTGTGAATTACGTGAGATTATGTGGCTACGTGATTTTATTTTAATTATGTCGCATTCATAGCATGCATGATTGGAACATCGGTGTATGAAAATAAAATTTTGTTAACACACATCATTTTATACATACATCGATGCATGACATACATGTTGAGCTATATCCTTGAATACTCTGATATTTCTTGGATTCTGATATCGAACATTGGGGATTGGTACTGCGATACTATGTTGGCATTACATGGCCCGATAGGCATAGGGAATCGTGGTCCCCTTTGTTGATATGATATGTTGAGACGGGGATTGGTGGCACCTTGCTGATGTCATCCGTCTGGATATCCCTATATGATTATGTGATGTCATGACCTGGGGTTGGTGGCGCTTTGCCGACGTCCATCCGTCTGGATACCCTATAGGCTTGACAGGCTCGAGCTATTCTGATATGGTTGGACTTTCGTTTATTGATTCAGATATACCCAGTGGATGGGTGTACGATATGATACCGACATGGCATGCATCACATTGCATTGCATTGCATCATATATCACATTTTTATATCTCAAATTTGGATGATCCCGCCATCCTGGGTTGTAGGTGCTAGAGAAAGGGTCATATCTTTGTTGTGGTTGTCCCAGAAATCCTCCTGCGGCATTTGCTTGCTTACTAGGTGGCTCTTGTAGTGAGGGACATGCATCGATTGTATGGCTCATCTCTAAGTGATGTGACTAGAAATAGACACATCTTTAATGCTTAATTGTCTACAATTTGGTAGGTTTTGATAGATAATTTGATACGTATGCTACCTAATCGTATATTTGTGTAATTGTAGGTACAATCGAAGAAAACGAGCTAAAAATGATGTGTAAAGACCAAGAAGAGACATGGATATGACAAGGACTCAAAGTTGATCAAGAAAAGGGCAAAAATGTAATTTTGGAGGTGGCAATCGATCGCCTGGAAGAGGAAATCGATCGCCTATGGACAGAAACTTTTGCAACAAAATTCACGGGTCAGCGATCGATCGCCAAAGTCTACTGGAGCCTAGCGATCGATCGCGATAAAGTGGCGATCGATCGCCTCAAGAAATTCGCTGAAAAAAAAATATACTAGCGATCGATCGCCACACATCAGGCGATCGCCGAAGAGTCCGGAAATTAGGAAATTGAGTCTTTTACCATGTTTAAAAGATTGTATCCCATTTTTATCACTCCCATACCCTAAAACTCGAGACTAAGCCTCATTAGCAGCAGTTTTTTGATAGTTTTTCGAACTTTTAGAATAATTGGAGATTTTAGATTAATTTTCTTTGAAGTTTTGTCAAGAACAACGAAGAACGGGACCGGAATCGACAAGCGGGAATTTTGACTATTATTAGTAATTTCTTCTCCTTAATTATTTTAATGTTTTCGAAGAGTATGTTGTTAAGTTTAGATTCAATTATGCTAGGCTAAAACCCTTTGATTCTTGGTTGAAGGGATACCTACTTTTGGATTTGAATCTTTTATGAGAATTCGGTTTGGTTGTTGAATTAGATTTCGATTTCAAATTGTTTCTCAAATTTTGAATTCCATGAATGTTGTGTTTGTGTATTAGACCGATCACATATTCAAGTACATAATCGATAGTTTGTTAAGAAACAACTAAGATCAATAATTAGCCGGCTGTAGGTGTTATTGAACTCTTAGGAGAAACGGTTGAGTAATCAATTTTAACGGCTGTAGTTTTCATTGATTAGATTTATCGAACTCATTAGTTTTGAAAACTATCATTGATTTAATCATTAACGGCTGTAGTGGTGATTAGAGATTTGGTAAGGGTTGAATTGAATGCTGTTTTCTCTTTAACTATGAATAAGATGACTAGGAATTGAATTTCCAGTCGATAGGTAATCGAAAGAATTCGAATGTTTTGATTTGATGACTAAAAGATAATTTTCCAAAAGTACGGTTACCTGAAAACCAAGAATCGCTTTAATCCCATAAGTTTTAATCGTTTTAGTTAAACTCGTTTATTAGTTTGATATTCGCTAAGTAGTAGTAATCCAATCCAAACTCCCATTGTCACTATTTGTTTGATAATTGGCACGAAATAAATTCACCTTCCCTGTGGGATCGATCCCTACTTCCGATACTACATATTTTTGTTATTAACTGAAGAAGGGTTAATTTGGGTGTACGCGATAAGCGCTACCAAATTTTGGCGCCGTTGCCGGGGAAGGCAACATCTATTAGTGTCGATTTTTTCTATTTCGTTTTTGTTATTTGCTTTCCCGCACGACTACTGAGGTTTGTTGATGAGTACAGGCGGATCGTTTGATTACAAGGATAATTCATATTACGATCCAGAAATCGAGAGGACGCTGCATCAAAGAAGGAGAGATACTCGGAGACAAGAAGTGGAGGGAAGGAACGATATGGCTGCAAACCAAAGTCTACGCCAACTGGCCAATCCAGATTTGGACCAACAACCTCTCTGCATAAATTTTCCTGCTTTCGCAACTAATGTAAGTTTTGAACTTAAATGGGGACTCATACATTTGTTGCCTTCTTTTCATGGACTCGCAGGAGAGGATCCCCACAAGCATCTGATGGAGTTTCATGTGGTTTGCACCACTATGAAACCGATGGGTATTACTGAAGATCAGATCAAGTTAAGGGCTTTCCCTTTTTCTCTAAAGGACGCGGCGAAAGACTGGCTCTTCTACCTACCACCAGGCTCCATCACAACATGGACGGACCTCCAAAGAACGTTTTTGGAGAAGTACTTTCCAGCATCAAGAGCGGCTAACATACGCAAAGAGATCTACTCCATTAGACAATTCAGTGGAGAAACATTGCATGAGTATTGGGAACGCTTCAAAAAGTTGTGTGCAAGCTGCCCACAACACCAGATAAGTGCACACTTACTCATTCAATACTTTTATGAAGGTTTATTGTCTAGTGACAGGAACTTAGTCGATGCTGCTAGTGGGGGAGCCTTTGTCGATAAAACACCGGATGATGCGCGGAGCTTGATAGCCAACATGGCGGCCAACTCACAACAGTTTGGCAACTTTCGACAGGAACCAGCACAAAGGAAACAAGGGGAGGTAAATGTTTCCAGCCTCGAACAACAACTGATAGATTTAACGTTTCTTGTGCGTGGTATGGCAGGTGGCAATGTGGGAAAGGTGAGACCTTGTGGTATATGTTTGGAGATGAGTCATACCACTGATGCATGCCCATCACTTCAAGAGACATCAGCTGAGCAAGTGCATGCAGCAGGGGGATTTCCGGGACATCCCCAACGAAGACATGACCCTTACTCCAACACATACAATCCAGGATGGAGAGACCACCCTAACTTGAGTTATGGACCGCAATCGATAAATCACGTTCCTCCTCAAGCACCACAACAACACCCTCCGCCATACAGACCACCTTTTCAGAGGGCACAACAACAACCCAATTATCCTTCTACTACTGACAGGTTAGAGGTTATAATTCAAGATCTTGCTCACAATGTTACTAAATTTCAACAGGAAACAAGATCGAGCATTCAAACCTTGAATACCCAAGTGGGTCAAATAGCCACTGCACTTAATAGAGTTGAAGCAACCGGATCAACCACTCTACCATCCCAAACAGTGGTGAATCCGAGAGAAAATGTCAATGCAGTCACAACTAGGAGTGGGAAGGAATTGGAGGTGCCAGAGAAGATAGAGAAAGAACCATCAAAGGGTGAGGAAGAAAAGGAAAAGGAAGTTGGAGGAAAGACCGGGATAGAACACGAGGCCCCAAAAGGTAAGCCTCCTTCTTTTTTTGAGTATAAAGTACCACCCCCTTTTCCCCAAGCTTTGAAAGATAACAGGAAAGACGCTGGACTCAAAGGCCTATATGAGACCTTCCGAAGATGTGAGATAAACATACCATTACTGGACGCAATCCAACAAGTACCGCGCTATGCGAAATTCTTGAAGGAATTATGCACTGCCAAGAGGAGTCATAGATTGAAGGGACCCCAGAAAGTTGAACTGGGTGAAAACGTTTCAGCGGTGATACAAAGAAAAATCCCTACCAAGTGTAAGGATCCAGGTATGTTCTCTATCCCGTGCACCATTGGTACCACTCTACTTGAAAAATCCATGTTAGATCTAGGAGCATTAATTAATGTTATGCCATATTCTATATATGCTTCTTTACAACTTGGTCCCTTGAGTCCTACTGGAGTGGTAATTCAATTAGCGGATAGATCTAGTGCATATCCTAGGGGTTTAATTGAAGATGTGTTGGTGCAAGTAAATGAACTAGTCTTCCCAGCTGATTTTTATATCCTTGACATGGAAAATGGTGATAAGAGTAGTCCTATATTGTTAGGAAGACCATTTCTCAAAACATCTAAGACTAAGATAGATGTGCATAGTGGTACCCTCACTATGGAGTTTGATGGTGAGATTGTTACATTTAACATCTATGATGCCATGAAATATCCTTGCAATAATGATGATACTGTGTACTCTGTTGATGTTATTGATTACCTGTCCCAGGAAGTTTTTGAGAATACAGGGACAGATGAACTGGAAAGCACTCTTACCACGGACATGGAGAAGGAAGACGAAGCAACACCCCTCAGGGACGAAGTGAAGCACACCGTTGACGCACTGGATGATACACCTGAGCTATCTCAGTCAGGTACTGTTTCTTTTATATCACTACCTGTTTCTAATACCAGGATTCCCCCATCTGTTTTGCAGGCACCCAAAATCGAGCTTAAGCCGCTGCCAACTCATCTCAAGTACGTATTCCTTGGTGAAGGTAATACATTACCAGTGATCATCTCCAGCAAGTTCGGGGATGATCAAGAGAAGGACCTGATTCATGTGCTCAAGGAGCACAAGACTGCTATAGGTTGGACCATTGCAGACATAAAGGGAATCAGTCCATCCACATGCCTGCACTGGATTCTACTGGAGGAAGGAGGAAGCCCCACACGTCAACCACAAAGGAAGCTGAACCCACCCATGATGGATGTGGTGAAGGAGGAGATTCTGAAGCTCTTATCAGTTGGCGTGATATATCCTATATCTGATAGCCAATGGGTTAGCCCGGTACAAGTGGTTCCTAAGAAGACCGGTATTACTGTGATCAAGAATAAAGACGATGAACTTATACCCACACGCATTCAAAATGGCTGGCGCGTGTGCATTGACTACCGGAAGCTCAACGCTGTGACTCGAAAGGACCACTTCCCTCTACCTTTTATTGATCAGATGCTTGAGAGGTTAGCATGCCATTCATTTTACTGTTTTCTTGACGGTTACTCGGGCTATTTTCAGATTGCAATCGCTCCGGAGGACCAAGAAAAGACCACCTTCACATGTCCGTTCGGCACATTCGCATACCGTCGCATGCCCTTTGGCCTCTGCAATGCCCCAGCTACTTTCCAACGGTGTATGGTCAGTATCTTTTCTGAGTTTATTGAACATATCTTAGAAGTATTCATGGATGATTTTACTGTTTACGGTAACTCATTCAAGGATTGCTTATCTAGCCTTACACTGGTTTTGAAGAAGTGCATCGATACTAACCTTGTTTTAAATTCTGAGAAATGTCATTTTATGGTCGAACAAGGTATAGTACTAGGTCATGTTGTGTCTGCCAATGGTATAGAGGTCAATAAGGCGAAAATTGATGTCATTCAATCTTTACCTTATCCTACTTGTGTTCGGGATGTGCGCTCGTTTCTTGGTCATGCAGGTTTTTACAGGAGGTACATCAAAGACTTTGCCAAGATAGCTACACCTTTGTGTAAGCTACTACAAAAGGATGTCCCGTTTGAGATGACTGACGCAGGCAAGAGCGCTTTTGATACACTGAAGAAGTCATTGACTTCTACCCCTATTATCCAACCACCCGACTGGAACAAGCCCTTCGAGATCATGTGTGATGCAAGTGATTATGCGGTTGGTGCTGTCTTGGGACAAAAAGAGGGCAATGCTTCACATGCAATCTACTACGCATCCAAAACCTTGAATGACGCCCAACGCAACTACTCTACTACTGAGAAAGAGCTATTAGCAGTCGGTTTTGCCCTTGAAAAATTTAGATCTTATTTACTTGGTACTAAGGTGATTGTTTATTCTGATCATGCAGCTCTTCGCTATCTGATGACGAAGAAGGAGGCAAAACCAAGGCTAATAAGATGGATTTTGCTCTTGAGTGAATTCGACATCCAAATCAAGGATAAGAAGGGCAGCGAGAACAAAGTAGCGGACCACTTAAGCCGTCTACCACATTTGGACGATGAGCTGTGTTTGAAGGAGGAGTTCCCGGATGAGCACCTCTTCGCCATAACCGACAATTTACCATGGTACGCTCATATTGTGAATTTTTTAGCTTCTAATGTGCTACCCCATGAACTCTCTAGGGCCCAACGAGCCAAGATTAGAAGTGACGCCAAGTACTACGTATGGGATGACCCTTACTTATGGAAGAACTGTGCGGACCAAATCATTCGACGATGCATACCCGAGACAGAGGTAAATGACATTCTTACATTCTGCCACTTATATGCATGTGGTGGACATTTTGGAGCAAAGAGGACGTCGAGAAAGGTACTGGAATGTGGGTTCTTTTGGCCCACCCTATTTCGTGACTCATATCTTTTCTGCAAGAATTGTGCACAATGTCAACTGACAGGTAATCTCTCCCAGAGAAAGGAGATGCCCCAACAACCCATTCTCATTTCTGAAATTTTTGACGTATGGGGCATCGACTTTATGGGACCTTTTCCTATGTCTTATTGTCATATTTATATACTGCTTGATGTTGATTATGTCTCGAAATGGGTGGAAGCTATAGCTACCCGGACTGACGATTCCAAGGTTGTTGCAGATTTTATCAAGCATAACCTTTTCTCTAGATTTGGAATCCCACGAGCCATCATCAGTGATTGAGGGACACACTTCTGCAATCGGACAGTGGAAAGTCTATTCAAGAAATACCACGTAACTCACAAGGTCTCCACTGCCTATCATCCGCAAACTAATGGCCAAGCCGAGGTCTCCAACCGAGAAATCAAGGCCATATTGGAGAAAACCGTCAACCCGACACGGAAAGATTGGAGCTTGAGACTTGATGATGCACTATGGGCCTACAGGACCGCATACAAGACCCCGATAGGTATGTCCCCTTATAGACTGATTTTTGGAAAACCGTGTCATCTTCCTCTAGAGTTGGAGCACAAAGCGTACTGGGCAGTGAAGAACTTCAACATGAACTATGATGAAAGTGGAGTGCATAGGAAGCTGCAATTGCAAGAGCTCCAGGAGATTCGAAATGACGCATATGAAAGTGCCAGATGTTACAAAGAGAAGACAAAGGATTTTCATGACAAGATGATCTCTAGGAGGAATTTTGAAGTTGGTCAGAAAGTTCTCCTTTACCATTCCCTCCTTCGTCTATTTCCAGGTAAGCTTCGTTCCAGGTGGCATGGTCCTTATGTAGTTACTAATGTGTTTTCCCATGGTGCAGTGGAGATTCAGAGTTTGGACACCACGAAGACATTCAAAGTGAATGGTAACCGATTGAAGCACTATTATGAAGGTGTCCACAATGAAGACGGAGGACGAGTAGACATCAAGGTGGCTCTAGAAGACCCACGTACTTTCGACTGAGGAAGGGGATAGCGTCGGGCCACCGACGTTAAACAGAGGCGCTGCTTGGGAGGCAACCCAAGGGGAGTTAGTTTCTTTTCTCCCTTTTATTTTTATTGCTTTCATAGTTGGACTTTTCTTTTCTCTTGTCTTTTTGCCTTACATTGGGGACAATGTAAGATTTAAGTATGGGGGAGGGATTAGTAGTGTGTTATTGTTTTTCTTATTTCAAAATACAAAAAAAAATCGAAAAATTTAAAATTTTGAGCTCATAGTTAGTAATGAACGCATGCTTAGAATCACTAACCCATGATGAAACCTAATTGATATCATACATGCTTTTGAACATAGGTGAATTGTTAACTTTGGAACACTTTGAACTCTAATGCAAAGTTTGCTTTAACTTAGTAAGTGAATATCTTGAGCACAATTTTGTCATGACTTGTGAAGTGTGCATAACTTAGTGAAGATTGTGTGAAGCTTGTGATAGTCTTAAGAAGTCTCTAATACATGCTAGAACTTAACTACATGCTCTTTGAGGCGTATATCTAGACTACTTGCAAACATGAAAGTGATATAGGCAATCTTTGATGCGTTTGAGCCTTTCAAGCCTACCATATGAACACAATCTATCTTTAGTACCCTTTTTGAGCCTTAATGCAAAAGAATGGGAGTATGCTAAGCATACTCATGACCCCCATTCAACATTTCTTGACTAGCTTATCATCCTACCCTTTAAGCCTAAATGTGATTTTAATCCATACCTTTTAAGGGAGTATGATGTATTTCATTCAAATGCACTTGGGAATCATTGAAGTATATTTGTGAGCTTAATTGTCAAAAGAATGGAATGCATGAAAGAAAAAAGGATGCCTTGAAAAAAATAGATAAAAATATGACTCCAAGGGGAGCCAAGGCACAAAAGAAGAAAAGTGTTGAAATAAACCTTGAGAAAAGGATCAAAGTTGAAAAATTCATGCAAGAAGAGAAGCTTTTAGTGTGCATTTCATCATACTCTCTTGTTTGAATATCCTTAACCTTTCTTTCACAAGCCAATACCTAGGCCAAGCTACAAGCTAATAAAGACCTACTTGATTTGTGTTTGCAAAGTGGCTAAGATAGTGGAGAAGGGTGTGCAAGTGAGCTTATACTTGTGTTAGTGTATGACTTGAACTATTATGGCTTTGCATATTTTGGATCTATAATTTGTACACAACACTTGTTTATGACCACACACACACGTTCACTACTTCGTTGGGTACGAAATGTTTAGGGATTGAACTTGTTCCACTGTTAACTTTTCACCGCCGTTCATTATTATGCATGTTAAAATTGTTGAGGCATTAAAGTGAGAACAAGTTGCTTTGTTATGAACCTATGAGCCAACCAAAAATATTGTAGTTTTATTTGTTTACTCGAGGTCGAGTAAAGAGTAAGTATGGGGGAGTTTGATGTGACTAGAAATAGACACATCTTTAATGCTTAATTGTCTACGATTTGGTAGGTTTTGATAGATAATTTGATACGTATGCTACCTAATCGTATATTTGTGTAATTGTAGGTACAATCGAAGAAAACGAGCTAAAAATGATGTGTAAAGACCAAGAAGAGACATGGATATGACAAGGACTCAAAGTTGATCAAGAAAAGGGCAAAAATGTAATTTTGGAGGTGGCAATCGATCGCCTGGAAGAGGAAATCGATCGCCTATGGACAGAAACTTTTGCAACAAAATTCACAGGTCAGCGATCGATCGCGAATGCCAGGCGATCGATCGCCAAAGTCTACTGGAGCCCAGCGTTTGATCGCGATAAAGTGGCGATCGATCGCCTCAAGAAATTCGCTGAAAAAAAAAAATACTAGCGATCGATCGCCACACATCAGGCGATCGATCGCCGAAGAGTCCGGAAATTAGGAAATTGAGTCTTTTACCATGTTTAAAAGATTGTATCCCATTTTTATCACTCCCATACCCTAAAACTCGAGACTAAGCCTCATTAGCAGCAGTTTTTTGATAGTTTTTCGAACTTTTAGAATAATTGGAGATTTTAGATTAATTTTCTTTGAAGTTTTGTCAAGAACAACGAAGAACGGTACCGGAATCGACAAGCGGGAATTGTGACTATTATTAGTAATTTCTTCTCCTTAATTATTTTAATGTTTTCGAAGAGTATGTTGTTAATTTTAGATTCAATTATGCTAGGCTAAAACCCTTTGATTCTTGGTTGAAGGGATACCTACTTTTGGATTTGAATCTTTTATGAGAATTCGGTTTGGTTGTTGAATTAGATTTCGATTTCAATTTGTTTCTCAGTTTTTGAATTCCATGAATATTGTGTTTGTGTATTAGACCGATCACCTAATATTCAAGTACATAATCGATAGTTTGTTAAGAAACAACTAAGATCAATAATTAGCCGGCTGTAGGTGTTATTGAACTCTTAGGAGAAACGGTTGAGTAATCAATTTAACGGCTGTAGTTTTCATTGATTAGATTTATCGAACTCATTAGTTTTGAAAACTATCATTGATTTAATCATTAACGGCTGTAGTGGTGATTAGAGATTTGGTAAGGGTTGAATTGAATGCTGTTTTCTCTTTAACTATGAATAAGATGAGTAGGAATTGAATTTCCAGTCGATAGGTAATCGAAAGAATTCGAATGTTTTGATTTGATGACTAAAAGATAATTTTCCAAAAGTACGGTTACCTGAAAACCAAGAATCTCTTTAATCCCATAAGTTAATCGTTTTAGTTAAACTCGTTTATTAGTTTGATATTCGCTAAGTAGTAGTAATCCAATCCAAACTCCCATTGTCACTATTTGTTTGATAATTGGCACGAAATAAATTCACCTTCCCTGTGGGATCGATCCCTACTTCCGATACTACATATTTTTGCTATTAACTGAAGAAGGGTTAATTTGGGCGTACGCGATAAGCGCTACCACTAAGCAAATCCCACATGGTTTTACATTTTGCCCATTTCCACCTGACATTTGTTGCACAAGAGAGGTTAAGCTAATGAGTTGTTGTTCAAGGTTGGATATGTTTACCTCAGTTTGTTTCCTTTGAGCTGGTTCAGCTTTAAAGTTACCAAATTGCTGGCTGCCATGTTTGCTATTAAATTTCTCGCCTCTTCCGGAGTTTTATCCACAAAAGCTCCACCGCTAGCAGCATCTACAAAATTCATGTCACTAGACAACAAACCTTCATAAAAGTATTGAATTATGAGGTATTCACTTATCTGATGTTGTGGGCAGCTTGCACACAACTTTTCTAAGCGTTCCCATTACTCGTGAAGTGTCTCTTCGATGTATTGCCTAATGATGTAGATCTCTTTTCGTATGTTGGCAGCTCTCGACGCTGGAAAGTATTTCTCAAGAAAAATCCTCTTCAAGTCATTCCAGGTAGTAATCGAGCCTGATGTTAAATAGAATAGACAGTCCTTCCCAGCATCCTTCAAGGAGAATGAAAGGCTCTCAGGTTGATTTGCTCCTCAGTGAATCCAATTGGTTTTATAGTGGTACAAACCACATGAAATTCCATTAAATGTCTGTGAGGATCTTCACCTGCAAGACCATGAAAAGAGGGCAAAAGATGTATTAAACCAGATTTCAATTCAAAAATATTAGTAGCAAGAGTAGGAAAAGTAATGGAGATGGGTTGCTGATCCAAGGTATGATTCGTTAGCTGTGTTATACTTTGGTTCACCGCCATATCAATCCTTTCTTCTTCTTCTCGCCTCCTACAAACTTCTCTCCTACGTCGATGTATGTTTCAATCTTAGATTCGTATTGATATTCGTCTCCCTCCGAATAATATCCTGCGTGCATGAACAAACAAGAGTAGTATAGGAAGACAAATAACAATGTTTAGTAAATAAAAATTAGCACAAAATAATAATGTCTTCCCCGGCAACGGCGCCAAAATTTGGCCACGTTTATCGTGTACGCCCAAATTAACCATTCTCAGTTAACAAACAAATTAATGTAGTAGTGTAAGTATGGATCGATCCCACAGGGAAGTTAGTACCTTTGTGTTAACAAGTATCGAAATAGGGGGTTTTGAGATTATTAATTATCTAAAATTATCTATGATGCAAGATTGAAATAAACTATGAATTAATCAGTTAAAGAGAGATCTTGGTTTGAGTCGACTCTACCATTGGAATTCATCCATTCATTCATCGATTTTTTCACAGATGTAACTTATATGCATGAATATTCACCATTGAAGATTTAACTCCTATCCACCTTAAGTGTAGTTAAATCGAAAACAATATTCAAACTTAACCCTTATCGATTAATCAACCTTGACCACAGCGGTTAAGATTTAGACTAATGATAGCATACGAACGAGTGAGATTGACGAATCTAGACAACATAAACAACAACAGTTATGTTTAATCTAGTCAAAAGTTTTTCATAGGAATTTAATAACCTCAACATCAGAGAATTATCAATCCTAGTTGCTTCACAAATTCGATTAATCAAACAATTATGGATTTGATATCAAACTTGGCATTAGATTGTATGAAGAATCATTAGATAGCTATTCTAACAACCAAACAATACACTTATGGCAATAATAATAGAAAAACTTATGATATTCAATAAAAAATCACCATTTCAAAATAATAATCTCATGAATAAATTAATTCAATGGTTTTGTCTTCCTCAACCAAGACTAAGAGTTTAGCTACTCATAACTAATTAAAAAAAAACAAAATAATGTATGAAAAACATGAACAAAAGTAAGATAAACTATAAGAATCGCCTTTGTGTCGAATCTTCAATCCGTCTTCAAAACTTCAAAGAAAATTTTATTCTAAGTCTAAAACTATGATATAAGTCTGAATAAATGTGTTATGGAGGCTTATTTCGAGAAATAGTGTTGGGGAAGCTTGTAAGATAGGTTAGAATCTTCAAAATATGGTAAAAATCAAGTTTCCTTATTTTTCCCAGACTCCTCTGGCGATCGATTGGTGATGACAGGCGATCGATCGCCAGCTTTTATTTTTCAAGCAGAAAGTTGTGGCGATCGATTGCTGATTTTGCCGATCGATCGACGACTTTTTTTATTTTATTCCAGTAGGTTTCAGCGATTGATCGAGGACATGTGCTGATTGATCGCTGAGTTATGAATTTTGTTGCTCGGTACCAACAAATGTGGCGCCCCATACGTCACCACTTACACATACACACTATGACGTATTGTATAAATGTGGCGCCCCATACGTCACCACGTACACAGACACACTATGACGTAATTTGTATAAATTTTTTGACATAATCTCCCCGTAATTATACCTCCCAACAACACACAACATTATATATATATATCCACAAAATATATGACGTCTACCCAACTTTAGTATAACATAAGTCACAGGCACCAACACAAGATAACCAACTCATAGGGTAATACATACAGGCCATATACAAATATAAACCGGCTCACATGCGAGCCACAACAAGTGGAAACATACTTATTATCCTATGACAACTTCATTGTACGTGTGTTAGGACCGGGGTAGTGTTTAGAAGAGGGGGCGGGGGTTGAATAAACACTAGATTCAATTTCGATTTTACTCGGGTTGCTGCAGACTGTTAAGTACTGCAGTAGCTTCTCAATATATTGCAAGTAAGCAGACACTGATTATAGTACGAAAAACGTCTGCTGGACTTGTGAGTGATAATAACTGAATGGTAAATAAGCAATGACACAAGTATTGTTTCTGGAAGTTCGAAGCACAACGCTTCTACGTCTCCCATTCTTCCCTTGCAGGAAGGTAACACTAGAAGAATTTGGTTTACACTTTACAGTATACAACCTCCTTAGGTACTCACACAACTTGGCCTAAACTCCTAGCAATCACAAATTCCTAATTTGATTACAATGATTTCTATGACACTCACACAAATATAAACTGTTTGACTTCGAGTGTTCTTCAAGCAGCAGACTCAGTTGTAGTTAATCTATTAAGATTACAGTAGTAGTGCTTTTCTGCTCTTGCTGAACCTTCAGAGAATATCAATGAGATGATTTGCTTTTTGCGTTGAGGTGTTTCTTTTTGTTTGATCAGATGGTTCAGCTAACCTCTTCATTCTTCACTTGGACGTATTTATAGACTTATTGATCTAACGACAACTTGTCTATATTTGGAAGAGATCCATTTTCTATTACCATTCCATATTCTGATTGTCTTCTTTCCTATTTTGTTTAGGAACGGCTCTTTGATTCTGACGCTAATGGTGGCGGAGATATAGCAAGGTGCGGCGCTCTATTGTGCCTTTGTCAGAATAGGTTGACTTATTTTGTCTTGTTGCTTTGTGCTCTTGCTCGATGGTTATACTTCTGCTGGCTTTCTTCGTTCAATTGGTCGTTCATTCTTATGTACCCAGTAGATGTCTTTGTTCAATATATGACTATCCGGTAGATGTTTATCCGGTTGATGTCTGTCCGGTAGATGTTTGTCCAGTTGGTGTCCATCCGGTAGGTGTCCATCCAGCTGGTGTTCATCCGGCAGGTGTCCATCCAGTTGGTGTTCATCCGGTAGATGTCCATACAGTTGGTGTTCATCCGGTAGGTGTTTATCCAGTTGATGTTTGTCTGGTAGGTGTTCATCCAGTTGGTGTTCATCCGGTAGATCTCCATCCGGTAGATGTCTATCACCCGGTAGGTGTCTGTATCCAGTAGGTGTCTGTCCAGTTGATGTTTGTCACCAGGTAGGTGTCTGTATCCAGTAGGTGTCTGTCCAGTTGATGTTTGTCACCACCAAAACTTAGAAATGTTTTCCAAACAATTTCCCCCTTTTTGGTGATGACACAACTTAGTACTGGAGACTCTTGCTTGATCATATGAACATCAACTCCTGTTAAGACTTAGAGACAAACATAGACTTTGCAATTTGTTAGAATAGATAAGCAGATTACAAGTAGTAATCAAACTGAGTAGCCGAAGGAATATCACTTTTATATAAAATGAATTCTGATTACATGGTACATCTTACAAATTTCATAGAACATCTTACAAGTCATTTAGCAAACCTATTTTTACAATCTATCCAAATGAAGAAACATAGCCAGTATGGAATGATCCGAGCCAGCTAGTTTCAGGGTTATTGACAAAGGGAGGGGAGAGAAAGTGCATACAGAGGGCTTAGAAAGAGAAAGACCTAGAAAGCTATCATTATCTTCAAAGTAGTCCTCTGCTCATTTGGCAAGATCTCTGTCTTCAATGAAAATTCTCTGTCTTCTCCCTTTTTGTCATCAGCACCCAAGCATCTGCTGTTTCAAATTCCAGGCTGGTGAGGAGCACCAGAACTGGTCCAGAAAGGTTTAGCTAGCAGAGGTGGGTTAGATAAGTAATCAACCCATGTAGGGTTGATTTAGATAAGTAATGAACCCATGAATATGTTGTAGAAACAGTTGCAGAACTAGTAAGAATATCAGTTAAGAGTGGCATGATTAATGAGTTGAGTTAGAGAACTTAGCATGCTATTTATAGTGAAAAACAAGCAAGTTGCAGTATGAATTGTCATATCATGCGTAAAGTAGTGCAGATAAAAATATAGACAACAGCAAGAATATTTTTGATAAACATATAATGGTAAACACAAAAGGACAATCAAAAGTTACTGTTTGCCCCCTAGCCAATGCTGGGAGTAGTCATGGGTGGAGGGTGAAGTGTCAGCATGAGGTTGTCGGGAGCTGTGGGAACCTTTGCTGAGAGGGAGGTCTTGACCTACTGGATGCTCCAGCTGCAGCAGATGAGCGTTGAGCTGGATGCTGTTCTCGTTGAGTCAGAGGAGCAGGTCTGCTGGACTCGGACACTCTTCTAGCAGTTTGAGGAGCAGCTGGTAGACTGTTGCTCAAGTCTTGGATCTAGGAAGCAAGGGCCGCCTGCATAGTTGCCAATTGATCCGATAAGGATTTCTTGGCATCTTCTATCTTATCTTCAAGGGCCAGTGAGGTGGCAGTATGAAGAGATTCATTCTGCTGAGTGATTTGAAGATGAGCCTGCCCTATCCGAGAGAATGAGTCCGCAAAAGCATCCACAACAAAGGTCTGAAGCCTGGTTACTGGTGGCTCCCAAGAATAAGAGTAGCAGTGCGTTCTTCCTGCTTTAACTTGTTGACGTCACTGGCTAGTGCAGAGATGGCATTGGACGGATGCCCCCAGTTGATCAGCAATACTGGGTGGTCCTTCCAGAGGAATGTGAGTTGAGAAGTCAAAGAAATCCTCAGAAGGATCCTGGGCCAGAGATTGATCCAGAGCATCCGTTTGGGTTTCAGCATTAGTGGTGATAACTCCGGGAGGACCCTCAATATCAGCAGTGGTCAACAAAGCAGTAGCTTCAATGTGGTGCAGCAGGTGCGTCGGTAGCAATGGCATCCATGCTAGTAACAGCCTGTTCCAGCTCGGCTGCGGAAGACTGAGTGTGATCAGCAGAATGTGAGGAGGGCTCGCTGAGTTCATCATTACCAGAAGAGATGGTAAATTGACGAACTGCAGTCTGAATCACCGTGTCAACATTCGCATGATCAACATCTAGCACTTGTATTGGCAGGACTTGAAACAAATGAGATAAGCGGATCAGCGGTAGAAGTGATCTCCATGTCAGTAGGAGCCCTCTCCAAGGCAGTTGTGAATGTTTCCAAGTCAGGAGGAGCTGTCTCCAAGTCAGTACGAGCTAGACTTGCATCTCTTGACACGGCAGAGCAGGAGTGTAGACCTGTTGATATGCGGAGATCATGAAGAGTGTGCTCAGCCATATCCAGCTTGGGTCCTAAAGCATTTAGAACTGCCCGATCATGATTTGTTGTGCCAAAGTCAATGTTGAATTGCTGCAGCCTGGAATGAACAAGAGCTTGAAGGTCTCCCACATAACTCATCATGCGAAAGAGACCTCGAAGCTTCAAACTTCTTTCAGTGTCCGGGACCTAAAGATAAGCCAAGATGAGATTCTCATCTTCCCGTGCTTGATCAAAAATTGGAGTGAAGTCATCGAAGCGAATGTTTAGACTCGCTTTTACCCATCGATCAAATATTTCAAGCTGTGGCTACAGCTTGGCTTCTACTTCATCCATGACCATTTGTATCACAAAAGCTACAGGGGTGGACACTGGTGCCATAAGTCCTTTTCCCTTTCCAGTGGTGGTGTCCTTAGTATGATAGTAAGGACTAGTGGACTTGGGTTGCCTGAAGCTGATGGAGCCAGGTGCTTGTTGAGAGCTCACCAGTTTAGAAGAATGACCAGTCGGAGCTACTGGTGTAGAGAGTACCATGGCCAAAGAGGCAGCTGATGCAGTCGGTTCCTCTGGTGGAGGATTTTCGGGACTTGGCTCCCTTGAAGTAGTGGTGGCTGCTGCTTGAGCTGCAGTAGAGATGGTATCAGATGCAGCAGTAACTATCTTTCTGAGAGTAGGAGGAACCCCTTTTCTGGTCCTAGACTTTTTAGGAGGAGGAGGAGATGACTCAGCGGACTCGGATATTGTTTGTTCAGAATCACTTACAACTTGAGTTGTTCGTCGCTTTGTCAGACCAACCTCTCGACCACTCCGTTGCCAGTGAATCTGGAGGTACTTAGCAGTGATAAGTCTGCCTGGATGAAGATTGGAGGAGGCCCCTGCCTGAATGTTTTTACTGTCAAAAATACTGCTGAGAGGGAGAGCAAAACCAGATTGACCCTTCCCTGAAGTAACTAGGCCGGTAAGGATCTGAAACAGAATGACCGACCAGTTGAAGTCTAATCCTTTGAAGATGGCGCTCATGACATCAAATATTTCTCAGGGGTGATGACATCAAAGGATCCAGCTTTGCATAGGAGACCTTTGGAAATGACATCAGCCAGTTGGCGGAAATGACTCTTCATTAAAATCTTTTTGAACGGAGGACATCGAAGACGAGCGTCAGAGTCGGAGAATATGGTGCGCATTTCTTCCCCAACATCCATTGGAATAGTGGAGAAGTCTGTGAGTTCAGTATATGGAAGACAAAGGTGAGTGGTGAAGTCCAGTTGAGTGATGGTAAAAGATTGACCAGAGATGGAGGCCACCACGGAGTCGTCTACAACTTTAGCAGTGGCGAAGAATTCATGGAGATCTTCCTTGTAGAATGTCAGAGATTGACTGAGGATCACCAGAAGTCCAGATGTATCCAGCTTGTGAAAAACTTTTTTTGTATCTTCATCAGAGGTTGTGGAAATTGAATGAAAATCCACATGAACAGCATTGGTGATGAGACTGGGCTGTGTATTCTTTGACATTTTTGATGTAGATACCGAGAATCAAAAATCCTGCAGTGTAAGAATTTTTCCGGGGAGAAAGTTAACACAGTAATTTTGGAAAAGATACGAGTAAGAAACAAAAATAATGGCGGTTAAAGGAAAGAGTAGATGTAACGTCGTACTGTAGATGAGCAGACACATGGATACGTGGCGGTCATCTAACGATTTAAAATTTTTAAAAAATAAATAAAAGGACAGGATTTGGGCGGGATTGAAATAATTTATTTTTATATAAAAGTAAATTTGAATTCTGACGTTCTAGTAGGTTAATAGTTATCGAAGGTTATTTTTGTCAAAGCATACTTGGTAAAGTCTGCTGGTATGTGGAGTCCGACTGGTAAGGTAACATCTATTGGTATGTAGAGTCTTACTGGTACTGCAGCAGGCTATTGGTTTACCAGCTGAGCTTAGATAACCAAGATAAAATTCTAACAGAAATTCCCCCTTAATTCATGCAATTTCTACTGAGTAATTCCCCTTGAATTCATCATACTAAAATAACAATAATCAAGGGTTTATTTCAATTAAACCAAGAATATTTCGAAAATAGAAAACTTAGCGTCCGGTGGGGGTTTTGTGAAGATGTCTGCTGCTTGTTGTTCGGTAGAAATGTACTCTAGCCGAATCTCTTTCTTCATAACGTGATCTCTGATGAAATGATGACGGATGTCAATATGCTTGGTGCGAGTATGGAGAACCAGGTTGTATGTGATGGCAATGGCAAACGTATTATCACAAAATATTGGTGCCTCAGTGGATTCAATGCCATAATCTCGCAGTTGTTGCTGAATCCAGAGCAGTTGAGCACAGCAGCTTCCAACAGCAAGGTACTTTGCCTCTGCAGTAGACGTTGCTATGGATGCCTGCTTCTTGCAACCCCATGAGATTAATCTATCTCCAAGAAATTGACAATATCCACTGGTACTTTTTCTGTAAATTTTGCATCCAGCGTAGTCAGCATCTGAATATCCAATCAGATTAAACGTGGAGTCTCTTGGATACCATAGACCGACATTCTCAGTGCCTTTCAGATATTTGAGGATCATTTTGACAGCCATGAAGTGTGACTGCTTACGATTTGCTTGGAACCTAGCGCACATATAAAATGCAAACATGATGTCTGGTCGGCTGGCCGTCAAGTAAAGTAATGATCCGATAATACCTCGATACATTGTTACTTCGACTGGTATTCCTGAATTATCCAAGTCGAGTTTTGCAGGTGAGCTCATTGGAGGGCGGCTGCTGAACCGGTACTCATCCCATACTTTTTCAGCAGTTCTTTTTAGACCGAGTTATCACAATGCCGTCATTGGATTGCTTGAATTGCAATCCTAAGAAAATTGATAATTCTCCCATCATGTTCATCTCAAATTGATCCTGCATTATTTTAGTAAATCTTTCACAAAGTTTTGAATTAGTACTGCCAAAAATAATGTCATCAACATAAATTTGAACTAGCAGAGTTTGGTCACCCTTTGTGAATTTGAATAAGGTCTTATCCACCGTACCAATGGTAAAGTTATGCTCAATCAAATATTTTGACAGAGTTTCGTACCATGCACGGGGAGCTTGCTTCAGACCATACAAAGCTTTGTTTAGACGAAAAACATAAGAAGGCTGCTGATGGCTTTCAAATCCAGGAGGTTGCTCAACGTAAACTTCTTCCTGGAGTTTGCCGTTAAGAAACACACTCTTAACATCCATCTGATAGACTTTAAAGTCTTTAAAAGCAGCAAATGCAAGAAATATGCAAATTGCTTATAGTCGAGCTACAGGAGCAAAAGTTTCATCGAAATCAATGCCTTCTTCCTGCCTGTAGCCATGTGCAACTAATCTTGCTTTATTCCTGATAACTACACCATTTTCATCTAATTTATTTCTAAATACCCATTTGGTACCTATTATAGTGTGATGCTGTGGTCGTGGTACTAAATACCATACTTTGTTTCGCTCAAACTGATTTAGTTCTTCCTGCATTGCTTCTACCCAGCTTGGGTCTAACATAGCATCATCAATCTTCTTAGGTTCTATGTGAGATATGAATGCAGTATGAAGGAATTCATTAATCATTTGTCCTCTGGTGCGTATAGGAGCAACAGGGTTACCTATGACCTGCTCGGGGGGATGATCCTTCATCCACCGGAGCGGAGGTCCAAGAGGATTGATTTCTTCATTTGAGCGAATACAAGTGGGTAGATCAGAAGATCTGATTGACGCATCTTTTTCGTTAGTTCCATCTACTGCAGCAGGGGTATGTACAACAGCGTCATTGTCAGCTGGATGCAAGGCTTGTTGACCAGCAGACTCCTCGGCTTGAGCTTCAGGAACTTCTGGTTCCAAAGAGCAGTCGATTCTGCTTCTGTAATCTAGCTCATTATCAACATTTTCATCAACATAAGTGCTTTCCAATCGATTGTTTAAGTTGTTGATTTGCAGATCAGATGTAGTACAATTAATAGATTCGTCAAATTTTACATGCACATACTCTTCTACAGTGAGTGTTCTATTAAAAATACTCTGAAGGCTTTACTAACTGTAGAATATCCAAGAAATATTCCAGCATCAGATTTGGCATCAAAAGCGGTGAGAATATTAGGGGTGTAAACGAACCGAGCCGGTTCGCGAACTTTTCGAATAGGCTCGATAAATATTCGATTCAAATTCGAAGTTATCGAATCCGAGCCGAACTCGAACATGTTCGAATATGTTTTCGAGCCGAACTCGAGCCCAAAATTCTTTGTTCGATAGTTCACGAACTGTTCGCGAACCTTAATATTTTATTTATATATTATATATATATATATAATTATATATATTAAATATTAATATGTTAAATATTACTAATTAATATATTGACATTGAAATTTGAAACATCTGTTACACACAATCGTGTCTCCAACTCTCCATTTCTCTCCCACTCGTCGACTTCAATATTCAACCCTAATATTCACCGCCTCCTTCACGTCCCGCCTCCTCCTTCACGCCGCACCTCCGCCTTCACGCCGAGCCTTCGAAGAACGGGTATTTTCACACGCCGAAAATGGAGATGCTCTTCGCGTTGTGGCCTAGGCGTGAGACTTGTGCTTAGATAAGAGTTTCTGTATATTTTGTTATGTGGTATTTTGATTAATTTTTATGCTCCCCGCCATGTAACTGTAACTTTTGTTATATATTCTGTTTAAATTATGGAGTGTTTTTGTGGTATCTTCGTTCGTTCTTTAAGGATTTGAGTATGCAATTTTTACTCCACATCTGCTACATTCTGTGTGAAATACGTGGTGATCAAACTTTATTGTAATTTTTGCCTTCCATAGTTGACAAGAAAAATATTTGCAGAGATTAATAACTTGCATTCATGGTGCACTCTGAACCTATCGTGATTAAAGTGGTGGGATGGGATGCCAGGGGAGTAGTCCTCTTTGCTATAGTTCAACGTATCTCTGGTCATTTCTCTCCTCATCTTCTAGAAATTTATGCTATCTATGACCAAAATTTACAGGATTTGTGGAGCTGCTTGGTATGTATATATTTTGTATTTGTGTATATTACTTAATTGAAAACATCTAATTGTTTTCTTTGATTACAGAATTTAGGTGCTGGGTGTAATTTTGAAGATTTGGGTGTTGGAAATTTTGTTTATGCTACTAGATTATAAACTTATTGATTATGTTGTTTGGTTAAAAATTTATTGTTCAAGTTGTTTTGATGAAAAACTTAAATATTGAAGGATCTTGATGAATTATTGATTGGTGTTTTGATTTAGAATTTTAATATATTTGGTTTTGATGAATTAGATAGAGATAAATGATATTGCAATGGTTTTTATATTCACGTGGTTAGGGGCTCGAGCTACGAATCGAGCTTACGTTTGCGAACGTTAAATGTATAAACGGCTCGAAAAGCTTGAAGTCGAGCTCGAAAAGTTAGAATCGAACTCGAATTCGAACTCTGTTTCGAACCGAATTCGAGCCTGAAAAAATGAAATTTCGAACTTCGAATCGAATTTCGAATATCTTTATTCGAATTCAAACTCGAACTCGAATACTAAAATTTTGTTAAAGTTCGGCTCGATTCGATTCGTTTACACCCCTAGGTGAGATGAGTCTTTCCATTGTTGTGAATAAAACATTTGCAACCGAACACATGGAAATAAGAAATATTTGGCTTACTGCCATTCCAGATGTGATATCCCCTAAATAATTAATTGTAATTTGAGCATTAATTATGTTTATATGATTAATTATGGTGATAATTGATTTATGTGTTGGAATTAATTATCTTGTTGAAATGCTTAGTCACATGGTAGGCGTGACCCGTAGGTGCATTTCAGGGTGCATGTTTTGCATGTTAGGGAAATTGGGTGTTGGCATGATTTAATTGTAATGGTTAGCGTTTATATGGTCAAGCATGGATTTAATTGGGATTTTGGTGCGTTTTGGTAAAATGCTTATAAAATATCATGTTGGGAATATTTTATATGTCATGCTAGATACATGGGTTTGTTTTTTTTATTTATTAAAACACCTCTACCCCCCTTTATCCCATTACTCCACTTTTTACCCTCAATCACCCAAACCCTTCCCCCAAAAACCCAAACCATCGACCAAAAGAGGAGGAGGAAGAGGAGGAGCTTGGTTGCTTGATTCTTGCCATCTTTGAAGAGGAGGAGCTAGGTGCTCTTTTTAAACATGTTTAGTGCATATTGAGTATATAAATGTTATACTAACATGTTTTGGTTATTGTTACTCATGTTATCTAACGACGTATTATATGAACTGCTTTTGGTGTTATAGTTTACCTTTGTGTTACAGCATGGCAGCAAATATCGATATAGGAGACGCAGTGAGTGTTAATGCAAGTGCTGGGCGTACAAATCCTCTACCACCGCCAGCTTTGGGCGAAGAACCACCTGAACAGCAGTTATTGCCCGGGGAACTGAGCTTGACTCAATTCCTTGCATACCGACCCCCGATGTTTGAAGGAACTGAGACAGGGGAACAGGCCGAAGAGTGGTTAGAAAGGATGGAGCAAATCTTCGTGGCGGCCCCTTGTGCGAAGTCGGCCTGGATAAGGTTAGCAGAATTCCAACTGGCCAAGAAGGCACTAATGCGGTGGAAGACCACGGTGATAGAACAGGAGGCTCAAGGTCATGAAATAAACTGGAAGCTGTTCAGAACTCGATTTCTGACCCGGTACTTCTCGGCTGCTGCACGGGAAGTTGAGGAGGAGGAATTTACTAACCTAAATCAAGGTATTATGCCGGTGTCAGACTATGCTCTTCACTACTGTTCTTTTCTCAGATATGTACCTCATGTCGCCACCAATGCTCAAGCAAAGATGAGGCACTTCATGAAAGGCTTGAGGCCTGAATTGTATGATAGGGTGATCACTTATGACCCTCTTTGTTTTGATGACGCCCTTGCACGGGCCGAACTGGCAGAATTGGGAGTGGGTGCATATCCGATTGTAGCGCCATCTCCAGCACCACCACATAGATCGACCCCGGAAAACTTGAAACCAAGGGGCGACCATTTTAAGCCAAGGGGGAACTCATCAGCTTCCCGATTCAGTTGTAGACGGCCTGATGTGCGTGGAAGGAGAAATAGTGGGAATAATGGCCCGTCAAATAGGGGACAGTCACAAGCAAGTAATAATGGGAGAGTTAGATGTTTCCTTTGCGGGGGACCCAACTCGGTGAAAGAGTGTTCAGCTTGTTTTGAATGTGGTAAGCATGGCCACTTTGCTCGAGAATGTCCTAATCGGGGAGGACAACAGAACACTATGGGGAGACCTTTAGACAGGGCAGTGCAACAAAGACCACCGTTTGCACCGAGACCATTGGGAGGTCAACCGTTGGGGCCACCTCAAGGGCTACGCTCTGACCAGGGAGCAGGCTACAGCGGCTCCAGAGGAAGTGATAGTAGGTACGTGTCATTTATTTACGCACCCTGCTTTTATTTTGATAGACACAGGTGCGTCACACTCCTTTGTGTCGACAAGTTTTGTGGAGAGGCACCGCATATGCACGTCTCCGTCGCCCACGCCTCTTTTGGTCTCGACACCCGCTAGAAAGAGTATGATTGCTGATCGGTTTGTTGTTGACGGCCTCATTTATTTTGAGGGCAACGAGTTGAAGTCAGATTTGATTGTTCTGGGAATGTCAGACTTTGACTGCATGGTGGTCATTGATGTACTGAACAGGTATCAGGCAGTAGTGGACTGCAGACAGAGAACAGTTCGGTTCAGATCTGATTTGGGGGTTCAGTGGACTTTTTATGGGGATGGTTCCCTCTCAAAAATCCCATTGACATCGGCTATCAAGATAGCTCAGTTATTGGAACGTGGGCATATGGGTTATCTTATTTATGCCATTGATGTTGCTGAAAAGAAGGAAGAGTTAAGGGTCGAGGATATACCCGTAGTCAAGGAGTTTGCCGATGTATTCCCGGAGGAGATTCCCAGAGTCAAGTTTGGGATTGAATTATTACCGGGAACACCCGCTATTTCTCGTGCCCCTTACAGGATGGCACCGACAGAGTTAAGGGAGTTGAAAGAGCAACTACAAGAACTCCTTGACAAGGGTTACATACGCCCCAGCGTATCGCCTTGGGGTGCGCCAGTATTATTTGTGAAAAAGAAAGATGGATTGATGCGTCTGTGCATCGATTACAGACAATTGAACAAGGCCACAATGAAGAATAAATACCCTCTTCCGCGGATCGATGACTTGTTTGATCAGTTGGAGGGCACGAGGTTGTATAGTAATATTGATTTGAGGTCGGGGTACCATCAGATTCGAGTTAGAGAGGAAGATGTGCAGAAGACAGCATTCCGGACACGTTATGGTCATTATGAGTTTTTGGTCATGCCGTTTGGAGTGACAAACGCCCCGGCTGTCTTTATGAGCTTGATGAACCGATTGTTCCAACCATACCTTGATCAGTTCGTCATAGTGTTTATTGACGACATACTCATCTACTCTCGGAGTGAGGAAGAACACAAGAATCATTTGAGAGCAGTGCTTCAGATTCTTAGGGACAATCAGTTGTACGCCAAGCTCAGCAAGTGTGAATTTTGGTTGAGCAGCGTGTTGTTTTTGGGGCATGTGATCTCTAGTAATGGGATATCTATGGATCCCAGGAAGGTAGAGGCAGTGATGGATTGGTCTGCGCCTACATCTGTGCCCGAGATCCGGAGCTTCCTTGGTTTAGCGGGTTATTACCGTCTAAGATCGCTAAGCCGTTGACGCAGTTGACTCAGAAAGGAGTTCCGTTCTTGTGGTCTGAGGCATGTGAGCAGAGCTTCCAAGAGTTGAAGCACCGGTTGACTACAGCACCTGTATTGGTGATTCGTTCGGAGAACGAGAGGTTTGCCTTGTACACGGATGCATCACTGCAGGGTTTGGGCTATGTACTGATGCAGGATAAGCACGTGGTGGCTTATGCTTCGAGGCAGTTGAAGCCTCATGAGACCAGATACCCAGTTCATGATTTGGAACTACGGCTATCATTTTCGCCTTGAAAATTTGGCTGCATTACCTATATGGTACTTCATTTACCATTTATACGGACCATAAGAGCTTGAAGTTCATTGATGTGACTAGAAATAGACACATCTTGAGTGCTTAATTGTCTACGATTTGGTAGGTTTTGATAGATAAATTGATACGTATGCTACCTAATCGTATATTTGTGTAATTGTAGGTACAATCGAAGAAAACGAGCTAAAAACGATGTGTAAAGACCAAGGAGAGACATGGACATGACAAGGACTCAAAGTTGATCAAGAAAAGGGCAAAAACGTAATTTTGGAAGTGGCAATCGATCGCCCGGAAGTGGCAATCGATCGCCTATGGACAGAAACATTTTCAACAAATTTGAAGAGTCAACGATCGATCGCGAAGGAGTGGCGATCGATCGCCAAAGTCTACTGGAGCTCGGCGATCGATCGCCACTTTATAGCGATTGATCGCCTCAATGAATTTTCCGAAAAAAAATAATGCAGCGATCGATCGCCACATTCAAGGCGATCGATCGCCGAAGAGTCCGAAAATAAGGAAATTAGGTCTTTTACCATGTTTAGAAGATTGTAACCTATTTTATCAACCACCAACCCCCATAACTCAAATTATTCAGTCATTAGCAGCAGTTTTTCATAGTTTTTGATACTTTAGAATATTTTGGAGATTTTTAGATTAATTTGTTTTCAAGTTTTCTTCAAGAACAACGAAGAACGGAACCGGAATCGACAAGCCGGAATCGTGATTTATAATAGTAATTTCTTTTCCTTTATTTATTTAATGTTTTCCATTGAATTTTTATTGTTTTTAGATTTAATTATGCTAGGCTAAAACTCTTCGATTCTTGGTTGAAGGGATACCTGCTTTTGGAATTGAACCTTTTATGAAAATTTGCTTTGATTGTTGAATTATATTTCGATTTCAATTCGTTTCTTAAATTTCGAATTACATGATTGTTGTGTTTGTGTATTAGACCGATCACCTGATATTCAATTACATAATCGATAGTTTGTTAAGAAACAACTAAGATCAATAATTAACCGGCTGTAGGTGTTATTGAATTCTTAGGAGAAACGGTTGAATAATCAATTTTAACGGCTGTAGTTTTCATTGATTAGATTTATCGAACTCATTAGTTTTGAAAACTATCATTGATTTAATCATTAACGGCTGTAGTGGTGATTAGAGATTTGGTAAGGGTTGAATTGAATGCTGTTTTCTCTTTGACTACGAATAAGATGAGTATGAATTGAATTTCCAATCGATAGATAATTGAAAGGATTCGAATGTTTTGATTTGATGATTAAAAGAGAATTTTCCAAAAGTACGGTTACCTGGAAACCAAGAATCGCTTCGCTCGCATAAGTTTAAATCATCTTAGTAATCTCGTTAATTAGTTTAATTTTAGAATTTGCTTAGTAGTAATCATTCATCCTAAAACCCCCTTGTTACTATTCGCTTTTGGCACAAAATAAATTTACCTTCCCTGTGAGATCGATCCCTACTTCCACTACTACATATTTTTGTCATTAACTGAAGAAGGGTTAATTTGGGCGTACACGATAAGCGCACACCAAATTTTGGCGCCGTTACCGGGGAAGGCAATATTTATTAGTGTCAATTTTTTTTTATCCCGCATTACTACTTTGGTTTGTTAATGAGTACAGGTGGATCGTTCAATCACGAAGATAACTTTCACTACGATCCTGAGATTGAGAGGACGCTACATCAGAGGAGACGAGACGCACGAAGAATTTTAGAACAAGAAGAGGAAGAAAGGAACAACATGGCTGCAAATCAAAGCTTGAGGCAGCTCGCAAATCCTAACTTGGATCAACAACCGCTCTGCATCAGTTTCCCTGCTCTGGCCAATAACGTAAATTTCGAACTCAAATCTGGTTTAATTCACTTATTGCCAGCTTTTCATGGTCTTGCAGGTGAAAATCCACATAAGCATCTAATGGAGTTCCACGTGGTGTGCACTACCATGAAACCATCCGGAATCACTGAGGATCAAATAAAGCTAAGAGCATTCCCATTTTCTCTAAAGGACGCTGCAAAAGACTGGCTCTTCTACTTACCATCCGGATCGATCACTACGTGGACTGACTTACAAAGAGTATTCCTAGAAAAGTACTTCCCAGCTTCAAGGGCGACGAACTTGAGGAAAGAGATATATGGTGTAAAGCAGCTCTACGAGGAATCACTACACGAGTACTGGGAGAGATTCAAGAAGTTGTGCGCAAGTTGTCCACAACACCAGATAAGTGAACACCTTCTCATCCAATACTTTTATGAAGGTTTACTTTCTTCTGACAGGAACTTAGTAGATGCGGCAAGAGGAGGAGCATTTATAGATAAAACAGCGGAGGAAGCTAGAAGGTTGATAGCTAACATGGCGGCCAACTCCCAACAATTCGGATATGTGCGCCATGGACAACCGCAAAGAAAAGAGGTAAACGTATCAAACTTAGAACAACAACTGATAGACCTCACTTTTCTTGTGCGTGGTATGGCAGGTGGAAATGTAGGAAAGACAAAGCCGTGTGGAATCTGTCTGGCTGCGAACCACTCCACAGACGCATGCCCCTCACTACAAGAGACTACCACGGAGAACGTGAATGCTGCAGGAGGATTCCCAGGCCCCCCACAAAGGAATCATGACCATCCACCAAACAACTACAATCAAGGGTGGAGGGACCATCCGAACCAAGGCTATGGGAACCCGCAGATGCACCAACCTCAACCCTATAGACCGCCACACCAGAGGCCTCCACCACCGCCGGTGCACCCTCCTTCTGACAGGTTAGAACATAGCATTAAAATTATTGCTGAAAATAGTTTACAATTTCAACAGGAGACGAGGGCAAGCATCCAGAGCCTGACTACACAGATGGGACAATTGGCAACTTCAATCAGAAAGATCGAGGCAAGGATTTCAAATGGACTGCCGTCACAACCAGAGATGAACCCCCGGGAAAATGTGAGTGCTATCACAGTGTATGTGAATGAAGATGCAACTGAAGAGAAGGTGGTACTGACGCCACCCCAGAAAGAAGAGATGACGGAGACAGAGACAGATGTTGAAGAGCCAATGCAAGGGGAGGAACCACGAGGTAAGTACCCCAAACTTTCTGAATATAAAGAACCACCCCCTTTCCCCCAAGCATTGAAGGACAATAGGAAAGGTGCCGGACTCAAAGGGCTCTACAAGATGAGTCCATGCTGCAAAGAGCAAGCCCCATTGCATGAAACCGTGAAAGAGGATCAAAGCAAGGAACACAAGGGGCGGCCCAAGGTCGAGCTCAATGACAATGTTTCGGCGGATAACCAAAGAAACATCCCCATTAAATGCAAGGATCCAGGTATGTTCTTCATCCCATGTGAGATTAGGTCTATAAAGATTGAGAAGGCTATGCTCGATTTAGGATCGTCCATAAATGTCATGCCTTACTCAATGCACTCTCAACTGAAAATGGGACCTTTAAAAAGAAATAGAGCAGTTATTCATTTAGCTGATAAATCCACGGTCATACCTAAGGGGATACTAGAGGACGTAGTTGTGCATGTAAAGAATTTGGTCTTCACAGCCGATTTCTATGTCTTAGACATGAGAAATGGTGATCCTTCTAGTCTAATTATTTTAGGAAGATCATTCTTGAAATCATCAAATTCAGTAATCAATATGAATAGCTGTTTGATAACCATGGATTCTAATGGTGAAATTGAAAGATTCAACATGTATGAAACCATTAAACTTCTTGAGCATTCTAGTTACGCTATTGATGTACATGATGATTATGATTCTGATTTTGATAATGATGAGTTGTGGGAAATGGGAAAGGCTACTGATGGCCTTGACAAGAAGAGAGGTACGGATTCTAACTTAGTACATCCTGTTCATAGGATTGCTACTCTGTCTGCTCACGATACTGCTGACCCTCTTATTTCTCACTTGCAGGATCGTACCATTGGAAAGAAGCACCCTCCGGATCGACCAAAGCAAGCAACAAATGCTGGAGGAGTAACAAAGACTGGGGACGACCACTCAAAGAGCAACAAGCCGAAATACAGAGGAATGAAGAAGATATTGAGGTGGTTAAGGAAGGATAGAGCAACATTGCATCAACCACCTTGATAGAGGAATAGCGTCGGGCCACCGACGTTAAACAGAGGTGCTGCTTGGGAGGCAACCCAAGGGGAGTTAGTTTCCCTTTTACCCTTTTATTTTTATTGCTTTTTAGTTGAACTTTTCTTTTCTCTTGTCTTTTTGCCTTACATTGGGGACAATGTAAGATTTAAGTATGGGGGATGGATTAGTAGTGTGTTATTGTTTTTCTTATTGCAAAAATACAAAAAAAAAAAAAAATCGAAAAATTTAAAATTTTGAGCTCATAGTTAGTAATGAACACATGCTTAGAATCACTAGCCCATGATGAAACCTAATTGATATCATGCATGCTTTTGAACATAGGTGAATTGTTAACCTTGGAACACTTTGAACTCTAATGCAAAGTTTACTTTAACTTAGTAGTGAATATTTTGAGCACATTTTTGTCATGGCTTGTGAAGTGTGCATAGCTTAGTGAAGATTGTGTAAATTTTATGATGGTCTTAAGAAGTCTCTAATACATGCTAGAACTTAACTGCATGCTCTTTGAGGCGTATGTCTAGACTACTTGCAAACATGAAAGTGATATAGGCAATCTTTGACGCGTTTGAGCCTTTCAAGCCTACCATGTAAACAAAAGCATTCTCTAGTACCTATTTTGAGCTTTAAATGTAAAAGAATGGTAGTATGCTAAGCATACTAAAGACCCCCATTCAACATTTCTTGACTAGCTTATCATCCTACCCTTTAAGCCTAAATGTGATTTTAATCCATACCTTTTTAGGGAGTATGATGTATTTCATTCGAATGCACTTGGGAATCGTTGAAGTATGTTTGTGAGCTTAATTGTCAAAAGAATGGAATGCATGAAAGAAAAAGGGATGCCTTGAAAAAAAAAATAGATAAAAATATGACTCCAAGGGGAGCCAAGGCACAAAAGAAGAAAAGTGTTGAAATAAACCTTGTGAAAAAGAACGAAGTTGAAAAATTCATACAAGAAGAGAAGCTTTTAGTGTGCATTTCATCATACTCTCTCGTTTGAATATCCTTACCCTTTCTTTCATAAGCCAATACCTAGGCCAAGCTACAAGCTAATAAAGACCTACTTGATTTGTGTTTGCAAAGTAGCTAAGATAGTGGAGAAGAGTGTGCAAGTGAACTTATACTTGTGTTAGTGTATGACTTGAACTATTATGGCTTTGCATATTTTGGATCTATAATTTGTACGCAACACTTGTTTATGACCACACACACACGTTCACTACTTCGTTGGGTACGAAATGTTTAGGGATTGAACTTGTTCCACTGTTAACTTTTCACCGCCGTTCATTATTATGCATGTTAAAATTGTTGAGGCATTAAAGTGAGGACAAGTGGCTTTGTTATGAATCTATGAGCCAACCAAAATTATTGTAGTTTTGTTTGTTTACTCGAGGTCGAGTAAAGAGTAAGTATGGGGGAGTTTGATGTGACTAGAAATAGACACATCTTGAGTGCTTAATTGTCTACGATTTGGTAGGTTTTGATAGATAAATTGATACGTATGCTACCTAATCGTATATTTGTGTAATTGTAGGTACAATCGAAGAAAACGAGCTAAAAACGATGTGTAAAGACCAAGGAGAGACATGGACATGACAAGGACTCAAAGTTGATCAAGAAAAGGACAAAAACGTAATTTTGGAAGTGGCAATCGATCGCCCGGAAGTGGCAATCGATCGCCTATGGACAGAAACATTTTCAACAAATTTGAAGAGTCAGCGATCGATCGCGAAGGAGTGGCGATCGATCGCCAAAGTCTACTGGAGCTCGGCGATCGATCGCCACTTTATAGCGATCGATCGCCTCAATGAATTTTCCGAAAAAAAATAATGCAGCGATCGATCGCCACATTCAAGGCGATCGATCGCCGAAGAGTCCGAAAATAAGGAAATTAGGTCTTTTACCATGGTTAGAAGATTGTAACCTATTTTATCAACCACCAACCCCCATAACTCAAATTATTCAGTCATTAGCAGCAGTTTTTCATAGTTTTTGATACTTTAGAATATTTTGGAGATTTTAGATTAATTTGTTTTCAAGTTTTCTTCAAGAACAACGAAGAACGGAACCGGAATCGACAAGCCGGAATCGTGATTTATAATAGTAATTTCTTTTCCTTTATTTATTTAATGTTTTCCATTGAATTTTTATTGTTTTTAGATTTAATTATGCTAGGCTAAAACTCTTCGATTCTTGGTTGAAGGGATACCTGCTTTTGGAATTGAACCTTTTATGAAAATTTGCTTTGATTGTTGAATTATATTTCGATTTCAATTCGTTTCTTAAATTTCGAATTACATGATTGTTGTGTTTGTGTATTAGACCGATCACCTAATATTCAATTACATAATCGATAGTTTGTTAAGAAACAACTAAGATCAATAAATAACCGGCTGTAGGTGTTATTGAATTCTTAGGAGAAACGGTTGAATAATCAATTTTAACGGCTGTAGTTTTCATTGATTAGATTTATCGAACTCATTAGTTTTGAAAACTATCATTGATTTAATCATTAACGGCTGTAGTGGTGATCTAGATTTGGTAAGGGTTGAATTGAATGCTGTTTTCTCTTTGACTACGAATAAGATGAGTATGAATTGAATTTCCAATCGATAAATAATTGAAAGGATTCGAATGTTTTGATTTGATGATTAAAAGAGAATTTTCCAAAAGTACGGTTACCTGGAAACCAAGAATCGCTTCGCTCTCATAAGTTTAAATCATCTTAGTAATCTCGTTAATTAGTTTAATTTTAGCGTTTGCTTAGTAGTAATCATTCATCCTAAAACCCCCTTGTTACTATTCGCTTTTGGCACAAAATAAATTTACCTTCCCTGTGAGATCGATCCCTACTTCCACTACTACATATTTTTGTCATTAACTGAAGAAGGGTTAATTTGGGCGTACACGATAAGCGCTACCATTCATATTCACCCAAGCGGAGCTGAATATGAGGCAGAGGAGATGGATGGACTTGCTCAAAGACTATGACTGTGAGATAGAGTACCATCCGGGGAAGGCAAACCTGATAGTTGATGCCTTGAGTAGGAAGGTGAAGTATACCGCGGAGGATGTTATTCAGTTATCAGCCATGATGACTTCCTGTTGTCATCTGGGATACGATTTTGATGTAGATACATCACCAGTACATCTATCGACCCTATTGGCAGAGCCAGACATCTTTGAATCTATCAGGAAAGTTCAGATGTCAGATGTTGAGGTGCAGAGATAGTTATCATTATTACGTCTGGTCAGTCATCAAAGTTCAGAGTGGCAGAAGATGGTTCTTTGAGGCTTGGTAACCGTTGTGTAGTGCCGAGGACACCGGAGTTGCTTCAAGGGATCTTGCATCGTGCTCATAGCAGCAGGTTTAGCATACATTCAGGTGGGAGAAAGATGTACAAGGACTTATGCGACCAGTTTTGGTGGAGGCGAAGAAAAGAGACGTCATCACCTTTGTCAAAAAGTGCTTGATTTGTCAGCAAGTAAAGCAGAGAGGCAGAGGCCTGGTGGCGAGTTGAAGAGTTTAGAGATACCGGAGTGGAAGTGGGAACACATATCTATGGACTTCGTGACCCACTTGCCAAGGACTGCCTCAGGATATGATGCGATCTGGGTGATCGTGGATAGATTGACGAAGGTGGCTCACTTCATCCTTATTGTATGTCATACACATACTTAAAGATGACCCAATTGTATGTGCGGGACGTAGTAAGGTTGCATGAGATTCCAGTCTCGATTGTGTCTGACAGAGACCCACGGTTCACATCACATTTTTGGGAAGGTCTTCAGTCAGCTTTGGGTACGGAGGTGAGACTGAGTACAACTTATCACCCTCAGACAGATGGTCAGACAGAGCGTACCATACAGACGCTCGAAGATATGTTGAGGGCATGTGTATTGGAGTTTGATACTCCGTGGTAAGATTCAGTGCCACTAGAAGAGTTCTCTTATAATAACAGCTATCAGACGAGCATTCAGATGGCTCCATTCGAAGCTCTTTACGTTCGACGTTGTAGGTCACCGTTGTGCTGGGAGGACTTGACTAATAAGATGGTCGGGGGACCGGATTTGATTCGAGAAATGGAAGAGAAAATCAAAGTGATCCGTCAAATGAAAGCGGCTTAGGATAGGCAAGCAGTCTACGCTAACAAACGGCGGCGACCGTTGGAATTCCAAGTGGGAGATAAGGTCTTTTTGAAGATCTCACCTTTCAGAGGTGTGGTTCATTTTGGTATGCGCGGGAAGTTGTCTCCGAGGTATGTTGGGCCATATGAGATATTGCAGCGCATCGGTACTTTGGCTTACCGTTTGGCTCTACCGACGTCATTGTCTGGTATACATGACGTCTTCCATGTCTCTACGTTGTGGAAGTATGAGCCAGATCCATCTCATGTTTTACAGCCCTCAGAGGTTCATATGGGTTCAGATGTGTCCTACGTGGAACGACCGGTTAGAATTCTGGGTCGAGAGGATCGCAGACTTCGGAACAAGGTTATACCGATGGTAAAGGTTCAGTGGGATCGTAGGGGTGTCGAGGAGGCCACGTGGGAGACGGAGCAGCATATGGTGCAGCACTACCCGGAACTATTTTCTGGTATGTTATTTATGTTTAGTCTCATTTTGGGGTAAGTGCATGTGATTTCGAGGACGAAATCTTATAAGTAGGGGAGTATTGTGATATCCCCGAAATAATTAATTGCAATTTGAGTATTAATTATGTTTATATGATTAATTATGGTGATAATTGATTTATGTGTTGGAATTAATTATCTTGTTGAAATGCTTAGTCACATGGTAGGCGTGACCCGTGGGTGCATTTCAGGGTGCATGTTGTGCATGTTGGGGAAATTGGGTGTTGGCATGATTTAATTGTAATGGTTAGCGTTTATATGGTCAAGCATGGATTTAATTGGGATTTGTTGCGTTTTGGTAAAATGCTTATAAAATATCATGCTGGGAATATTTTATATGTCATGCTAGATACATGGGTTTGTTTTTTTTATTTATTAAAACACCTCTACCCCCCTTTATCCCATTACTCCACTCTTTACCCTCAATCACCCAAACCCTTCCCCCAAAAACCCAAACCATCGACCAAAAGAGGAGGAGGGAGAGGAGGAGCTTGGTTGCTTGATTCTTGCCATCTTTGAAGCTTCAAGTGGTATGGATTCCTCCTAGTATGGTTTTGTTATGATTTGTTTTGAAATGGGTTGGTTTGTGTTGGTGATTTTGGAAAATAAAATGGATTTTGGTTGAGTTGTGGGTTGTTTTTGAGTTGTGGTTTTTGTTGTGCTAAATGGTGGTTTTATGAGGTTTTTGTGGTGATGAGTTGTTGGGATGTCTTTGGTTTAAGATGTGTTGGTTTATTTGGTAGTTTTATGCACAAAAATGGAGTTTACCCGAAAATGTCGCAGCGACCGATCGATCGGTAGCAGGGCAACGATCGATCGGTGCAAGTGCGTAGCTAGGGGTGTTATTTCTTTATTTACCGACCGATCGGTGAAAAGTGACCGATCGATCGGTGGATGGATAGCGGTCGATCGGTATCTTGGATCGATCGATCGGTGAAAGGCCGTAGCTAAATTCTTAAATTCGGATGTTTACCGGTCGATCGGTAGCTTGGACCGATCGATCGGTAGAGCGATTTTGCTGAAAATTATTTTCTTGGCTTAATTGATGGAATTTTTGGTATTGGTTTATATATTGGCTTCTAATATTGATTTGTATGGTTGTGTAGAACCATCCCAGGTACCAACAACTTCAAGGAGATAAAGTTCTTCAACTTCTCCACTTTTAGACTAAGGTACGTAGTGAGACGTACGGGCATCGGACGGTAAAATATGTTCTTACGCTTTTGGCTATATATATATTGTGGACAAGTGTGGATTACGAAATGTGTTGATATATATTGAGATAATGGTGATGCATTATGATTGTGGACTCAAGTATTGTGTTTATATATATGTGGTTGGAAATGCTTGATTGTTCCGGTAGTTGTTATATACGAGCGAGGGAGGTACTTGCCGCTGTCATATGAAGCGATGGTAATATGATATTTGCCGCTGTCATGTCGAAGTGATGTACATGCCGCTGTCATTGTCGAAGCGAGGGATATCATATGATGCCGCTATATGTCGAAGCGAGGGGTCCTAAAATTCCGCTGTTGTAATAGGACCGGAACAGTCACATTTCTAGTGATTAACGTGGAATATTGTGGTTATAACTGGAATGTGGTATCAATCATTATATTATGAACTAATGATTTTGTGCATGAGTTTATGAAACAGGAACAACAATGAAAATCTGTAAATGTGGTAAATCCGGGAGCATACATACATATTTATCTCATGCAATTATTTATGTTATTGTGCTTGGATTTTGTTGAATAGTTATGTATATGCTCATGGTGAGTTGTTCATGTAGGTACACCTTTTGGACTTGGAGGGCTATGGGCCGGGTTGAGGCAGTGAGCTACGAGGAGCATTAAGAAATTAGGATACAGGATTTTGGATAGTCTCTACTCTAGGAGTAGTGTAAATCTATAGTATTAAAATTCATTATTGGGAATGTAATTAATTAACTTTTGGAATTTTATTTTTGGCCTGTAATCCTGTTAGCTCAAGGCTACAACCGGAACCCTAAACTGTCTTTTACGCATGTTAGCCCTATTTATATTTCTTTTTACACTGTTAAGGTAGAGAGGCCTTACACCAGATCTCATAAGGGGTTTTATTTGATCGCTTATTAATCATCGATCTGTTCTGCGTATAACATGCTATGTTAACAGCTTCTGCCCAAAATCTCTGCGAAATATCTGATTCTGCTAGCATAGTTCGCGCAGCTTCTTTCAAAGTGCGGTTCCTACGCTCAACAACTCCATTTTGCCATGGGGTTCTTGCAGCAGAGTATTCGTATTTAGTACCAAGGCCATCTAGATATGATTCGAGTGATTGATTGGTAAACTCGGTACCTTTGTCACTACGAATTCTATCTATCCCACACGATTTCTCATTTTGGAGTCTTTTCAGTAGTTTGATCAGCTTTGGAGTAGCCTGATCTTTGCCACCTAGAAACAGGACCCACGTAAAACGAGAGTAATCGTCTATTAACACTAGGGTATACTTCATTCCCCCTAAACTTGTTACTGATATAGGACCGAAAAGATCCATATGCAGCAACTCTAGGCACCGAGAAGAAGATTTACTCTTTGTTCTTAAAGGAGGATCTGATTTGCTTACCAAGTTGGCATGCTGCACAGATCTTGTCTTTTGAGAACTCTATTTGGGGCAGTCCAATGACTAGATCAAGTTTACGCAGACTGGCAATAGTTTTAAAATTTAAGTGACTCAATCGTTTGTGCCAAAGCCAGTTTTTGGAAGTATTCAAGGCAGCAAAGCAAGTAGAGGAGGTAGGCTGATTAAGGTTCCAATCAATTTTATATGTGTTCTCATGCCTTCTTCCTACAAGTAATGTACTGCCATCAGTAGATCTTATTGTACATGAGTGCTGGTTGAATTCCACAGAGTGACCATTGTCACAGAGTTGACTGATGCTAATCAAGTTATAACATAAGTTTTCAACTAACAGAATATCTTTAATAATAATATTACCTTAGATAATCTTACCCTTACCCACGGTTCTACCTTTCGCGTTATCTCCAAAAAGTTATTTTTGGTCCGGTGATGTCAACCAATTCAGATAATAAGCACGCATTTCCTGTCATGTGTCTAGAACATCCACTGTCCAGAAACCAGTCTGAGCTCCGAACTTGATGAATTCTAGATTTCAGCAACTAAAGCGATAAAATGATTGGTACCAAATCCTACTTGGGTCCAGATAGGATTAGTCCTTTCGGGACCCACACTTGTATAACCCTGAAATGTTTGGGTCTGTGTGTGTCCTGAAACGTGTGTGCATAAAATGATGAAGATATTCTTGGGTGATGTGTGTGATACTGAGTGTATGCATGTTGTTTAGGTTTTTGGTTTCTGTTGGGAAGCATATACCTCTTCTGGACAGGCATACAATTATAATATCAGTTGGGTTTTACCTCTCGAGTGGCCTGACCAGTGGGTTTATGTTTATTTCTAAACTTTTGCCCTGGTCTAGCTTTCTCTTTTGGCTCAACATAACCGATACCTTTGTGTGATGCCCGTTCCTTGATGAGTATTCGCTCAACAGAATCTTTAACCAACTCACTCGGTTCATATATTGCGCTTGATCTTACAAAATTCATTGTTTGAATCTTGTTCTTTTCTAGACACAGTTGAGATGTGATGCCAGATGAGTTACTATCATTGTTAGAGTAGCCTATGCCGGTAAGATCACCAGCAAGCATTATTGACTCAACCATCTCATCTTTTCTGGCAGTAGATGTGTTCCATGTGCGAACCCGTTTAATGAGTTTCTGGTGTGCACACGTTGCTTCATCCCTTTCTTTCTCGAGTTGACTTACTTTTTTCCTTAAGCTTCTCAACTCCCTTGATTGTTCACAATCAAGTTTGTTGTATTGCTGTTCTGTTGGGATTGATTGTTCGATCTTATAATTCTCGAAGGATTCATACAACATCTGATAGTCATTAATCATGTCCTGCAATGCATTTGTGAGTTCATTATGTGTAATTCAGAAAGATTAGGATCATTTACGTCACAGTCATCGTTGGCCATTAGACAGTGAACTTCTTCATCTTCACTGTCACTGGATGAGCTGGTGGATTATTCTGATTCTGACTCTGAATCAGCCCATTTGCTCTTTTTTTCTCCAGCCACTAGTACTTTTTAATCTCTGTCCCTTCTGGATGATCTTCCTGCTTTCTTTTGACTTTCTATAGTCCTTGGATCCTCTCTTTTGATCATCTTTCTTTGGTTTAGGATAGACTGCGATAAAATGTCCTGGCTTAAGACAGTTGAAGCATACACGATCATCCTCATCTGATCTATTTTGGAAGTTCTGCTTCCTTGGATAAGATTGATAGGCTTTTTGATTCTTCTTCATGAATTTTCCAAATTTTTTGAAAAACAACACCATTGCATCATTTCATATTTGTTCAGGAGTCATCTTTGTTGTGGTAGGCAGAGCTTCTGATGCAGTAAGAGCTTTGGTTGGTTGACTGGTGCTGGGTTTATCTTCAATCCGGATGCCTCGTTCAAACTCATTGCTTTTAAGTCAGCAAATAAATCATGTAGATCTATCTTGTTTAAGTCTTTGGATTCCATCATGGCAATCGTTTTTACATCTCATTCTCTTTGGGAGACCTCTCATGACTTTTAGGGTGACTTCCCGGTTGGATAGATCCTTACCAAGGCTGTTGAGTTCATTTATGATTCCTAGGCTGTTGAGTTCATTTATAATTCCAGTTATTCTTTCATCATATTCACTGAGAGTTTCTCCATACATCATTTTGATATTTTCAAACTGCTGTAAGGCGACAGTGAGTTTGTTTTCCTTGGTTTGATTTCTTCACATAGCTGAGCAATCTTTTCCCAGATATCCTTAGCAGTGGGACACATTTTGATCTTGTTGAACGTGTTTTTGTCCAGTGTTTTGAACAATATGTCTTCGGCCACATTGTCCAGATTTGATTTTTTCTTTTCTTCATTTGTCCAGAAGGATCTGTGCTTCTCGACCATCTGAGGTTCACCACCTGTAATGGCAACTGCTGTATTGACTTTCATGATCTTCATTGGTCCATCAGTGATGACGAACCACATGTCATCGTGTAAGGCCTCTCTACCTTAACAGTGTAATAAAAATATAAATAGGGCTAACATGCATTAAAGACAGTTTATGGTTCCGGTTGCAGCCTTGAGCTATTAGGATTATAGGCCAAAAATAAAATTCCAAAAGCTAAATAATTACATTCCCAATAATGAATGTTGATACTGTAGATTTACACTACTCCTAGAGTAGAGACTATCCAAAATCCTGTCTCCTAATTCCTTAATGCTCATCGTAGCTCACTGCCTCAACCAGACCCATAGCCCTCCAAGTCCAAAAGGTGTACCTACAGGAACAACTCACCATGAGCATATACATCACCATTCAACAAAATCCAAGCACAATAACATAATTAATTGCATGAGATGTGTATGTATGTATGCTCCCTGATTTACCACATTAGCACATTTTCATTGTTGTTCCTGTTTCACAAACTCATGCACAAAACATTAGTTCACAATAAAATGATCGATACCACGTTCCAGTTATAACCACAATAAACCACATTAATCACTAGAAATGTGACTGTTCCGGTCCTGTTACCCCTAACTTCGACATATAGCGGCATCATATGATATCCCTCGCTTCGACAATGACAGCGGCATGTACATCGCTTCGACATGACAACGAAGAATATCATATTACCATCGCTTCATATGACAGCGGCAAGTACCTCCCTCGCTCGTATATAACAACTACCGAAACAATCAAGCATTTCCAACCACACATAAATAACCACAATACTTGAGTCCACAATCATAGTGCATCACCATTATCTCAATATATATCAACACATTTCGTAATCCACGCTTGTCCACGATATATTATAACCAAAGGCGTAAGAAAACATTTTACCGTCCGATGCTCGTACGTCTCACTACGTACCTTAATCTCAAAAGTGGAGAAGTTGAAGAACTTTATCTCCTTGAAGTTGTTGGTACCTGGGATGGTTCCAGTCTGGGGATTTGATGTTGGAGAGAGAGTTTTTGTAAACAGATGATTTTAATGAATCATGATGTGTTTGTGGGGATATTGGTATTTTGGGGTATTTTTGCTATATATACCCGTTGGACTCGGGATTCCGTCATTCGGAATCCATTTCTCTCTCTCTCTCTCTCTATCGATCCAAACCCTTCTCCCCCATTTCCCTCTTCTCCCTTGATGGGAAATTTGATGGTAGCTTGGCTCGGGAGCCGGTTTTCTCGAAGATAATCAGGTATTAATCTTCCCCTCGTCATTGGCTTCGATTTGATAGTAGTATGGTAGCTTTTGGTTGAGGTTTTGGTTGGCTATGGGTTTTGGGAATTTTTGGCTAAAATCATATGTTGAGTTTTTAGAGTTTTTATTGGCCTTAAATGTTGTATTTGAGGTGTTAGTGGTGTATGGGGTGTTGGATTTGAGTTTGGGTGTGAAAAACACCATGGAAGCTCGAATTTTTCGGAAAATTGCAGGTGGCGATCGATCGCCGAGGAGGGGCGATCGATCGCGACGAGCAGCTGTTAAAAATCGAAGATGATGAACAGTGCAGGCGATCGATCGCGTGTCCAAGGCGATCGATCGCGAGCATGTTGGTGATCGATCGCGAAGGGTGGCGATCGATCGCGAGAAGGCACTGGTTGGCCACTGGAGTGTGGCGATCGACCGCGGTAAATGTGGCGATCGATCGCCACCCGAAGGAATTGTTTTTTTTTGGAAATTTTGGAAAATGTCGGGATTTTGGAGCCGAGGTTTAAAGGGGCCGTTTTTGGGGCAATGTCTACATTCCAATGGGAATGCTATACTTTTAAAATAGATTGGTTGAGGCCAAAGTTTAATAAAACGGAATTCCCGGTTGAATTCTTGGTTATCTTTTAAACTTGTTAATGGTATATTTTGGGTATTATGCATGCTTAGCCGGGGGGCTTTTATTTTGGTAATCGTCATGGATTGACGATATGATTGGGAGCTATGAACGTGCTTGGGCACGTGATCGCATGCTTATTCTTGATTGTAAGTTGTTTATGTGTTTTAGTCCATATTTCTCGAGGCATGGAACTCAAGCAAGGTTTGGCTTGGACTACAGAGACTTAAGGTACGTAGGACGTACAAGCATAGCCTATTTTAGTATTGCAACTGTAAAATGCATGGTGTGTGGTAATTGTACTAAATGGGTATTGGAACACATGGTGTGTGATAATTGCGTGATATGGACATTGAAATATGTGGCATGTGGTAATTGCATCGGATAGGTATTGAAATGCATGGTGCATGATATTTACTATAAATGGATAACAAGATGCATGGTAAATAGTAATTGCGTCAAATGGTTATATATTGGGAACCATACGGTGCCGCTATTGAGCGAGCAATGATTTGGGATGCGATCGCTGTTGAGCGACCATCGGTTATGACGCCGCTATTGTTGAGCGTGCGCGAGGTTTAGTATGCCGCCATTGTGGAGCGAGCAATGAAACGGGAATATGGAATTATTGGTTAGATATATGTGATATCTAGGGTCTTTTACATTATGTTTTTACCATATTGATCATGGAGCTGGCATAATAGAACGGTATTAGTTAATCTATGTGACGATTAACTGGTTTTGGGAATTTGATGAGTTTGGTTATTTTGAGAACAGGGACAATACAGGGGATCCCGGATGAGGGTGTTACCATCCAGGGAGTATCATTTAAATTATAGCATTTACATTCTGTATTTGAATTGCAATGTTATGCATATTGGATTGAAGCTGGTTGAATAAGTACATAGATCCAGTGTTGAGATCGAGCTGTGCTTGGGAGGTGCTTCCAGGATTGAAGTACCAGTAACAGTATCCGGTAGAGTGTTTTATACATCAGATACACGTTCGTTCATTGGGTGCTCTTATGTGAGTACATTTTACGTGTATATGGAATGTATAAATGGACTACGACTTTTCTCTGTTCATTTATGGGTTGCATGCAATTAAATGTGGAATTGCTAAATGAACTAGGAGCATGTTAGTGTGTTATGAGGGTGCATGTTATTTGGATAATCATGGTTGGGGAATTTGAATATTATGTGGTTTAAATGCAAGAAATTTTCTGGATAGCATATGGTGTTGCACTTGCATATGGTTTTTCCCCTAGTACGTATGATTATATGTACTAATGATATGGCTTAATACACTAATAACGGGTTAAGGGCATGGGGGTCCTTACATTAGTGGTATCAGAGCAGTGGTTAGCTCTTTGGGGCTGTTGAGGGCCTAGGAAAATGATAATGGGAATGAGAAGCACATATTTATGCATGATGGTAGTTAGTGTTGCGTGGCACAACTATATTGCTTATGTGTGTTTATGATATGTGTTCATAATTGGAATATGTTATTGCTAACCATGGTGGTTGCAGGGTCTTATGAGACATGGACTATGCATTACGGTTGCATAGATATACATCGGAGTGATGATTCTAATGCTTTGCCGCTAAATGTTGGAGCGAGGTGCATTAAAATACACTCATGGCGATGTTTATGGGAATACGGGTTATGCATTACGGTTGCATGCACGTCGAAGCGATGATGCAGTTGTCGTGTCGAAGCGATGGTAAATGCCGCTGTCACGTCTAAGCGAAGATGCCGCTGTCGTGCCGAAACAATTATTGGAATACGGATTATGCATTACGGTTGCATGCATGACGTAGCGATGTGAATACTTGCCGCTGTCATATTACTATTGCGAGGGATATTATGCCGCTAATATGTCGAAGCGAGGGGTATTTCCGCTGTCATGCCGGAACGATGGTAAATGTTGTTGTCACATCGAAGCGATGGTACCACCGTCATGTCGAAGCGATGATGCCATTGTCGTGTCGAAGCGATGATACATGCCGCTGTCACGTCGAAGCGATGATGCCGCTGTCATGACGTAGCGATGAGATCGGGAACAAAGTACTACATGGGTGTGAGTACCTCTTGAGTCCGCGATTATTCCGCTATTCTATTGGCGATGGTTCATGCCGCCAGGTATTCTATTGGCGATGGTTCATGCCGCCAGGTATTCTATTGGCGATGGTTCATGCCGCCATGTATTCTATTGGCGATGGTACATTCCGCTGGGTATTCTATTGGCGATGGTTCATGCCGCCAGGTATTCTATTGGCGATGGTTCATGCCGCCAGGTATTGGCGATGGTTCATACCACCAGGTATTTATAGCGATGTTTTATGCCGCTGACATTATGGCGAAGTATCATGCCGCCGATTCTATAGCGATGGATTATACCGCTATGTGTGTAGCACTGGATTATGCCACCTACGAGCGATGGATGCTGCTTATGTACCGCTGGTGGAAGATGGATACAGGTATTCCGCTATCTTGATAACGATGAGGTATGGCAAATTACATTTGATATCATTATTGTGAATTCCATGTGTTGTTTTATGCCGTCATGTGTTTGACGATGAGATTATGAGTGTCGTGTATCGACAGGTACCGTCATATGTTTGACGATGTTATTTGGGATGTCTATGTGGACGCGTGGAGTCGTTTTGGTGATTAATGCATTCATGTTTATGTATTTGGTTGTATGGTTTTAGTGCCGATGGTGGGCACATGGTAGAGTGTGATGTCCATATTATTATTAATCATTTGTTTGACTAAATATGATTTGGATTTAGTGATAATTAATCTTAGAATTAATTAGAAGTGGAATTGACCAAGTGAAGGTCAACTGGCGAGTTAATCGAATCATAAAATAATTTGAGGTTGTAAAATATACTCCGATAATTTTTTAGAGATAAATTAATTAAAATGAAGAATTTAAGTTTTGGGTTTTTGGGGTGTGTATAAATCCCAATCGTTGTCTCTAAATAATATATCAGTGCACCGGCGACACCTCGATGTACAAAACCGGGTTAGGATACAAAAAAATAAATATGTAATGTTGGCATTTTCGGACACACATTAAAAAGTGTAAATACACGCACACAAAACCCGAACCCTTTTCTTCTCTGCTGTATATCGCGCTCATCCGACCCCTCGCCGTTCAAGCCGCGCGCGCCGCCGTCGGGCCTCCTTCCGGCGCGTCCGAACCGCCACCGCCTTCGTCTCTTCCAGGCGCTTCTTTCCATACCAAGAACGTGAAGTTTCGTCGCCGATCGCGTCCGGATCTTGCAAGGAAGTGCGCGGATAAAAATCACGAATTCGTCCGATTTTGGAGCGATTTTCTTCCGATTTTTTTGTGGGTAATTCTCGTCGTCCCTTGGTCGTTATTCCCCTGAAATCCCACGAATTTTGATGAACTTTGGTTCGATTTTGCTGGCATTTTTGTAAGGGTTGCTAGTGTGTGTTTGTGTGTGCAGCAGTGTGTGTGCGTGTGTGTGTTATGTGTGCAGATAGTGTGTGTTCGTGTGTGATCTGTGTGTGTGTGTTTGTATCCAGCATGTATTAGTGTGTGTAGGTGAAGTTTATACAAGAAATGTGTGTTCCAACATGTATTGGTATAGGTTCAAGACTTCTATATATGTTGTGCCTTGTGGTTGGATGATGTTTTGTTAATGTAAAAGGTTAACTTAAATTAGTGTAATGGGTTAAGGCGGTTATGTGACGATAAATTGAGTATGAACAATTGGGAATTGGATAGCATGAAAATGTTATTAATTGTAGGGATTTAATCATAACTCACATTATTGAACGGATAATTGTTGAAAATGAATTGGTGATTAAATGTCGTGATTTAATGTCATTGTTGTTAAATGGTGAAGACTAGATTCATGCTAGTATGTGTTGACATGGAATAGAGTTATGGTGATATTTATGCTCAAGTGGATAGCATGGCATGTATTAATGATTTATGTCACTTTATTGAGTTTCAAATCTTATTAGTACTAAATCAAGAATTTTGGAATCCAATGCATCTTTAAATTGTTAAAGTGGAATTTAATCGATAAATGACTTTATGATGGGATTAAGGGAATTAGATTTAAAAGGGTAGAATCTTATATCTACATGGATCCCTTCTTTCGTGTCTTGGTTTGAATCACTTCGGTGTGGGTTTGAATAATTGTGGAACATGTTAATTGTCTTACTTGGATTGTTTTAGTTAGACACTAGTTGGATATTATTATGCATACACCCTTGCATTTCCTTTCCCTCTGTTGAACTTGTGTCTAGTGAACTGCTATGTGGGTTGGGCGTGATCTTGCACGTATGGGTGTATGTATTCCGCATCATGTGTGTGATGTAGCGGATGGTGGGAGATGACGGGGTTTTGCATTACCAATGTTATATCATGATTAATATGAGGATGTGTGCATCCAAAGTATTGATTATGATTTGATTCATAATATTGAGTTATTGATTTGTGATATGGAAATGAAAGTAAGAACTATTTGATGGATGTTCATTGCTCGGATTATGAGCTAATATTGAATTGATATTCGATATAGACTCTACAGGAGGCTTCGGACATTGATGATAGCTTGTTCATGTTGCCTACTATAAGGTACGTGGTGATGTACGAGCAGGTATATCTAGTATCTATACATTCATATATACATGCAATTTTGAATATGATGTTTCAGGCAAGTGTTTGACTTTAACAATTGAGTCTCATATACGAGTTATGGGGGACACGTAGTGGTACGCGATCCAATTATACTAGTTGAGTATTGATGCCTTGGGCATGAGCATTATGAGAAAGTGTCGAGAATGAGATAGTGGGATAACCAGGTTTACATTGATGTTGAATTATTTATGTTGAGCATAAATGATGCATTGTTGTTGTATTGAATTCATAGTGTTGTTGGATATCATATTTTCAATGATAATACTGAACTTGACATTATGAAAGTCCGTGAGTTTGAAACAGGAACAATGTGTGGAAGCTATACAGATTCGGAATTGTATAGGGAGTATATTTTATGAGTTTGAATAATCTAAATTGTTGCATTATGATTTCGTATGTTGATTTGTGATCGAATATTGAGTTGGAGTGTGCTCACCCTGTGTGGGGGCTGTTTCTGTTGAAACAGGTACAACAGGTACGATGCTGCTTTGGAGTGCTAGGCTCGAACCTTGTTGGATGATGCTTTCAGAAGCATAGTATGAGATTGAGCCGATATACGAGGTTGAACGGTTGGTATATACTAATTATGCATCCGGATGTGTATCCGTTATTCGTTGCTCTTCTGTGAGCACTTGTATCTGTATATGGACTGTATAAGGGTTTTGAAACCCACTTTTATTGTCTTATTAGTGTGGTGTCTTCCCTGGCTGGGAATGTACGTAGTGTTTCTGTATTCTATTTGGTATTGTGTTGTCCCTGGTCAGGAGTTATATAATGTGATGTGTTTTTATTTCCGGATAGCTCAGTTTGTGGGGAGACTCTGCCCAAATTTTTTTAGAAAAACCCACAATGTAAAAGTGGTGTAATGGGGATGATTTTGGGTGAAACCCCTGAGTCTATTTGTTGGTCGAGATGATCATATAATGTTGAACATTGGTTATGTCATGGGATTATGGAAAACATGTAATGATTCTTTTTAAAGAATGAAAAGAAAATGAAAAATTTATACACATACGATGTCATAAATGAACAAATGACGAGTTTAAGTGTTGGGGCCTTACATAGAGTCTGGGTCACTAGTTGACGAGACCTTTTGCCGAGCAGGTTTGCCGATGGAGCATTGATGCATTGTACCGGTGAGTGTACCGCATCGTATTATAGAGGTAAATATTTGTCGAGCAATGATACCTCGGGTATGCTCGCTGGGATGGCTAAGGCCAAGTGATTGGTGGTAAGAGTAGTCATTGAGGAAACTACTCGCTTGTTATTGTGATGAGAAGTAAGCATGGGCACACCCACCGTGAGGGTGTGGAATAAATCCTAATGGATTAGGATTGCATGGTAATTAAGCATGGACGCCGGGTTGTCCATTGTGCTTTGGTGTTTTAGAGATATGTTGGGCGATGACCCACAACTCTAATGGTTTGTACGGTATGGTATACCGGGTTGGCACGTGTGTCGCATTGATAGGTTGGTATGAGCCTATGGGGCCAGCGAATCGCTAGCCAAGTATTGTTGCAGTACTTTAGCGTGCTTGTGTTAACCATTATAATGCTCGTTGGATTCGAGTTTGGTGAATCGTATGGTGATACGATAAGGGTTATGGTAGACTCTTGTAGTCTCTATGTGGCATGGTGATTGAGGTGGGGAATACCTCACGGGGACGTTTATACGCCATTGTTTTGAGGGACTTGTACTGGGACAGCTCAATTTTGTTGGTATTACCAACGTGAGTGTCAACAAGTCGTTGTTAGCTCTAGTTGAGCAACCTTGCATGTGGCATGCAATGGGAGTCACAATGGTTTGTGAGATATAGTTAGTGGGGTGACACTACTATATTGAGTTTGTCTCTTGGAGAGATTTGAGTTGTACTGTCTTGGAGACAGCTTGCATTGGCCGTGGATTGATTGTAAATCAGCCATGGTAAGCATTACTGGTGTTGGACCGAGTAATGAATTTCTTACCTCGGTGAGACGTTTGAGGAGACGTCTCCGGGGAGATGCTCGTTTGTGGAGTACTATGGCATTAGTACAGAGCATCGTTGGGATGTGTATACATGGCGTATACGGATTTTGAGTCGGGTAATGTGGTCTTGATGCACTACTCTAACCAGTTGTGTATTTCTGGGTTCCAGGATATGTTTTGGTATAAATATATCCAGGTCTTCCGAACGGTGGTTCGAGGATTGGAGGATCATGGATTCATGACTTGTTCCCTTGAGAGGAAGGCAGTACTGATATACCTACCGGTTGAATCCTTTGGGAGATTCATTGCTTTGGTTGTGTGGTGTTGATGTTGAAATCACACCCTTTGGTTTTGGTTGGTGACCATCATTCTCCGTGAGGTGAGAATAATCCAGGTTTGTCAGTTGGTTTTGGGATTTGGGTATGATTGGAGATACCCGAGTCTATTGCATTGTGTATGCATGTTGTGATTGGTGTTTGGGCATGTATGCCGTGTGAGTATACGAATGCCAACTTTATTTTGTTCCTTGTTGAACGTCGAGTTTGTATGCTTGGTTTGGTAAATCTCCGGTGTGAGATTGCGGGACCTCGAGAGCGGTAATCTCGATGGCACGATGTATCCTGAGGAATGATCGTGAGGTACGTTTGACTCCCTCTGAGGAGGGATTGTCGTGTTTTGAGACCATGGTAGTTCTTGCTGGTTAATTCGATAGCCTCCCTATTTTAGGATTGTTAAATCCCACGATAGACAAGGGATGGCCAGGATTCGGATTTGTTTGGTGTCGTGGTTGACACGTGTGGCAGGAATGCAACTGTCTGTTTTACGTGACCTCTGTGGAACTTGAGACTTTGTGGAGTCTTGATGGTGTGTTGGGACCAAGATATGATTTCTTGGAACACACCGGTGTAAACATCCTCGGTGATGTGTTTTATGTGGATCAGTGACCGTGGGTAACCCGGTCCGGGTTGCAAGTGGTGCAACTACTTTTTTGGAGGAGATGGGTTGGGAAGCGAAAACCGGATTTTCTGTGAGTATACTGTTGTATACTAGTGGTCCCCATCATGATGATGCGTGTCAAGCATCATGGGCAGGTGGTGAATATCACGGGATGATATCTAGGTCAGAACCAATGGAGATTTGGTTGGTTTGTAGTCGTGGTGTGACTTCTGGAACGTTTCACGTCGAGGTATGTTGTTATCTTTCGGGTTGTATTGGTTTTAGCGTTGCTCTATTTTAGAGCTTGGTGCGAGATGGGTGTTCTCGCGGTTGTTAATTCGATTCTAATATGGTACAGAATCGGGGTTGTGGCTTTGTTCTGTTGGTGTAGTCCTGGTGTTACGTGGAGTACACCGGTGCAATTTCGAGGATGAAATTTTATTAGTAGGGGATAATTGTGATGTCCGGGGATTAATGGTGTTGATCTCGGTATGGTAATAATCCTTGATGGATTTTTAATCGTGGCAATTAGGAATTAATTGCGGTTTTGGGTCTCCCGAGGTTGTTAAATCGGGCATTTGGGATCGTTGGATCCAAAGGTTGAGATTGTATTCTCATTTTGGTGGAAAACCTATGAATTGGGTTTTAGTGGGACTTGGCGTCCGGGGTGCCTTATGTTGAGGCCAGTCTGGGGATTTGATGTTGGAGAGAGAGTTTTTGTAAACAGATGATTTTTAATGAATCATGATGTGTTTGTGGGGGTATTGGTATTTTGGGGTATTTTTGCTATATATATACCCGTTGGACTCGGGATTCCGTCATTCGGAATCCATTTCTCTATCTCTCTCTCTATCGATCCAAACCCTTCTCCCCCATTTCCCTCTTCTCCCTTGATGGGAAATTTGATGGTAGCTTGGCTCGGGAGCCGGTTTTCTCGAAGATAATCAGGTATTAATCTTCCCCTCGTCATTGGCTTCGATTTGATAGTAGTATGGTAGCTTTTGGTTGAGGTTTTGGTTGGCTATGGGTTTTGGGAATTTTTGGCTAAAATCATATGTTGAGTTTTTAGAGTTTTTATTGGCCTTAAATGTTGTATTTGAGGTGTTAGTGGTGTATGGGGTGTTGGATTTGAGTTTGGGTGTGAAAAACACCATGGAAGCTCGAATTTTTCGGAAAATTGCAGGTGGCGATCGATCGCCGAGGAGCAGCTGTTAAAAATCGAAGATGATGAACAGTGCAGGCGATCGATCGCGTGTCCAAGGCGATCGATCGTGAGCATGTTGGCGATCGATCGCGAAGGGTGGCGATCGATCGCGAGAAGGCACTGGTTGGCCACTGGAGTGTGGCGATCGATCGCGGTAAATGTGGAGATCGATCGCCACCCGAAGGAATTGTTTTTTTTTTTTGGAAATTTTGGAAAATGTCGGGATTTTGGAGCCGAGGTTTAAAGGGGCCGTTTCCGGGGCAATGTCTACATTCCAATGGGAATGCTATACTTTTAAAATAGATTGGTTGAGGCCAAAGTTTAATAAAACGGAATTCCCGGTTGAATTCTTGGTTATCTTTTAAACTTGTTAATGGTATATTTTGGGTATTATGCATGCTTAGCCGGGGGGCTTTTATTTTGGTAATCGTCATGGATTGATGATATGATTGGGAGCTATGAACGTGCTTGGGCACGTGATCGCATGCTTATTCTTGATTGTAAGTTGTTTATGTGTTTTAGCACATATTTCTCGAGGCATGGAACTCAAGCAAGGTTTGGCTTGGACTACGGAGACTTAAGGTACGTAGGACGTACGAGCATAGCCTATTTTAGTATTGCAACTGTAAAATGCATGGTGTGTGGTAATTGTACTAAATGGGTATTGGAACACATGGTGTGTGATAATTGCGTGATATAGACATTGAAATATGTGGCATGTGGTAATTGCATCGGATAGGTATTGAAATGCATGGTGCATGATATTTACTATAAATGGATAACAAGATGCATGGTAAATAGTAATTGCGTCAAATGGTTATATATTGGGAACCATACGGTGCCGCTATTGAGCGAGCAATGATTTGGGATGCGATCGCTGTTGAGCGACCATCGGTTATGACGCCGCTATTGTTGAGCGTGCGCGAGGTTTAGTATGCCACCATTGTGGAGCGAGCAATGAAACGGGAATATGGAATTATTGGTTAGATATATGTGATATCTAGGGTCTTTTACATTATGTTTTTACCATATTGATCATGGAACTGGCATAATAGAACGGTATTAGTTAATCTATGTGACGATTAACTGGTTTTGGGAATTTGATGAGTTTGGTTATTTTGAGAACAGGGACAATACAGGGGATCCCGGATGAGGGTGTTACCATCCAGGGAGTATCATTTAAATTATAGCATTTACATTCTGTATTTGAATTGCAATGTTATGCTTATTGGATTGGTGGTATTGGCGTGTGGGGGCTGTCTCTGTTGGGGCAGGTAACACAGGTGCAGCAGCAATAGCTTTGGAGTTGAGCTCGGGCTGATGATAGAGGTACTTCCAGGATCGAGGTACCAAAGCTGGTTGAATAAGTACATAGATCCAGTGTTGAGATCGAGCTGTGATTGAGAGGTGCTTCCAAGATTGAAGTACCCGTAACGGTATCCGGTAGAGTGTTTTATACATCAGATACACGTTCGTTCATTGGGTGCTCTTATGTGAGTACATTTTACGTGTATATGGAATGTATAAATGGACTACGACTTTTCTCTGTTCATTTATGGGTTGCATGCAATTAAATGTGGAATTGCTAAATGAACTAGGAGCATGTTAGTGTGTTATGAGGGTGCATGTTATTTGGATAATCATGGTTGTGGAATTTGAATATTATGTGGTTTAAATGCAAGAAATTTTCTGGATAGCATATGGTGTTGCACTTGCATATGGTTTTTCCCCTAGTACGTATGATTATATGTACTAATGATATGGCTTAATACACTAATAACGGGTTAAGGGCACGGGGGTCCTTACACCAATTATAGTCCAATATCCAAAAATCCCACAAAATAATAAAAAACACACTATTCTGTGTCTGGCGATCGATCGCCGAGATGTCCCGATCGATCGCGAGATCACACTGCCCGTTGCCAAATTTTTCTGTCTTCGGCGATCGATCACCACTTTTGGGCGATCGATCGCGATCGGTGAGGCTGGCGATCGATCGCCCAAAAGTGGCGATCGATCGCCAAATGTTAAAGGAGCCTACTGTTGGCTCGCAATCGATCGCCAGAAAATAGTTCCGGGTAATGCTGCACCATATGCTGCTCCGTCTCCCACGTGGCCTCCTCGATACCCCTACGATCCCACTGAACCTTTACCATCGGTATAACCTTGCTCCGAAGTCTGCGATCCTCTCGACCCAGAATTCTAACCGGTCGTTCCACGTAGGACACATCTGAACCCAATTGAACCTCTGAGGGCTGTAAAACATGAGACGGATCTGGCTCATACTTCCGCAACATAGAGACATGGAAGACGTCATGTATACCAGACAATGACGGCGGTAGAGCCAAACGGTAAGCCAAAGTACCGATGCGCTGCAGTTACTCATATGACCCAACATACCTTGGAGACAACTTCTCGTGCATACCAAAACGAACCACACATCTGAAAGGTGAGATCTTCAAAAAGACCTTATCTCCCACTTGGAATTCCAACGGTCCCCGCCGTTTATTAGCATAGGTTGCTTGCCTATCTTGAGCCGCTTTCATTTTCTGACGTATCACTTTGATTTTCTCTTCCATTTCTCGAATCAAATCCAGTCCTCCGACCGTCTTACTAGTCAAGTCCTCCCAGTACAACGGTGACCTACAACGTCGACCGTAAAGAGCTTCGAATGGAGCCATCTGAATGCTCGCCTGGTAGCTGTTATTATATGAGAACTCTACCAGTGGCACTGAATCTTGCCATGGAGTATCAAACTCTAATACACAAGCCCTCAACATATCTTTGAGCGTCTGTATGGTACGCTCTGTCTGACCATCTGTCTGAGGGTGATAAGCTGTACTCAGTCTCACCTCCGTGCCCAAAGCTGACTGGAGACCTTCCCAAAAATGTGATGTGAACCGTGGGTCTCTGTCAGACACAATCGAGACTGGAATCCCATGCAACCTTACCACGTCCCATACATACAATTGGGACATCTTTAAGTATGTGTACGACATACAATAAGGGATGAAGTGAGCCACCTTCGTCAATCTATCCACGATCACCCAGATCGCATCATATCCCGAGGCAATCCTTGGCAAGTGGGTCACGAAGTCCATAGATACGTGTTCCCACTTCCACTACGGTATCTCTAAACTCTTCAACTCGCCACCAGGCCTCTGCCTCTCCGCTTTTACTTGTTGACAAATTAGGCACTTCATGACAAAGGTGATGACGTCTCTTTTCATCCGCCTCCACCAAAACTGGTCGCATAAGTCCTTGTACATCTTTCTCAACCTGCTGTTATGTGCATGATGCAAGATCCCTTGACGCAACTCCGGTGCCCTCGGCACTACCCAACGGTTACCAAGCCTCAAGGAACCATCTTCTGCCACTCTGAACTTTGATGACTGACCCAGACGTAAATATGATAACCATCTCTGCACCTCAACGTCTGACATCTGAGCTTTCCTGATAGATTCAAAGATGTCCGGCTCTGCCAACAGGGTCGATACATGTACCGGTGATGTATCTACATCAAAGTCATATCCCAGATGACAACAGGAAGTCATCATGGCTGATAGCTGAATAACATCATTCGCGGTATACTTCACCTTCCTAATCAAGGCGTCAGCTGTCAGGTTCGCCTTCCCCGGATGGTACTCTATTTCACAGTCATAGTCCTTGAGCAAGTCCATCCATCTTCTCTGCCTCATATTCAGCTCCGCTTGGGTGAATAAGAACTTCAAGCTCTTATGGTCCGTATAAATGGTAAATGAAGTACCATATAGATCATGTCGCCAAATTTTCAAGGCAAAAATGATAGCCGCCAGTTCCAAATCATGAACCGGGTATCTGGTCTCATGAGACTTCAACTGCCTCGAAGCATAAGCCACCACGTGCTTATCCTGCATCAGTACACAACCCAAACCCTGCAGTGATGCATCCGTGTACAAAGCAAACCTCTCGTTCTCCGAAGGAATCACCAATACAGGTGCTGTAGTCAACCGATGCTTCAATTCTTGGAAGCTCTGCTCACATGCCTCAGACCACAAGAACGGAACTCCTTTCTGAGTCAACTGCGTCAATGGCTTAGCAATGTTAGAGAATCCCTCGACGAAACGTCGGTAATAACCCGCTAAACCAAGGAAGCTCCGGATCTCGGGTACAGATGTAGGCGCAGACCAATCCATCACCGCCTCTACCTTCCTGGGATCCGCAGATATTACTAGAGATCACATGCCCCAAAAACACCACGCTGCTCAACCAAAATTCACACTTGATGAGCTTGGCGTACAACTGATTGTCCCTAAGAATCTGAAGCACTGTTCTCAAATGATTCTTGTGCTCTTCCTCACTCCGAGAGTAGATAAGTATATCGTCAATAAATACTATGACGAACGAATCAAGGTATGGTTGGAATACTCGGTTCATCAAGCTTATAAAAACAGCCGGGGCGTTTGTCACTCGAAACGGCATGACCAAGAACTCATAATGACCATAACGGGTCCGCAAGGCTGTCTTCTGCACATCTTCCTCTCTAACTCGAATCTGATGGTACCCCGACCTCAAATCAATTTTACTATACAACCTCGTGCCCTGCAACTGATCAAACAAGTCATCCATCCGCGGAAGAGGGTATTTATTCTTCACTGTGGCTTGTTCAATTGTCTGTAGTCAATGCACAGACGCATCGATCCATCTTTCTTTTTCACAAATAATACAGGCGCACCCCAAGGTGATACACTGGGGCGTATGTAACCCTTGTCAAGGAGTTCCTGTAGTTGCTCTTTCAACTCCCTTAACTCTGCCGGTGCCATTCTGTAAGGAGCACGAGAAATAGCGGGTGTTCCCAGTAGTAATTCAATCTCAAACTCGACTTCCCTAGCCGGTGGAAATCCAGAAATCTCCTCGAGGAACACTTCGACAAACTCCGCGACTACGGGTATATCCTCGACCCTTAACTCTCTCTTCTTGTCAGCAACATCAATGGCGTAAATAAGATAACCCTTATGCCCACGTTCCAATAACTGAGCCATCTTGATAGCTGATATCAATGGGATTTTTGAGCGGGAACCCTCCCCATAAAAAGTCCACAGAACCCCCAAATCAGATCTGAATCGAACTGTTCTCTGTCTGCAGTCCACCACTGCCTGATACTTATTCAGTACATCAATGCCCACAATGCAGTCAAAGTCTGACATTCCCAGAACAATCAAATCCGATTTCAACTCGTTGCCCTCAAAATAAATGAGGCCGTCAACAACAATCCGATCAACAATCATACTCTTTCCAGCGGGTGTCGAGACCAGAAGAGGCGTGGGCGACGGAGACGTGCATATGCGGTGTCTCTCCACAAAACTTGTCGACACAAAGGAGTGTGACGCACCTGTGTCTATCAAAATAAAAGCAGGGTGCGTAAATAAATGACACGTACCCGCTATCACTTTCTCTGGAGCCGCTGTAGCCTGTTCCCTGGTCAGAACGTACACTTGCCCTTGAGGTGGCCCCAACGGCTGACCTCCCAATGGTCTCGGTACAAACGGTGGTCTTTGTTGCACTGCCCTGTCTAAAGGTCTCCCCATAGTGTTCTGTTGTCCTCCCCGATTAGGACATTCTCGAGCAATGTGGCCATGCTTACCACATTCAAAACAAGCAGAACACTCTTTCACCGAGTGGGGTCCACCACAAAGGAAACATCTAAATCTCCCATGAATACTTGCTTGTGACTGTCCCCTATTTGACGGGCCATTATTCCCATGGTTTCCCCTTCCACGCACATCAGGCCGTCTACCACTGAATCGGGAAGCTGATGAGTTCCCCCTTGTCTTAAAATGGTCGCCCCTTGGTTTCAAGTTTTTCGGGGTCGATCTCTGTGGTGGTGCTGGAGGTGGCGCTACAGTCGGATATGCACCCACTCCCAATTCTGCCAGCTCGGCCCGTGCAAGGGCGTCATCAAAACAAGTAGGGCCATAAGTTATCACCCTATGGTACAATTCAGGCCTCAAGCCTTTAATGAAGTGCCTCATCTTTGCTTGAGTATTTGTGGCGACATGAGGTACATATCTGAGCAAAGAACAGTAGTGAAGAGCATAGTCTGACACCGTCATAGTACCTTGCTTTATGTTAGTAAATTCATCCCCCTTAGCTTCCCCTGCAGCAGCCGAAAAGTACCGGGTCAGAAATCGAGTTCTAAACAGCTTCCAGTTTATATCATGACCTTGAGCCTCCTGTTCTAACACCATGGTCTTCCACCACATTAGTGCCTTCTTGGACAGTTGAAATTCTGCTAACCTTATCCAGGCCGACTTCGCACAAGGAGCCGCCACGAAGATTTGCTCTATCCTTTCTAACCACTCTTCTGCCTGTTCCCCGGTCTCAGTTCCTTCAAACATCGGGGGTCGGTATGCAAAGAATTGAGTCAAGCTCAGTTCCCCGGGAAACAACTGCTATTCAGATGGTTCTTCGCCCAAAGCTGGCGGTGGTAGAGGATTTGTACGCCCAGCACTTGCATTAACACTCACTGCGTCTCCTATATCGATATTTGCTGCCATGATGTAACACAAGGGTTAACAATAATACCAAAACAGTTCATATAATACGTCGTTAGATAACATGAGTAATAATAACCAAAACATGTTAGTATAACATTTATATACTCAAAATGCACTAAACATGTTTAAAAAGAACACCTAGCCAACCTATTACTACGGCTACCCTTCACTCATTCCCGGGTTCTCTAACCACTGCTCTGATACCACTAATGTAAGGCCTCTCTACCTTAACAGTGTAATAAAAATATAAATAGGGCTAACATGCATTAAAGACACTTTATGGTTCCGGTTGCAGCCTTGAGCTATTAGGATTACAGGCCAAAAATAAAATTGCAAAAGCTAATTAATTACATTCCCAATAATGAATGTTGATACTGTAAATTTACACTACTCCTAGAGTAGAGACTATCCAAAATCCTGTCTCCTAATTCCTTAATGCTCATCGTAGCTCATTGCCTCAACCAGGCCCATAGCCCTCCAAGTCCAAAAGGTGTACCTACAGGAACAACTCACCATGAGCATATACATCACCATTCAACAAAATCCAAGCACAATAACATAATTTATTGCATGAGATGTGTATGTATGTATGCTCCCTGATTTACCACATTAGCACATTTTCATTGTTGTTCCTGTTTCACAAACTCATGCACAAAACATTAGTTCACAATAAAATGATCGATACCACGTTCCAGTTATAACCACAATAAACCACATTAATCACTAGAAATGTGACTGTTCCGGTCCTGTTACAACAACGGAATTTTAGGAGCCCTTACTTTCGACATATAGCGGCATCATATGATATCCCTCGCTTCGACAATGACAGCGGCATGTACATCGCTTCGACATGACAACGAAGAATATCATATTACCATCGCTTCATATGACAGCGGCAAGTACCTCCCTCGCTCGTATATAACAACTACCGGAACAATCAAGCATTTCCAACCACACATAAATAACAACAATACTTGAGTCCACAATCATAGTGCATCACCATTATCTCAATATATATCAACACATTTCGTAATCCACGCTTGTCCACGATATATATATAACCAAAGGCGTAAAAACACATTTTACCGTACGATGCTCGTACGTCTCACTACGTACCTTAATCTCAAAAGTGGAGAAGTTGAAGAACTTTATCTCTTTGAAGTTGTTGGTACCTGGGATGGTTCTACACAACCATACAAATCAATATTAAAAGCCAATTATAGTCCAATATCCAAAACTCCCACAAAATATTCAAAACACACTTTTCTGTGTCTCGCGATCGATCGCCGAGATGTCCCGAACGATCGCGAGATCACACTGCCCGTTGCCAAATTTTTCTGTCTTCGGCGATCGATCGCCACTTTTGGGCGATCGATCGGTGAGGATGGCGATCGATCGCCCAAAAGTGGCGATCGATCGCCAAATGTTTTTGGAGCCTACTGTTGGCTCGCGATCGATCGCCAGAAATGGGCGATCGATCGCCGATCCCTGCACATCGAAAATCACCATTTTTGCACCATAAATTCTTCACCAACCTCACCAACACTTATACCAACAAACCAAAAACATAAAAACACTTTAAACCTTCAATTTACACCATTAAACAACCCAAAAATCAAATCATACCAACCCAAAACAAACCCATTTTCAAAACTCAAATAACAACTCAAAACACAACCAATCCTTACAAAAACAACAAGGAATGATCTATACCCTTCCTAGACCTCAAATCTTACCAAGAATCACACAAATGAGACTTTTGCAAAGATTCCTCCTTCCTAGCCTTGCCAAACTCGAAAATGGAAGTGGGTTAGGGTTGGGTATGAAATTTGGGGATTTAAGAGTGATGGGTAAAAGTGAAATAAAGTGGGGGTATAGTGGGGTTATAAGGGTTAATATTAAATTTGTACCCAATAATTAACATGATGTATAAAATACCACAACATGGTATTTTAAAAGCATTTTACAAAAATACACCAAACTCCCAATAAATTCATGCTTTCCAAAATAATTGCCAACCATTACAATTAAATCATGCTAACACCCAATTTCCCAACATGCACAACATGCACCCCCCCTCGGGTCACGCCTACCATGTGACTAAGTATTTCAACAAGATAATTAATCCCAACACATAAATCAATTACCACCATAATTAATCACATAAACATAATGCCCAAATGCATATAATTATTTCGGAGGTATCACACATCGTCTTGGGCACTTAGATGTGCTTGCATACGAATTTTCCAGTCATCGTATTCATCCTTCTTGAACATGGGAATCTTGCTGAATGAGTCCATCAGTTTTTGGTAATTTCAATTTCGACTTTGCTCGGGTTGCTGCAGACTATTAAGTACTGCAGTAGCTTCTCAATATATTGCAAGTCAGCAGACACTGATTATAGTGCGGAAGACGTCTGCTGGACTCGTGAGTGATAATAACTGAATGGTAAATAAGCAGTAAGTAAATGACACAAGTATTGTTTCTGGAAATTCGAAGCACAACGCTTCTACGTCTCCCCTTATTCCCTTGCAGGAAGGTTACACTAGAAGAATTTGGTTTACACTTTACAGTATACAACCTTCTTAGGCACTCACACAGCTTGGCCTAAACTCTAGCAATCACAAATTCCTAATTTGATTACAATGATTTCTATGACACTCACACAAATATAAACTGTTTGACTTCGAGTGTTCTTCGAGCAGCAGACTCAGTTGTAGTTAATCTGTTAAGATTACAGTAGTAGTGTTTTTCTGCTCTTGCTGAACCTTCAGAGAATATCAATGAGATGATTTGCTTTTTGCGTTGAGGTGATTCTTTTTGTTTGATCAGATGGTTCAGCTAATCTCTTCATTCTTCACTTGGACGTATTTATAGACTTATTGATCTAACGGCAACTTGTCTATATTTGGAAGAGATCCATTTTCTGTTACCATTCCATATTCTGGTTGTTTTCTTTCCTATTTTGTTTAGCAACGGCTCTTTTGACGCTAATGGTGGCAGAGATATAGCAAGGTACGGCGCTCTGTTGTACCTTTGTCAGAATAGGTTGTACTTATTTTGTCTTGTTGCTTTGTGCTCTTGCTGGATAGTTAGACTTCTGCTGGCTTTCTTCGTTCAATTGGTCGTTCATTCTTCTGTACCAAGTAGATGTCTTTGTTCAATATATGACTACCGGTAGATGTTTATCCGGTTGATGTCTGTCCAGTTGGTGTCCATTCGGTAGGTGTCCATCCAGTTGGTGTTCATCCGATAGGTGTCCATCCAGTTGGTGTTCATCCGATAGATGTCCATACAGTTGGTGTTCATCCGGTAGGTGTTTATCCAGTTGATGTTTGTCCGGTAGGTGTTCATCCAGTTGGTGTTCATCCGGTAGATGTCCATCCGGTAGATGTCTATCACCCGGTAGGTGTCTGTATCCAGTAGGTGTCTGACAAGTTGATGTTTGTCCCGCGGTAGGTGTCTGTATCCAGTAGGTGTCTGTCAAGTTGATGTTTGTCACCACCAAAACTTAGAAATGTTTTCCCAACAACGTGACAAGGACTTAGACATCGCAGACTCAACAACTCCTAATCCTATCTCCAACTCTATCGTCTAAGCCTGATCCCTGTTGTAACAGAAACAGCCTCCAAAATGGTGAGCACACACACCAGCAATAAGAACATCATAATTTTAAACACATAGTGTCAACATTATAAGATACTGAAACGTAACAGAAATACTCTCTGAAAGTAATAATACGAGAATTCTCTGACTGTGTATGTCACTCAATCTCCCAACATCAAATCGATATCCATCAATCATCACCTCAACCATATCACAGCTGATGTGTAACTCGATACAGTGGCAACACCGAGCCAACTATACCCCATCGTCGCATCATCATTGCGACACATCGTATATAATCGTTATAGTGGCCACACCAAGCCTAGTATACCCCCATCGATGCATCATCATTGCGACCCATCGTATATAATCGATATAGTGGCCACACCAAGCCTACTATACCCCCATCGTCGCTCCCTTACTACTGCGACACAATCAACAACAATAATACTAATAATACGTCGCTCATTCCAGCGACCCTCAACATCATCAGTCATGTACAACATCGATATATCATAATCACCATCAATATGAATATCAATACATGCTCGTACGTTAACACGTACCTGATAGTCGATAATCACAATTAGCCTATTCCTGACATCCCGAGGCTCGTGAAGTATCTATCAACATATAGATACAGCTTCTAATCACAATTTAAATAACCCTGGTCATAATAAATTCAGCTACATTATGAAACTCCATCAGTTACACTTTTCACCTAAAATTATGCATGCCTGTATATTTACTACACAACAATGCGTCATTGAGAATTACTTCCCCCAATTATCAAAATCTGATAATTAGTCAAAAATTCAAAACTCGATCATTTAACAGTTTTGATTCAAACTAAACATACCAGTGTATTTAGAATTCAACAACAGACAATAATAAACCATTTTGAACTATCACTATATTCACTGGCTAAATAAAAACTAACACCAAAATACGAAATATTAGTGATATATAGTAGCCCTTACCTCGTTGATTCCGAATATATAATTTATTTCGCCACAACCCGAGCAGATCGACCGTAGCGATTTTATTTGTAAATTGAAAACCCTGACTCCTCGTCTCTCGACGCTGTCTGTTTTCTTTCAATCCGTTTGTGCAATGGTTGCTTCATGACACACATACATATCTATTATATAATAAAATTGTGCAATGGTTGCTTCATGACACACGTACATATCTAGTATATAATATAATAGTTCTATTTAAATAATAAAATATTATTTACTAGTAAATTAACACGCATTACGATGCGGATAATTACTTTTCTTTCGGTTGCCTTTTGTCTTATCTACTTATGTTTCCAGCTAATCTTGTCAACATAAAAGTTGTCATTCTTTCATTTATCGTCGCGTAGCATATTGAAGCAACCACTTTCGACATCATGTTAAAAAGTTGTGGCCAAAATATTAACTCACAGTCCAATACATAATTTATTATTGGCACATTATCCATTGACTGTAAATTGTGGCACCTCATACGTCACCACTTACACAGACACACTATGACGTCATTTGTATAAAATGACATAATCTCCCTGTAATTATACCTCCCAACAACACACAACGTAACATATATATGTCCACAAAATATATGACGTCTACCCAACTTTAGTATAACGTAAGTCACATGCACCAACACAAGATAACCAACTCATAGGATAATATATACAGGCCATATACAAATATAAACCGGCCCACATGCGAGCCACAACAAGTGGAAACATACTTATTATCCTATGATAACTTCATTGTACGTGACAAGGACTTAGACATCACAGACTCAACAACTCCTAATCATGTCTCCAACTCTATCGTCTAAGTCCGATCCACGTTGTAACAGAAACAGTCCCCAAAATGGGTGAGCACATACACCAGCAATAAGAACATCATAATTATAAACACATGGTGTCAACATTATACGATACTACAACGTAACAGAAATACTCCCTGAAATTAATAATCATAATACAAGAATTCTCTGACTGTGTATGTCACTTAACAGAAATACTCCCCGAAATTAATAATCATAATACGAGAATTCTCTGACTGTGTATGTCACTCAATCTCCCAACATCAAATCGATATCCATCAATCATCACCTCAACCATATCACAGCTGATGTATAACTTGATACAGTGGCAACACCGAGCCAACTATACCCCATCGTCGTATCATCATTGCGACACATCGTATATAATCGATATAGTGACCACACCAAGCCTACTATACCCCATCGTCGCATCATCATTGCGACCCATCGTATATAATCGATATAGTGGCCACACCAAGCCTACTATATCCCATCGTCGCTCCCCTACTACTGCGACACAATCAACAACAATAATACTAATAATACGTTGCTCATTCCAACGACCCTCAACATCATCAGTCATGTACAACATCAATATATCGTAATCACCATCAATATGAATATCAATACATGCTCGTACGTTAACACGTACCTGATAGTCGATAATCACAATTAGGCTATTCTTGACATCCGAGGCTCGTGGTATCTCGCTGATTCCGAATATATAATTTATTTTGCCACAACACGAGCAGATCGACCGTAGCGATTTTATTTGTAAATTGAAAACCCTGACTCTTCGTCTCTCAACGCTGTCTATTTTTTTCAATCCGTTTGTGCAATGGTTGCTTCATGACACACGTACATATCTATTATATAATAAAATTGTGCAATGGTTGCTTCATGACACACGTACATATCTAGTATATAATATAATAGTTCTATTTAAATAATAAAATATCATTACTAGTAAATTAACACGCATTACGATGCGGATAATTACGTTTCTTTCGGTTGCCTTTTGTCTTACTTACTTATATTTCCAGCTAATCTTGTCAACATAAAAGTTGTAACTCTTTCATTTATCGTCGCATAGCATATTGAAGCGCCTACTTTCGACATCATATTAAAAGGTTATGGCCAAAATATTAACTCATAGTCCAATACATAATTTATTATCGGCACATTATCCATTGACTGTTGAATAAGACCACATGCTTACTTCATAATTATCAATTTATATGACATTTTCAGGCAATCTTTTGGCGATCGATCAGTGCTTTTTTGGCTCGATCGCGGCCCCTTGTCCATTTTATGCATTTTTCTTGGTCTACTTTGATCTCTTGTGAACTCCAATGCATCTCTTGATCCTTATTCGCCCTTGTTAGCTCGATTTCTTCTATTCCACCTATATTTACACAAATATACGATTAGATAGCATATGTATCAATATATCTGTCAAAACATACAAAATCGTAGACAATTAAGCGCAATAGATGTGTCTATTTCTTGTCACATCACCCTACTTAACTATGTTGTATCGTAATATCTTCTGTCGATCTCAATTACGATAGTCGATCTCAATTACGATATATAGAATTATTCAAAGGTAGCTATTACATGAAAGCATGCAGAACAATAAATTATGCACATATAATATAGAAATTCAATCAATAATTAACAATAAAAGCATATGGTCAAACCAAAAGGTCCTCTAATCTTGATAAACAAACTTAGTTCTTGATAAAAATGATTAACAAACTAAACATGTCTTGCAACAATCCAAGCATGAATAAATCAAAATCAAACAAAACTAAAGTTTAAAATATAGGAATAAACTCACGGTGTCGACTCCTTTTGTAGATCCTTCATTCTTCTCTTGCTTTTTTTCTCAATATGTTGAGTTGTTGTTACAAAACCTAGGATGTGTATGGGTTGAAGGTGGATGATGGATGGCGGCTATCCTAGGTTAAAAGTGCGTCCAAGTCAGTCCAACTCTGATTAGGTGATCACTATTATTTTAAACAATTATTTTTAGTGTAGCGATTCTATACCGCAAGTGCACGGTGTCAAGTTTTAATATAATGAAATTAGAAATACGAGTGTCGAACCCACGAGGAATAGTAAATAAGTACCACGCTCGATTTAGATTAACTATATTTAACCTACGATTATGGAATGATTAACAAATTAAATTGACTCAAACACAAAAAACAACCTAAACAGCAGCGATGGATTATTGAAGAATATGATCAAATAATTATCAAGACGTCGGTTCACCCATGTAATCCCCCAAAAGTTGTCTATTAATTAAGATTCAAAATTCTATGTTCTAGGGTGACGAGTTTTCCTATTTCATTCGTTATACCTTGGTCCTGTTATAACAAGTCTAGTTTTAATCTACAATAAACACTACAGTGTCCTTATTGAACGATTAATACCGAAAAACGCTTTGTGAAAACTACTAGCCTTCGATTTTGGTAAATCTATTGCTATCACACGTGTGCTAGATTTTACTTGGTCCGTCTCAACCTAAAACCCACGGCCTAATTTACTACGTCGCATCACAATCTCCTATGGTCAATTCAATCACGATAACCAAAATCATGCAAAAGGTAGCAAATCTTTTACAAGCATTAAAAACATAAATTATGCACAAATATCATGGAAATCGAATCAAAATCGATAATTAACTCAAGGGTTCAAACATGGGATCCCCTATGTCTTGATAAACAAAATTAGCCAACAACCATATTCAAGTTATAATGCAAAAATATGTCTTTAAACAAATTCAACATCAAAATCTGAAATTCAAAATAACTAAGTTCAGAAATACTAAGATAACGAGGATGTCACTCTGTACGTCGCTCCGTTCTTCCGTTCCTTGCGTTGCTCTTGCTCTTCAATGAATTGTGGTATGTTTTGTTGTGGATGGAGGAAGAAGAGGCTGCCCTTAGGTCTCAGAAAAAGTGTCAAAAAAGTCCTCTAATTTTCGTGCCTAGGTCTGATAAGTAAGGAAAATCCGAGTAGGGAGGAGTCCACCTTGAACCAAACATGGAAAGTCTTTTTTTTTCATAAAACACTTATCGACGATCGATCTTCGTTCAGTGCCGATCGATCGCCAATTCCTACTGGATGTTCGTAACCAAAATATTCATATCCGCGATCGATCGCGGCTTCCCACAGATTGATCGCGAGAATTCTCTGTACATTGGCGACCGATCGCGAATCTTTGCCGATCGATCGCCAATACAATCTGCTTGGTTCCTCAATGCATAGCTCCGCGATCGATCATGGTGTCTGTGCTGATCGATCGTCGAGCTAATAAGAATTCTAACTTTGAGATGTCAGTCCACCTTTCAACATCTCCGCTCGGTTTCAACATTTTTAGCTTGTTTCCTCCACTTTTATTCCCTCAGACATAGATTCCTGAAATACACAAATATATACAAAAAACATAGAATCATCCAGGAATCAACACGAAAATCAATACAAAAACACAGCAAAATAAGTGTAAAATCTCAACTCCCCAAAACTTGGACTTGATCGTCCTCGAGCAAGCAATAAGATCAAAATGTAGAGTTTATCATCAATACTTTAAAAAAATTAACTTAACAACTCAAATGTAACAGCTCAGAAATCCCACTAACACTTCAACAAGAGTCAATCCAAAAATCAACAAGATGTGTTTTCTCCTATGCCAAGCAATACATTGCAAAATCAGAACTTGTGTGTGTGTTATTGTCAATCTTAAATTTCATACATATCTCTAAGATTAAATTCTGTGAGTAAACTCAAAGTCAAGATTACTATCAAGCACTCCATGAGCCTTTCAAGCACCTCTCCACTAATGTAATTATTCCCTAGACTTGGATCACAAGGTCTTTTTAAGCTTATAATGTCAGGCCTTTGGTGTTTGGCTTCAAAGAAAAGATAGGATAGCACAAAAAAGAGAGTATAATCATGGAATGTTCAAATTTTTAACACAAATTGAGATTTTCTTCTTTTTCTTTTTAGCCTTTGCCACTTTGGGTCTTATTTAGTCAAAAATAAATTTTTTTTTCGACAAGGCTTTATCTATTCTTTTCTTTTCTCATTCATCACTTTTTCAACAATAAGCTCATCCAAATGTAGCAATTCATGTGCATCTAATGATAACCATTATACTCCCTTTAGGTTAAGATAAATTTATTCAATTTAGGCTCAAATAGGTGGGTATAATGAGTTTGCCAAAGAATATTGAATGGGGGCTGATTTCCATTCTTATTCATTTACGCTCAAAGGGGGACACTAGTGGTAAATATAGACAAGGTAGGCTCGAAAGGCTCAAACGTTCCAAGGATCGCCTAAATCATATCCAAGTCAAGTTCATAATTATAAATTTCGCCTCAAAGTACCCTCAAATAGATTCTAGAGTGCTCTAAAATGCTCAAGACAAGTCATAGTTAACAGAATTTTTCACTTTTCTATATATATATTCCACTCAATCATGACTCAAAAGTGCATCAAAATGTTCCTCAATTTTGACCTATTAACTCAACCCAAGATATTCACTAACAAGTCAAAATTTTTCAAAACTCTAATTGAGATGGAGATTATTTTCATCATGTAGTACAATTGCAAGTTTAATTCATGTGTTTCTTAACAAAGAACTCATTTTTCACAAACAACTAATTTTTAAGATGCTCAAGAACGACTTAGTACCACTAGATAAAATAGCATGCAAGAAAAGCAGTTGCAAGAGAAACAGCAGTAATCAGATACCCCCCAAACTTAGTATGTGTATTGCCCTCAATGTATAGTAAACAATAAGTGCAGTAGCAAAATGACCGCTTTATTTTTAAACAAAAGATATTTCAAAGAATGGGTTGAAGCGATTCTACCGCAAGTGCACGGTTGTCAAGTTTTAGTATAGTGAAAATTAAGTACAGGTTGTCGAATCCACAGGGACTAATGTATAAGTACCAAATAAGATTAATAAAATTATATTTAGCCTACGATAAAAGAGGTTTGATTAACTAAAGCTAAATTAAACTAAAGAATAAAGATTAAACTAGAAACAAAGAATAGAATGGTTCCGAAAATGCGAAGGTAAGTCACTCGAGAAAATTACCAAGCTCGTCGTTCAATTATATTCTCTCTACTGATTCAACGGAATTCTCAAATTATCACTCAATTGATTTTAAAGGTGAAAGGTTTTCACTATTATTCGATACACTCTCTCGAGCTGTACGAAACTAACAATAAATTAGAATAAGTCACTCTCGTGCACCTATTTACTAATTCAAAGTTGCTTAAATTATCAAAACCTTATAACTCTAAATCTTTCGATTTCAAGTTCTCACGTATGCGATATCATCTCTCGATCTCAATCGTGACATACATCATAAATTAATGGAGCGTGTTACAACGTTATCTCTCGATCTCGGTTGTAACTCTCAAATTCAATCAAAGCTAGCTAGACTTTGATCTACACATTCAATCAATCTATGAACAATAAATATCAATGCGCTCAAATACCAATGAATCAATATATTAAACACAACGAACTAAAACTTCAATAATATAAACCAAATTCAATTCAAATCAAATACATATGAGTTTAATTGTCTCTCGACCTCAAAAACTTCAAATGAAAATGAAAATCAAATAAATTAAGGTTCAGAAATACGATAAACGATGGATGAATCCGTGCGTTGCACCGTAATTCCTTCTCTTGTTCCTTCCTTGCACTCCGGAAGAGATTGGCTCGACTTTGGACGACGAACGGAGATTGGATCTCCTTGGCGGCGTTGGGCGGCGGCTTCTTGACCTAGAAATCCTCTGATAAATGTGTCTAATATCGTCTCCTTTTGAAATGAATCAAAACTCCCTAAAAAGCCCCAAAATCTCGATAAATAAGGAAAATAAAATCTTCAGATTTCGCGTCTCGATCGATCGAGATTTTCACCGATCGATCGGTGCACTGTTCACGTCAGCCTTTTGCACTCACTGCCTCGCTCGATCGATCGAGAATTTCCACCGATCGATCGAGATTTCTCAAAATTTGTTGCTGAGGTTACTGTCTTGCTCGATCGATCGAGATTTCCACCGATCGATCGAGCCTTCGAAAAATCTGATTCTCGCTTCTGGCTGGCTCGATCGATCGAGAATAAATCTCGATCGATCGAGATTTTGGAAAATCCATCTTCTTTCATTTTCTCTTCTTTTACGCCTCGATTTCGCCCGTTCTCTTCAAGTAAGCTCATTTCTCCCACTTCCGGTCTAATTTCCTGAAACAAACGAATAAACACCACAAAGCATAATATCATCCAGGAAAAAGTACGGAAAATGGGAAGAAATTACAGTTAAAATCACTCAAAATCTAAGCCTATTGTGATATCCCCGAAATGGTTAATTGCAATTTGGTGCTTTAATTGTGTTTACATGATTAATTATGTGGTAATTGATTATGTGTTGGGATTTATTTACCTTATGGAAATGCATGGTCATGTGGATAGGGTGACCCGGGGTTGCATTTCAGGGTGCATGTGGTGCATGTTGGGTAAATATTATTGGAAGCATGATTTATTTGCCATTGGTAGCAATTGATTAGAAATCATGTGTTTAATTGATATTTGGTGCATTATGAGTAAATGCTTTGAAAAAAATATCATGTTGGGGTGTTTTATACACCATGGAATTGTTGGTATGCAATTTTAATTAAATAACTCACTCTTTATACCCTTATAACCCCACACCTTTACCCAACTCATTCACTTTACCAAAATCAAATCCACAAACCCTACCCCTTCCCATTTTCGAGTTTGAGCTCAAGGGTGAAAAGAAGTTCTTGCAAAATCTTGTTTTTGTGGAGATTATTGGGTGATTTGAGGTCCCCAAGAGGTATGGATACCTCATTGTAAATTTTGTAAGGTTTTGTTTAAGTTTGGGTTGATTATGAAGGGTTTTAAAATGGGTTTGTGTTGGGTTGTTGTGGTTTTGGTATTATTTTGGTTGGATGTTAAATATTTGGGTTTATATAGATGTTTATTGTTGGTTTTGAGTTGTTGGGTTTGGTTGATGTTGGTGTATGTGGGTGTGTATGAGTTGGGGTTGAAGATGGGTGAATAGTGCCCAAACCCCGCATGCCCAGAGCTCGGCGATCGATCGGCGCCTTCTCGCGATCGATCGCGAGCAGCAGAGCTGGAGGCAGTGCACTTCAGCGATCGATCGCGAGTTTGGCGCGATCGATCGGCGAGGCCGCGATCGATCGGCGCTAACTCAGCGATCGATCGCGGATTGCTCAATTTTGTTGCCCGAGACAGTGAGGTCTCGCGATCGATCGGGGCTTTATGGCGATCGATCGCGAGACACCAAAAATGGTGTTTTTGGTTATTTTTGTGGGATTTTTGGTATTGGACTATTATTGGGTTCTAATATTGGTATTTGTGAATATGTAGAACCAACCCAGGTGGCAACACAGCCAAGGAATTGAAGTCCTACCATATTCCACTTTTGGAAAGGTACGTAGTGGACGTACGGGCACCCCAACGGTACATGTATCTTATATACTTATTGTTTATGCATTGTGGATGCAAGTATATATGTGGTATTGCATAGTGGATGCAAATACATGTTATGCATGATGTTTATAGATGCATATGATTATTGGTGCACATCCCATGAGTCGTGGTCATCCCTTGATGATTTTAATACTTGCCGCTATTTGGTTTGGTTCCGCTAAATGTGAAGCGAGGGGTGGGAGCGCCGCATGTCACATTTGAGCGTGGTTATCATATAGGACGAGGAAAGGGTATTTGCCGCTCAATGAGAGGCGAGGGGTGGGAGTCCCGCAGTCCATTGAAGCGAGGTTATCCTATGCCGTCTATATGTAAATAAGCGAGGGGCATTAAAATACATTGTGATGGACAGACTAAGGATTGAGGATCAGTATTTGGTATTGATGAAATGGTATATGTTCATGACATGTTTGGACCATTTAAAATAATCTGTTGATTATACTCATGAGTTATGGTACAGGGACAACCAAACGGGAAGCGTTTGAAATGCATGGGGAAAACAGGAAGTGTTTTTTTATGATTATGCATTTACGCTTTATCTTCATATTGTGTTGAATATGAATGATTATTATTGCTCATGTTTGGGGGTTGTCCTTGTAGGTACCTTTTTGGCATGATAGAAGGGCTTGAACGGGTTGAGGTGGTGAGCTTGACGAGCATTCTATTGAGGATGAAAGGACAGGATTATTTTGGATAGTATCTACTCTAGGAGTAGTATAAAACTATAGTTGCACACATTCTTTTGATTGGAATGTAATTAATCCATTTGGTAGTCCTTATTTTTGGCATGTAATGCTTAAGCTCATAGACTCAACATGTTCTTTTAGACTCTGATTTGTTTATTTTAGCTCTATTATGCCTTGATTCCGCACTTAAGGATTAGGGTCCTTACATTAGTGGTATCAGAGCAGTGGTTAGAGAACCCGGGAACGAGTGAAGGGTAGCCTTAGCATGATTGGCTAGGTGCTTACAGTTGAAGCATGTTTATGCATGTGGTGCATATTAATGTATATTCTGTTATACTAACATGCGTATTCTCATTCCTGTTATCTAACGGCATAACATATATACTGCTTTGGAATTGTTGTTAACATTTGTATTACAGCATGGCTGCTAATGAGGAAGTTGGAGATGTTGGTAGTGTGAATGCAAGCGTTGGACAAGTGAACCCTTTACCTCCACCGGCCGTAGGCATGGAACCAGTGGTTCAGTTATTGCTACCGGGTGAGATTAGCTTGACGCAATTTCTGTCTTACCATCCGCCCCGGTTTGAGGGGACAGAGTCCGGAGAAGAGGCTGAAGAGTGGTTGGAAAGACTTGAGCAGATCTTTGTATCGGCTCCTTGTGCTGTGACAGCTTGGCTGAGGCTGGCGGAGTTTCAATTAGCCAAGAAACCTCTGATGTGGTGGAGGAGCACAGTAATGGAAATGAGAGCACTGGGTGCTGTGATCGACTAAACACTCTTCAGGACTAGGTTTCTGAACCGGTACTTCTCCGCAGCAGCAAGACAGACAAAGGAGGACGAGTTTACAAGTCTGAAGCAGGGGAACATGACAGTGGCAGACTATGCCACACGGTACTCTTCGTTGCTGAGGTACGTTCCCCACATTGCTGCCAGTGGGCACGCTAAGATGAGGAACTTTATGAAAGGGTTGCGACCGGAGCTCTATGACCGGGTTATCACAAATAACCCAACTTCTTTTGATGACGCTCTCACAAGAGCGGAGCTTGCCGAGCTAGGAGTGGGAGCTTATGCTAGTACTATGCCACCACCAGTACCGCAACAGAGGCAGACTAGTGACAGCTTGAGGCCTCGGGGTGAGCCATTTAAACACCGTGGTGCCTCTTCATCTTCACGGTATGGTGGAAAGAAACACTTTGGTCAGAAACAGGATGGCAAGAAGGGTAATTGGTCGGCCAATAGAGGATCTTCACAAGGGGATAGGCCGGGAGAGCCGAGGTGCAACAATTGTGGAGGGCCACATTCTTCAAGCAAGTGCCCTGCCTGTTATATTTGTGGCAAGATGGGCCACATTGCTCGGTATTGCCCCACACGGGGAGGACAGTCAGAGTATCAGGGCAGTAGGCCGAGGTTTGAGGATAGGACAGTGCAGCAGAGGCAGCAGTTTGGGCCTCGACCATCGGGAGGTCAGACAGTAGGACCACCCCAGGGGCAGGTATATGCACTGACCAGGGAGCAGGCCCAGGCAGCCCCAGAGGAGGTGATCGCCGGTACGTGTCATTTATTTACGTACCCTGCTTTTATTTTGATCGATACAGGTGCCTCCCATTCTTTTGTGTCGGTGGGTTTTGTGGAAAGACACCATATGCGCACGTCTTCTTTACCCACGCCTCTCCTTGTCTCGACACCCACTGGAAGAAATGTCGTTGCTGATCAGTTTATGGCAGACTGCCTCATTTATTTTGAGGGCAACGAGTTGAGGTCAGACTTGATTGTGCTGGGTATGTCAGACTTTGACTGCATCTTGGGTATTGATGTTCTGAACAGATATCAGGCAGTGGTAGATTGCCGGCAGAGAACAGTGAAGTTCAGACGTGAGTTGGGCAGTCAGTGGACCTTCTATGGCAACGGTTCTCGTGCGAAGATTCCGTTGATTTCAGCAATCAAGATGACTCAGCTGTTGGAACGTGGTCACATGGGCTACTTCATCTATGCTGTGGACACGTCTGGGAAGGATAAAGAACTAAGAGTTGAGGATGTGCCAGTAGTGGCAGAGTTCGCTGATGTATTTCCAGAAGAGATCCCAGGATTCCCACCGGCTAGGGAAGTTGAGTTTGGGATCGAGCTGTTGCCAGGGACATCCGCTATCTCTCGTGCACCTTATAGGATGGCACCGGCAGAATTGAGGGAGTTGAAAGAACAGTTGCAGGATCTCCTGGACAAGGGATATATACGCCCGAGTGTGTCGCCATGGGGCGCACCAGTTCTCTTTGTGAAGAAGAAGGACAGTTCGATGCGGTTGTGTATCGATTACCGGCAACTGAATAAGGCTACAGTGAAGAACAAGTATCCTCTCCCAAGGATCGATGATCTGTTTGATCAGTTGCAAGGTACCAGGGTGTATAGCAAGATTGATTTGAGATCCGGGTATCATCAGATTCGGGTCAGAGAGGAAGATGTGCAGAAGACAGCGTTCCGGACCCGATATGGACATTATGAGTTCCTAGTGATGCTGTTCGGCGTGACGAATGCTCCAGCAGTCTTCATGAGTCTGATGAACAGAGTGTTTCAGCAGTATCTTGATCAGTTCGTCATTGTGTTTATTGACGACATTCTTATCTACTCCCGGAGCGAGGAGGAGCATGTGAAACACTTGAGGACAGTGCTTCAGATTCTCAGAGAGCATCAGTTATATGCTAAGCTCAGTAAGTGTGAATTTTGGCTGAGCAGTGTAGTGTTTCTGGGGCATGTCATATCGAGCAGCGGGATATCTGTAGATCCCAAGAAGATTGAGGCTGTGATGGAGTGGGCTGCCCCCACTTCTGTGCCTGAGATCCGGAGTTTTCTTGGTTTGGCCGGGTATTATCGACGCTTCGTCGAGGACTTTTCGAAGATTGCAAAGCCGCTGACTCAGTTGACCCAGAAGGGAGTGCCTTTCTTTTGGTCAGAATCTTGTGAGGAGAGCTTCCAGGAATTAAAGCACCGGTTGACGACGGCGCCAGTGTTAGTGATCCCGACGGAGAACTCCAGATTTGTTCTGTATACTGATGCATCGCTGCAGGGCCTTGGGTGTGTTCTGATGCAAGATAAGCATGTGGTAGCTTATGCATCGAGGCAGTTGAAGCCGCATGAGACCAGATATCCAGTTCATGACTTGGAATTGGCGGCTATCATCTTCGCCCTGAAGATTTGGAGGCATTATTTGTATGGTACTTCGTTTACCATTTACACGGATCACAAGAGCCTCAAGTTTTTATTCACTCAGGCAGAGCTGAACATGAGGCAGAGAAGGTGGATGGACCTACTCAAGGACTATGATTGCGAGATAGAGTACCATCCCGGGAAAGCCAATTTGACAGCAGACGCTTTGAGCCGGAAAGTGAGGAGTTCTGCTGAGGACGTCATTCATCTGTTGGCTATGATGACCTCCTATTGTCATTTGGGCTATGACTTTGACATAGATGCATCGCCTGTGTATGTATCAACTTTGCTAGCCGAGCCAGATATCTATGAGGATATCAGGAGAGCTCAGAGGTCAGATGATGAGGTTCAGAGGTGGTTATCTTTAGTACATCTTGGTCAGCCAACGAAGTTCAGAGTGGCCGATGACGGGTCTTTGAGATTGGGTGACCGTTGGGTGGTTCCGAGTACGCCGGAGTTGCGTAAAGGGATCTTGGAGCGAGCTCACAGTAGCAGACTTAGCATCCACCCAGGTGGGAAGAAGATGTACAGAGATCTGCGTGGCCAGTTTTGGTGGAAAAGGATGAAGTCTGATGTCGTCGCTTTTGTAAAGAGATGTTTGATCTGCCAGCAGGTTAAGGCAGAGAGGCAGAGACCTGGCGGCGAGTTGAGAAGCTTGGAGATACCGAAGTGGAAGTGGGAGCATATTTCCATGGACTTCGTGAATCATTTGCCGAGGAGTGCTTCAGGCTTTGATGCTATTTGGGTGATTGTGGATCGATTGACTAAGGTAGCTCATTTTATCACCTATAGCATGACGTTCACCTTTTTGAGGATGGCGCAGTTGTATATTAGAGATGTGGTGAGATTGCATGGGATCCCCGTTTCCATAGTGTCAGATCGAGATCCGCGATTCACATCTCATTTCTGGGAAGGTCTTCAGTCAGCTTTGGGAACTGAAGTCAGATTGAGTACTGCTTATCATCCTCAGACGGATGGCCAGACCGAGCGCACTATTCAGACGCTCGAGGACATGTTAAGAGCTTGTGTTTTGGAGTTCGATGCCTCTTGGCAGGATTCAGTGCCTTTGGTAGAGTTTTCGTATAACAATAGCTACCAGGCGAGTATTCAGATGGCTCCGTTTGAAGCTCTTTATGGCAGACGGTGTAGATCACCCTTGTGTTGGGATGATTTGGACCGCAAATCGGTCGGAGGACCGGAATTGATTCGAGAGATGGAAGAAAAGATAAAGACGATAAGGCAGAAAATGAAAGCGGCCCAGGACAGACAGGCAGCTTATGCAAATAAACGGCGGAGACCGTTGGAATTTCAGTTGGGAGATAAGGTCTTTTTGAAGATCTCGCCTTTCAGGGGCGTTGTGCGATTTGGGATGCGCGGGAAACTGTCTCCGAGGTATGTTGGACCGTACGAGATTTTGCAGCGCATTGGCACCTTAGCTTACCGACTGGCTTTGCCGCCTTCTTTATCTGGTATACATGATGTGTTTCATGTATCGATGCTGCGAAGTATGAGCCGGATCCGTCTCACGTGTTACAGCCTTCCGAAGTTCAGTTAGAATCAGATGTATCTTATGTGGAACGGCCTGTTAGAATTCTAGATCGAGCAGACCGCAGACTTCGGAACAAAGTGATACCGATGATCAAGGTTCAGTGGGATCGCAGGGGTGTCTAGGAGGCTACGTGGGAGACGGAGCAGCATATGGTGCAGCACTACCCGGAACTATTCTCTGGTATGTGTTTATGTTAGTTTCCTTTTCGGGGTAAGTGCATGTGATTTCGAGGACGAAATCTTATAAGTAGGGGAGTATTGTGATATCCCCGAAATGGTTAATTGCAATTTGGTGCTTTAATTGTGTTTACATGATTAATTATGTGGTAATTGATTATGTGTTGGGATTTATTTACCTTATGGAAATGCATGGTCATGTGGATAGGGTGACCCGGGGTTGCATTTCAGGGTGCATGTGGTGCATGTTGGGTAAATATTATTGGAAGCATGATTTATTTGCCGTTGGTAGCAATTGATTAGAAATCATGTGTTTAATTGATATTTGGTGCATTATGAGTAAATGCTTTGAAAAAAATATCATGTTGGGGTGTTTTATAGACCATGGAATTGTTGGTATGCAATTTTAATTAAATAACTCACTCTTTATACCCTTATAACCCCACACCTTTACCCAACTCATTCACTTTACCAAAATCAAATCCACAAACCCTACCCCTCCCCATTTTCGAGTTTGAGCTCAAGGGTGAAAAGAAGTTCTTGCAAAATCTTGTTTTTGTGGAGATTATTGGGTGATTTGAGGTCCCCAAGAGGTATGGATACCTCATTGTAAATTTTGTAAGGTTTTGTTTAAGTTTGGGTTGATTATGAAGGGTTTTAAAATGGGTTTGTGTTGGGTTGTTGTGGTTTTGGTATTATTTTGGTTGGATGTTAAATATTTGGGTTTATATAGATGTTTATTGTTGGTTTTGAGTTGTTGGGTTTGGTTGATGTTGGTGTATGTGGGTGTGTATGAGTTGGGGTTGAAGATGGGTGAATAGTGCCCAAACCCTGCATGCCCAGAGCTCGACGATCGATCGGCGCCTTCTCGCGATCGATCGCGAGCAGCAGAGCTGGAGGCAGTGCACTTCAGCGATCGATCGCGAGTTTGGCGCGATCGATCGGCGAGGCCGCGATCGATCGGCGCTAACTCAGCGATCGATCGCGGATTGCTCAATTTTGTTGCCCGAGACAGTGAGGTCTCGCGATCGATCGGGGCTTTATGGCGATCGATCGCGAGACACCAAAAATGGTGTTTTTGGTTATTTTTGTGGGATTTTTGGTATTGGACTATTATTGGGTTCTAATATTGGTATTTGTGAATATGTAGAACCAACCCAGGTGGCAACACAGCCAAGGAATTGAAGTCCTACCATATTCCACTTTTGGAAAGGTACGTAGTGGACGTACGGGCACCCCAACGGTACATGTATCTTATATACTTATTGTTTATGCATTGTGGATGCAAGTATATATGTGGTATTGCATAGTGGATGCAAATACATGTTATGCATGATGTTTATAGATGCATATGATTATTGGTGCACATCCCATGAGTCGTGGTCATCCCTTGATGATTTTAATGCTTGCCGCTATTTGGTTTGGTTCCGCTAAATGTGAAGCGAGGGGTGGGAGCGCCGCATGTCACATTTGAGCGTGGTTATCATATAGGACGAGGAAAGGGTATTTGCCGCTCAATGAGAGGCGAGGGGTGGGAGTCCCGCAGTCCATTGAAGCGAGGTTATCCTATGCCGTCTATATGTAAATAAGCGAGGGGCATTAAAATACATTGTGATGGACAGACTAGGGATTGAGGATCAGTATTTGGTATTGATGAAATGGTATATGTTCATGACATGTTTGGACCATTTAAAATAATCTGTTGATTATACTCATGAGTTATGGTACAGGGACAACCAAACGGGAAGCGTTTGAAATGCATGGGGAAAACAGGAAGTGTTTTTTTATGATTATACATTTACGCTATATCTTCATATTGTGTTGAATATGAATGATTATTATTGCTCATGTTTGGTGGTTGTCCTTGTAGGTACCTTTTTGGCATGATAGAAGGGCTTGAACGGGTTGAGGTGGTGAGCTTGACGAGCATTCTATTGAGGATGAAAGGACAGGATTATTTTGGATAGTATCTACTCTAGGAGTAGTATAAAACTATAGTTGCACACATTCTTTTGATTGGAATGTAATTAATCCATTTGGTAGTCCTTATTTTTGGCATGTAATGCTTAAGCTCATAGACTCAACATGTTCTTTTAGACTCTGATTTGTTTATTTTAGCTCTATTATGCCTTGATTCCGCACTTAAGGATTAGGGTCCTTACACCTATCAACTCCCCCAAACTTAGACTTGATCGTCCTCGAGCAAGCAATAAACTCAAAAAGAAAAGTTAAACTCGATACTAAGCATGAATCATCTTTACAACATACGTAACAACTCAGAAATCCTACTTACACATCAATAGAAGTCAATCAACATTTAACAAGAAGCAATTTCTCCTAAGTTAAACAATACATCGCAACATCGGAACGTGCGTGTGTGCTATTGTCAAACATGAGTTACATATATATCTTTAACCTCAACATGTGCCATGTTAACTCCTAGTCAAGATTACTTTGAATTACTCTACAAGTTTACTATCCAGCACTTCTCCACTAATGTAATTGTTCCCTAGACTTGGATCAAAAGGTCTTGAAAGCTTATAACGTTAGGCCTTTTGGTGTCGGCTTCAAAGAAAAGGTAGGATGAATTCAAAGAAGAGAGTATAATCATTTACAGTTCAACTATTTTTGAGCTTCTCTTCAACTTTTTTCTAGCCTTGGCCACTTTGGGTCTTATTTTGAATTTTTCTTTTCAAGGCTTTTCTCTACATCTTTTCTTTTTCTTTGCTCATTCTTTTTTTCCTTTTGAACTCATTTGCATATAACAATTCTGTGCAATGAATGAGATTCATTATACTCTCCTAGGGGTAGGTAAAAATTTTCTTTTAGGCTCAAACCAAGGTGGGTATAATGAGTTGCCAAGAATGTCGAATGGGGGTCTAATCATATGCAATGCATATACCATTTTTTTTTCAATAAGGCTCAAAAGGGGACACTAAGGAATAATATATAACAGGTAGGCTTGAAAGGCTCACACGGTCCAAAGATCGCCTAAATCATCTCCAAGTCTAGTTCCTAATTATAAATTTCGCCTCAAAGTGCTTTCAACTAACTGTAAAGTTATCTAAGATACTCAAGACTCATCATAGTTAACACAAATTTTCAATTTAATCAATATATACTTCACTCAATCATGACTCAATAAGTGCTCAAAGTATTCTCAGTTTTGACATGTAGTTAACAAAGGATATATACAAACAAGTTAAGCATTTCCATGACTCCTATCTAGATGAGGATTAATTTCATCATGTATTACCGTTGCAATTCCAACTCATCAATTCTCAAGAATAACTCAATCAATAGAAAAAAATTTTTGTTGGTAATGCTCAAGGACGAATTAGTCTCAACATCATGCAGTCATGCTAGGAAAAGAAACAAGACAAGTAGCAATATGTGCAAAAGCAAGATATATACAAATAATCAAAAACCCCCCCAAACTTAGCATGTGAATTGCCCTCAATGAACAAGAAAAATAAATGCAGTGGCAAAGACACATACCATGACGACGATCGTCACTGATCGTCGTCCTCATCATGCTCCGGAGGGGGGACTGGGTCGTGGTGCTCCTCGACACACACGGATTCATACTGCAAAACAAAAGTAAACAAAATAACAAAATCAATAAAACTAAACTAAAGAACAGAAAAAGAAACAAAGGGAATAAAAAAAAAGTTCTTGATTTATAGTCCCAAGCTGGACTGTCATCTCCTCTTTCTTAGTCGTCAAGATAGACTATAGAGGTAACCGTTTGGACTTCATTGCTCATGTGGTAATGCTTTAAGCGCTGCCCATCCACTGTAAATGTTCCCCTGCAAGGATCAGTAACTTCAATTGCACCAGAGGGATAGATTTTTGCAATGGTGAATGGTCCGGACCAACGAGAGCGTAGTTTGCCTGGGAAGAGTCGCAATCTGGAGTTGAACAAGAGTACCGCATCTCCTACCTTGAATTCCCTTTGTTGTATACGCGAATCATGCCACTTCTTAGTTTTCTCTTTGTAAATCTTGACATTCTCATATGCTTGATTCCTGAATTCTTCCATCTCATTCAATTGTAGAAGACGCTTCTCACCTACAGCCTGACAGTCAAAGTTCAACCATTTAATAGCCCAATATGCTTTATGTTCAAGTTCAACAGGGAGGTGACATGCCTTACCAAATACCAACTTATAAGGTGATGTGCCAATGGGTGTCTTAAAAGCAGTTCTATACGCCCATAGTGCATCATCTAAGCGTAAGGACCAATCCTTTCGGCTTAGAGTCACTGTCTTTTCTAAGATCCTCTTCAACTCTCGATTTGAAACCTCTACTTGCCCACTGGTTTGTCGATGATAAGGTGAAGACACTTTGTGGGTGACACCATATTTACTCAAAAGTTTTTCAAATTGTTTGTTACGAAAATGGGTGCCACCATCACTAATGATTGCTCGAGGGGTGCCAAAACGAGTAAAAAATTTTCTTTTCAAAAATTGCACAACCACTCGAGCATCATTAGTGCGCAAAGCTTCCGCCTCTACCCACTTTGACACATAATCTACTGCAACAAGTATGTATTTATTTGAACAAGAGCTTGGGAAAGGTCCCATGAAATCTATTCCCCACACATCAAAAATTTCACATTCAAGCATATTGATCAATGGTAATTCATTCCTCCTAGAAATATTTCCTACCCTCTGACATCTATCACATGTAGAAACATACCTGAATGTATCCTTATACAGCGTTGGCCAATAAAATCCAGAAGCAAGTACCTTAGCCGCTGTTTTAGTAGCTCCAAAATGTCCACCAGCATCCCCATCATGACATTTCTGCAAAATATCCTGTATCTCCTCCTTGGGGACACAACGCCTTATGATGTTGTCTGCACAGACTTTAAACAAGTATGGTTCCTCCCACAACAGATGTTTAACCTCAGAAAAGAATTTTTTCTTTTGATAAAAAGTCAGATTTTTTGGGAGGATACCACTAACAATATAGTTTGCATACTGTGCATACCAAGGTAACAATTCAGCACTAAATAATTGCTCATCAGGGAAATTCTCATTAATCTCAACTACCTCATTGTCAATTGTATCAGTCATGTTCTCAATTCGCGATAAATGATCTGCAACCACATTTTCAACACCTTTCTTATCTCTTATCTCTAAGTCAAATTCTTGCAACAATAAAATCCACCTAATCAAGCGTGGTTTGGCATCTTTCTTTGCAAGTAAGTACTTAAGTGCAGCGTGGTCAGTGTATACAATAACTTTAGCAAGACATAGGTAGGAGTGAAACTTATCAAAAGCAAAAACTATGGCTAGAAGCTCTTTTTCAGTGGTGGCATAGTTAAGTTGTGCTTCATTCAAAGTGCGACTAGCATAGTAAATTGTATGAAATACCTTGTTCCTCCTTTGACCTAAGACTGCTCCTACCGCAGTGTCACTGGCGTCACACATTAGTTCAAAAGGTAACTCCCAATCAGGTGCGACCAATACTGGTGCAGTTACCAATTTCTCTTTGAGTGCCTCGAACGCCTGCATACAATCAGAATTGAATTCATAAGATGCATCTTTAGTTAACAAATGAGATAAAGGTTTAGAAATTTTTGAAAAGTCCTTAATGAAACGTCGATAAAATCCTGCATGTCCTAAAAAACTTCGGATTCCTTTCACTGTTGTCGGCGGTGGTAATTGTTGTATCACTTGAATTTTAGCCCGATCCACTTCAATACCTTTTTCAGATATCTTGTGTCCCAAGACTATACCTTCTTGGACCATAAAGTGACACTTCTCCCAATTTAGTACAAGATTTGTTTCTTCACACCTTGTCAATACAAAAGTCAAGTTAGCTAAACATATATCAAAAGAAGAACCAAACACAGAAAAATCATCCATGAATACTTCTAGGAACTTCTCTATCATGTCATGAAATATAGCTACCATACATCTTTGAAAAGTAGCAGGTGCATTACATAATCCAAATGGCATTCGTCGGAATGCAAATGTGCCATAAGGACAAGTGAAGGTGGTCTTCTCTTGATCCTCAGGCGTAATAGCAATTTGGTTATATCCCGAATATCCATCTAGAAAGCAATAAAAACCATACCCTGCTAACCTTTCTACCATCTGATCAATGAAGGGAAGGGGGAAATGGTCTTTACGAGTGGAATCATTTAACCTCCTATAATCAATACACACTCTCCACCCTGTGACTGTTCTTGTGGGTATTAACTCATTATTCTCATTAGGGACAACAGTAATACCTCCCTTCTTTGGTACACATTGAATAGGACTTACCCATGAGCTATCAGAAATAGGATAGATAATACCTGCGTCCATAAGCTTAATCACCTCAGCTTTGACTACCTCTTGCATTTTTGGATTAAGACGACGTTGAGGTTGAACCACGGCCTTGAATGTGTCCTCCATAAGAATTTTATGCATGCATACCGATGGGCTAATTCCTTTGATATCTGATATCTTCCATCCAAATGCTTTCTTGTGCTCCTGAAGGACTTTCAGAAGCTTTTCCTCATTATCACCTGTCAAAGACGAAGAAATAATGATTGGTAAAGATTTTTCAGCATCTAGGAAAATATACTTAAGATGTGATGGAAGAGGTTTGAGTTCAAGATTAGGTGACTCTTCAATTGATGGCTTTTGAGGTTTAATATCTCTTTTTCCCAACTCTCCAAGATTCTCAGTGGCTCGCTTCATGTATGGGCTGGTGTTGTTCATAAAAGCTATACTCTCAATATCTTCTTTGCAATGTTGCTCATCAGCTTCCACTAGACATGCTTCCATGTTATCCTCGAATGTATCTTGCAGCAAATCATCTGTCAGAATATCAATGATATCTATACTGAAACACATGTTTTCGTCGTGTGGATGTTTAAGTGCTTTGAAAACATTAAAAGTAACTTGATCCTCCCCTACTCGGAGGACCAACTTCCCTTGTTGTACATCGATTATAGCTTTTCCCGTTGCTAAGAATGGTCGACCCAAAATCAGTGGTGTTTCTGAATCTGCTTCCATATCAAGTACCAGAAAATCAACGGGAAAGATAAATTTATCCACTTTGACCAAAACGTCTTCGATGATACCCCTGGGGTATGTGATGGATCGATCTGCTAATTGTAGTGAAACCTTAGTAGGTTTTGGCTCTCCTAGCCCCAACTTCCTGAAAATAGAAAATGGCATTAAATTTATACTAGCACCCAAATCACACAATGACTTTGTAAAAGATACTGATCCTATAGTGCATGGTATAGTAAAACTCCCTGGGTCTTTTAACTTTGGAGGCATTTTATTTTGCACAATTGCTGAGCACTCCTCCGTCAAACTTACCGTCTCATATTCGCCCAACTTTCGCTTATTCGACAAGATTTCCTTCAAAAACTTAGCATAACTAGGCATTTGAAGTAAAGCATCAGCAAATGGAATATTAATATGTAATTTCTTAAAAACTTCAAGAAATTTACCAAATTCTGCGTCCATCTTAGCTTTTTTCAATGCTGCGGGAAATGGGGGAGGAATTACTATCCTATCAATGTGTGTGATTGGTGTAGTGTTAGAATTCTTACCTTTCTCTGTTGCCTTTTTCTCAGTCATATCCTTGCCTTCAGATGTCTCTCCATGACTCTCTTCAGCTTCAGCTTGCGGTCTTAACTCTTTTCCACTTCTTAACTCAATGGCCTTTGCTTGCTCATTTTGATTCTTCACTGTTCCAATTGAGATTGTGCCCTGCGTTTTTCCTGAAATTAATGATGCGAGCTTACCCACCTGCACTTCCAAGTTCTTTATTGCTGCATCCTGGGTTGTCATCCTGGATTCAGTTGATGCTATGAACTTGGCTATTAACTCTTCCATACTCAGCTTATTTGATCCTCCCGATTGTAGCTGTGGAGTTAACACTTTCTCTTTGTTGGACCACCTAAAATTGTTATGATTTCTCCACCCCGGGTTGTATGAGTTTGAGTACGGACCGTTGGGTGGCCTGTTACCTACAAAATTAACAGCTTCAACAGATTGGTTAAATTGATTACCTGCCTGGCACTCGATGCTAGGATGACTGCCTCCACACAGCTCACAGAAAATAGTTTGGGCCTGCATTGCTGCTGCTCCCATGCTGTCTATCTTCCGGTTCATAGCTTCTAATTGAGCCGAAAGAGCAGTGATCTCGTCCACTTGATGGACTCCCATTGGTTTCTGCGGCGTGCTTCTCTCAGATTGCCACTGATAACTGTTGCACGCCATTTCCTCCAACAAGCTATATGCCTCTTCCGGCGTCTTTCTCATTATGGATCCCCCAGATGCTGCATCAATCATGGAACGGTTAGCAGAAAATAAACCGTTATAGAACGTTTGTACCTGCAGCCATATGGGTAGACCATGGTGTGGGCATCTCCTCAACAACTCCTTAAACCGATCCCACGGTTCGTATAAAGTCTCGGGGTCAAACTGCCCAAAAGTCGTGATATCATTCCGCATCTTCGCCGTCTTGGAAGGGGGAAAGTACTTTGACAAAAACGCCTTTGTCATCCCCTCCCATGTTGTGATGGAACCTGCAGGTAAAGAATTCAACCATGCCTTAGCTTTGTCTCGTAATGAAAAGGGAAAGAGTCTTAACCTGATGGCGTCGTCAGAGACGCCATTGTGTTTGAATGTATCACAAATCTCCAAAAAGTTGGAGATGTGATTATTCGGATCATCTGTAGCTGCTCCCCCGAACATCACTGAGTGCTGAATCATTTGTATGATTGCCGGCTTGATCTCAAAATTGTTTGCTTGAATCGTCGGCCTTGTAATACTCGACAACGATCCATGAAATGCGGGTTGTGCAAAGTCCATCATCGATCTAGGGTGCTGTGCTTCGTTATTGTCAGCCATTTCTCGAGCTTCTCGTAATCTTCTTAGTAACGTTCTCTCTATCTCTGGATCAAACGGCTCGAGAAAGGGTGCCTCTCTTCTATGCATGCACTAAAGAATCGATTCCTGTACAAAATAGACAAAAGGAGACAACAAAATGCACAAAGTAAATATTAACAAAGATCAACAAAAGAAAACAAAGAAAACAAAAATGTAATAATAAAAGAATTGGCTAAATTACAATTAACTAATCTCGTATGATATTATACAGATTAGTCCCCGGCAACGGCGCCAAAAACTTGATCGCTTTTATTTTAAACAATTAATTCCAATCTAGCGATTTTAGACCGCAAGTGCACGGTGTCAAGTTTTAGTATAGATAGGAAGATACGGATTGTCGAACCCACAGGGACTAACAAGCAAGTACCAAATAAGATGTCTTTTAACTATATTTAACCTACGATAATTAATTTATAATTAACGACTAATTAATTAAAATAAACTACTAATCCAACCAAGTCAATAAAAGTAAACGAGAAAAATCCACAAGACAAGATTATCGAGACTTTGGCTCACCAATGCAATTCCCTACAATTCTCGATTGAATATTCAAATATTTCTAAGGTGACGAGTTCTCCAAATTTATCTAATACACTCTCTCGAGCTATATTAAACCTAACACCGAATTGCAGTAAGTAACTCTCGTTCGCTTATTTAACAATTCAATGTTGCATAAGATCCATGAAAACTCCTAGCTTTCAATTACTAGATATCTATGGCTATCACGCATGTATTTGACGTCATCTCTCGATCTCGGTCTTAAATCCATGGTATGAGTTATTAATTCAGTATCATAAAATCATCTCTCGATCTCAATTACGATACTAACATCATTCAAAGGTGATCAATCCTCTAAAAGCATGAAGAACATAAAACAAACGCAAAGAACTATAAGAATTCAATCATTAAATCATCAAATCGAAGGTTCATAACAAAGGATTCGCCTAGCCTCGATAAATAAAATTAGTTCCTCATAATAAATCAAAACAAATCAAAACTAATATTAAAAGACAAGAATAAACTCCCGATGTCGACTTCGGTTGTAGATCCTCGCTCCTTCTCTTGCTTCCTTCTCGATCGTCTCTTTTTATCGCCTTATTGGGTTGTTCCAAATCCTAGGGTGAAGTGGTGATGGTGAATGATGGTGATGAGTGTTGGAAGAAGAGTGGAAGATTGGTGGAGGTTTTTACATGAAGTGAAGGAAAGTGAGTGAGTTGGTTGATGAGAATGAAGGTGGCGTGAGGTTCTGGAGGAGGATGGGTTTGTGAGGGGGGAAGAAGGTGGAGGCGTGTGATTTTGTGGAATTGAAGGAAAGGGGGGCTGAGATGGAGGTAGTGATACTGAGTGTTCTAGGGTTAAAATCTGATATTTGGGTTGTAATTTTCGTTTGTAATATATAGGAGAAGGGAATCAAGGACTTCCTTGTTGGAGACAAACTCTATAAGGAAGTTATTGTAATGAAAATTCCTTCCACCGATCGATCCGGACGAAGTGGCCGATCGATCGAGCCGTCCAGTAAGAATTTCGTGCCTTTTTCTGCTCTTCTCGATTGATCTGAAATCCTTTCTCGATCGATCGCCCTTCACAGTAAGTTTCTTCGCCTTTTTTCAGCTTCTGGCGAGTTTCGTATTTTGGCCGTAACTTTCTCATACAAACTCCAAATTTGATGAATCAGCTGTCCACGCGAAGATAAGAGAAAGTTCTACAACTTTTATATGGAACACATTTCCAAAACATGGCTCGAACATATAGTAATATGAGGAGAAAGGAGCAACATGTGTCTTGGATTCTGGTTTTTTCCTCTTTTCTTCAACTTTATTCATTTTTTCATCATTTTAGCTTGATTTCTCACCTTTCCCTACATTTCAACATTGATTCCTGAAATATAGAAATATATACCATAAACCGTAAAATATTCCAAGAATCAACACGAAAACATGTACATATCATAGCCTAAAAACGCGTAATATTCAACCCTATCACAAAACACATACCTCGATGACGATCGTCAGTGATCGTCGCCCTCATCGTCCTGCTCTGGTGATGGTTCTGGGTAGTTTGGTTCCTCCAGCTGGTATGGCTGGAGAGGTGGGAATGTCGGCTGTGGCGGGAATGGGATGGTAGGGAAACCCTATGCCAATGCAGTGTTCCATGCAGCTTGATATTGCATGAACTCCATGTGGCGCTGATGCATTTGCTGGTGGTACCATCGGATTTCCCTTTGTTCATGCCGTATATCCTGTAGTTCACGGTGGAGGGATTCCATAGTGATCGATGTAGGCACTGTGGCAGCAGATGATGATGGTTTAGGAAGATGGCTGCTGCCAGGTCGTGGTTGTGCCCTCCGTCTGACTGTGGCTGGTGCAAGGTGATCAACCACGATGGATGCCTTTGGTAGAATTGCCTCTTCTGCGGGGTCCCGACAACCTCCGCATAGTTGCACAATGGAGGGGCAACGCATGCCAGAAGTGGGAGGTCCAAGAGTATAGTGCCGTATGGATGCCTCGACAATACGTCTGAGATCTACCGTGAGTCCGGTAATAATGGCATAAACAAGCGTGGCTCGGTCCTTTCTGACTTCAGATGTGTGAGTCGATGGCATGACTCGAGCTACAATAAATGAGAACCAAGCCTTAGCCTCCTCCTTCAGATCTAAAATCAACACCAGCTGTGGTTTTCCATCAGCGGCCAGTTCCCATTGAGTTCCCTCAACACATATTGTAGACATAATATCATCGTAATCAATGTGTGTCCGTCAATACATGGTATAGTCATCCTCCGGAATGTTGGTCATATTGTATAACAGCATTGATGGTCGTGGAATCAAAAAGATCTGGCTGCTTCCGTACAGTGACAATGCTAGCTTCCATGTGATTCTGCGTCCGGAGATTGGAGTAGAACTCCTGACTAGAGAAACCACGACATCGCGTGGTTGGTTGACAAAAGTATACCAGTCTCTCCGTAGTGCCTCTTGGATCACAGCACAGCCGATGTTACTTGTGTCTATCCCCCGTTCCCGGATAAGATTTTTCTTCCGGTACACCTCGAATACTTTGCAGCTTCCTTGTTGATAAACTTGTGGGAGTCAAACTCCTCGGGAGGGGAAACTACCTGATTTTGTTTTTGTTTTGGTGCCATTCCTAGTCAAAGTAACCAACAACACTCCCAACAAACACAATATTCAATTCAAGCACAAATTCTCAAGCCAACGATCCAAGTCAGAATACTAATCCAAACCACACAACATCCAATGAGAAGCTCTTCAATTTTTCCCCAAACTTATCAAGACCAACAATCCCAATTTCACCAATTCACAATTCAAAACCTTGTTTTTCTTTTCACACTCCAACACTAATTGACAAACAATTCATAGCCCATGTATAACAAAGCTAAAATACCTCAAAAATTTCAAAAATTTGAGACTTGGTAGTTTTTATCTTTCCATGGCTTCCACTTGGAGTGTAGGATGCTCAAAACTTCTTCTCCCTTGATAATTTCTGTGAAAAATTGAAGTTTGATGTTAGAATTGAGGATTATTTTCGAAAATTTGAAGAAGAGGGGAGGATTTGTGATGGAATGGTGAAGAGATGAAGAAAATTGGGAAATTTGGGGGAGGGTTTCGATTTTTTTGTTGTGTGTGTAGTGTGTGTAAAGTGTTGAATCTGATATTAAAAAAACAAAATTTTTTTCCTCGCGATCGATCGGCTTGAATCTGATATTAAAAAAACAAAATTTTTTTCCTCGCGATCGATCGCGGATGTTTGCTGATCGATCGCGAGACTTTTCTGGAATGGCGCAATCGATCTCGGTGCAATGCCGATCGATCGCGGCCTAAAATTTTTTCTTTTCCGGACACCGCGATCGATCGCGATGGTATGGCGATCGATCGCCAAAACACACAGCCCAAAACACTTTTTTTTTTAAAATCAACACTTTTTCTCCCGTGATTCGTTCTTCTCCACCCACTCTGCAAAATTGACACACGGAGTCAATCCTTGGAACAAAATTGCAAATAAAACAGAAATTAGCTAAAAATTAAAACGAAGAAAAAGGGAGAAAATAGTGTTCTTAATTTATAGTCCCAAGCTGGACTTATTACCAAATCGCTTTACAAGTCAAAATGGACTATAGTAGGCGGACCGAAATCATGACCATGATAGTGCTTCAACCGTTGTCCATTGACTGTGAAGGTGCCTTTTGTTGGATCATTGATATTGATCGCTCCGGATGGAAATACTCTTGTGATGGTGAATGGTCCCTGCCATCGAGACTTCAACTTACCTGGAAAGAGTCTCAATCTGGAGTTAAAAAGTAAGACCAAATCTTCTTCTTTGAAATCACGCTGGCTGAGCTTAGCATCATGCCACTTTTTTGTTTTGTCTTTATAGTCTTGGCATTCTCATAAGCTTGGTTTCTAAACTCATCCATTTCATTTAAGTGTAGAAGACGTTTATCACCTGCAGTAGTTAAATCAAAATTCAGATTCTTTCTTGCCCAATATGCCTTGTGTTCTAGTTCGACAGGAAGATGACATACTTTTCCAAAAACTAACCTATATGGTGTTGTACCAGGTGTTTTAAATGCAGTCCTATAAGCCATAAATCATCATCTAACCTCAAGGACCAATCTTTTCTAGACGTATTGAACGATTTTTCCAAAATCCGTTTCATTTCTCTATTAGAAACTTCTACTTGTCCGCAAGTTTGTGGGTGGTTAGGTGTTGCAACCTTGTGGGTGACACCATATTTGCTCAAAAGTTTTTCAAAGAGTTTATTGCAAAAGTGTGACCTGCTATCACTAATGATTGCTCGAGGAGTGCCAAATCGAGTAAAAATATTTTTTTCAAAACTTTTACCACCACTCTAGCATCATTAGTGCGTGAAGCTTCAGCCTCAACCCACTTTGAAACGTAGTCCACAGCGACAAGTATGTAATAGTTAGAACATGCAATTGGAAACGGTCCCATAAAGTCTATGTCCCAAACATCAAATAAATCACATTCGAGAATATTGTTTAAAGGCATTTCATGTCTCCTAGAAATGTTACCCGTTCTTTGACATTTATCGCAAGTGGACACATACCTGTATGCATCTTTAAATAAGGTAGGCCAGTAAAAACCCGGTTCAAGTACCTTGGTAGCAATTTTTGTTGGACCCAGGTGTCCCCTACCTCTCGGTCATGGCAGTGGCTCATGATGGATGCCTTCTCCTCCTCCGGCATGCATCTCCTAATCATATTATGTAAGGACCCCCGTGTCCTTAACCCGTTATTAGTGCATTAAGCCATACCATGAGTGCATATAATCATACCATCAGGGGGAAAAACCCTATGCAAGTGCAACACCGTATGCTACCCAGAAAATTTCTTGCATTCAATTCCCAATATTCAAATTCCCCCTACCATTATTATTCACATAACATGCACCCACATAATACACTAATATGCTCTTAGTTAATTTAGCAATTCCATAATTAATTGCATGCAACCATAATGAACAGAAAGAGGCCATAGCCCATTTATACATCCCATATACACGTAAGGTGTACTCACATAAGAGCACTCAATGAATAAGCGTGTATTTGATGCATAAAACACTATACCGGATACCGCTACTGGTACTTCAATCCTGGAAGCACCTTCCAAGCACAACTCGATCTCAACACTGGATCTGCGCACTTCTTTGACTAGCTCTGGTACCTCGATCCTGGAAGTACCCCAATCAATAGCCCGAGCTCAACTCCAAAGCTACAGCTACACCTGTATTACCTGCCCCAACAGAGACAGCCCCCACACGGGGTGAGCATACCAATACCACCAATCACAAAATAATAATATTGCAATTCATAATTTACAGAATGTAAATGCCATAATTTAAATGATACTCCCTGGATGGTAACACCCTCATCCGGGATCCCCTGTATTGTCTCTGTTCTCAAAATAACCAAACTCATCAAATTCTCAAAGCCAGTTAATCGCCATATAGATTAACTAATACAGTTCTATCATGCCAGTTCCATAATCAATGTGTAAAATCATTATATATAGGCCATAGATTTCACATATAATTAACCAAGGATTCCATGTTCCCATAAAATTGCTCACTCCACAATAGCGGCACTAAACCCAGCGCACGCTCAACAATAGCGGCGTCATAACCGATGGTCGCTCAACGGCGACAATACCCAATCGTTGCTCGCTCGAAAGCGGCACCTTATGATTTCCAATGTATGTCTATTTATCACAGTTAGCATATACCATGCATTTCACTATCCAATATTGCAAGTACCATAAACCATGCATTTCGATACTCGTCTATTTCCAATACCATAAACCATGCATATCACTATTGCAACATTATAAAAGGTTATGCTCGTACGTTATACGTACCTTAATTTCCGAAGTCCGAGCCAAACCTTGCTCGAGTTCCATGCCCCGAAGAACGATGTGCTAACACGATAAATAATTCACAATTAATTACGAACATGCAACCCATGCTCAAGCACACCCATAACCCTCAACATATTGTCAACCCACGACAATTTACCATTTACAAGACCCGGGGCAGGGCATATACAGGGAGGGAAATCGAATGAGACAATATCAAAAATTGCTCAAGAACCACTCCTAAAATTCGAACCCCAACAACACAAATCAAATCCAAAAATCACCATAATTCATCTAACACATGAATTAATCAATTAACAACAACAATAATCGCCCCACAAGCGAAACCCCCAAAATTCGAATTTAAAGCCCTAAATTCGAATCCAATTCCTCAATTTCGAACACAATAAGCATCATAATGCATCTAAAACATAAATTAATCAATTACCAACAAGAATCAACATCCCCAAGCCAAAGCCCCAAATTTTCGAACATAAACCCCCCTAAAATCGAACATAACTCCACGCACACAGCATACAAAATCGAACCATTAAGCAACAATTTTTCGAACCATGAAAGTGTGAAATAATCGACCCAAACCAAGCACCAAAACGCCCCAAAAACACCTGAAAGAAAGCCCCAAAATCGTACCAAAAATCGAGCCCCAAATCGAAGAAATTCCAGTTTCGAACCCTAGCGTTTCCAGCAGAAATCCGAGCTCAAATCGCGACCAAACTTCAAATTGATGGTATGGATAGGACCGCCTGGAAGAGACGAACACGGCGGCGGGTCGGACGCGCCGAACGGCGGCCGGACGGCGGCGGGCGCACGCCTGGAAGCGGCGTGGGTCAAAAGGGGATCGAGAATCGCGGTTACGGGGAGAGAGAAGGAGGGGGAAGAAAATGGTTCCGATAATTAAAATCCCGGGTTCAAATGGTATTTATAGCAAAAATACCCCAAAATATTAATAGCCCCACAAATACATCATGATTCATTAAAAATCATCTGTTTTCAAAAACTCTCTCTCTAACTCAAAAACCCCCTACCGGTGCCCACACCAAGCACCCGAGATTCCGAGTCACACTAAAAACCCAACTCGCAGGTTTTCACCGGAATGAGAATACGATCTCAACCTCGGGATTCAACGATCCCAAATGCCCGATTTACCAACCTCGGGAGATACCAAACCGCAATTAATTCCTAATTGCCACAATCAAAAATCCATCAAGAAATAATACCACACATGGATTAACACCATTAATCCCCGGACCTCACAATTATCCCCTACTAATAAAATTTCGTCCCCGAAATTGCACCGGTGTACTCCACGTAACACCAGGACTACACCAACAAAACGAAGCCAAGTCCCTGATTCTGAACCACCTTAGAATCGAATTAACAACTGCGAGAATACCAGTCTCGCACCAAGCCCTAAAATAGCGCAACGCCAAAACCAATACAAACACGAAAGATAACAACATACCTCGACATGAATCGTCCCACAAGTCAGTTCACCAAAACTGCAAACCAACCAAATCTCCATTGGTTCTGACAAAGATATCATCCCGTGATATTCACCACCTGCCCACGATGCTTGACACGCATCGTCAAGATGGGGACCACTAGCATACAACAGTATACTCACAAAAGAAACCAGTCTTCGTTTCCCAGTCCATCTCCTCCAAAGGAGTAGTTGCACCACTTGCAACCCGGACCGGGTTACCCACGGTTACTGATCCACACAAAATACATCACCGAGGATGTTTACACCGGTGTGTTCCAAAAATCATATCTTGGTCCCGACACACCATCAAGACTCCACAAGGTCTCGAGTTCCACAGGGGACATGCAAGGCAACCAAATGCATTCCTACACACGTGTCAACCATGACACTAAACAAATCCGAATCTCGGCCATCCCTCATTTATCCTTGGATCCAACAATCCTAAAATAGGAAGGCTATCGAATTATCCAACAAGAACCACCATGGTTCCAAAACACGACAATTCCTCCTCAGGGGAAGTCAAACGACCCTCACGATCATTCATCAAGAATGCATCGTGCCATCGAGATCACCGATCTCAAAGTCCCACAATCTCGCACCAGAGATTCACCATCCCAAGCAAATTAAACCAATGTTCAACAATGAACAAAAAAAATAGAGTTGGCATTCGTATACACACACGGCATACATGCCCATACACCACACAACATGCATACGCAATGCAATAGACTCGGGTATCTCCAATCATACCCACATCCCAAAGCCAACTGTCAAACCTCGATTATTCTCGCCCCACGGAGAATGATGGTTGACAAACCAAAACCAAAGGGTGTGATTTCAACATCACCACCACACGAACCAAAATAACGAATCTCCCCAAAAGATTCAACCGGTAGGAATCACAATACCACCTTCCTCTCAAGGGAGAAGTCATGAATCCATGATCCTCCAATCCTCGAACCACCGTTCGGAGAACCTGGGTATATTTATACCAAAACATATCCCGGAACCCAGAAATACACAATTGGTTAGAGTAGTGCATCAATACTACCATTACCCGATCCAAAATCCGTATACGCCATGTATACACATCACAACGATGCTCTGTACTAATACCATAGTACTCCAAAATCGAGCATCTCCCCGAAGACGTCTCCTCAAACGTCTCATCGAGGTAAGAAATCCATTACTCGGTCCAACATCAGTAATGCTTACCATGGTTGATTTATAATCAGTCCACGACCGATGCGAGCTGTCTCCAAGACAGTACAATCCAAATCTCTCCAAGAGATAAGGTCAAAATAGTAGTGCCACCTCACTAACCATATCTCACAAACCATTGTGACTCCCATTGCATGCCACATGCAAGGGTGCTCAACCAGAGCTAACCACGACTTGACGACACTCACGTTGGCATTCCAAACAGAATTGAGCTGTCCCAAAACAAGTCTCTCAAAACAATGACGTATAAACGTCCCCGTGAGGTATTCCCTACCTCAAATACCATGCCACATAGAGACTACAAGAGTCTACCATAACCCTCATCGTATCACCATACGATTCACCAAACTCGAGTCCAACGAGCATTATAATAGCTAACACAAGCACCCCAAAGTACTGCAACAATACCTGGCTAGTGATTCGCTGGTCCCATAGGCTTATACCAACCTATCAACGTGACACACATACCATCCCGGTATACCATACCGCACAAACCATTAGAGTTGTGGGTCATTGCCCAACATATCTCTAAAACACCAAAGCATACTAGACAACCCAGCGTCCATGCTCAATTATCATGCAATCCTAATCCATTAGGACTTATTCCTCGCCCTTAGGGTGGGTGTAACCATGGCTACACCACATCACAACAACAAGCGAGTAGTTTCCTCAATGACTACTCTTACCACCAATCACTTGGCCTTAGCCATCCCAGCGAGCATACCCAAGGGTATCATTGCTCGACAAATATTTACCTCTACAATATGATGCGGTACACTCACCGGTACAATGCATCAATGCTCCATCGAGCAAACCTGCTCAGCAAAAGGTCTCGTCAACCAATGACCCAGACTCTACCATGTGCTCACCATCGGCACTCAAACCATACTACCAAATACATAAACATGAATGCATTAATCACCAAAATGATGCCACGCGTCCACATAGACATCCCAATTAACATCGTCAAACACATGACGGCTCATGTCGATATACGACATCCATAATCTCATCGTCAAACACATGACGGTAAACAACAATATACCATAATCCCAATACTGATAACAAAAGTAATATGCCATACCTCATCGCTATCGAGATAGCGGAATACCTGTATCCATCGTCCACTAGCGGTACATAAGCATCACCCATCTCTCGTAGGCGGCATAACCCAGTGCTACACACATAGCTGGTATAACCCATCGCTATAGAATCAGCGGCATGATCCCTCGCCATAGAGTCAGCGGTATAAAACGTCGCTATAGATACCCGGCGGTATGAACCATCGCCATAGATGTAGCGGAATGTACCCTCGCTGTATGATACCTGGTGGCAAGAACCATCGCCAATAAAATACCCGGCGGCATAAACCATCGCCAATAGAATAGCGGAATGAACCATCGCTAATAAAATACCCGGCGAAACCATCGCCAATAAAATACCCGGCGGAACCATCGCCAATAAAATACCCGGATAATCGCGGACTCAAGAGGTACTCACACTCATGTAGTACTTTGTTCCCGATCACATCGCTACGTCATGACAACGGCATCATCGCTTCGACGTGACAGCGGCATGTATCATCGCTTCGACACGACAGCGGCATCATCGTTTCGACATGACGGTGGTACCATCGCTTCGACGTGACAGCGGCATTTACCATCGCTTCGACACGACAGCGGCATTTACCATCATCCCGGCATGACAGCGGAAATACCCCTCGCTTCGACATATTAGCGGCATAATATCCCTCGCAATAGTAATATGACAGCGGCATTATCCTTCGCTTCGACATATTTGCGGCAAATATTCTTCATCGCTATAATATGACAGCGGCAAGTATTCACATCGCTACGCCATGCATGCAACCGTAATGCATAACCCGTATTTCAATAATTGTTTCGGCACGACAGCGGCATCATCGCTTCGACGTGACAGCGGCATATACCATCGCTTCGACACGACAGCGGCATCATCGCTTCGACGTGCATGCAACCGTAATACATAACATGTATTCCCATAAACATCGCCATGAGTGTATTTTAATGCACCTCGCTCCAACATGTAGCGGCAAAGCATTAAAATCATCACTCCGATGTATACCTATGCAACCGTAATGCATTGTCCATGTCTCAGAAGACCCTGCAACCACCATGGTTAGCAATAGCATATTCCAATTATGAACACATATCATAAATGCACATAAGCAATATAGTCGTGCCACGCAACGCTAACTACCATCATGCATAAATATGTGCTTATCATTCCCATTAACATGTTCCTAGGCCCTCAACAGCCCCAAAGAGCTAACCACTGCTCTGATACCACTAATGTAAGGACCCCCGTGTCCTTAACCCGTTATTAGTGCATTAAGCCATACCATGAGTGCATATAATCATACCATCAGGGGGAAAAACCCTATGCAAGTGCAACACCGTATGCTACCCAGAAAATTTCTTGCATTCAATTCCCAATATTCAAATTCCCCCTACCATTATTATTCACATAACATGCACCCACATAATACACTAATATGCTCTTAGTTAATTTAGCAATTCCATAATTAATTGCATGCAACCATAATGAACAGAAAGAGGCCATAGCCCATTTATACATCCCATATACACGTAAGGTGTACTCACATAAGAGCACTCAATGAATAAGCGTGTATTTGATGCATAAAACACTATACCGGATACCGCTACTGGTACTTCAATCCTGGAAGCACCTTCCAAGCACAACTCGATCTCAACACTGGATCTGCGCACTTCTTTGACTAGCTCTGGTACCTCGATCCTGGAAGTACCCCAATCAATAGCCCGAGCTCAACTCCAAAGCTACCGCTACACCTGTATTACCTGCCCCAACAGAGACAGCCCCCACACGGGGTGAGCATACCAATACCACCAATCACAAAATAATAATATTGCAATTCATAATTTACAGAATGTAAATGCCATAATTTAAATGATACTCCCTGGATGGTAACACCCTCATCCGGGATCCCCTGTATTGTCCCTGTTCTCAAAATAACCAAACTCATCAAATTCTCAAAGCCAGTTAATCGCCATATAGATTAACTAATACAGTTCTATCATGCCAGTTCCATAATCAATGTGTAAAATCATTATATATAGGCCATAGATTTCACATATAATTAACCAAGGATTCCATGTTCCCATAAAATTGCTCACTCCACAATAGCGGCACTAAACCCAGCGCACGCTCAACAATAGCGGCGTCATAACCGATGGTCGCTCAACGACGACAATACCCAATCGTTGCTCGCTCGAAAGCGGCACCTTATGATTTCCAATGTATGTCTATTTATCACAGTTAGCATATACCATGCATTTCACTATCCAATATTGCAAGTACCATAAACCATGCATTTCGATACTCGTCTATTTCCAATACCATAAACCATGCATATCACTATTGCAACATTATAAAAGGTTATGCTCGTACGTTATACGTACCTTAATTTCCGAAGTCCGAGCCAAACCTTGCTCGAGTTCCATGCCCCGAAGAACGATGTGCTAACACGATAAATAATTCACAATTAATTACGAACATGCAACCCATGCTCAAGCACACCCATAACCCTCAACATATTGTCAACCCACGACAATATACCATTTACAAGACCCGGGGCAGGGCATATACAGGGAGGGAAATCGAATGAGACAATATCAAAAATTGCTCAAGAACCACTCCTAAAATTCGAACCCCAACAACACAAATCAAATCCAAAAATCACCATAATTCATCTAACACATGAATTAATCAATTAACAACAACAATAATCGCCCCACAAGCGAAACCCCCAAAATTCGAATTTAAAGCCCTAAATTCGAATCCAATTCCTCAATTTCGAACACAATAAGCATCATAATGCATCTAAAACATAAATTAATCAATTACCAACAAGAATCAACATCCCCAAGCCAAAGCCCCAAATTTTCGAACATAAACCCCCCTAAAATCGAACATAACTCCACGCACACAGCATACAAAATCGAACCATTAAGCAACAATTTTTCGAACCATGAAAGTGTGAAATAATCGACCCAAACCAAGCACCAAAACGCCCCAAAAACACCTGAAAGAAAGCCCCAAAATCGTACCAAAAATCGAGCCCCAAATCGAAGAAATTCCAGTTTCGAACCCTAGCGTTTCCAGCAGAAATCCGAGCTCAAATCGCGACCAAACTTCAAATTGATGGTATGGATAGGACCGCCTGGAAGAGACGAACACGGCGGCGGGTCGGACGCGCCGAACGGCCGGCGGGGCGCACGCCTGGAAGCGGCGTGGGTCAAAAGGGGATCGAGAATCGCGGTTACGGGGAGAGAGAAGGAGGGGGAAGAAAATGGTTCCGATAATTAAAATCCCGGGTTCAAATGGTATTTATAGCAAAAATACCCCAAAATATTAATAGCCCCACAAATACATCATGATTCATTAAAAATCATCTGTTTTCAAAAACTCTCTCTCTAACTCAAAAACCCCCTACCGGTGCCCACACCAAGCACCCGAGATTCCGAGTCACACTAAAAACCCAACTCGCAGGTTTTCACCGGAATGAGAATACGATCTCAACCTCGGGATTCAACGATCCCAAATGCCCGATTTACCAACCTCGGGAGATACCAAACCGCAATTAATTCCTAATTGCCACAATCAAAAATCCATCAAGAAATAATACCACACATGGATTAACACCATTAATCCCCGGACCTCACATATTATCTGCATAAACCTTGAACAACAATTGCTCCTCCCACATGTAGTGCTTCACATCAGATAATGTTTTTTTTTTGATAAAACGTCATTTGTGGGAGGACACCGCTAACTTAATAATTTGCAAATTCAGCGTACCAAGGTAGCGCAAGAAGTTGAAAAAGTTGTTCATCGGGAAATTTTTCATTTATTTCATCTTTTTCAATTTCATTCCCTTCAATCTTATTGTCAATCCTAGATAGGTGACCAGCTACTACGTTCTCGACTCCTTTCTTGTCTCTAATTTCTAAATCAAACTCTTGTAATAAGAGAATCCATCGAATCAATTGTGGCTTAACATCCTTCTTAGCAACGAGATATTTTAATGCAGAGTGGTCAGTGTATACAAGTACTTTGGACAAGCAAAGATAGGAATGGAATTTGCAAAGGCAAATACTACTGTTAGAAGTTCATTTTCAGTGGTGGCATAATTTTGTTGTGCCTCATTCAAAGTCCTACTAGCATAGTAAATGGTATGAAATACCTTATTTTTCTGTTGTCCCAGTATTGGTCCCACTGCAATGTAACTAGCATCACACATCTGTTCAAATGGGAGATCCCAATCCGGTGCTACCAACACAGGTGTTGTTATTAACTTCTCCTTCAATGTCTCGAATGCCTGCACACAATCAGGAGCAAAATCATATGGTGCATCTTTAGTCCATAATGAGAGAGTGATTTTGAAATTTTTGAAAAATCTTTAATAAATCTCCTATAAAAGCCCGCATGGCCTAGAAAGCTTCGAACCCCCTTCACTGATACTGGTGGAGGTAGTTCTTGTATCACTTGAATCTTTGTTCGGTCTACTTCCATACCCTTGTGTGATATTTTGTGTCCCAAGACTATTCCTTCTTGTACCATGAAGTGACATTTTTCCCAATTTAGTACCAAATTCGTCTCTTCACACCTTGTTAGTACTAAGTCAAGGTTATTTAAGCAAGAATCAAAAGAATCCCCAAAGGCAGAAAAGTCATCCATAAAGACCTCTAAGAATTTTCAACCATATCATGAAAAATAGACATCATACATCTTTGAAAAGTTGCAGGTGCATTATACAATCCAAATGGCAATCTCCTGAATGCAAATGTACCATAAGGACAAGCGAAGGTAGTCTTCTCTTGGTCCTCCGGTGCAATAGATATTTGATTATACCCAGAATAGCCATCTAAAAAACAATAGAAATCATACCCTGCCATACGTTCTATCATTTGGTCAATGAATGGGAGGGAAAAATGGTCTTTACGGGTGGCATCATTTAACTTTCTATAAACAATGTAGACGCGCCAAACTGTGACTGTTCTAGTAGGGATTAATTCATTGTTCTCATTTTTAACTACAGTCATACCTCTTTTATTGGGTACACATTGCACAAGACTGACCCATGCACTATCAGAAATGGGATAGATAATACATGCATCCCGAAATTTGATGACCTCAGCTTTTACCACTTCTTGCATCTTTGGATTCAACCGGCATTGTGGTTGTACCACGGGTTCGTAAGCATCCTCCATCAAGATCTTATGCATACCCAAATGCTTTCTTATGCTCCCTCAAAATCCTAAGTAGTTTGTCATCGTCTATACCTGTTAAAGATGAAGAAACAATTACAGGCAATGACTCATTAAAATCTAAATAAACATACTTGAGATGAGGAGGGAGGTTTTTGAGTTCAAGAGTTGGTGGTTCTTCAATGGAAGGCTTTTGGGGCTTCATGTCCCTTTTCCCCAACTCGCCTAAGTTGCTCTTCACACGCCTATTATGGGGAACATTGGCATTTAAATGAGCGACAGTCTCTTTAAACTCGATAGTCTCGTACAGCTCTTCAATGTCATCTACCAAGCATGCTTCCAACTCATCATTGTGTGTTCCCTTAAACACATTAGCAGACAACACATCAATCATATCAACACTAAAACACATATGCTCATCATGTGGGTGTTTTAAAGCTTTAAAAACGTTGAAAGTGACTTGATCCTCACCTACACAGAGGATCGACTTCCCTTGTTGGACATCTATCAGTGCCTTTCCAATAGCGAGGAATGTTCTTCCCAAGTTCAGTGGTGTGTCTGCATCTTCTTTCATATCCAATACGAGGAAATCTGCCGGGAAGATGAATTTATCGACCTTCACTAGGACATCCTCGATGATTCCTCATGGGTATGTCACAGACCTATCTGCCAATTGTAAAGAAACCATGGTCGGTTTTGGCTCACCAAGCCCCAACTTCCTGAAAATTGACAAAGGCATAAGATTAATACTTGCACCTAAATCAAATAAAGATTTTGTAAATGAAATAGACCCAATTGTGCAAGGTATAGAAAAACTCCCTGGATCTTTTAACTTAGGAGGCAGTTTGTTTTGGACAACTGCAAAACACTCCTCAGTTAACTTAATCGTCTCATGCTCACCCAATTTCCTCTTATTCGACAGAATATCTTTCAAAAACTTAGCGTAACTAGGCATTTGAAGTAAAGCATCAGTAAATGGAATATTTATTTGTAATTTCTTAAACATTTCTAAGAATTTATCAAAACTAGCATCTACCTTTGCCCTTTTTAATGCAGTGGGAAATGGGAGAGGTATTTGTACCTTCTTGGGTGGTGTGATAGGTGTAGTGGTAGTAATAGACTTACCATTTCACTTGTCTGAATGTCATTCTCACCTTCCAGCTCAACTTCGTGCTCATCGTCCCGAACTTCAGTCTGTGATCCAATTTCTTTTCCACTCCTCAATGAGATAGCCTTGGCTTGCTCTCGGGGTTCTTTTCTATATCACTTGGTAGGCTTCCTGGTGCTCTTCCGCTAACATATTTGCCATTTGCCCCATTTGAGTTTCCGAGTTCTTAATTGATGCATCTTGATTTTGCATCCCATTCTCCGTCATTGTCATGAACTTAGTTAGCAACTCTTCCATACTCGGCTTTGGTGGATAACTCGGTGGAGGTTGTGGATTCAAGACATTCTTTTGGTTGGACCAAAAGAAGTTCGGATGATTCCTCCATGGTTGGTTATAGTTGATGGAATATGAGTTACCCTATGGTGGTCTATTTCCTACAAAGTTTGCATTTTCATTAGATTTGTTAGGAAAACATTTCTAATTTTTGGTGGTGACAAACATCAACTGGATGGACACCTACCGAATAGACATAAACCAGATGGACATCAACTGGACAGACACTTACCGGGTGACAAAATTCAACTGGACACAAATACTTACCGGGTGATAGACACCTACCGGACAAACACCTACCGGGTGACAAACACCTACCGCGTAACAGATACCTACCGGGTGACAGACATCTACCGGATGGATACCAACTGGACAGACACCTACCGGAAGGACATCAACTGGATGGACACCTACCGGATAGACATCAACCGGATGGACATCAACTGGATAGACACCTACTGGATAGACACCAACTGGACAAACATCTACCGGATAGTCATACATTGAACAAAGACATCTACTGGTTACAGAAGAATGAACGACCAGTTGAACGAAGAAAGCCAGCAGAAGTCTAACCATCCAGCAAGAGCACAAAGCAACAAGACAAAACAAGTACAACCTATTCTGACAAAGGTACAAAAGAGCGGCGCACCATGATATATCTCCGCCACCATTAGCGTCAGAATAAAAGAGCCATTGCTAAACAAAATAGGAAAGAAGACAATCAGAATATGGAATGGTAACAAAAAGTGGATCTCCTCCAAATATAGACAAGTTGCCGTTAAAGATCAAGGAGTCTATAAATACGCCCAAGTGAAGAATGAAGAGGAGAGCTGAACCATCTGATCAAACAGAAAGAAACACCTCAACGCAAAAAGCAAATCATTCAATTAATATTCTCTGAAGGTTCAGCAAGAGCAGAAGAAAACTACTACTGATAAATTGACAGATCAACTGTAACAGAGTCTGCTGCTCAAGAACACTCGAAGCTAAATCGTTTATATTTATAAGAGTGTCATAGAAATCATTGTAATCAAATTGAGAATTTGTAATTGCTAGGAGTTTAGGCTAAGCTGTGTGAGTGCCTAAGAAGGTTGTATACTGTAAAGTGTAAACCAAATCTTCTAGTTTAACCTTCCTGCAAAGGAAGAAAGGGAGACGTAGAAGCGTTGTGCTTCAAACTTCCAGAAACATACTTGTGACATTTACTTTCTGCTTAATTTCCATTCAGTTTTTATCACTCACAAGTCCAGCAGACGTCTTCCGCACTATAATCAGTGTCTGCTAACTTGCTATATATATTGAGAAGCTACTGCAGTACTTAACAGTCTGCAGCTAACCCGAGCAAAATCGAAATTGAATCTAGTGTTTATTCAACCCCCCCACCCCCCTTCTAAACACTACCCCAATCCTAACAAGTGGTATCAGAGCTTAGGTCTTCTCAATCTTGAGAAAAATTATAAAAAACTGATGGCCTCATTCAACAAGATTCCCATGTTCAAGAAGGATGAATATGATGACTGGAGGATTCGTATGTAAACACATCTAAGTGCCCAAGATGATGACATGTGGTTCGTCATCACTGATGGACCAATGAAGATCCTGAAAGTCAATACAGCAGCTGCCATTACTGGTGGTGAACCTCAGATGGTCGAGAATGACAGATCCTTCTGGACAAGTGAAGAAAAGAAAAAAGCAAATCTTGACAATGTGGCCAAAGACATACTTTTCAAACTCTGGACAAAAATATGTTCACCAAGATCAAAATGTGTCCCACTGCAAAGGACATCTGGGAAAAGATTGCTCAGCTATGTGAAGGAAATGATCAAACCAAGGAAAGCAAGCTCACTGTCGCCTTACAGAAGTTTGAAAACATCAAAATGATGTCCGGAGAAACTATCGGCGAATATGATGAAAGAGTAACTGGAATCATAAATGAACTCAATAGCCTTGAAAAAGATCTATCCAACAGGGAAATCACTCTCAAGGTCATGAGAGGTCTCCCAAGAGAATGAGATGTAAAAACGATTGCTATGAGAGAATCCAAAGATCTAAACAAGATAGATCTACATGACTTATTTGCTCACTTAAAAGCATATGAGTTTGAACTAGGGATTCGGATTGAAGATGAACCCAGCACCAGTCAACCCACCAAAGCTCTTACTGCATCTGAAGCTCTGCCTATCACAATAGAGATGACTCCTGAAAAAATATGCAACGACGCAATGGTGCTGTTTGTCAAAAAATTTGGAAAGTTTATGAAGAAGAGTCAAAAGGTCTATCAATTGTATCCAAGGAAGCAAAATTTAAAAAATAGATCAGATGAGGATGATCGTGTTTGCTTCAACTGTCTTAAGCCATGACACTTTATCGCTGAATGTCCCGAACCAAAGAAAGTGTTGGAATATGCCCTAAGACATATCATTAGATGATTGTTTATGACATACAATGTAATATGATTTTATGAATGGCAATTCATTATTATATATTATTCTTTTAACTGTGCAATGTGAATTAATATATATGTTAATGTCCTTAGAATAATATTGTATTATTCTTAAAGATGTCCCTAGTCAAGTATTATCATGAAAGGGATAATGATAATACGTAGAGACTAGTATGTGTTGATCGATGAATTGTTAATTGATATGAGATATCAAATCAACATATGGGTACATGTTAGAGAACGATGTACTGGACAGACCCACCATGAGAATGCAACATGGATAGTTATATGATCGTCATATGCAATTCTCATTGTGATAATAATGTATGTAATCCTTACGACTTGTGATCATCAGAGATCCCAACATAAGGAGTTATGTATTTTGATATCGTCAAACGTTACCCGTAACAGGGTAAACTATAAAGGCGACTATTGGATACACTAAGAATTATGTAGAGGGATGTTGACTGATCGAGATAGGATTTGTCCCTCCTATATAACAGGAGATGTGTTTGGCCCTTGATCAAGTGAGAACTAAAATGCATGGCCATGCTCGAATGAGTCGATATGAGATATCGAGGTTATTCGTTTATTCTAGTTCTACTTGGGGATCAAGAAATAAAGATTGGATATACGAGGATGACTATTCCATGACTCGTGTTCAATCTAAACACAAAGGACAAAGGGATTAAGTTACATGGTTAATATTATCACAAGTTCTATAGGTTATGTCGAGTCATTGACATTCTTGTAATTTGGGTAGCCTCGATGTGTTGCTAGACACCGCTCCTTGCTTGCGACATAAAATGAGATTTTATGTCACTGCCAACATTACAGGATCCTATCGGGTCGCACAAAAGATTAAATCGAGAAGGGAAATTAAATTCATGGGATGAATTAAATAATTAAGAGGAGTCTTAATTAATAATCATAATGATTAAATTAAATCATGGGCTTAAGCCCATGAGGCTTTATGCAAGCCTTTAATTAATCATATATAATATGATTGCATGGTAATTTGATAGACAATTCATATCATTCAACCTAAACTCCAAGAAGACCACACGGCCGCCTCCAAGCTCTCTCGGCTTCACCATAGCCGAAGTGAATTGTGGAGATTTGCGTGCCATTTAATCGATTTAGAATAGAGTGTGTTTCTTGTTCCGGTTTAAGAACTCGTCTAGCAACTTGTTCTTAAGCTATCCCTTCACCCGATTTGATCGTGTGGATACCATTGAGGCAAAACTTGTTGAGTTTTGCTAGTGACTCGGAGGAGGCGTTGGACGTGGTGCAGCTCCGTGGAATCGGCTCAAACACTCTACAAGGGTGAGACACTTGTAATTCCTTTATCCGATATGAAATCCTATGTATAGATCTGCTGGATAGTAATCCATATAAAATTTTATTCCGCTGCGTTGTATGCTTCTGGATTACTTTCAGTGGTATCAGAGCCGTGTACAAGGCTCATATCGGATTTATGTGGTTAAATAGTTTAATCATATTAGAATTAATATTGCATGCTATTTAAAATTGTATATAATCATATATGATATGATTAAATTGAGTTTGTGAAAATCAACGTATAATTATATTTGATATAATTGGCGAATAATTGTATACGATACACGAAAGCGTAAAATTGAGGTGTTAGCTCATGCATGGCTCACGGCCGCAGCCACCGAAGGGCTAGGGTTTCGAACCCTAGTCACCATGTGTGATATCCCCGAAATGATTATGTGGGTAAGCATACAATTAAAGGTTGTTAATTGTGAGCCTATGTGCTAAAGGCGTATTTTATGTGGGAGTGATTTATTTATTTTGAGGATGTGGTTTAGGGAGCATGTTAGGTGTTTTTAATTGTTGTGATGATGTGGTAAAATAATAAAATATCAAGGAAAGATATTTTTATACATCGTATGAAATACCGGGACACAATTAAACACCCCAAAACCACCCTACATGCAACCACCCCACCCCCACTTGACTTAACCCACGCCCCTCCCCTGTTTTTCTGGGAAAGCAGATGACTAAGCAAGCAACTTTACTTGAAGATATTTTCATCTTGCCTCTTCCAAAAAGCTCCCTTCTTTTTCCTTTCATCTCTCTGCAACTTGGTCGAGTTCCAGGAGAAAAGTGATCGGGTTTCATTCTTCTTTTCATATAGAAAATCGAAGGGCAAAAGTGGTGAGGAGTCACATTTTTTTTCCCAGTTTTCAGTTTCCTGGCATGCTTGTTCTTTGTAGCAGATTTGGCATGCTAGTTTAGGGTATGATGTTATCTTGTTATGAATACCTTTATGTGATGTTTGTGAAGCCCTTAGCATGTTTAGTTAAGAAACTTGCATGCTTTATGTGCTAGATTTGTAGTAGAGAAAAGGGTTCCTCGAACATCCGAGCAGGGTAGTACTCTGTTTTTCATGTTAAGAAGGGTTTTACCATGAATATTTGAAGCATGCTAACTTAGGTTTTGGTCGAACCTTCGATGTGATTTCGTGTATGGTAGCTTGTTGAAGGTACCAGTATATTTCCTTGAGCATGTTGCATGTATTATGTGAAGGATTTAATCATGTGTAAGGTAGTGTTCGAAAATTCTGGGCAAGGTTCAAGTGCCCTGTTTTCTGGAAATATATGTGTGGGGAGTGTTTTTATGACGGTATTATCATACACGTCAAGCTTAGGTTTTGGTAAAACTTTGATGTGAAAATATGCATGGTAGTTTTGTGAAGCCCATGGCATGTTTGTTCGAGCTTTCTTTATGCTATATGTGATAGGTTTAATAACATGAAGTGAGGTGCTCACGAAATCTGGAAATGAATATGTTACCCTGTTTCCAGAAAAGTTGATCCAGTACTTGTTTAAATGATCGACGTTTATACATGTAGGCTTATGCTTAGGGTGTAAATTTGGTATGAATACACTCGGAGTAGTGTATTGTAATTGCTAGCATAATTGTTCAAACATGTGGTGTATGTTTTATGCTAGATCGAAGGGTATGAATATAGGTGTTCGAGAATTCTGGGTTAGTATTTCTCGAACAGGGCATCTCGATCGATCGACATTTCTTCTCGATCGATCGAGCGAGGCAGAATCTTGGTTCTGATTTTAGGCGTCTTCTCTATCGATCGGGAAAAGGGGCCGATCGATCGAGAGACCCAGAATGTTGAAAAATTTAAATTGATATATTTTGTTAAAGTTTTGATATTGGAATGTTATGAGGTGCCTAATATTGTGTTGTGTGGCTATGTAGAACCATCCCAGGTGCCATCACAACCGAGGAGATAAAGTCGATTGACTCCTCTATCTTTTGGAAAGGTACGTAAGCGACGTACGGGCATCCCAACGGTAACATGTGCTTTATGTTTGTCTTTTGACGCATGATGAATGCAATGTGGTGCATTAAGGTTATGATACATGTTATTATGCATTGTTTTTGCATATGTATGTTGTGAAATATAAGAGGTGTATTTCACGAGTCAAGGTTATCTTAGTAAGGATTTTAATTGCTTACGCTAAGGTCCATTGGAAGCGAGGAAGAATTCCGCTTACATGGAGTAGCAAGAAGCATTAAAATGTACTAATGATAAGGGCTCAGGATTTAAATAAGGATTTAAGGAGGAAGGATGTCATGACATTTATTTATGAAACCATATATTCTTATAATGTGTTTTTATTATGAATTATGGTACAGGGACAACCAATGGGCGTTATAAATGCTGAAAATACAGGAAGGGCTTGTGTTTAAGATTTGCATTTTGCCTTACTTTCATATTATGTTGAATATGAATTGTGTTATGCTCATGTGTTGGGGGTTGTCTTTGTAGGTGCTTTTTATCGAGAACCAGGGTCGGGTTGTTATGCTGAGCTGTAAGGAGTGCTACAGGATTAGCATGTTAGAGAAAATTTTGTATAGCTTCTCTGAGTAGAGTAAGACTATAATGTAGTACCTTTGTAGGAATTGTGTCTTCCTTTTGAAACATTTTGGTACTGTAATCTCTAAAGCTCAGATAAATCAACACGGCATGTTACTCTGATTTATTCATATGAATGTTTAGTTCTCTAAATTGCACCTTAATGTCTTGATGTGATAACGGGGTCTCACATTTAGTGGTATCAGAGCAGTGGTTAGATAACCAGGGAAGAATGAAGGGTAGCCTTTAGAGACAAGTTGGCTAGGTATTCATTGTTGGGCATGTTATGCATGTGATGCATATTGTTGTATAAGTGTTATACTAACATGCTTTTGAATATTTTACTCTTGTTATCTAACGGCTTATATTATGAACTGCTTTTTGTATTGTTGTTAACTTTTGTGTTACAGCATGGCTGAGATTAACCTGGGGAACCCCAATGAGGAGGTAGGAGATATGGACAGTAGGAATGCCAGTATCGCTCAGCTGAATCCTTTACCACCACCTGCTATGGGCGTGGAGCCCAGCGTACAGATGTTACTGCCAGGGGAGCTCAGTTTGAAGCAGTTTCTGAGTTTCCATCCGCCCATGTTTGAGGGAATTGAGTCTGGTGAAGTAGCTGAGGAGTGGTTGGAACGTATAGAGCAGATACTTGTGACTGCGCCCTGTGCACGCACGGCATGGCTCAGGTTAGCCGAGTTTCAGATGGCTAAGAAGCCTGCTATGTGGTGGAAGACCACCGTGATAGAGCTGAGAGCTCTAGGTATGGCAGTTGACTGGACTGTATTCCGGACCCGGTTCCTTAACCGGTATTTCTCTGCAGCTGCCAGACAATTAAAGGAGGATGAGTTCAACAGTTTGAAGCAGGGTAGCATGTCAGTAGCAGACTACGCTATGCAGTATTCCTCACTGCTGAGGTATGTACCACATATTGCTGTCAGCAGCCATGCCAAGATGAGGAACTTCCTGAAGGGTCTGAGGCCAGAGCTGTTTGATCGGGTTATCTCCAACAACCCCAGCTCATTTGATGACGCCCTGACACGGGCAGAGTTGGCGGAGATTGCCGTGGATGCGTACAAGGATGTTGTACCCCCTTCAGTACCACCACAGAGGCCTGTTGCTGATAGTCTGAGGCCACGAGGGGATCAGTTCAAGGCTCGTGGGGCCTCATCATCTTCCAAATTTAGTGGGAAGAAGCCTCAGGAACAGAAGCAGAACAACCGGGGACCCACACAGGGGAGCAAGGCAGGGGGGACCAGGTGTACCAACTGTGGAGGATGGCACTTGTTACGTGACTGTCTAGGTTGCATATTTGTGGCAAGATGGGCCACATGGCTCGAGGTTGCCCAAACCGGGCAGGTCAGACAGACTCAGGGCCGAATAGGCCAAGGTTTGATGCTGGGAGGGCACCACAGAGACAGCAGTTTGCACCACGACCACAGAGAGGTCAGACGGCAGGACCGCAGCAGGGAAGGCTGAGGCAGCCCCAGAGGAAGTCATTGCTGGTACGTGCCATTTACTTACGTACCCTGCACTTATATTGATAGATACAGGTGCTTCCCATTCCTTTGTATCTACTGCTTTTGTGGAAGGACACCGCTTGTGCTCGTCTCTGTTACCCACGCCTCTCATGGTCTCGACACCCACGGGAAAGCATGTGATTGCGGATCGGCTGTTATCTGATTGCCTCTTTTATTTTGAGGGCAATGATCTGAGGGCCGATTTGATTCAGTTAGAGATGGCAGACTTTGACTGCATTATCGGCATTGACGTGTTGAGCAGATACCGAGCTATGGTAGATTGCCAAAAGAGGATGGTTCGTTTTCTGTCTGATCAGGGGTTCCAGTGGACTTTTTATGGGGACGGCTCTCGTCCAAAGATACCAGTAATCTCGGCGGTTAAGATGTCGCGGTTATTGAAACGCGGCCACACTGGGTACCTTATTTATGCCATGGATACTTCAGAGGAGAAGGAAGAGAGAGCCGAGGACATTCCAGTCGTGGCGGAGTTCGTTGATGTGTTTCCAGATGAGATTCCGGGATTTCCGCCTGTCAGGGATGTTGAGTTTGCTATTGAGCTGCTGCCAGGGACATCAGCCATTTCTCGTGCCCCATACAGGATGGCACCGGCAGAGCTAAGGGAACTGAAGGTACAGTTACAGGAGCTCCTCGACAAGGGATACATCCGTCCTAGTGTATCGCCTTGGGGTGCGCCAGTCTTGTTCGTGAAAAAGAAGGATGGATCAATGCGTCTGTGCATTGACTACAGGCAACTGAACAAGGCTACAGTGAAGAACAGATATCCGCTTCCGAGGATTGATGATCTGTTCGACCAGCTTCAGGGTACGAAGGTGTACTCCAAGATAGATTTGAGGTCAGGCTATCACCAGGTACGGGTTAGAGCTGGTGATGTCCAAAAGACGGCTTTTAGAACTCGGTATGGGCACTATGAGTTCTTGGTGATGCCGTTCGGTGTGACAAATGCACATGCAGTCTTTATGAGCCTGATGAACAGAGTATTTCAGGAGTACCTCGATCAGTTTGTGATCGTGTTCATTGATGACATCCTGGTCTATTCAAGGAATGAGGAGGATCATGCCGATCACCTGAGGATAGTGCTCCAGATCCTCAGAGATCATCAGTTGTACGCAAAACTCAGCAAGTGTGAGTTTTGGCTAAACAGTGTAGCATTCTTGGGCCATATCATATCACGAGAGGGGATATCAGTAGACCCGAGGAAGATAGAGGCAGTTATGGATTGGTCTACCCCTACTTCAGTCAGTGAAATTCGAAGTTTTCTTGGTCTGGCTGGCTATTATCGACGTTTCGTCGAGGGTTTCTCAAAGATCGCCAAGCCACTTACTCAGCTGACTCAGAAGGGAATCTCTTTTTGTTGGTCAGATGCTTGTGAGCAGAGTTTCAGGGAATTGAAACACAAACTGACTACTGCACCCGTTCTAGTAATACCCAAGGAGAACAAAGGATTTGTTCTTTATACCGATGCATCACTACAGGGATTAGGGTGCGTACTGATGCAGGACAGACATGTAGTGGCTTACGCTTCGAGACAGTTGAAGCCACATGAGACGAGGTATCCAGTCCATGATCTGGAGTTGGCAGCTATAGTGTTCGCCTTGAAGATATGCCTACACTACTTATATGGTACCTCATTCACCATCTTCACTGATCACAAGAGCCTGAAGTTCTTGTTTACACAGGCTGAGTTAAACATGAGGCAGAGGAGATGGATGGACCTGCTGAAGGACTACGACTGTGAAATCGAATATCACCCGGGGAAGGCAAATTTGACAGCCGACGCTTTGAGTCGGAAGGTGAGGAGCACAACAGTGGATGCTATGTCTCTATCAGCTATGTTTGGCTCCTACTGCCATTTGGGTTTTGATTATGATGTATCCTCTTCACCAGTACAGGTTTTGACCTTGCTAGCTGAGCCTGTTATCTATGATCACATCAGGAAGGCTCAGGGGACCGATGCAGAGGTTCAAAGATGGATATTAGTGGTTCATTCAGGTCAGCCGTCGAGATTCAGAGTGGCTGAGGACGGTTCTCTGAGACTTGGCGACAGATGGGTGGTTCTAGATGCACCTGAGTTGCGTCAGGGTTTATTACAGCGAGCTCATTGCAGTAGGATGAGTGTCCACCCAGGAGGGAAGAAGATGTATAAGGATTTACGCAGCCAGTTCTGGTGGAGGCGTATGAAACAAGATGTCACCTCATTTGTCAAGCGCTGTTTGATTTGTCAGCAGGTGAAGGCTGAGAGGCAGAGACCTGGAGGTGAACTAAGGAGTTTGGAGATACCCGAATGGAAGTGGCAGCACGTGTCTATGGATTTCGTGACCCACTTACCGAGGACTGTTTCGGGTTTCGATGCCATCTGGGTAGTCGTGGACAGATTGACTAAGGTGGCTCACTTCATTCCCTATTGTATGACATATACGCACTTGAGGATGGCACAGTTATATGTCAGAGATGTGGTGAGACTGCACGGGATCCCTGTTTCGATAGTGTCCGATCGAGATCCGCGGTTCACATCTCACTTCTGGGGGGGTCTGCAGACAGCTCTAGGTACAGAGTTGAGGCTGAGCACAACCTATCACCCTCAGACAGACGGACAGACCGAGCGTACGATACAGACGCTCGAGGATATGTTGAGAGCTTGTGTGCTAGAGTTCGACATATCATGGCAGGACTCGATAGCCTTAATGGAGTTCTCTTACAACAACAGCTACCAGGCAAGTATACAGATGGCTCCTTTCGAGGCCCTCTATGGTAGGCGTTGTAGGTCACCCTTGTGTTGGGATGACGTGGACCGTAAGTCGGTTGGAGGACCAGAGTTGGTTCAGGAAATGGAAGAGAAAGTTAAGATTATCAAAGGAAAGATGAAGGCAGCTCAGGACAGGCAGGCAGCATATGCCAATCAGCGGCGTAAGCCGTTGGAGTTTCAGTTAGGCGACAGAGTTTTTCTGAAGATCTCACCTTTCAGAGGCGTAGTACGGTTTGGGATGCGAGGAAAGTTGTCCCCGAGGTATGTAGGGCCGTATGAGATCTTACAGCGTGTGGGTACTCTGGCGTACCGTTTGGCTTTACCGCCTTCTCTGTCGGGTATACACGACGTATTTCATGTGTCTATGCTGAGGAAGTATGAGCCGGATCCTTCACATGTGTTACAGCCTTCAGAGGTGCAGATTGAGTCCGATGTTTCTTATGTGGAGCGGCCTATCAGGATTTTAGACAGGGCAGACCGCAGACTTCGGAACAAGGTTATTCCTATGATCAAGGTTCAGTGGGATCGTAGGGGTGTCGAGGAGGCCACGTGGGAGACAGAGCGACACATGGTGCAGCACTATCCAGAGCTGTTTTCTGGTATGCGTTTATATATTGTTTTATATCTTGTTAACAGCATGTTTGATTTCGGGGACGAAATCTTATAAGTAGGGGAGTATTGTGATATCCCCGAAATGATTATGTGGGTAAGCATACAATTAAAGGTTGTTAATTGTGAGCCTATGTGCTAAAGGCGTATTTTATGTGGGAGTGATTTATTTATTTTGAGGATGTGGTTTAGGGAGCATGTTAGGTGTTTTTAATTGTTGTGATGATGTGGTAAAATAATAAAATATCAAGGAAAGATATTTTTATACATCGTATGAAATACCGGGACACAATTAAACACCCCAAAACCACCCTACATGCAACCACCCCACCCCCACTTGACTTAACCCACGCCCCTCCCCTGTTTTTCTGGGAAAGCAGATGACTAAGCAAGCAACTTTACTTGAAGATATTTTCATCTTGCCTCTTCCAAAAAGCTCCCTTCTTTTTCCCTTCATCTCTCTGCAACTTGGTCGAGTTCCAGGAGAAAAGTGATCGGGTTTCATTCTTCTTTTCATATAGAAAATCGAAGGGCAAAAGTGGTGAGGAGTCACATTTTTTTTCCCAGTTTTCAGTTTCCTGGCATGCTTGTTCTTTGTAGCAGATTTGGCATGCTAGTTTAGGGTATGATGTTATCTTGTTATGAATACCTTTATGTGATGTTTGTGAAGCCCTTAGCATGTTTAGTTAAGAAACTTGCATGCTTTATGTGCTAGATTTGTAGTAGAGAAAAGGGTTCCTCGAACATCCGAGCAGGGTAGTACTCTGTTTTTCATGTTAAGAAGGGTTTTACCATGAATATTTGAAGCATGCTAACTTAGGTTTTGGTCGAACCTTCGATGTGATTTCGTGTATGGTAGCTTGTTGAAGGTACCAATATATTTCCTTGAGCATGTTGCATGTATTATGTGAAGGATTTAATCATGTGTAAGGTAGTGTTCGAAAATTCTGGGCAAGGTTCAAGTGCCCTGTTTTCTGGAAATATATGTGTGGGGAGTGTTTTTATGAAGGTATTATCATACACGTCAAGCTTAGGTTTTGGTAAAACTTTGATGTGAAAATATGCATGGTAGTTTTGTGAAGCCCATGGCATGTTTGTTCGAGCTTTCTTTATGCTATATGTGATAGGTTTAATAGCATGAAGTGAGGTGCTCAAGAAATCTGGAAATGAATATGTTACCCTGTTTCCAGAAAAGTTGATCCAGTACTTGTTTAAATGATCGACGTTTATACATGTAGGCTTATGCTTAGGGTGTAAATTTGGTATGAATACACTCGGAGTAGTGTATTGTAATTGCTAGCATAATTGTTCAAACATGTGGTGTATGTTTTATGCTAGATCGAAGGGTATGAATATAGGTGTTCGAGAATTCTGGGTTAGTATTTCTCGAACAGGGCATCTCGATCGATCGACATTTCTTCTCGATCGATCGAGCGAGGCAGAATCTTGGTTCTGATTTTAGGCGTCTTCTCGATCGATCGGGAAAAGGGGCCGATCGATCGAGAGACCCAGAATGTTGAAAAATTTAAATTGATATATTTTGTTAAAGTTTTGATATTGGAATGTTATGAGGTGCCTAATATTGTGTTGTGTGGCTATGTAGAACCATCCCAGGTGCCATCACAACCGAGGAGATAAAGTCGATTGACTCCTCTATCTTTTGGAAAGGTACGTAAGCGACGTACGGGCATCCCAACGGTAACATGTGCTTTATGTTTGTCTTTTGACGCATGATGAATGCAATGTGGTGCATTAAGGTTATGATACATGTTATTATGCATTGTTTTTGCATATGTATGTTGTGAAATATAAGAGGTGTATTTCACGAGTCAAGGTTATCTTAGTAAGGATTTTAATTGCTTACGCTAAGGTCCATTGGAAGCGAGGAAGAATTCCGCTTACATGGAGTAGCAAGAAGCATTAAAATGTACTAATGATAAGGGCTCAGGATTTAAATAAGAATTTAAGGAGGAAGGATGTCATGACATTTATTTATGAAACCATATATTCTTATAATGTGTTTTTATTATGAATTATGGTACAGGGACAACCAATGGGCGTTATAAATACTGAAAATACAGGAAGGGCTTGTGTTTAAGATTTGCATTTTGCCTTACTTTCATATTATGTTGAATATGAATTGTGTTATGCTCATGTGTTGGGGGTTGTCTTTGTAGGTGCTTTTTGTCGAGAACCAGGGTCGGGTTGTTATGCTGAGCTGTAAGGAGTGCTACAGGATTAGCATGTTAGAGAAAATTTTGTATAGCTTCTCTGAGTAGAGTAAGACTATAATGTAGTACCTTTGTAGGAATTGTGTCTTCCTTTTGAAACATTTTGGTACTGTAATCTCTAAAGCTCAGATAAATCAACACGGCATGTTACTCTGATTTATTCATATGAATGTTTAGTTCTCTAAATTGCACCTTAATGTCTTGATGTGATAACGGGGTCTCACACCATGGCTCACGGCCGAAGCCACCAAAGGGCTAGGGTTTCGAACCCTAGTCATCATGGCTCACGGCCGCCGCATGTTGCTAGGGTTTTGAACCCATTGGCTCGTGCATGGCCGAGCAGCCGCCGCATAAGGGCTAGGGTTCGGACCCTGGCTCGAGCATGGGCCCAGCCGCCGCAAAAATTAGGGTTTTTGAACCCATTGGCTCGTGACGGCTAACTCATGACGGCTAGGGTTTCGAACCCTAGCTGCCGTGCATGGGCTCGCCGCCGCCGCTCGAGCATGGCTCGGCCATGGGCTAGGGTTTCGAAACCTAGGCCCATTAATGGTCAAGCCGTGTGCTTTGTGGTTCGAACCATGGTGGTTCGTGTTTTAGTCGTTTTAGTCCGTGGCATGTGATGTCCCGAGCGTACGATATTTTTCAAAATTCTATTTTACAGTTTTAATTAGAATTAAATTTAAAATGTTTAGAATTTAATTAATTAAATGTTAATGCATGCTTTATGTGTTGTTTGAGCATGGTGCGTGGTTATAGCCCTTTGACCTATTAGATAGGATTTGTGGATGTTTGTAATTTATAATACGACCTGCGAGTCGTGCCTTCTCTATTTTATTCTAAATGTTATCCCTCCCCTATGTTCCCCTCGAATGTGAATCGAGGAATTCTATATCTTGTAAATAGTGTAGTTTATTTTATTGATGGTGATCAATGAAGATGGAGCATCGTACCGGGATGAGGAGGCCATTCACAAATTGGAGCCAAAGGAAGGTGCTTGTGAAGTTACCTTAGGTTGACTCTTAGGATTTTCTCATTGGCTTGAGAAAATTGTTAGTAGGGGCTATAACCATGTCACGTTTAATTATGTATGTTGATGCATGTTTTATCTTATGTTTTAGTATGATAATTGTATTACACATATATGTAGATATGTATACAACTATATGTAGTGGACATATTTTAAATTATCAAACTAATCATGAGATCAATAAATCCCTCTAAAATATTAAGTTTTAGATGCCTTCCAAAATTAAAAGTACTCGTCAATAACTTCGATTGTACATGTGTGGGTTTGCCAAAGCAAAGCACCGTGGCAATCTTAGTAAGGCGCGAAAGGATAAATGTGATATCCGTTATACTTAAAATTGGGTACGACTTAACTAAGTTATCTCAATAGGATTGGGAACTTAGAGGCATGGGTTGGATTATAATTCATTTGATGAATTGAACAAAGTGTTGTTCGTCCAACTATCCAAGAATTACATGTGATGTAATTGACAAAGTGTAGTCTACCTAAATAACCGAGTCTTGGGCGATTAGCCAAAGCTAACTCAAGATTAGGCGAAATATGGATCTTGGCCCACTAAAGGTTTTGAGGGTTGATATTTTTTAAACAAAATAGTGGGAGTATCATTTAATATAAGACCATGTTAAATGATTAAATCATAAACTTATTTTGCATATTTATATTGTAGATATCCATGGCAACTAACAACGTTACTAGCACTTTATCACTGCGATCGGTCCTTGAAAAGGACAAATTAAATGGGACGAATTTCCTAGACTGGCATAGGAACTTGAGGATAGTCCTCAAACAAGAAAAGAAACAATATGTCCTAGAGGAACCCTTACCCGCTGAGGAACCTCCCCTAACGGCTACAAGAGCTGAAAAAGATGCTTACAAGAAGCATCAAAGTGACGCACTTGATGTTGGGTGCCTTATGCTTGCCACCATGAACTCTGAGCTTCAGAAGCAACATGAGGAAATGGAGGCGTTCGATATGATCGAACACTTAAAGCAGTTGTACCAACAACAAGCAAGACAAGAGAGGTATGACGTCTCTAAGGCGTTATTCCAGTGCAGGATGGTAGAGGGAAGCCTAGTTGGAACTCATGTGCTCAAGATGATTGGGTACATTGAGAATCTGGACAAGCTGAGTTTTCCATTGGACCAAGAGTTGGCCACCGATGTAATCTTGCAATCGTTGCCTGAGAGCTTCAGTCAATTTGTAGTAAATTACAATATGACTGACATGGAAAAGACTCTACCACAATTGCTTGGTATGTTGAGAACATATGAAGCAAATACAAAGAAGACTAAGGCCACAAATGTTCTTATTGTGAATAAGGGCAAGGGAAGGGCCAAAGCTAAAGGCAACAAGAAAGCAAGAAGGTCTTTGTTAAATCTAAGCCAAAGTCTTATGCACTAAAGCCAAAAGGGGGGATAGCGAAGGAAGGGAACTGTTTCCATTGCGGTGAGACCGGCCATTGGAAAAGAAACTGCAAAGTATATCTGGAGGATCTAAAGAAAGGAAGTGTGACTTCCGCTTCAGGTATTTTTGTTATAGAAGTCAATTTATCTACTTCTTCATCATGGGTATTAGATACTGGATGTGGATCTCACATTTGTGTAAATGTGCAGGACCTCAAAAAGAGTAGATTGTTGGCGAAAGGCGAAGTTGATCTCCGAGTTGGAAATGGAGCAAGAGTTGCTGCATTAGCTATAGGAGATTATCATTTAGCTTTACCTTCTGGTTTATCATTGATTTTAAAAGACTGTTATTTTGTGCCATCTATTACTAAAAACATAATTTCTATTTCTTGTTTCGACAATTATGGTTTTTCATTTATAATAAAGGACAAATGTTGTTCTATTTATTTAAATGATATGTTCTATGCTAGTGCACAAATGGTAAATGGTCTTTATGTATTAAATCTTGATATGCCTATCTATAACATAAATACTAAAAGGATTAAAATTAATGATTGTAATCCGACGTATCTCTGGCATTGTCGCTTGGGCCACATAAACGAGAACCACATATCTAAACTTCATAAGGATGGAGCATTAGATTCATTTGATTTTGAATCATATGAAACATGCGAATCTTGTTTAATGGGAAAGATGACTAAAGCCCCTTTCAAGGGACATGTTGAAAGGGCAGATGTTTTATTGGGACTAATACATAGTGATGTATGTGGACCAATAAGTACACAAGCTAGATGTGGTTTTCAATACTTCGTTACATTTACTGATGACCTCAGTAGATATGGGTATGTGTACCTAATGAAGCATTAGCATGAAACCTTTGAAAAGTTCAAAGATTTCAAGAATGAAGTACAAAACCAACTTGGCAAAAGTATCAAAATCCTTCGATCAGATCGAGGAGGTGAATACCTAAGCCAAGAGTTTCATGACTATCTAAAGGAGTGTGGGATAGTCCCACAACTCACTCCTCCGTATACTCCACAATGGAATGGTGTATCCGAGAGGAGAAATCGAACCTTGTTGGACATGGTTAGATCAATGATGAGTCATGCAGATCTTCCGATATCGTTTTGGGGACACGCTCTAGAAACAGCGATTTTCTTACTGAACAATGTTCCATCTAAATCAGTGGAAAAGACACCATATGAGATATGGACTGGGAAGCGTCCTAGTATGTCGTTTATGAAGATTTGGGGTTGTGAGGCTTTCGTTAGACGTCACGCCACTAACAAACTTGGACCCAAATCTGATAAGTGTTTATTTGTGGGGTATCCTAAGGAAACAAAAGGATACTATTTCTATTATCCCACCGAGAACAAAGTAGTTGTTGCTCGGACTGGTGTATTTATTGAAAGAGAATTTATTTCTAGAAAAACCAGTGGGAGAAAGATTGAACTTAGTGAAGTTCAACCACAAGAAAACACTGAACCTGAGATTGAGATGGAAACAGAGCAGGTTCCGCAAGCTGTTGTGGAAGAAGCACCTGCTCAAGAGACACAAGCCCAGCGTAGGTCTGTAAGAGAACACCGGGAGCCACAGAGATATGGATTTCTTGTGACTCAACAAGGTGACTTACTACTTATTGATGAAGATGAGCCGTCATCTTATCAACAAGCTATAATGGACAATGATTCTGAGAAATGGCAAGAGGCCATGAAATCTGAGATGAATCCATGTATGCAAACCAAGTATGGACTTTGGTTGATCCACCTGAAGGGGTACGACCCATAGGGTGCAAATGGATTTTCAAGAAAAAGACCGATATGGATGGTAACGTACAAACCTATAAAGGTCGGCTGGTTGCAAAAGGATTCAAACAAATTCATGGTATTGACTATGATGAAACCTTTTCACCAGTGGCCATGGTTAAATCCATAAGGATCTTACTTGCAATAGCTGCATTTCATGATTATGAAATCTGGCAGATGGATGTCAAAACAGGTTTCCTTAATGGAAATCTGCTCGAGGATGTGTACATGACACAGCCCGAGGGTTTTGTCGATCCAAAGGATGCTGGAAAGATATGCAAGCTACAACGATCCATTTATGGATTGAAGCAAGCTTCTCGGAGTTGGAATCTTCGTTTTGATGATGCAATCAAAGAGTTTGGTTTTATCAAAAATGAAGATGAACCTTGTGTCTACAAGAAGGTCAGTGGGAGCGTAATCATTTTCCTAGTGTTGTATGTAGATGACATACTTCTTATTGGAAATGATATCCCTGCCTTGCAATCTGTAAAGATTTGGCTAGGGAACTGCTTTTCGATGAAAGATTTAGGAGAAGCCACCTATGTATTAGGAATCAAGATCTATAGAGATAGATCAAGAAGGCTTCTTGGTCTAAGTCAAAGTACATACATAGACAATGTGCTTAAAAGGTTTAGCATGCAAGAATCCAAGAAAGGATTCGTGCCTATGACGCATGGCATTTATCTCTCGAAGGAACAGTGTCCTTCAGCTATTGGATCTATCATGTATGCCATGATATGTACTCGTCCCGATGTATCGTATGCTTTGAGCATCCTGAAGTACTTGAGAAGGACTAAGGATACATTCTTGATTTATGGAGGTGAGGAAGAGCTCAATGTAATGGGTTACACTGATGCAAGCTTCCAAACTGACAAAGATGATTTTCGATCGCAATCTGAATATGTGTATTGCCTAAATGGAGGTGCTGTGAGCTGGAAGAGTTCAAAGCAAGAAACAGTAGCCGATTCTACAACGGAAGCTGAGTATATTGCTGCCTCGGATGCAGCAAAGGAAGCTGTTTGGATGAGGAAGTTCATTTCTGAACTTGGAGTGGTGCCTAGCATTAAAGATCCGATAGAACTCTATTGTGACAACAATGGAGCGATCGCATTGGCTAAGGAACCAAGATCTCACCAAAGATCCAAGCACATACTTAGGCGTTTCCATTTCATTCGAGAAATCGTTGAAAGGGGAGATGTTAAAATATGCAAAGTACCAACAGATGATAATGTATCTGACCCATTGACGAAGCCACTGTCACAGCAGAAGCATGATCGTCATACTAGATCTCTAGGCATTAGGTATATGTCTGAGTGGTCTTAGTGCAAGTGGGAGATTTGTTGGAATATGCCCTAAGACATATCATTAGATGATTGTTTATGACATACAATGTAATATGATTTTATGAATGGCAATTCATTATTATATATTATTCTTTTAACTGTGCAATGTGAATTAATATATATGTTAACGTCCTTAGAATATTATTGTATTATTCTTAAAGATGTCCCTAGTCAAGTATTATCATGAATTGGGATAATGATAATACGTAGAGACTAGTATGTGTTGATCGATGAATTGTTCATTGATATGAGATATCAAATCAACATATGGGTACATGTTAGAGAACGATGTACTGGACAGACCCACCATGAGAATGCAACATGGATAGTTATATGATCGTCATATGCAATTCTCATAGTGATAATAATGTATGTAATCCTTACGACTTGTGATCATCAGAGATCCCAACATAAGGAGTTATGTATTTTGATATCGTCAAACGTTACCCGTAACAGGGTAAACTATAAAGGCGACTATTGGATACACTACGAATTATGTAGAGGGATGTTGACTGATCGAGATAGGATTTGTCCCTCCTATATAACAGGAGATGTGTTTGGCCCTTGATCAAGTGAGAACTAAAATGCATGGCCATGCTCGAATGAGTCGATATGAGATATCGAGCTTATTCGTTTATTCTAGTTCTACTTGGGGATGAAGAAATAAAGATTGGATATACGAGTATGAATATTCCATGACTCGTGTTCAATCTAAACACAAAGGACAAAGGGATTAAGTTACATGGTTAATATTATCACAAGTTCTATAGGTTATGTCGAGTCATTGACATTCTTTTAATTTGGGTAGCCTCGATGTGTTGCTAGACACCGCTCCTTGCTTGCGACATAAAATGAGATTTTATGTCACTGCCAACATTACAAGATCCTATCGGGTCGCACAAAAGATTAAATCGAGAAGGGAAATTAAATTCATGGGATGAATTAAATAATTAAGAGGAGTCTTAATTAATAATCATAATGATTAAATTAAATCATGGGCTTAAGCCCATGAGGCTTTATGAAAGCCTTTAATTAATCATATATAATATGATTGCATGGTAATTAATTGATAGACAATTCATATCATTCAACCTAAACTCCAAGAAGACCACACGGCCGCCTCCTCTCCAAGCTCTCTCGGCTTCACCATAGCCGAAGTGAATTGTGGAGATTTGCGTGCCATTTAATCGATTTAGAATCGAGTGTGTTTCTTGTTCCGGTTTAAGAACTCGTCTAGCAACTTGTTCTTAAGCTATCCTTTCACCCGATTTGATCGTGTGGATACCATTGAGGCAAAACTTGTTGAGTTTTGCTAGTGACTCGGAGGAGGCGTTGGACGTGGTGCAGCTCCGTGGAATCGGCTCAAACACGCTACAAGGGTGAGACACTTGTGATTCCTTTATCCGATATGAAATCCTATGTATAGATCTGCTGGATAGTAATCCATATAAAATTTTATGCCGCTGCGTTGTATGCTCCTGGATTACTTTCAGAAAGATGATCAAAAGAGAGGATCCAAGGACTATAGAAAGACAAAGGAGAATAGAAGATCATCCAGAAGGGACAGAGAACAGAAAGTACTGGTGGCTGAAGAGAACAAGAACAAATGGGCTGACTCAGAGTCGGAATCAGAAAAGTCTTCCAGCTCATCCAGTGAGAGTGAAGAGGAAGAAGTTCATTGTTTAATGGCCAACGATGACTGTGAGGTAACTGATTCAAATCTCTCTGAGTTTACACATAATGAACTCATTAATGCATTGCAGGACATAATTAATGAGTATCATATGTGTTGGGATATGCCCTAAGACAAGTCATTAGATGATTGTTTATGACATACAATGTAATATGATTTTATTAATGGCAAATCATTAGTATATATTATTCGAATATCTGTGCAATATGAATTGATATATAAGTTAATGTCCCTAGAATAATATAGTATTATTCTTAAACATTGTCCCTAGTCAAGTATTATCATGAATTGGGATAATGATAATACATAGAGACTAATATGTGTTGATTGATGAATTGTTCATTGATATGAGATATCAAATCAACACATGGGTACATGTTAGAGAACGATGTACTGGACAGACACACCATGAGAATGCAACATGGATAGTTATATGATTGTCATATGCAATTCTCATAGTGATAATAATGTATGTAATCCTTACGACTTGTGATCATCAGAGATCCCAACATAAGGAGTTATGTATCTTGATATCGTCAAACGTTACCCGTAACAGGGTAATCTATAAAAGCGACTATTGGATACACTACGAATTATGTAGAGGGATGTTGACTGATCGAGATAGGATTTGTCCCTCCTATATAACAGGAGATGTGTTTGGCCCTTGATCAAGTGAGAACTAAAATGCATGGCCATGCTCGAATGAGTCGATATGAGATATCGAGCTTATTCGTTTATTCTAGTTCTACTTGGGAATCAAGAAATAAAGATTGGATATACGAGTATGACTATTCCATGACTCGTGTTCAATCTAAACACAAAGGACAAAGGGATTAAGTTACATGGTTAATATTATCACAAGTTCTAAAGGTTATGTCGAGTCATTGACATTCTTGTAATTTGGGTAGCATTGATGTGTTGCTAGATACCGCTCAATGCTTGAGACGTAAAATGAGATTTTATGTCACTGCCAACATTACAAGATCCTATCGGGTCGCACAAAAGATTAAATCGAGAAGGGAAATTAAATTCATGGGATGAATTAAATAATTAAGAGGAGTCTTAATTAATAATCATAATGATTAATTAAATCATGGGCTTAAGCCCATGAGGCTTTATGAAAGCCTTTAATTAATTATATAAAATATGATTGCAAGGGGTTTAATGTGTAAGACAATTTTCATATCATTCAACCTACACACAAAAGTTGGTCTCGGCCGCCTCTTGACAATTTGCTCTCGGCTTTTCTTTGATAGCCGAAGAGGGATTGTGATTCCGGCGAGTATTCGATTGAGAATCGAGTGTGTGTTACTTGTTCCGGTTTAATAACTTGTCTAGCAACTTGTTATTAAACTATCCCTTCACCCGATTTGATCGTGTGGATACCGTTGAGGCAAAACTCATTGAGTTTTGCTAGTGACTCGGAGAAGGCGTAAGACGTGGTGCTGCTCCGTGGATTCTGCTTCAAACACGCTACAAGGGTGAGACCTTCGTATTCCTTTATCCGATATGATAACCTATGTATAGATCTGCTGGTTTGTAATCCTAAAATTTTATTCCGCTGCGTTGTATGCTCAAAGGATTACTTACAGTTGTATCAGAGCCGTGTACAAGGCTCATATCGGATATATGTGATTAAATTGTGTTAATCATATTAGAATTAATATTGCATGCTTTTAAAACTGTATAAACATATATGATATGTTAATATCGAGTTTTTGAAATTCATCGTAAAATTGTATTTGATATAATTGGCGAATAATTGTATACGATACACGAAAGCGTAAAATTGAGGTGTTGGCTCAAGGTGGTTCGACCACTTCATGACTTGACCCTCGGGCCGCCGCTAGTGAGCTAGGGTTCGGACCCTTGGCTCATGCATGGGGCCGCGCCGCTTCCAAAAGGCTAGGGTTTTGAACCCTAGTCACATAAGCCACTCGGCCGCCGCTTGGGCTAGGGTTTTTCGAACCCTTGGCTCGAGATGGTTAAGCCGTCACCGTCATGGACCGTCCATGGTTGGACCGTGGCTTGTGGCTCGTTGATTTCGGTGTTTCGAGCAAGTTGGCTCGATGAAAAACCAACATGGTGCAAGGCGGCTTGGGTTTGGAACCCTAGCGGCGCCGCACCCATGCCATCGGCTCGGACCATGTCGTGGGCTAGGGTTTCGAACCCTAGGCCCATAATTGGTCCAGCCGTGGTGTATGGTTGGTTTGAACCATGGTGGTTCGTAGCTAAGTCGCATTAAGTTCGTGGCATGTGATGTCCCGAGCGTACGATAATTTTTCAAAAATTATTTTACAGTTTTAATTAGAATTAAATTTAAAATGTTTAGAATTTAATTAATTAAATGTTAATGCATGCTTTATGTGTTGTTTGAGCATGGTGCGTGGTTATAGCCCTTTGACCTATTAGATAGGATTTGTGGATGTTTGTAATTTATAATACGACCTGCGTGTCGTGCCTTTCTCTATTTCATTCTAAATGTAATCCCTCCCCTATGTTCCCCTCGAATGTGAATCGAGGAATTCTATATCTTGTAAATAGTGTAGTTTATTTTATTGATGGTGATCAATGAAGATGGAGCATCGTGCCGGGATGAGGAGGCCATTCACAAATTGGAGCCAAAGGAAGGTGCTTGTGAAGTTACCTTAGGTTGACTCATAGGATTTTCTCATTGTCTTGAGAAAATCATTAGTAGGGGCTATAACCATGTCACGTTTAATTATGTATGTTGATGCATGATTTATCTTATGTTTTAGTTTGATAATAGTATTACACATATATGTAGATATGTATACAACTATATGTAGTGGACATATTTTAAATTATCAAATTAATCATGAGATCTATAAATCCCTCTAAAATATTAAGTTTTAGATGCCTTCCAAAATTAAAAGTACTCGTCAATAACTTCGATTGTACATGTGTGGGTTTGCCAAAGCAAAGCACCGTGGCAATCTTAGTAAGGCGCGAAAGGATAAAAGTGATATCCGTTATACTTTAATTGGGTACGACTTAACTAGGTTATCTCAATAGGATTGGGAACCTAGAGGCATGGGTTGGATTATAATTCATTTGATGAATTGAACAAAGTGTTGTTCGTCCAACTATCCAAGAATTATATGTGATGTAATTGACAAAGTGTTGTCTACCTAAATAACCGAGTCTTGGGCGATTAGCCAAAGCTAACTCAAGATTAGGCGAAATATGGATCTTGGCCCACTAAAGGTTTCGAGGGTTGATATTTTTTCAAACAAAATAGTGGGAGTATCATTTAATATAAGACCATGTTAAATGATTTAAATCATAAACTTATTTTGCATATTTATATTGTAGATATCCATGGCAACTAACAACGTTACTAGCACTTTATCACTGCGATCGGTCCTTGAGAAGGACAAATTAAATGGGACGAATTTCCTAGACTGGCATAGGAACTTGAGGATAGTCCTCAAACAAGAAAAGAAACAATATGTCCTAGAGGAACCCTTGCCCGCTGAGGAACCTCCCCTAACAACTACAAGAGCTGAAAAAGATGCTTACAAGAAGCATCAGAGTGACGCACTTGATGTTGGGTGCCTCATGCTTGCCACCATGAACTCTGAGCTTCAGAAGCAACATGAGGAAATGGAGGCGTTCGATATGATCGAACACTTAAAGCAGTTGTACCAACAGCAAGCTAGACAAGAGAGGTATGACGTCTCTAACGCGTTATTCCAGTGCAGGATGGTAGAAGGAAGCCTAGTTGGAACTCATGTGCTCAAGATGATTGGGTACATTGAGAATCTGGACAAGCTAGGTTTTCCATTGGACCAAGAGTTGGCCACCGAAGTGATCTTGCAATCGTTGCCTGAGAGCTTCAGTCAATTTGTAGTAAATTACAATATGAGTGACATGGAAAAGACTCTACCACAATTGTTTGGTATGTTGAGAACATATGAAGCAAATACTAAGAAGACTAAGGCCACAAATGTCCTTATTGTGAATAAGGGCAAAGGAAGGGCCAAAGCTAAAGGCAACAAGAAAGCAAAGAAGGTCTTTGCTAAATCTAAGCCAAAGTCTTCTGCACTGAAGCCAAAGGGAGGGATAGCAAAGGAAGGGAACTGTTTCCATTGCGGTGAGACCGGCCATTGGAAAAGGAACTGCAAAGTATATCTGGAGGATCTAAAGAAAGGAAGTGTGACTTCCGCTTCAGGTATTTTTGTTATAGAAGTCAATTTATCTACTTCTTCATCATGGGTATTAGATACTGGATGTGGATCTCACATTTGTGTAAATGTGCAGGACCTCAAAAAGAGTAGATTGTTGGCGAAAGGCAAAGTTGATCTCCGAGTTGGAAATGGAGCAAGAGTTGCTGCATTAGCTATAGGAGATTATCATTTAGCTTTACCTTCTGGTTTATCACTGATTTTGAAAGATTGTTATTTTGTGCCTTCTATTACTAAAAACATAATATCTATTTCTTGTTTGGACAAGTATGGTTTTTCATTTATAATAAAGGACAATTGTTGTTCTATTTATTTAAATGATATGTTTTATGCTAGTGCACAAATGTTGAATGGTCTTTATGTATTAAATCTTGATATGCCTATCTATTACATAAATACTAAAAGGATTAAAAATAATGATTGTAATCCGACTTATCTCTGGCACTGTCGCTTGGGCCACATAAACGAGAACCGCATATCTAAACTTCATAGGGATGGAGTATTAGATTCATTTGATTTTGAATCATATGAAACATGCGAATCTTGTTTAATGGGCAAGATGACTAAAGCCCCTTTCAAGGGACATGTTGAAAGGGCAAATGTTTTATTGGGACTAATACATAGTGATGTATGTGGACCAATAAGTACACAAGCTAGAGGTGGTTTTCAATACTTCGTTACATTTACTGATGACCTCAGTAGATATGGGTATGTGTACCTAATGAAACATAAACATGAAACCTTTGAAAAGTTCAAAGATTTCAAGAATGAAGTACAAAACCAACTTGGCAAAAGTATCAAAATCCTTCGATCAGATCGAGGAGGTGAATACTTAAGCCAAGAATTTCATGACTATCTAAAGGAGTGTGGGATAGTCCCACAACTCACTCCTCCGTATACTCCACAATGGAATGGTGTATCCGAGAGGAGAAATCGAACCTTGTTAGACATGGTTAGATCAATGATGAGTCTTGCAGATCTTCCGATATCGTTTTGGGGACACGCTCTAGAAACAGCGATTTTCTTACTGAACCGTGTTCCATCTAAATCAGTGGAAAAGATACCATATGAGATATGGACTGGGAAGCGTCCTACTATGTCTTTTATGAAGATTTGGGGTTGTGAGGCTTTCGTTAGACGTCACGCCACTAACAAACTTGGACCCAAATCTGATAAGTTTTATTTGTGGGGTATCCTATGGAAACGAAAGGATACTATTTCTATTATCCCACCGAGAACAAAGTAGTTGTTGCTCGGACTGGTGTATTTCTTGAAAGAGAATTTATTTCTAGAAAAACCAGAGGGAGAAAAATAGAACTTAGTGAAGTTCAACCACAAGAAAACACTGAACCTGAGATTGAGATGGAAACAGAGCAGGCACCGCAAGCTGTTGTGGAAGAAAAACCTGCTCAAGAGACACAAGCCCAGCGTAGGTCTGTAAGAGAACACCGGGAGCCACAGAGATATGGATTTCTTGTGACTCAACAAGGTGACTTACTACTTATTGATGAGGATGAGCCGTCATCTTATCAACAAGCTATAATGGGCAATGATTCTGAGAAATGGCAAGAGGCCATGAAATCTGAGATGGAATCCATGTATGCAAACCAAGTATGGACTTTGGTTGATCCACCTGAAGGGGTACGACCCATAGGGTGCAAATGGATTTTCAAGAAAAAGACAGATATGGATGGTAACGTACAAACCTATAAAGGTCGGCTGGTTGCAAAAGGATTCAAACAAATTCATGGTATTGACTATGATGAAACCTTTTCACCAGTGGCCATGGTTAAATCCATAAGGATCTTACTTGCAATAGCTGCATTTCATGATTATGAAATCTGGCAGATGGATGTCAAAACAACTTTCCTTAATGGAAATCTGCTCGAGGATGTGTACATGACACAGCCCGAGGGTTTTGTCGATCCAAAGGATGCTGGAAAGATATGCAAGCTACAACGATCCATTTATGGATTGAAGCAAGCTTCTCGGAGTTGGAATCTTCGTTTTGATGATGCAATCAAAGAGTTTGGTTTTATCAAAAATGAAGATGAACCTTGTGTCTACAAGAAGGTCAGTGGGAGCGTAATCATTTTCCTAGTGTTGTATGTAGATGACATACTTCTTATTGGAAATGATATCCCTGCCTTGCAATCTGTAAAGATTTGGCTAGGGAACTGCTTTTCAATGAAAGATTTAGGAGAAGCCACCTATGTATTAGGAATCAAGATCTATAGAGATAGATCAAGAAGGCTTATTGGTCTAAGTCAAAGTACATACATAGACAAGGTGCTTAAAAGGTTTAGCATGCAAGAATCCAAGAAAGGATTCGTGCCTATGACGCATGGCATTTATCTCTCGAAGGAACAGTGTCCTTCAACAGAAGATGAGAGACAACGCATGAGTAAGATTCCATACGCGTCAGCTATTGGATCTATCATGTATGCAATGATATGTACTCGTCCCGATGTATCGTATGCTTTGAGCATGACGAGCAGATATCAAGTTGATCTAGGTGAAGGTCACTGGATTACTGTCAAGAACATCCTGAAGTACTTGAGAAGGACTAAGGATACATTCTTGATTTATGGAGGTGAGGAAGAGCTCAATGTAATGGGTTACACTGAGGCAAGCTTCCAAACCGACAAAGATGATTTTCGATCGCAATAAGGATATGTGTTTTGCCTAAGATATGCAAAGTACCAACAGATGATAATGTATCTGACCCATTGACGTAGCCACTGTCACAGCAGTAGCATGATCGTCATACTAGATCTCTAGGCATTAAGTGTATGTCTGATTGGTCTTAGTGCAAGTGGGAGATTTGTTGGGATATGCCCTAAGACAAGTCATTAGATGATTGTTTATGACATACAATGTAATATGATTTTATTAATGGCAAATCATTAGTATATATTATTCGAATATCTGTGCAATATGAATTGATATATAAGTTAATGTCCCTAGAATAATATAGTATTGTTCTTAAACATTGTCCCTAGTCAAGTATTATCATGAATTGGGATAATGATAATACATAGAGACTAGTATGTGTTGATTGATGAATTATTCATTGATATGAGATATCAAATCAACACATGGGTACATGTTAGAGAACGATGTACTGGACAGACCCACCATGAGAATGCAACATGGATAGTTATATGATTGTCATATGCAATTCTCATAGTGATAATAATGTATGTAATCCTTACGACTTGTGATCATCAGAGATCCCAACATAAGGAGTTATGTATCTTGATATCGTCAAACGTTACCCGTAACAGGGTAATCTATAAAAGCGACTATTGGATACACTACGAATTATGTAGATGGATGTTGACTGATCGAGATAGGATTTGTCCCTCCTATATAACAGGAGATGTGTTTGGCCCTTGATCAAGTGAGAACTAAAATGCATGGCCATGCTCGAATGAGTCGATATGAGATATCGAGCTTATTGGTTTATTCTAGTTCTACTTGGGGATCAAGAAATAAAGATTGGATATACGAGTATGACTATTCCATGACTCGTGTTCAATCTAAACACAAAGGACAAAGAGATTAAGTTACATGGTTAATATTATCACAAGTTCTAAAGGTTATGTCGAGTCATTGACATTCTTGTAATTTGGGTAGCATTGATGTGTTGCTAGATACCGCTCAATGCTTGAGACGTAAAATGAGATTTTATGTCACTGCCAACATTACAAGATCCTATCGGGTCGCACAAAAGATTAAATCGAGAAGGGAAATTAAATTCATGGGATGAATTAAATAATTAAGAGGAGTCTTAATTAATAATCATAATGATTAATTAAATCATGGGCTTAAGCCCATGAGGCTTTATGAAAGCCTTTAATTAATTATATAAAATATGATTGCAAGGGGTTTAATGTGTAAGACAATTTTCATATCATTCAACCTACACACAAAAGTTGGTCTCGGCCGCCTCTTGACAATTTGCTCTCGGCTTTTCTTTGATAGCCGAAGAGGGATTGTGATTCCGGCGAGTATTCGATTGAGAATCGAGTGTGTGTTACTTGTTCTGGTTTAATAACTTGTCTAGCAACTTGTTATTAAACTATCCCTTCACCCGATTTGATCGTGTGGATACCGTTGAGGCAAAACTCATTGAGTTTTGCTAGTGACTCGGAGAAGGCGTAAGGCGTGGTGCTGCTCCGTGGATTCTGCTTCAAACACGCTACAAGGGTGAGACCTTCGTATTCCTTTATCCGATATGATAACCTATGTATAGATCTGCTGGTTTGTAATCCTAAAATTTCATTCCGCTGCGTTGTATGCTCAAAGGATTACTTACAATATGATGTATGAATCCTTTGAAAATTACAAGACCGAACAACTAGTCCCAACAAAATAGCAAAACAACAAGTTTGATTGTGAACAATCAAATGAGTTGAAAAGTTTAAGGGAAAAAGTAAGTCGGCTCGAGAAGGAAAGGGATGAAGCAACATGTGCACACCAGAAACTCAGTAAGCTGGTTCGTACATGGAATGCATCTACTGCCAGAAAAGATGAAATGCTTGAGTCAATAAGGCTTGCTGGTGATCTTACCGGTATAGGCTACTCTAACAATGATAGTAACTCATCTGGCATCAAAACTCAATTGTGTCTAGAAAGGAACAAGATTCAAACAATGAATTTTGTGAAATCAAGCACAGTATATGAACCGAGTGAGTTGGTTAAGGAATCTGTTGAGCCAATACTCATCAAGGAACGGGCATCACACAAAGGTATCAGTTATGTTGAGCCAAAAGAGAAAGCTAGACCGGGGCAAAAGTTTAGAAATAAACATAAACCCACTGATCAGGCCACTCGAGAGGTAAAGCCCAACTGGTATTATAATTATATGCCTGTCCAAAAGAGATATATGCTTCCAAACAGAAACCAAAAACCCAAACAACACGCATACACTCAGTATCGCACATATCACCCAAGAACATCCTTATCATATAATGCGCACACGTTTCAGGACACACACAGACCCAAACAATTCAGGGTTATACAAGTGTGGGTCCCGAAAGGGCTAATCCTGTCTGGACCCAAGTAGGATTGGGTACCAATCATATTATCGCTTAAATTGCAGAAAGCTAGAATTCATCTAGTTCGGAGCTCAGAGTGGTTTCTGGACAGCGGATGTTCTAGACATATGACAGGGAATGCGTGCTTATTGTCTGAGTTGGTAGACTCCAACGGACCTAGAATAACCTTCGGAGACAACGCGAAAGGTAGAATCGTGGGTAAGGGTAAGATTATCTACGGTAACGTTATTATTAAAGATATCCTGTTGGTTGAAAATTTATGTTATAACTTGATTAGCATAAGTCAACTCTTTGACAATGGTCACTTTGCAGAATTCAACCAGCACTCATGCACAATCAAATCTACTGATGGAAGTGTATTACTTGTAGGAAGAAGGCATGATAACACATATAAAATTGATTGGAATCTTAATCAGCCTACCTCTTCTACTTGCTTTGCTGCCTTGAATACTTCCAAAAATTGGCTTTGGCACAAACGATTGAGTCACTTAAACTTTAAAACTATTGTAAGTCTGCGTAAACTTGATCTAGTCATTGGACTGCCTCAAATTGAAAAGACAAGATCTGTGCAGCATGCCAGTTTGGTAAGCAAATCAGATCCTCCTTTAAGAACAAAGGGAGTAAATCTTCTTCTCGGTGCCTAGAGTTGCTGCATATGGATCTATTTGGTCCTATACCAGTAACAAGTCTAGGGGGAATGAAGTATACCCTAGTGTTAATAGACGACTACTCCAAAGCTGATCAAACTACTGAAAAGACTCCAAAATGAGAAATCATGTGGGATAGATAGAATTCGTAGTGATAAAGGTACCGAGTTTACCAATCAGTCACTCGAATCATATCTAGATGACCTTGGTATTAATCACGAATACTCTGCTGCAAGAACCCCTCAACAAAACGGAGTTGCTAAGTGTAGGAACCGCACTTTGAAAGAAGCTGCGAGAACTATGCCGGCAGAATCAGATATATCGCATAGATTTTGGGCAGAAGCTGTCAACACAGCATGTTATATGCAGAACAGATCAATGATTAATAAGCGAGCAAATAAAACCCCTTATGAGATCTCGAATAGCAGTAAACCAAATATTTCCATGTGTTTGGTTGCAAATGTTTTATTCACAACAATGGAAAGACTCATCTCACCGCTTTTGATACCAAATCTGATGCTGGAATATTTATTGGATATTCTACAGTTAGTAAAGCCTTCAGAGTATTTAATAATAGAACTCTTAGTGTAGAAGAATCTGTGCATGTAAAATTTGATGAACCTACTGACTGTACTGTATCTAACCTGCAAATCAACAACTTGAGCAAAATCAAGTTCATAATATAATGATTGATACCACGTTCCAGTTATAACCACAATATTCCACGTTAATCACTAGAAATGTGACTGTTCCGGTCCTGTTACAACAGCGAAATTTTAGGACCCCTCGCTTCGACATATAGCGGAATCATATGATATCCCTCGCTTCGACAATGACAGCGGCATGTACATCGCTTCGACATGACAGCGACAAATATCATATTACCATCGCTTCATATGACAACGGCAAGTACCTCCCTCGCTCGTATATAACAACTACCGGAACAATCAAGCATTTCCAACCACATATATATAAACACAATACTTGAGTCCACAATCATAATGCATCACCATTATCTCAATATATATCAACACATTTCGTAATGCACACTTGTCCACGATACATATATAGCCAAAAGCGTAAGAACACATTTTACCGTCCGATGCACGTACGTCTCACTACGTACCTTAGTCTCAAAAGTGGAGAAGTTGAAGAACTTTATCTCCTTGAAGTTGTTGGTACCTGGAATGGTTCTACACAACCATACAAATCAATATTAGAAGCTAATTTATAAACCAATACCAAAAATTTCATCAATTAAGCCAAGAAAATAATTTTCTGCAAAATCACTCTACCGATCGATCGGTCCAAGCTACCGATCGATCGGTAAACATCCGAATTTAAGAATTTAGCTACGGCCTTTCACCGATCGATCGGTTCAAGATACCGATCGATCGCTATCCATCCACTTATCTATCGGTCACTTTCACCGATCGATCTGTAAATAAAGAAATAACACCCCTCGCTACGCACTTGCACCGATCGATCGTTGCCCCGCTACCGATCGATCGGTCGCTGCGACATTTTCGGGTAAACTCCATTTTTGTGCATAAAACTACCAAATAAACCAATACATCTTAAACCAAAGACATCCCAACAACTCATCACCACAAAAACCTCATAAAACCACCATTTAACACAACAAAAACCACAACTCAAAAACAACCCACAACTCAACCAAAATCCATTTTATTTTCCAAAATCACCAACACAAACCAACCCATTTCAAAACAAATCATAACAAAACCATACTAGGAGGAATCCATACCACTTGAAGCTTCAAAGATGGCAAGAATCAAGCAACCAAGCTCCTCCTCTTCCTCCTCCTCTTTTGGTCGATGGTTTGGGTTTTTGGGGGAAGGGTTTGGGTGATTGAGGGTAAAGAGTGGAGTAATGGGATAAAGGGGGGTAGAGGTGTTTTAATAAAAAAAACAAAACAAACCCATGTATCTAGCATGACATATAAAATATTCCCAGCATGATATTTTATAAGCATTTTACCAAAACGCACCAAAATCCCAATTAAATCCATGCTTGACAATATAAACGCTAACCATTACAATTAATCATGCCAACACCCAATTTCCCTAACATGCACAACATGCACCCTGAAATGCACCCACGGGTCACGCCTACCATGTGACTAAGCATTTCAACAAGACAATTAATTCCAACACATATGTGACATCCCCGAAATGGTTAATTGCTATTTGGCTTTAAATTATGTTTACATGATTAATTATGTGGTAATTGATTATGTGTTGGGATTTATTTACCTTATGTGGAAATGCATGGTCATGTGGTTAGGATGACCCGGGGTTGCATTTTAGGGTGCATGTGGTGCATGTTGGGTAAGTAATATTGGAAGCATGATTTATTTGCATTGGTTAGCAATTAATTGGAAATCATGTGTTAATTGATATTATGGTGCATTTTGAGTAAATGCTTTGAAAATATCATGTTGGGGTGTTTTATACACCATGGAATCATTTGGTATGCATTTAATTAATAAACTCACTTTTATACCCAACCCCACCCTATCCAACACTTTTAACTTTACCAAATCATTTCTAACACCCAAACCCTTCCCCTCTTCCCATATTTTCGAGTTCCACCTTTGAGGTGAAGAGGAGACCTTGCAAACTTTGATTTGTGGAAGATTGTTGGGTGATTTGAGATCCCCAAGAGGTATGGGTACCTCATGTTTTAATTTTGTAAGGTTTTATTTGAGTTTGGTTTGGTTTTGAAGGGTTTAAAATGGGTTTGTGTTGGGTGTTGTGATTTTGGTAGTGTTTTGGTTGGATGTTGTTTATATGGGTTTATGTTGAGGTTTATGGGTGGTTTTGAGTTGTTGGGTTTGATTTATGTTGGTATTGGTGGGTTTGTTTGTGTTTGGGAAGGAGATGGGTGAATAGTGCCCGAATCTCGATTTCCCGCAGCTCGGCGATCGATCGGCGTCCGCTCGCGATCGATCGCGAGCAACAGCGCTGAGGCAGTGCGCTTCGGCGATCGATCGCGAGATGCGCGCGATCGATCGGCGAGGCCGCGATCGATCGGCGCTATCTCCGCGATCGATCGCGGATTGTGCAATTTTGTTGGGCGAGGCAGTGTGATCTCGCGATCGATCGGGGATTGATGGCGATCGATCGCGAGATGCCAAAAATGATGTTTTTGGTTATTTTTGTGGGATTTTTGGTATTGGACTATTATTGGGTTCTAATATTGGTATTTGTGAATATGTAGAACCAACCCAGGTGGCAACTCAGCCAAGGAATTGAGGTCCAACCACATTCCACATTTTGGAAAGGTACGTAGTGGACGTACGGGCACCCAACGGTAACATGTATTTTATATACTCATTGTTTATGCATTGTGGATGCGAGTATATATGTGATATTGCATTGTGGATGCATATACATGTAGATTTATGCCATATGAGGTATTGCATTGTGGATGCATATACATGGTAATTTATGCATATTGATGATAGATGCATATTATGATTATTGGATGCACATCCCATGAGTCGTGGTCATCCTTTGATGATTTTAATGCTTGCCGCTTTTTCTATTGGTTCCGCTAAATGTGAAGCGAGGGGTGGGAGCGCCGCATGTCACATTTGAGCGTGGTTGTCATATGGGGCGAGGAAAGGGTATTTGCCGCTCTCTGTGAAGCGAGGGGTGGGAGCGCCGCATGTCCATTGTAGCGAGGTTATCCTATGCCGCCCATATGAATATAAGCGAGGGGCATTAAAATACACTGTGATGGACAGACTAGGGAATGGTGACCAATATGTGGTACAGTTGAGATGGTATATGATGTCATGACATGTTTTTGGCCATTAAAAATAATCTGTTGATTATACTCATGAGTTATGGTACAGGGACAACCAAACGGGAAGCGTTTGAAATGCATGGGAAAACAGGAAGTGTTTTATATTGATTATGCATTTACGCTTTATCTTCATATTGTGTTGAATATGAATGATTATTATTGCTCATGTTTGGGGTTGTCCTTGTAGGTACCTTTTTGGCATGATAGATGGGCTTGAACGGGTTGAGACAGTGAGCTTCACGAGCATCTTTGGTAGATGAAAGGACAGGATTCTTTTGTATAGTGCCTACTCTAGGAGTAGCGTAAAACTATAGTGGACACATTCATTTGTTGGAATGTAATTAATCCTTTTGGTAGTCCTTTATTTTGGCATGTAAATGCTTAAGCACATAGACTCAACTTGTTTACTCTACTCTGATCATTTATTATTAGCCCTAATTATGCCTTGATTCCGCACTTAAGGATTAGGGTCCTTACATTAGTGGTATCAGAGCAGTGGTTAGAGAACCCGGGAACGAGTGAAGGGTAGCCTTAGCATGTTTGGCTAGGTGCTTACATTTGGAGCATGTTTATGCATGTGGTGCATATTACTGTATATCCTGTTATACTAACATGCTTATATCACTCCTGTTATCTAACGACATGTTATATATTGCTTTGGATTGTTGTTAACATTTGTGTTACAGCATGGCTGCTAATGAGGAAGTCGGAGATGTTGGGAGTGTAAATGCAAGTATTGGACAGGCTAATCCTCTACCTCCACCGGCTGTAGGGATGGAACCAGTAGTTCAGTTATTGCTACCGGGTGAGATTAGCTTGACACAGTTTCTGTCGTATCATCCGCCCCGGTTTGAGGGGACAGAGTCCGGAGAAGAGGCTGAAGAGTGGTTAGAAAGACTTGAGCAGATCTTTGTATCGGCTCCTTGTGCTGTGACGGCTTGGCTGAGGCTAGCGGAGTTTCAATTAGCCAAGAAACCTCTGATGTGGTGGAGGAGCACAGTAATGGAAATGAGAGCACTGGGTGCTGTGATTGACTGGACGCTCTTCAGGACCAGGTTCTTGAACCGATACTTCTCCGCGGCAGCAAGACAGTACAAAAGAGGATGAATTTGCAAGTCTGAGGCAGGGGAACATGACAGTGGCAGACTATGCCACACAGTACTCATCACTACTTAGGTATGTCCCCCATATTGCCTCTGATGGACGTGCCAAGATGAGAAATTTCATGAAAGGACTGCGACCGGAGCTCTATGACCGGGTTATCATCAATAACCCAACTTCTTTTGATGATGCTCTCACGAGAGCGGAGCTTGCTGAGCTAGGAGTGGGAGCTTATGCCATGCCACCACCGGTACCGCAACAGAGGCAGACTAGTGACAGTTTGAGGCCTCGGGGTGAGCCATTTAAACCCCGTGGTGCCTCTTCATCTTCGTGGTATGGTGGAAAGAAATACTTTGGTCAGAAACAGGATGGCAAGAAAGGAAATTGGTCGGCCAATCGAGGATCTTCACAAGGGGAGAGGCCGGGAGAGCCTAGGTGCAACAATTGTGGAGGGCCACATTCTTCAAACAAGTGTCCTGCATGTTATGTCTGTGGCAAGATGGGCCACATTGCTCGGTATTGTCCCACCAGGGGAGGCCAGTCAGAGTATCAGGGCAACAGGCCAAGGTTTGAGGACAGGACAGTGCAGCAGAGGCAGCAGTTTGGGCCTCGTCCATCGGGAGGTCAGACAGTGGGACCACCCCAGGGGCAAGTATATGCACTGACCAGGGAGCAGGCTCAGGCAGCTCCAGAGGAGGTGATTGCCGGTACGTGTCATTTATTTACGTACCCTGCTTTTGTTTTGATAGATACAGGTGCCTCCCATTCCTTTGTGTCTGTGGGATTTGTGGAAAGACACCATATGCGCACGTCTTCTTTGCCCACGCCTCTATTGGTCTCGACACCCACTGGAAGAAATGTTGTTGCTGATCAGTTTATGGCAGACTGCCTCATTTATTTTGAGGGCAACGAGTTGAGATCAGACTTGATTGTGCTGGGTATGTCAGACTTTGACTGCATCTTGGGTATTGATGTTCTGAACAGATATCAGGCAGTGGTAGATTGCCGACAGAGGACAGTGAAGTTCAGACCTGAGTTGGGCAGTCAGTGGACTTTCTATGGCAACGGGTCTCGTGCGAAGATTCCGTTGATTTCAGCGATCAAGATGTCTCAGCTGTTGGAACGTGGACACACGGGCTATCTTATTTATGCCGTGGACACGTCTGGAAAGAGTAAAGAACTGAGGGTCGAGGATGTACCAGTTGTGGCAGAATTTGCTGATGTATTTCCAGAAGAGATTCCAGGATTTCCACCGGCCAGGGAAGTTGAATTTGGGATCGAATTGTTGCCAGGGACATCCGCTATCTCTCGTGCACCTTATAGGATGGCACCGGCAGAGTTGAGAGAGTTGAAAGAGCAGTTGCAGGATCTCCTTGACAAGGGTTATATACGCCCGAGCGTGTCGCCATGGGGCGCACCAGTTCTCTTTGTGAAGAAGAAGGACGGTTCGATGCGGTTGTGCATCGATTACCGGCAGCTGAACAAGGCTATAGTGAAGAACAAGTATCCTCTCCCAAGGATAGACGACTTGTTTGATCAGTTGCAAGGTACCAGGGTGTATAGCAAGATTGATCTGAGATCCGGGTATCATCAGATTCGGGTCAGAGAGGAAGATGTGCAGAAGACAGCGTTCCGGACTCGATACGGGCATTATGAGTTCTTAGTGATGCCGTTCGGTGTGACGAACGCCCCGGCCGTCTTCATGAGTCTGATGAACAGAGTGTTTCAGCCGTATCTTGATCAGTTCGTCATCGTGTTTATTGACGACATTCTTATCTATTCCCGGAGTGAGGAAGATCATGTGAAACACTTGAGGACAGTGCTTCAGATTCTTAGAGAGCATCAGTTGTATGCTAAGCTCAGTAAGTGCGAGTTTTGGCTGAGCAGTGTAGTGTTTCTGGGGCATGTCATTTCGAGCAGCGGGATATCAGTGGACCCCAAGAAGATTGAGGCTGTGATGGACTGGGCTGCCCCCACTTCTGTGCCTGAGATCCGGAGTTTTCTTGGTTTGGCCGGGTATTATCGGCGCTTTGTTGAGGGCTTTTCGAAGATTGCCAAGCCGCTGACTCAGTTGACTCAGAAGGGTGTGCCTTTCTTTTGGTCAGAAGCTTGTGAGGAGAGCTTCCAGGAGTTAAAGCACCGGCTGACGACGGCGCCAGTGTTAGTGATCCCGACGGAGAACTCCAGATTTGTTCTATATACCGATGCATCACTGCAGGGCCTTGGATGTGTTCTGATGCAAGATAAGCATGTGGTAGCTTATGCATCGAGGCAGTTGAAGCCGCATGAGACCAGATATCCAGTTCATGACTTGGAATTGGCGGCTATCATCTTCGCCCTGAAGATCTGGAGGCACTACTTATATGGCACTTCATTCACCATATACACGGATCACAAGAGCCTCAAGTTTCTATTTACTCAGGCGGAGCTGAACATGAGGCAGAGGAGGTGGATGGACCTACTCAAGGACTATGATTGCGAGATAGAGTACCATCCGGGGAAAGCCAATTTGACAGCGGACGCCTTGAGCCGGAAAGTGAGGAGTTCTGCTGAGGACGTCATCCATTTGTCGGCTATGATGACCTCCTATTGCCATCTCGACTATGATTTTGATATAGATGCATCGCCAGTGTATGTCTCTACCTTATTAGCTGAGCCAGATATTTATGAGAACATCAGGAGAGCTCAGAGATCAGATACTGAGGTTCAGAGATGGTTGTCTATAGTGCATCTTGGTCAGCCGACGAAGTTCAGAGTGGCCGACGACGGATCTTTGAGATTGGGTAACCGCTGGGTAGTTCCAAGTACGCCGGAGTTGCGTAAGGGAATCTTGGAGCGAGCTCACAGTAGCAGACTTAGCATCCACCCAGGCGGGAAGAAGATGTACAGAGATCTGCGTGGTCAGTTTTGGTGGAAGAGAATGAAGTCCGATGTCGTCGCTTTTGTGAAGAGGTGTCTGATCTGCCAGCAGGTTAAGGCAGAGAGACAGAGACCTGGCGGTGAGTTGAGAAGCTTGGAGATACCGAAGTGGAAGTGGGAGCACATTTCCATGGACTTCGTGACTCATTTGCCGAGGAGTGCTTCAGGCTTCGATGCTATTTGGGTGATTATGGACAGATTGACTAAGGTAGCCCACTTTATCCCCTATAGCATGACTTTCACATTTTTGAGGATGGCGCAGTTGTATATTAGAGATGTGGTGAGATTGCATGGGATCCCCGTTTCTATTGTGTCAGATCGAGATCCGCGATTCACATCTCACTTCTGGGAAGGCCTTCAGTCAGCTTTGGGAACTGAGGTCAGATTGAGTACTGCTTATCATCCTCAGACGGATGGCCAGACCGAGCGCACGATTCAGACGCTCGAGGACATGTTGAGAGCTTGCGTTTTGGAGTTCAATGCCTCTTGGCAGGATTCAGTGCCTTTGGTAGAGTTTTCGTATAACAATAGCTACCAGGCAAGTATTCAGATGGCTCCGTTTGAAGCTCTTTATGGCAGACGATGTAGATCACCCTTGTGTTGCGATGATTTGGACAGTAGATCAGTCGGAGGGCCTGAATTGATCCGGGAAATGGAAGAGAAGATAAAGACTATAAGGCAGAAAATGAAAGCGGCCCAAGACAGACAGGCAACTTATGCGAATAGACGGCGGAGACCGTTAGAGTTTCAGTTGGGAGATAAGGTCTTTTTGAAGATCTCGCCTTTCAGAGGCGTTGTGCGGTTTGGGATGCGCGGGAAACTGTCTCCGAGGTATGTTGGACCGTACGAGATCTTGCAGCGCATTGGCACATTGGCTTACCGACTGGCTTTGCCGCCTTCTTTATCTGGGATACATGATGTGTTTCATGTATCGATGCTGCGAAAGTATGAGCCGGATCCGTCTCACGTGTTACAGCCTTCCGAAGTTCAGTTAGAGTCAGATATATCTTATGTGGAACGGCCTGTTAGAATTCTGGACAGAGCAGACCGTAGACTTCGGAACAAAGTGATACCGATGATCAAAGTTCAGTGGGATCGCAGGGGTGTCGAGGAGGCTACGTGGGAGACGGAGCAGCATATGGTGCAGCACTACCCGGAACTATTCTCTGGTATGAGTTTATGTTTAGTTTCTGTTGGGGTAAGTGCATGTGATTTCGAGGACGAAATCTTATAAGTAGGGGAGTATTGTGACATCCCCGAAATGGTTAATTGCTATTTGGCTTTAAATTATGTTTACATGATTAATTATGTGGTAATTGATTATGTGTTGGGATTTATTTACCTTATGTGGAAATGCATGGTCATGTGGTTAGGATGACCCGGGGTTGCATTTTAGGGTGCATGTGGTGCATGTTGGGTAAGTAATATTGGAAGCATGATTTATTTGCATTGGTTAGCAATTAATTGGAAATCATGTGTTAATTGATATTATGGTGCATTTTGAGTAAATGCTTTGAAAATATCATGTTGGGGTGTTTTATACACCATGGAATCATTTGGTATGCATTTAATTAATAAACTCACTTTTATACCCAACCCCACCCTATCCAACACTTTTAACTTTACCAAATCATTTCTAACACCCAAACCCTTCCCCTCTTCCCATATTTTCGAGTTCCACCTTTGAGGTGAAGAGGAGACCTTGCAAACTTTGATTTGTGGAAGATTGTTGGGTGATTTGAGATCCCCAAGAGGTATGGGTACCTCATGTTTTAATTTTGTAAGGTTTTATTTGAGTTTGGTTTGGTTTTGAAGGGTTTAAAATGGGTTTGTGTTGGGTGTTGTGATTTTGGTAGTGTTTTGGTTGGATGTTGTTTATATGGGTTTATGTTGAGGTTTATGGGTGGTTTTGAGTTGTTGGGTTTGATTTATGTTGGTATTGGTGGGTTTGTTTGTGTTTGGGAAGGAGATGGGTGAATAGTGCCCGAATCTCGATTTCCCGCAGCTCGGCGATCGATCGGCGTCCGCTCGCGATCGATCGCGAGCAACAGCGCTGAGGCAGTGCGCTTCGGCGATCGATCGCGAGATGCGCGCGATCGATCGGCGAGGCCGCGATCGATCGGCGCTATCTCCGCGATCGATCGCGGATTGTGCAATTTTGTTGGGCGAGGCAGTGTGATCTCGCGATCGATCGGGGATTGATGGCGATCGATCGCGAGATGCCAAAAATGATGTTTTTGGTTATTTTTGTGGGATTTTTGGTATTGGACTATTATTGGGTTCTAATATTGGTATTTGTGAATATGTAGAACCAACCCAGGTGGCAACGCAGCCAAGGAATTGAGGTCCAACCACATTCCACATTTTGGAAAGGTACGTAGTGGACGTACGGGCACCCAACGGTAACATGTATTTTATATACTCATTGTTTATGCATTGTGGATGCGAGTATATATGTGATATTGCATTGTGGATGCATTTACATGTAGATTTATGCCATATGAGGTATTGCATTGTGGATGCATATACATGGTAATTTATGCATATTGATGATAGATGCATATTATGATTATTGGATGCACATCCCATGAGTCGTGGTCATCCTTTGATGATTTTAATGCTTGTCGCTTTTTCTATTGGTTCCGCTAAATGTGAAGCGAGGGGTGGGAGCGCCGCATGTCACATTTGAACGTGGTTGTCATATGGGGCGAGGAAAGGGTATTTGCCGCTCTCTGTGAAGCGAGGGGTGGGAGCGCCGCATGTCCATTGTAGCGAGGTTATCCTATGCCGCCCATATGAATATAAGCGAGGGGCATTAAAATACACTGTGATGGACAGACTAGGGAATGGTGACCAATATGTGGTACAGTTGAGATGGTATATGATGTCATGACATGTTTTTGGCCATTAAAAATAATCTGTTGATTATACTCATGAGTTATGGTACAGGGACAACCAAACGGGAAGCGTTTGAAATGCATGGGAAAACAGGAAGTGTTTTATATTGATTATGCATTTACGCTTTATCTTCATATTGTGTTGAATATGAATGATTATTATTGCTCATGTTTGGGGTTGTCCTTGTAGGTACCTTTTTGGCATGATAGATGGGCTTGAACGGGTTGAGACAGTGAGCTTCACGAGCATCTTTGGTAGATGAAAGGACAGGATTCTTTTGTATAGTGCCTACTCTAGGAGTAGCGTAAAACTATAGTGGACACATTCATTTGTTGGAATGTAATTAATCCTTTTGGTAGTCCTTTATTTTGGCATGTAAATGCTTAAGCACATAGACTCAACTTGTTTACTCTACTCTGATCATTTATTATTAGCCCTAATTATGCCTTGATTCCGCACTTAAGGATTAGGGTCCTTACAACATAAATCAATTATCACCATAATTAATCATATAAACATAATTAATGCTTAAATGACAATTAATTATTTAGGAGATATCACATCTGGAATGGCAGTAAGCCAAATATTTCTTATTTCCATGTGTTCGGTTGCAAATGTTTTATTCACAACAATGGAAAGACTCATCCCACCGCTTTTGATGCCAAATCTGATGCTGGAATATTTCTTGGATATTCTACAGTTAGTAAAGCCTCAAGAGTATTTAATAATAGAACTCTTAGTGTAGAAGAATCTGTGCATGTAAAATTTGATGAACCTACTGACTGTACTGTATCTAACCTGCAAATCAACAACTTGAGCAATCGACTGGAAAGCACTTATATTGATGAAAATGTTGATGATGAGATAGATTACAGAAGCAGAACTGACTGCTCCTTAGAACCAGAAGTTCCTGAAGCTCAAGCCGATGAGTCTGCTGGTCAACAAGCACTGCATCCAGCTGACAATGACACTGTTGTGCATACTCCTGCTGCAGTAGAAGAACTAACAGAAAAGATGCGTCAATCAGATCTTCTGAGCTACCCACTCATATTCAGTCAAATGAAGAGCTCAACCCTCTTGGACCTCCGCTCCGCTGGATGTAGAATCATCCTCCCGAGCAGGTCATAGGTAACCCTGTAGCTCCTCTACGCACCAGAGGACAAATGATTAATGAATTTCTTCATGCTGCATTCATATCTCACATAGAACCTAAGCAGATTGATGATGCTATGTTAGACCCAAGCTGGGTAGAAGCAATGCAGGAAGAACTAAATCAGTTTGAGCGAAACAAAGTATGGTATTTAGTACCACGACCACAGCATCACCCTATAATAGGTACCAAATGGGTATTTAGAAATAAATTAGATGAAAATGGTGTAGTTATCAGGATAAAGTAAGATTAGTTGCACATGGCTACAGGCAGGAAGAAGGCATTGATTTCGATGAAACTTTTGCTCCTGTAGCTCGACTAGAAGCAATTCGCATATTTCTTGCATTTGCTGCTTTTAAAGACTTTAATGTCTATCAGATGGATGCTAAGAGTGTGTTTCTTAATGGCAAACTCCAGGAAGAAGTTTACGTTGAGCAACCTCCTGGATTTGAAAGCCATCAGCAGCCTTCTTATGTTTTTCGTCTCAACAAAGCTTTGTATGGTCTGAAGGAAGCTCCCCGTGCATGGTATGAAACTCTTTCAAAAATATTTGATTGAGCATAACTTTACCATTGGCATGGTTGACAAGACCCTATTCAAATTCACAAAGGGTGACCATACTCTGCTAGTTCAACTAATTCAAAACTTTGCGAAAGATTTTCGAAACTTATGCAGGATCAATTTGAGATGAGCGTGATGGGAGAATTATCATTTTTCTTAGGATTGCAAGTCAAGCAATCCAATGAAGGAATTTTGATCACTCAGTCTAAATATACCAAGGAACTGCTGAAGAAGTATGGGATGAGTACAAGTTCAGCAGCGGCCACACCAATGAGCTCATCTGTCAAACTCGACTTGGATAATTCAAGAATACCAGTCGAAGTTACAATGTATTGATACATTATTGGATCTTTACTTTATTTGACGGCCAGTCGACCAGACATTGTGTTTGCAGTTTGAATGTGCGCTCGGTTTCAAGCAAATCCCAAGCAATCACACTTCACGGCTGTCAAAAGGATCCTCAAATATCTGAAAGGCACTGAGAATGTCGGTCTATGGTATCCAAGAGACTCAACTTTTAATCTGATCGGATATTCCAATGCGGACTATGCTGGATGCAAAATTGACAGAAAAAGTACCAGTGGATACTGTCAATTTCTTGGAGATAGATTAATCTCATGGGGTTGCAAGAAGCAGACATCTATATCAACGTCTACCTGCATAGGCAGAGTACCTTGTTGTTGGAAGCTGCTGTGCTCAACTGCTCTGGATTGAACAACAATTGAGAGACTATGGAATTGAATCCACCGAGGCACCCATATTTTGTGATAATACATCTGCCATCGCCATTACATACAACCCGGTTCTTCATACGCGCACCAAACATATTGACATCCGTCATCATTTCATCAGAGATCACATTGTGAAGAAAGAAATTCGGCTAGAATACATTTCTACCGAACAACATGAAGCAGACATCTTCACAAAACCTCTACCGGACGCTAAGTTTTCTTACTTTTGAAATATTCTTGGTATAATTGAAATCAATCCATGATTGTTATTATTTAAGGTTAATGAATTCATGGGAATTTTTCTCAGTAGAAATCGCATGTATTTAGGGGGAATTTCAGTTAGACTTTTATCTTGGTTATTTAAGCTCGGTTGGTAAAACAACAGCCTGCTGCAGTAGGTGTTTCCGTACCAGTAGGACTATACATACCAGTAGATGTTCCCTTACCAGTCGGACCCTACATACCAGCAGACTTTGCCAAGTATGCTTTGACAAAAATAACCTTCTATAACTATTAACCTCTTGGAACGTCGGAATTCAAATTCACTTTTATGTAAAATTAGATTAATTCACTCCCGCCCAAATCCTGTCCTTTTATTTATTTGTTAAAAATTTTCAATCGTAAGATGATCGCCACGTATTCATGTGTCCGCTCATCTACAGTACGACGTTACATCTACTCTTTCCGTTAACCGCCATTACTTTTGTTTCTTACTCTTATCTTTCCCAAAATTACTCCGTTAACTTCCCTCCCATAAATTCTTACACTGCAGGATTTTTGATTCTCAGTATCTACATCAACAAAATGTCGAAGAATACACAGCCCAGTTTCATCACAAATGTTGTACATGTAGATTTTTATTCAATCTCCACAACCACTGATGCAGATACAAAGGAAGCTTTTCACAAGTTGGATACATCGGGACTTCTAGTGATCCTTAGCCAAACACCAACATTCTACAAGGAAGCTCTACACGAGTTCTTCGCTACTGCTAAAGTGATAGATGATTCCATGGTGGCCTCCATATCTGGATAACTGGTTACCATCACACAACTGGAATTCGCCACAAGAACGGAACTCCTTTCTGAGTCAACTGCGTCAACGGCTTAGCGATCTTAGAGAATCCCTCGACGAAACGTCGGTAATAACCCGCTAAACCAAGGAAGCTCCGGATCTCGGGTACAGATGTAGGAGCAGACCAATCCATCACCGCCTCTACCTTCCTGGGATCCGCAGATATCCCATTACTAGAGATCACATGCCCCAAAACACCGCGTTGCTCAACCAAAATTCACAATTGATGAGCTTGGCGTACAACTGATTGTCCCTAAGAATCTGAAGCACTGTTCTCAAATGATTCTTGTGCTCTTCCTCACTCCGAGAGTAGATAAGTATATCGTCAATAAATACTATGACGAACGAATCAAGGTATGGTTGGAATACTCGGTTCATCAAGCTTATAAAAACAGCCGGGGCGTTTGTCACTCGAAACGGCATGACCAAGAACTCATAATGACCATAACGGGTCCGCAAGGCTGTCTTCTGCACATCTTCCTCTCTAACTCGAATCTGATGGTACCCCGACCTCAAATCAATTTTACTATACAACCTCGTGCCCTGCAACTGATCAAACAAGTCATCCATCCGCGGAAGAGGGTACTTATTCTTCAATGTGGCGTGTTCAATTGTCTGTAATCAATGCACAGACACATCGATCCATCTTTCTTTTTCACAAATAATACAGGCGCACCCCAAGGCGATACACTGGGGCGTATGTAACCCTTGTCAAGGAGTTCCTGTAGTTGCTCTTTCAACTCCCTTAACTCTGTCGGTGCCATCCTGTAAGGAGCACGAGAAATAGCGGGTGTTCCCAGTAGTAATTCAATCTCAAACTCGACTTCCCTAGCCGGTGGAAATCCGGAAATCTCCTCCAGGAACACTTCGACAAACTCCGCGACTACGGGTATATCCTCGACCCTTAACTCTTTCTTCTTATCAGCAACATCAATGGCGTAAATAAGATAACCCTTATGCCCACGTTCCAATAACTGAGCCATCTTGATAGCCGATATCAATGGGATTTTTGAGCGGGAACCCTCCCCATAAAAAGTCCACAGAACCCCCAAATCAGATCTGAACCGAACTGTTCTCTGTCTGCAGTCCACCACTGCATGATACTTATTCAGTACATCAATGCCCACAATGCAGTCAAAGTCTGACATTCCCAGAACAATCAAATCCGATTTCAACTCGTTGCCCTCAAAATAAATGAGGCCGTCAACAACAATCCGATCAGCAATCATACTCTTTCCAGCGGGTGTCGAGACCAGAAGAGGCGTGGGCGACGGAGACGTGCATATGCGGTGTCTCTCCACAAAACTTGTCGACACAAAGGAGTGTGACGCACCTGTGTCTATCAAAATAAAAGCAGGGTGCGTAAATAAATGACACGTACCCGCTATCACTTTCTCTGGAGCCGTTGTAGCCTGTTCCCTGGTCAGAACGTACACTTGCCCTTGAGGTGGCCCCAACGGCTGACCTCCCAATGGTCTCGGTACAAACAGTGGTCTTTGTTGCACTGCCCTGTCTAAAGGTCTCCCCATAGTGTTCTGTTGTCCTCCCCGATTAGGACATTCTCGAGCAAAGTGGCCATGCTTACCACATTCAAAACAAGCAGAACACTCTTTCACCGAGTGGGGTCCCCCACAAAGGAAACATCTAAATCTCCCATGAATACTTGCTTGTGAGTGTCCCTTATTTGACGGGCCATTATTCCTACGGTTTCCCCTTCCACGCACATCAGGCCGTCTACCACTGAATCGGGAAGCTGATGAGTTCCCCCTTGTCTTAAAATGGTCGCCCCTTGGTTTCAAGTTTTTCGGGGTCGATCTCTGTGGTGGTGCTGGAGGTGGCGCTACAGTCGGATATGCACCCACTCCCAATTCTGCCAGCTCGGCCCGTGCAAGGGCGTCATCAAAACAAGTAGGGCCATAAGTTATCACCATATCGTACAATTCAGGCCTCAAGCCTTTAATGAAGTGCCTCATCTTCGCTTGAGTATTTGTGGCGACATGAGGTACATATCTGAGCAAAGAACAGTAGTGAAGAGCATAGTCTGACACCGTCATAGTACCTTGCTTTATGTTAGTAAATTCATCCCCCTTAGCTTCCCCTGCAGCAGCCGAAAAGTACCGGGTCAGAAATCGAGTTCTAAACAGCTTCCAGTTTATATCATGACCTTGAGCCTCCTGTTCTAACACCGTGGTCTTCCACCACATTAGTGCCTTCTTGGACAGTTGAAATTCTGCTAACTTTATCCAGGCCGACTTCGCACAAGGAGCCGCCACGAAGATTTGCTCTATCCTTTCTAACCACTATTCTGCCTGTTCCCCGGTCTCAGTTCCTTCAAACATCGGGGGTCGGTATGCAAGGAATTGAGTCAAGCTCAGTTCCCCGGGAAACAACTGCTATTCAGATATTTCTTCGCCCAAAGATGGAGGTGGTAGAGGATTTGTACGCCCAGCACTTGCATTAACACTCACTGCGTCTCCTATATCGATATTTGCTGCCATGCTGTAACACAAGGGTTAACAATAATACCAAAACAGTTCATATAATACGTCGTTAGATAACATGAGTAATAATAACCAAAACATGTTAGTATAACATTTATATACTCAAAATGCACTAAACATGTTTAAAAAGAGCACCTAACCAACCTATTACTAAGGCTACCCTTCACTCATTCCCGGGTTCTCTAACCACTGCTCTGATACCACTAATGTAAGGCCTCTCTACCTTAACAGTGTAATAAAAATATAAATAGGGCTAACATGCATTAAAGACACTTTATGGTTTCGGTTGCAGCCTTGAGCTATTAGGATTACAGGCCAAAAATAAAATTGCAAAAGCTAATTAATTACATTCCCAATAATGAATGTTGATACTGTAAATTTACACTACTCCTAGAGTAGAGACTATCCAAAATCCTGTCTCCTAATTCCTTAATGCTCATCGTAGCTCACTGCCTCAACCAGGCCCATAGCCCTCCAAGTCCAAAAGGTGTACCTACAGGAACAACTCACCATGAGCATATACATCACCATTCAACAAAATCCAAGCACAATAACATAATTAATTGCATGAGATGTGTATGTATGTATGCTCCCTGATTTACCACATTAGCACATTTTCATTGTTGTTCCTGTTTCACAAACTCATGCACAAAACATTAGTTCACAATAAAATGATCGTTACCACGTTCCAGTTATAACCACAATAAACCACATTAATCGCTAGAAATGTGACTGTTCCGGTCCTGTTACAACAACGGAATTTTAGGACCCCTTACTTCGACATATAGCGGCATCATATCATATCCCTCGCTTCGACAATGACAGCGGCATGTACATCGCTTCGACATGACAACGAAGAATATCATATTACCATCGCTTCATATGACAGCGACAAGTACCTCCCTCGCTCGTATATAACAACTACCGGAACAATCAAGCATTTCCAACCACACATAAATAACCACAATACTTGAGTCCACAATCATAGTGCATCACCATTATCTCAATATATATCAACACATTTCGTAATCCACGCTTGTCCACGATATATTATAACCAAAGGCGTATGAACACATTTTACCGTCCGATGCTCGTACGTCTCACTACGTACCTTAATCTCAAAAGTGGAGAAGTTGAAGAACTTTATCTCCTTGAAGTTGTTGGTACCTGGGATGGTTCTACACAACCATACAAATCAATATTAAAAGCCAATTATAGTCCAATATCCAAAACTCCCACAAAATATTCAAAACACACTTTTCTGTGTCTCGCGATCGATCGCCGAGATGTCCCGAACGATTGCGAGATCACACTGCCCGTTGCCAAATTTTTCTGTCTTCGGCGATCGATCGCCACTTTTGGGCGATCGATCGCCAAATGTTTCTGGAGCCTACTGTTGGCTCGCGATCGATCGCCAGAAACGGACGAACGATCGCCGATCCCTGCACATCGAAAATCACCATTTTTGCACCATAAATTCTTCACCAACCTCACCAACACTTATACCAACAAACCAAAAACATAAAAACACTTTAAACCTTCAATTTACACCATTAAACAACCCAAAAATCCTACACCCAACCAAAAATCATACCAACCCAAAACAAACCCATTTTCAAAACTCAAATAACAACTCAAAACACAACCAATCCTTACAAAAACAACAAGGAATGATCTATACCCTTCCTAGACCTCAAATCTTACCAAGAATCACACAAATGAGACTTTTGCAAAGATTCCTCCTTCCTAGCCTTGCCAAACTCGAAAATGGAAGTGGGTTAGGGTTGGGGATGAAATTTGGGGATTTAAGAGTGATGGGTAAAAGTGAAATAAAGTGGGGGTATATTGGGGTTATAAGGGTTAATATTAAATTTGTACCCAATAATTAACATGATGTATAAAATACCCCAACATGGTATTTTAAAAGCATTTTACAAAAATGCACCAAACTCCCAATAAATTCATGCTTTCCAAAATAATTGCCAACCATTACAATTAAATCATGCTAACACCCAATTTCCCAACATGCATAACATGCACCCTGAAATGCACCCCCCCTCGGGTCACGCCTACCATGTGACTAAGCATTTCAACAAGATAATTAATCCCAACACATAAATCAATTACCACCATAATTAATCACATAAACATAATGCCCAAATGCATATAATTATTTCGGAGGTATCACACATCGTCTTGGGCACTTAGATGTGCTTGCATACGAAATCTCCAGTCATCGTATTCATCCTTCTTGAACATGGGAATCTTGCTGAATGAGTCCATCAGTTTTTGGTAATTTCAATTTCGACTTTGCTCGGGTTGCTGCAGACTATTAAGTACTGCAGTAGCTTCTCAATATATTGCAAGTCAGCAGACACTGATTATAGTGCGGAAGACGTCTGCTGGACTCGTGAGTGATAATAACTGAATGGTAAATAAGCAGTAAGTAAATGACACAAGTATTGTTTCTGGAAATTCGAAGCACAACGCTTCTACGTCTCCCCTTATTCCCTTGCAGGAAGGTTACACTAGAAGAATTTGGTTTACACTTTACAGTATACAACCTTCTTAGGCACTCACACAGCTTGGCCTAAACTCTAGCAATCACAAATTCCTAATTTGATTACAATGATTTCTATGACACTCACACAAATATAAACTGTTTGACTTCGAGTGTTCTTCGAGCAGCAGACTCAGTTGTAGTTAATCTGTTAAGATTACAGTAGTAGTGTTTTTCTGCTCTTGCTGAACCTTCAGAGAATATCAATGAGATGATTTGCTTTTTGCGTTGAGGTGATTCTTTTGTTTGATCAGATGGTTCAGCTAATCTCTTCATTCTTCACTTGGACGTATTTATAGACTTATTGATCTAACGGCAACTTGTCTATATTTGGAAGAGATCCATTTTCTGTTACCATTCCATATTCTGGTTGTTTTCTTTCCTATTTTGTTTAGCAACGGCTCTTTTGACGCTAATGGTGGCAGAGATATAGCAAGGTACGGCGCTCTGTTGTACCTTTGTCAGAATAGGTTGTACTTATTTTGTCTTGTTGCTTTGTGCTCTTGCTGGATAGTTAGACTTCTGCTGGCTTTCTTCGTTCAATTGGTCGTTCATTCTTCTGTACCAAGTAGATGTCTTTGTTCAATATATGACTACCGGTAGATGTTTATCCGGTTGATGTCTGTCCAGTTGGTGTCCATTCGGTAGGTGTCCATCCAGTTGGTGTTCATCCGATAGGTGTCCATCCAGTTGGTGTTCATCCGGTAGATGTCCATACAGTTGGTGTTCATCCGGTAGGTGTTTATCCAGTTGATGTTTGTCCGGTAGGTGTTCATCCAGTTGGTGTTCATCCGGTAGATGTCCATCCGGTAGATGTCTATCACCCGGTAGGTGTCTGTATCCAGTAGGTGTCTGACAAGTTGATGTTTGTCCCGCGGTAGGTGTCTGTATCCAGTAGGTGTCTGTCAAGTTGATGTTTGTCACCACCAAAACTTAGAAATGTTTTCCCAACAACGTGACAAGGACTTAGACATCGCAGACTCAACAACTCCTAATCCTATCTCCAACTCTATCGTCTAAGCCTGATCCCTGTTGTAACAGAAACAGCCTCCAAAATGGTGAGCACACACACCAGCAATAAGAACATCATAATTATAAACACATAGTGTCAACATTATAAGATACTGAAACGTAACAGAAATACTCCCTGAAAGTAATAATCATAATACGAGAATTCTCTGACTGTGTATGTCACTCAATCTCCCAACATCAAATCGATATCCATCAATCATCACCTCAACCATATCACAGCTGATGTGTAACTCGATACAGTGGCAACACCGAGCCAACTATACCCCATCGTCGCATCATCATTGCGACACATCGTATATAATCGATATAGTGGCCACACCAAGCCTAGTATACCCCCATCGATGCATCATCATTGCGACCCATCGTATATAATCGATATAGTGGCCACACCAAGCCTACTATACCCCCATCGTCGCTCCCTTACTACTGCGACACAATCAACAACAATAATACTAATAATACGTCGCTCATTCCAGCGACCTCAACATCATCAGTCATGTACAACATCGATATATCGTAATCACCATCAATATGAATATCAATACATGCTCGTACGTTAACACGTACCTGATAGTCGATAATCACAATTAGCCTATTCCTGACATCCCGAGGCTCGTGAAGTATCTATCAACATATAGATACAGCTTCTAATCACAATTTAAATAACCCTGATCATAATAAATTCAGCTACATTATGAAACTGCATCAGTTACACTTTTCACCTAGAAGTATGCATGCCTGTATATTTACTACACAACAATGCGTCATTGAGAATTACTTCCCCCAATTATCAAAATCTGATAATTAGTCAAAAATTCAAAACTCGATCATTTAACAGTTTTGATTCAAACTAAACATACCAGTGTATTTAGAACTCAACAACAGACAATAATAAACCATTTTGAACTATCACTATATTCACTGGCTAAATAAAAACTAACACCAAAATACGAAATATTAGTGATATATAGTAGCCCTTACCTCGTTGATTCCCAATATATAATTTATTTCGCCACAACCCGAGCAGATCGACCGTAGCGATTTTATTTGTAAATTGAAAACCCTGACTCTTCGTCTCTCGACGCTGTCTGTTTTCTTTCAATCCGTTTGTGCAATGGTTGCTTCATGACACACATACATATCTATTATATAATAAAATTGTGCAATGGTTGCTTCATGACACACGTACATATCTAGTATATAATATAATAGTTCTATTTAAATAATAAAATATTATTTACTAGTAAATTAACACGCATTACGATGCGGATAATTACTTTTCTTTCGGTTGCCTTTTGTCTTATCTACTTATGTTTCCAGCTAATCTTGTCAACATAAAAGTTGTAATTCTTTCATTTTTCGTCGCGTAGCATATTGAAGCAACCACTTTCGACATCATGTTAAAAAGTTGTGGCCAAAATATTAACTCACAATCCAATACATAATTTATTATTGGCACATTATCCATTGACTGTAAATTGTGGCACCTCATACGTCACCACTACATGTCACCACTTACACAGACACACTATGACGTCATTTGTATAAAATGACATAATCTCCCTGTAATTATACCTCCCAACAACACACAACGTAACATATATATGTCCACAAAATATATGACGTCTACCCAACTTTAGTATAACGTAAGTCACATGCACCAACACAAGATAACCAACTCATAGGATAATATATACAGGCCATATACAAATATAAACCGGCCCACATGCGAGCCACAACAAGTGGAAACATACTTATTATCCTATGACAACTTAATTGTACGTGACAAGGACTTAGACATCACAGACTCAACAACTCCTAATCATGTCTCCAACTCTATTGTCTAAGCCCGATCCCCGTTGTAACAGAAACAGTCCCCAAAATGGGTGAGCACACACACCAGCAATAAGAACATCATAATTATAAACACATGGTGTCAACATTATACGATACTACAACGTAACAGAAATACTCCCTGAAATTAATAATCATAATACAAGAATTCTCTGACTGTGTATGTCACTTAACAGAAATACTCCCCGAAATTAATAATCATAATATTAGAATTCTCTGACTGTGTATGTCACTCAATCTCCCAACATCAAATCGATATCCATCAATCATCACCTCAACCATATCACAGCTGATGTGTAACTTGATACAGTGGCAACACCGAGCCAACTATACCCCATCGTCGTATCATCATTGCGACACATCGTATATAATCGATATAGTGACCACACCAAGCCTACTATACCCCATCGTCGCATCATCATTGCGACCCATCGTATATAATCGATATAGTGGCCACACCAAGCCTACTATATCCCATCGTCGCTCCCCTACTACTGCGACACAATCAACAACAATAATACTAATAATACGTTGCTCATTCCAACGACCCTCAACATCATCAGTCATGTACAACATCAATATATCTTAATCACCATCAATATGAATATCAATACATGCTCGTACGTTAACACGTACCCGGTAGTCGATAATCACAATTAGGCTATTCTTGACATCCGAGGCTCGTGAAGTATCTCGCTGATTCCGAATATATAATTTATTTTGCCACAACACGAGCAGATTGACCGTAGCGATTTTATTTGTAAATTGAAAACCCTGACTCTTCGTCTCTCGACGCTGTCTATTTTTTTCAATCCGTTTGTGCAATGGTTGCTTCATGACACACGTACATATCAATTATATAATAAAATTGTGCAATGGTTGCTTCATGACACACGTACATATCTAGTATATAATATAATAGTTCTATTCAAATAATAAAATATTATTACTAGTAAATTAACACGCATTACGATGCGGATAATTACGTTTCTTTCGGTTGCCTTTTGTCTTACCTACTTATATTTCCAGCTAATCTTGTCAACATAAAAGTTGTAACTCTTTCATTTATCGTCGCATAGCATATTGAAGCGCCTACTTTCGACATCATATTAAAAAGTTATGGCCAAAATATTAACTCATAGTCCAATACATAATTTATTATCGGCACATATCCATTGACTGTTGAATAAGACCACATGCTTACTTCATAATTATCAATTTATATGACATTTTCAGGCAATCTTTTGGCGATCGATCAGTGCTTTTTTGGCTCGATCGTGGCCCCTTGTCCATTTTTTGCATTTTTCTTGGTCTACTTTGATCTCTTGTGAACTCCAATGCATCTCTTGATCCTTATTCGCCCTTGTTAGCTCGATTTCTTCTATTCCACCTATATTTACACAAATATACGATTAGATAGCATATGTATCAATATATCTGTCAAACATACAAAATTGTAGACAATTAAGCGCAATAGATGTGTCTATTTCTTGTCACATCACCCTACTTAACTATGTTGTATCGTAATATCTTCTGTCGATCTCAATTACGATAGTCGATCTCAATTACGATATATAGAATTATTCAAAGGTAGCTATTACATGAAAGCATGCAGAACAATAAATTATGCACATATAATATAGAAATTCAATCAATAATTAACAATAAAAGCATATGGTCAAACCAAAAGGTCCTCTAATCTTGATAAACAAACTTAGTTCTTGATAAAAATGATTAACAAAAACTAAACATGTCTTGCAACAATCCAAGCATGAATAAATCAAAATCAAACAAAACTAAAGTTTAAAATATAGGAATAAACTCACGGTGTCGACTCCTTTTGTAGATCCTTCATTCTTCTCTTGCTTTTTTTCTCATTATGTTGAGTTGTTGTTACAAAACCTAGGATGTGTATGGGTTGAAGGTGGATGATGGATGGCGGCTATCCTAGGTTAAAAGTGCGTCCAAGTCAGTCCAACTCTGATTAGGTGATCGCTATTATTTTAAACAATTATTTTTAGTGTAGCGATTCTATACCGCAAGTGCACGGTGTCAAGTTTTAATATAATGAAATTAGAAATACGAGTGTCGAACCCACGAGGAATAGTAAATAAGTACCACGCTCGATTTAGATTAACTATATTTAACCTACGATTATGGAATGATTAACAAATTAAATTGACTCAAACACAAAAAACAACCTAAATAGCAGCGATGGATTATTGAAGAATATGATCAAATAATTATCAAGACGTCGGTTCACCCATGTAATCCCCCCAAAAGTTGTCTATTAATTAAGATTCAAAATTCTATGTTCTAGGGTGACGAGTTTTCCTATTTCATTCGTTATACCTTGGTCCTGTTATAACAAGTCTAGTTTTAATCTACAATAAACACTACAGTGTCCTTATTGAACGATTAATACTGAAAAACGCTTTGTGAAAACTACTAGCCTTCGATTTTGGTAAATCTATTGCTATCACACGTGTGCTAGATTTTACTTGGTCCGTCTCAACCTAAAACCCACGGCCTAATTTACTACGTCGCATCACAATCTCCTATGGTCAATTCAATCACGATAACCAAAATCATGCAAAAGGTAGCAAATCTTTTACAAGCATTAAAAACATAAATTATGCACAAATATCATGGAAATCGAATCAAAATCGATAATTAACTCAAGGGTTCAAACATGGGATCCCCTATGTCTTGATAAACAAAATTAGCCAACAACCATATTCAAGTTATAATGAAAAAATATGTCTTTAAACAAATTCAACATCAAAATCTGAAATTCAAAATAACTAAGTTCAGAAGTACTAAGATAACGAGGATGTCACTCTGTACGTCGCTCCGTTCTTCTGTTCCTTGCGTTGCTCTTGCTCTTCAATGAATTGTGGTATGTTTTGTTGTGGATGGAGGAAGAAGAGGCTGCCCTTAGGTCTCAGAAAAAGTGTCAAAAAAGTCCTCTAATTTTCGTGCCTAGGTCTGATAAGTAAGGAAAATCCGAGTAGGGAGGAGTCCACCTTGAACCAAACATGGAAAGTCTTTTTTTTCATAAAACACTTATCGACGATCGATCTTCGTTCAGTGATCGCCAATTCCTACTGGATGTTCATAACCAAAATATTCATATCCGCGATCGATCGCGGCTTCCCACCGATTGATCGCGAGAATTCTCTGTACATTGGCGACCGATCGCGAATCTTTGCCGATCGATCGCCAATCTGCTTGGTTCCTCAATGTATAGCTCCGCGATCGATCATGGTGTCTGTGCTGATCGATCGTCGAGCTAATAAGAATTCTAACTTTGAGATGTCAGTCCACCTTTCAACATCTCCGCTCGGTTTCAACATTTTTAGCTTGTTTCCTCCACTTTTATTCCCTCGGACATAGATTCCTGAAATACACAAATATATACAAAAAACGTAGAATCATCCAGGAATCAACACGAAAATCAATACAAAAACACAGCAAAATAAGTGTAAAATCTCAACTCCCCAAAACTTGGACTTGATCGTCCTCGAGCAAGCAATAAGATCAAAATGTAGAGTTTATCATCAATACTTTAAAAAAATTAACTTAACAACTCAAATGTAACAGCTCAGAAATCCCACTAACACTTCAACAAGAGTCAATCCAAAAATCAACAAGATGTGTTTTCTCCTATGCCAAGCAATACATTGCAAAATCAGAACTTGTGTGTGTGCTATTGTCAATCTTAAATTTCATACATATCTCTAAGATTAAATTCTGTGAGTAAACTCAAAGTCAAGATTACTATCAAGCACTCCATGAGCCTTTCAAGCACTTCTCCACTAATGTAATTATTCTCTAGACTTGGATCACAAGGTCTTTTTAAGCTTATAATGTCAGGCCTTTGGTGTTTGGCTTCAAAGAAAAGATAGGATAGCACAAAAAAGAGAGTATAAGCATGGAATGTTCAAATTTTTAATACAAATTGAGATTTTCTTCTTTTTCTTTTTAGCCTTTGACACTTTGGGTCTTATTTAGTCAAAAATAATTTTTTTTTTCGACAAGGCTTTATCTATTCTTTTCTTTTCTCATTCATCACTTTTTCAACAATAAGCTCATCCAAATGTAGCAATTCATGTGCATCTAATGATAACCATTATACTCCCTTTAGGTTAAGATAAATTTATTCAATTTAGGCTCAAACAGGTGGGTATAATGAGTTTACCAAAGAATGTTTAATGGGTGCTGATTTCCATTCTTATTCATTTACGCTCAAAGGGGGACACTAGTGGTAAATATAGACAAGGTAGGCTCGAAAGGCTCAAACGTTCCAAGGATCGCCTAAATCATATCCAAGTCAAGTTCATAATTATAAATTTCGCCTCAAAGTACCCTCAAATAGATTCTAGAGTGCTCTAAGATGCTCAAGACAAGTCATAGTTAACAGAATTTTTCACTTTTCTATATATATTCCACTCAATCATGACTCAAAAGTGCATCAAAATGTTCCTCAATTTTGACCTATTAACTCAACCCAAGATATTCACTAACAAGTCAAAAATTTTCAAAACTCTAATTGAGATGGAGATTATTTTCATCATGTAGTACAATTGCAAGTTTAATTCATGTATTTCTTAACAAAGAACTCATTTTTCACAAACAACTAATTTTTAAGATGCTCAAGAACGACTTAGTACCACTAGATAAAATAGCATGCAAGAAAAGCAGTAGCAAGAGAAACAGCAGTAATCAGATACCCCCCAAACTTAGTATGTGTATTGCCCTCAATGTATAGTAAACAATAAGCGCAGTAGCAAAACACATACTCGATGACGATCGTCAGTGATCGTCGCCCTCATCGTCCTGCTCTGGTGGTGGTTCTGGGTAGTATGGTTCCTCCAGCTGGTATGGCTGCAGAGGTGGGAATGTCGGCTGTGGCGGGAATGGGATGGTAGGGAAACCCTATGCCAATGCAAAGTTCCATGCAGCTTGATATTGCATGAACTCCATGTGGCGCTGATGCATTTGCTGGTGGTGCCATCGGATTTCCCTTTGTTCATGCCGTATATCCTGTAGTTCACGGTGGAGGGATTCCATAGTGATTGATGTAGGCACTGTGGTAGTAGATGATGATGGTTCAGGAAGATGGCTGCTGCCAGGTCGTGGTTGTGCCCTCCGTCTGACTGTGGCCGGTGCAAGGTGATCAACCACGATGGATGCCTTTGGTAGAATTGCCTCTTCTGCGGGGTCCCGACAACCTCCGCATAGTTGCACAATGGAGGGGCAAGGCATGCCAGAAGTGGGAGGTCCAAGAGTATAGTGCCGTATGGATGCCTCGACAATACGTCTGAGATCTACCGTGAGTCCGGTAATAATGGCATAAACAAGCGTGGCTCGGTCCTTTCTGACTTCAGATGTGTGAGTCGATGGCATGACTCGAGCTACAATAAATGAGAACCAAGCCTTAGCCTCCTCCTTCAGATCTAAAATCAACACCAGTTGTGGTTTTCCATCAGCGGCCAGTTCCCATTGAGTTCCCTCAACACATATTGTAGACATAATATCATCGTAATCAATGTGTGTCCATCAATACATGGTATAGTCATCCTCCGGAATGTTGGGCATATTGTATACGCATTGATGGCCGTGGAATCAAAAAGATCTGGCTGCTTCCGTACAGTGACAATGCTAGCTTCCATGTGATTCTGCGTCCGGAGATTGGAGTAGAACTCCTGACTAGAGAAACCACGACATCGCGTGGTTGGTTGACAAAAGTATACCAGTCTCTCCGTAGTGCCTCTTGGATCACAGCACAGCCGATGTTACTTGTGTCTATCCCCCGTTCCCGGATAAGATTTTTCTTCCGGTACACCTCGAATACTTTGCAGCTTCCTTGTTGATAAACTTGTGGGGTCAAACTCCTCGGGAGGGGAAACTACCTGATTTTGTTTTTGTTTTGGTGCCATTCCTAGTCAAAGTAACCAACAACACTCCCAACAAACACAATATTCAATTCAAGCACAAATTCTCAAACCAACGATCCAAGTCAGAATACTAATCCAAACCACACAACATCCAATGAGAAGCTCTTCAATTTTTCCCCAAACTTATCAAGACCAACAATCCCAATTTCATCAATTCACAATTCAAAACCTTGTTTTTTTTTTTCACACTCCAACACTAATTGACAAACAATTCATAGCCCATGTATAACAAAGCTAAAATACCTCAAAAATTTCAAAAATTTGAGACTTGGTAGTTTTTATCTTTCCATGGCTTCCACTTGGAGTGTAGGATGCTCAAAACTTCTTCTCCCTTGATAATTCCTGTGAAAATTGAAGTTTGATGTTAGAATTGAGGAATATTTTTGAAAATTTGAAGAAGAGGGGAGGATTTGTGATGGAATGGTGAAGAGATGAAGAAAATTGGGAAATTTGGTGGAGGGTTTCGATTTTTTTGTTGTGTGTGTAGTGTGTGTAAAGTGTTGTTGTGTGTGTAGTGTGTGTAAAGTGTTGAATCTGATATTAAAAAAACAAATTTTTTTCCTCGCGATCGATCGGCTTGAATCTGATATTAAAAAACCAAATTTTTTTTCCTCGCGATCGATCGCGGATGTTTGCCGATCGATCGCGAGACTTTTCTGGAATGGCGCAATCGATCTGGGTGCAATGCCGATCGATCGCGGCCTAAAATTTTTTTCATTTCCGGACACCGCGATCGATCGCGATGGTATGGCGATCGATCGCCAAAACACACAGCCCAAAACACTTTTTTTTTTAAAATCAACACTTTTTCTCCCGTGATTCGTTCTTCTCCACCCACTCTGCAAAATTGACACACGGAGTCAATCCTTGGAACAAAATTGCAAATAAAACAGAAATTAGCTAAAAATTAAAATGAAGAAAAAGGGAGAAAATAGTGTTCTTAATTTATAGTCCCAAGCTGGACTTATTACCAAATCGCTTTACAAGTCAAAATGGACTATAGTAGGCGGACCGAAATCATGACCATGATAGTGCTTCAACCGTTGTCCATTGACTGTGAAGGTGCCTTTTGTTGGATCATTGATATTGATCGCTCCGGATGGAAATACTCTTCTGATGGTGAATGGTCCCTGCCATCGAGACTTCAACTTACCTGGAAAGAGTCTCAATCTGGAGTTAAAAAGTAAGACCAAATCTTCTTCTTTGAAATCACGCTGGCTGAGCTTAGCATCATGCCACTTTTTTGTTTTGTCTTTATAGTCTTGGCATTCTCATAAGCTTGGTTTCTAAACTCATCCATTTCATTTAAGTGTAGAAGACGTTTATCACCTGCAGTAGTTAAATCAAAATTCAGATTCTTTCTTGCCCAATATGCCTTGTGTTCTAGTTCGACAGGAAGATGACATACTTTTCCAAAAACTAACCTATATGGTGTTGTACCAAGTGTTTTAAATGCAGTCCTATATGCCCATAAATCATCATCTAACCTCAAGGACCAATCTTTTCTAGACGTATTGAACGATTTTTCCAAAATCCGTTTCATTTCTCTATTAGAAACTTCTACTTGTCCGCAAGTTTGTGGGTGGTTAGGTGTTGCAACCTTGTGGGTGACACCATATTTGCTCAAAAGTTTTTCAAAGAGTTTATTGCAAAAGTGTGACCTGCTATCACTAATGATTGCTCGAGGAGTGCCAAATCGAGTAAAAATATTCTTTTTCAAAAATTTTACCACCACTCTAGCATCATTAGTGCGTGAAGCTTCAGCCTCAACCCACTTTGAAACGTTATCCACAGCGACAAGTATGTAATAGTTAGAACATGCAATTGGAAACGGTCCCATAAAGTCTATGTCCCAAACATCAAATAAATCACATTCGAGAATATTGTTTAAAGGCATTTCATGTCTCCTAGAAATGTTACCCGTTCTTTGACATTTATCGCAAGTGGACACATACATGTATGCATCTTTAAATAAGGTAGGCCAGTAAAAACCCGGTTCAAGTACCTTGGTAGCAGTTTTTGTTGGACCCAGGTGTCCCCTACCACTCGGTCATGGCAGTGGCTCATGATGGATGCCATCTCCTCCTCCGGCGTGCATCTCCTAATCATATTATCTGCACAAACCTTGAACAACAATTGCTCCTCCCACATGTAGTGCTTCACATCAGATAATGTTTTTTTTTTGATAAAACGTCATTTGTGGGAGGACACCGCTAACTTAATAATTTGCAAATTCAGCGTACCAAGGTAGCGCAAGAAGTTGAAAAAGTTGTTCATCGGGAAATTTTTCATTTATTTCATCTTTTTCAATTTCATTCCCTTCAATCTTATTGTCAATCCTAGATAGGTGACCAGCTACTACGTTCTCGACTCCTTTCTTGTCTCTAATTTCTAAATCAAACTCTTGTAATAAGAGAATCCATCGAATCAATTGTGGCTTAACATCCTTCTTAGCAATGAGATATTTTAATGCAGAGTGGTCAGTGTATACAAGTACTTTGGACAAGCAAAGATAGGAATGGAATTTGCAAAGGCAAATACTACTGTTAGAAGTTCATTTTCAGTGGTGGCATAATTTTGTTGTGCCTCATTCAAAGTCCTACTAGCATAGTAAATGGTATGAAATACCTTATTTTTCTGTTGTCCCAGTATTGTCCCACTGCAATGTAACTAGCATCACACATCTGTTCAAATGGGAGATCCCAATCCGGTGCTACCAACACAGGTGTTGTTATTAACTTCTCCTTCAATGTCTCGAATGCCTGCACACAATCAGGAGCAAAATCATATGGTTCATCTTTAGTCCATAAATGAGAGAGTGATTTTGAAATTTTTGAAAAATCTTTAATAAATCTCCTATAAAAGCCTGCATGGCCTAGGAAGCTTCGAACCCCCTTCACTGATACTGGTGGAGGTAGTTCTTGTATCACTTGAATCTTTGTTCGGTCTACTTCCATACCCTTGTGTGATATTTTGTGTCCCAAGACTATTCCTTCTTGTACCATGAAGTGACATTTTTCCCAATTTAGTACCAAATTCGTCTCTTCACACCTTGTTAGTACTAAGTCAAGGTTATTTAAGCAAGAATCAAAAGAATCCCCAAAGGCAGAAAAGTCATCCATAAAGACCTCTAAGAATTTTTCAACCATATCATGAAAAATAGACATCATACATCTTTGAAAAGTTGCAGGTGCATTATACAATCCAAATGGCAATCTCCTGAATGCAAATGTAGCATAAGGACAATTGAAGGTAGTCTTCTCTTGGTCCTCCGTTGCAATAGCTATTTGATTATACCCAGAATAGCCATCTAAAAAACAATAGAAATCATACCCTGCCATACGTTCTATCATTTGGTCAATGAATGGGAGGGAAAAATGGTCTTTACGGGTGGCATCATTTAACTTTCTATAAACAATGTAGACGCGCCAAACTGTGACTGTTCTAGTAGGGATTAATTCATTGTTCTCATTTTTAACTACAGTCATACCTCCTTTATTGGGTACACATTGCACAGAACTGACCCATGCACTATCAGAAATGGGATAGATAATACATGCATCCCGAAATTTGAGGACCTCAGCTTTTACCACTTCTTGCATCTTTGGATTCAACCGGCGTTGTGGTTGTACCACGGGTTTGTAAGCATCCTCCATCAAGATCTTATGCATACCCAAATGCTTTCTTATGCTCCCTCAAAATCCTAAGTAGTTTGTCCTCGTCTATACCTGTTAAAGATGAAGAAACAATTACAGGCAATGACTCGTTAAAATCTAAATAAACATACTTGAGATGAGGAGGGAGGTTTTTGAGTTCAAGAGTTGGTGGTTCTTCAATGGAAGGCTTTTGTGGCTTCATGTCCCTTTTCCCCAACTCGCCTAAGTTGCTCTTCACACGCCTATTATGGGGAACATTGGCATTTAAATGAGCGACAGTCTCTTTAAACTCGATAGTCTCGTACAGCTCTTCAATGTCATCTACCAAGCATGCTTCCAACTCATCATTGTGTGTTCCCTTAAACACATTAGCAGACAACACATCAATCATTTTGTAGGGTCTTCCTACCTTAACCTCATCTTAATACACAATTTATGGACTAAACAAGCATTAATAACGTCTTAGGGTTCCGATTGTAGCTTTGAGCAAAAAAGATTTCAGGCCAACAATGAAATTTCAACCTTAATTAATTACATTCTCAATACGAATGTTAAAGCGATAGAATTATACTACTACTAGAGTAGAGACTATCCAGAAATCCTGAATCCTAACATCTTTCATGCTCCTCATAGCTCACTGCCTCAACCCGGCCCTTAGTCCTTTAGTCCAAAAGTGTACCTACAGGAACAACCCATCATGAGCATGTATATCGTTACTTAACATCATAAGGCAGTGGCATATAAATAAATGCATGAAAATAATTGGTAACGTATACTTCCTGGTTAATTGCATTAACCCTCTTTGGTTGTCCCTGTTTCATAGCCATGCATATAATCATTAATTCTTGACGTGAATGATTAAAATCGTAGTCTTATAAATATCGTCATCTTACAACACCATCAGCATATAAGCATTATCATCTTATACATATCATCATTTATAACATCATCATCATATAAGCATCATCATCTTATATCATCTTCTTATAGCATCATCATCTTATAACTTCATCATCTTATAACGTCATCATCTTATAACATCATCATCATTTAAGCATCATAACAAAATACAACAATAAATGTACGAAGTCTTGGTTAAGTAACTTGCTGGTTATTCGTTAACTTCTTCTTGTTAACCCTGATTTACCTTCGTGCATATGGGCATCTTACCCCGTGATATCTTACCACACAATAACATCGTATGGCATCTTACCATATGGGCATCTTACCCCGTGGCATCTTACCACACAATAACATCGTATGGCATCTTACCATGTGGGCATCTTACCCCGTGGCATCTTACCACATTATAGCATTGTATGGCATCTTACCATATGGGCATCTTACCCCGTGGCATCTTACCACACAATAACATCGTATGGCATCTTACCATATGGGCATCTTACCCTTTTATAAACATCGTATATCATTATTGTAAATTTACTTATCACAATCATCGTCATAAACATCATCATCATATACATCATCATCATAAACTTACTTATCATAATCATCATCGTAAACATCATCATCATAAACATCATCATCATAATCATCATCGTAAGCATCATCATCATAAACATCATCATCATAATCATCATCATCATAATCATCATCATCATAAACTTACTTATCATAATCATCATCATAAACATCATCATCATATACATCATCATCATAATCATCATCGTAAGCATCATCATCATAAACATCATCATCATAATCATCATTGTAAATACTCATGAAATTAATGCATGGTCAGAGTTAGGAGTGTGTTACCGTCCGATGCACGTACGCTTCTTACGTACCTTAATTCCAAAAGTGGAGAAATTGAAGAACTCTATCTTCTCGATGTTGTTGGCACCTGGGATGGTTCCACACAACCATACAAATCGATATTAGAAGCTAAACAATAGCCAAATACCAAAAATTCAACAAAAATCATCATTTTCCATGTTTTACACAGTGGCGATCGATCGCCTCAAATTTTTCTTCGCGGCGATCGATCGCGCCAAACATGGCGATCGATCGCCTAACCCTTGGATTGGCTACTGCCTCTCGGCGATCGGTCGCCTCATTTTAGGCGATCGATCGCCTGCCCTGCGATTTGCCTACTGCCCTTAGGCGATCGGTCGCCTCTTTTCAGCCGGTCGATCGCCTCGCACAGACTCGCGATTTTTCACCATTTTTGTATATTTTTCGAGCTCATCCTCATACCTTACAAAACCAAACTTTCCTACAACATCAATAACATCATAACTCACTAAAACCCACATAAAACACTTCAAAAATCATACCCCAACAACATAAAACACATACCCAACCAAACCCACATAAATCACTTCAAAATCATCCCATTTCAAAACCAAACATCATAAAAACTTTAGGATTGGTTCCATACCTCTTGAGGATCCAAAATCTTACTAAGATTTCAACAAATGGAGAGTGTGAAAGGATTTCTCCTCCTCCTCCTTGGCTTGGACGAAAATGGGATGAAAATGATAGGGTTGGGATGAATTTGGGGATTTAAGAGTGAAAAGGGTAAAGTGAGGGGGAGAGGGTGGGTTAATTGATTTGTACCCAAAAATTAACTTGATGTATAAAATACCCCAACATGGTATTTTAAAAGCATTTTACCAAAAATGCAACCAACATCATTAAATCCATACTTTCCTCATAATTAACAATCAACACAATTAAATCATGTTAACACCCCATTTCCTATCATGCATAACATGCACCTTGAAACGTAACCCCCCCCCCCCCCGGGTCATGCCTATCATGTGACTAAGCATTTCATCGTGATAATTAATTTCAACACGTAAATCAATTATCCACATAATTAATCACATAAACATAATTAATGCCTTAATTGCAATTAATCATTTCGGGGACATCACATTACTCCCCTACTTATAAGATTTCTTCCTCGAAATCGCATGCACCTACCCCAAAAGAAACTAAACATAAATTACATACCAGAGAATAGTTCCGGGTAGTGCTGTATCATATGCCGCTCCGTCTCCTACGTGGCCTCCTCGACACCCCGACGATCCCACTGAACTTTGACCATCGGTATAATTTAACTTCGTAATCTGCGATCCTCACGATCCAAAATTCTGACCGGTCGTTCAACGTAGGATACATCTGAATCCAACTGCACTTCAGTAGGCTGTAAAACATGCGACGGGTCTGGCTCATAATTCCGCAACATAGAAACGTGAAAAACTTCATGAATCCCAGATAAGGACGACGGTAGAGCCAAACGGTAGGCCAAAGTACCGATACGCTGCAATACTTCATATGGACCAACATACCTCGGGGATAACTTCCCCCGCATACCAAGACGAACTACACCCCTGAAGGGCGAGATCTTTAAGAAGACCCTGTCTCCTAACTGGAATTCTAGCGGTCGTCGCCGCTTATTATCATAGGCCGCTTGCCTATCCTGGGCCGCTTTCATCTTCTGGCGTATCAACTTTATTTGTCTTACATATCCTTAATCATATCCGGTCCTCCGACCACTTACTAGTCAAGTCCTCCCAATACAGCGGTGACCTACATCGTCGTCCGTAAAGAGCTTCAAAAAGGAGTTATCTGAATGCTCGCCTGATAGCTGCTAATATAGGAGAACTCCATCATTGACACTGAATCTTGCCACGGAGTATCAAACTCCTAAACACATGCCCTCGACATGCCCTCGAGCGTCTGAAGGGTACGCTCTGTCTGGCCGTCTGACTGAGGGTGATAAGCTGTATTCAGTATCACTTCTGTGCCCAAAGCTGTCTGAAGACCCTCCCAGAAATGTGGAGTAAACCTTGGGTCTCTGTCAGACACAATCGAGACTGGAACCCCATGCAACCTCACCACATCCCGCACATATAATTGGGTCATCTTTAGGTACGCAAAAGTCATACAGTAGGGGATGAAGTGAGCTACCTTCTTAGCCTATCCACGATCACCCAGATCGCATCAAATCCAGAGGCCGTCCTTGGTAAGTGGGTCACAAAGTCCATAATGATATGCCTCCACTTCCACTTAGGTACCTTCAAGCTCTTCAGCTCGCTACCAGGCCTCTGCCTTTTTTGCCTTTACCTGTTGGCAGATCAAACATCTTTTAACGAAAATGATTACCTCACGCTTCATGCGTCTCCACCAGAATTGATCGCATAGATCTTTGTACATCTTCTTTCCCCCTGGGTGGATACTGAACCGACTACTGTGAGCTCGCTCCAATATTCCTCTACGCAGTTCTGGTGTATCTGGAACTACCCATCGGTTACCCAGTCTCAAAGAATCATTTTCTGTCATTCTGAATTTTGGTGGCTGTCCTCGAAGTACTAAAAACGACCACCCCTGAACTTCATCATCTGACCTCTGGTCTTTCCTAATAGCCTCAAATAAGTCTGGCTCAGCCAACAAGGTCGACACTCGCACCGGCGACGTGTCCACATCAAAATCATAGTCCAAATGGCAACAAGAGGTCATCATAGCTGATAAATTCATGACATCCATCTTCTTCGTCGCATATTCATCTCAGCCTGTGTGAACAAAACTCCAGGCTCTTATGGTCCAGGTAGATGGTAAACGACGTACCATGCAAGTAACGCCTCCAAATCTTCAAGGCAAATATAACGGTTGCCAACTCCAAATCATGGACTGGGTACCTATCCTCATGTGGTTGTAACCGTCTCGATGCATAAGCCACCACATGCTTATCTTGCATCAACACACAGTCCAAACCCTGCAGTGATGCATTCGTGTACAAGGCAACCCTCTTATTCTCAGAAGGAATCACCAACATAGGTGTCGTAATCAAACGACGCTTCAATTCTTGGAAGCTTTCCTCACAAGCTTCGGACCATTAGAACGACACTCCTTTCTGAGTCAGCTGTGCCAGGGGTCTGGCAATCCCTAAGGATCTGGAGTACTGTTCTCAAGTGCTTCACGTGTCCCTCTTCAGTTCGAGAGCAAATAAGCATATCGTCAATGAAAACTATGACGAACTGATCCAAACATGGTTGGGGCACTCTGTTCCTCAGGCTCATAAAACAGCTAGGGCAATCGTCACCCCAAAAGGCATGACTAAGAATCCGTAGTGTCCATATCTAGTCCTGGAAGCTGTCTTCTGTACATCATCCTCTCGAGCTCGAATCTGATGATACTCCGACCTCAGATCGATCTTATTGTAGAGCCTCGTACTCTGCAGCTGATCAAACAAATCATCCATCCCCGGAAGCGGATACTTATTCTTCATCATGGCTTTGTTCAGTTGTCTGAAATCGATGCACAGCCGCATTGAACCATCTTTCTTCTTAACAAATAAAACTGGTGCACCCCAGGCGATACGCTAAGACGTATATAGCCCTTGTCAAGGAGCTCCTGCAACTGAACATTTAACTCCTTTAACTCCGTTGGTGCCATCCTATACGGGGCACGAGAAATGGTAGACGTCCCTGGTAGTAACTTAATCCCAAATTCGACCTCTCTTGTCGGTGGGAATCCGGGAATCTCTTCCGGAGATACATCAGGAAACACCGCCACTACGGGCACATCCTCAACCTTTAACTCTTCCCTCTTCTCAGTAATATCAACAGTATAGATGAGATATCCTTTATGGTCTCGTTCCAATAACTGTGCCATCTTGACAGCAGATGGTAACGGAATCCTTGAACAGGAACCATCCTCATAAGATGTCCATTGGACCCTCGTATCAGACCTGAATCGGACAGTCCTTGTCTGCAGTCCACAACTGACTGATACTTGTTCAGCACCTCGATGCCCACAATGCATTCGAAGTCTGACATTCCCAGAACAATCAAGTCTGTCCTCAGCTCGTTACCCTCAAAATAAATGAGGTCGTCATAACCAATCTGATCAGTTATCAAACTTCTTCCAGCGGGGGTCGAGACTACAAGAGGCATGGGCGACGGAGAAGCGCATATGTAATCGCATCACTTACTTCAGCATTTTTTGCCATACTGCAAGACAAGGGTTAACAAAAATACCCAAAAGTAGTTCATATAATACCTCGTTAGATAAATAAAACATGTTAGCATAGCATCCTATACTTCTTATGTAACATATGCACACAACATGTTTAAAAGTAAGCACCTAGCCAACTTATTGCTAAGGCTACCCTTCACTCGTTCCCGGGTTATCTAACCACTGCTCTGATACCACTAATGTAGGGTCTTCCTACCTTAACCTCATCTTAATACACAATTTATGGACTAAACAAGCATTAATAACGTCTTAGGGTTCCGATTGTAGCTTTGAGCAAAAAAGATTTCAGGCCAACAATGAAATTTCAACCTTAATTAATTACATTCTCAATACGAATGTTAAAGCGATAGAATTATACTACTACTAGAGTACAGACTATCCAGAAATCCTGAATCCTAACATCTTTCATGCTCCTCATAGCTCACTGCCTCAACCCGGCCCTTAGTCCGTTAGTCCAAAAGTGTACCTACAGGAAGAACCCATCAGGAGCATGTATATCGTTACTTAACATCATAAGGCAATGGCATATAAATAAATGCATGAAAATAATTGGTAACGTATACTTCCTGGTTAATTGCATTAACCCTCTTTGGTTGTCCCTGTTTCATAGCCATGCATATAATCATTAATTCTTGACGTGAATGATTAAAATCGTCGTCTTATAAATATCGTCATCTTACAACATCATCAGCATATAAGCATTATCATCTTATACATATCATCATTTATAACATCATCATCATATAAGCATCATCATCTTATATCATCATCTTATAGCATCATCATCTTATAACTTCATCATCTTATAACGTCATCATCTTGTAACATCATCATCATTTAAGCATCATAACAAAATACAACAATAACTGTACGAAGTCTTGGTTAAGTAACTTGCTGGTTATTCGTTAACTTCTTCTTGTTAACCCTGATTTACCTTCGTGCATATGGGCATCTTACCCCGTGGTATTTTACCACACAATAACATCGTATGGCATCTTACCATATGGGCATCTTACCCCGTGGCATCTTACCACACAATAACATCGTATGGCATCTTACCATGTGGGCATCTTACCCCGTGGCATCTTACCACATTATAGCTTTGTATGGCATCTTACCATATGGGCATCTTACCCCGTGGCATCTTACCACACAATAACATCGTATGGCATCTTACCATATGGGCATCTTACCCTTTTATAAACATCGTATATCATTATTGTAAATTTACTTATCACAATCATCGTCATAAACATCATCATCATATACATCATCATCATAAACTTACTTATCATAATCATCATCGTAAACATCATCATCATAAACATCATCATCATAATCATCATCGTAAGCATCATCATCATAATCATCATCGTAAGCATCATCATCATAAACATCATCATCATAATCATCATCATCATAAACTTACTTATCATAATCATCATCATAAACATCATCATCATATACATCATCATCATAATCATCATCTTAAGCATCATCATCATAAACATCATCATCATAATCATCATCGTAAATACTCATGAAATTAATGCATGGTCAGAGTTAGGAGTGTGTTACCGTCCGATGCCCGTACGCTTCTTACGTACCTTAATTCCAAAAGTGGAGAAATTGAAGAACTCTATCATCTCGATGTTGTTGGCACCTGGGATGGTTCCACACAACCATACAAATCGATATTAGAAGCTAAACAATAGCCAAATACCAAAAATTCAACAAAAATCATCATTTTCCATGTTTTACACAGTGGCGATCGATCGCTTGGCTGAGGCGATCGATTGCCTCAAATTTTTCTTCGCGGCGATCGATCGCGCCAAACATGGCGATCGATCGCCTAACCCTTGGATTGGCTACTGCCTCTCGGCGATCGGTCGCCTCATTTTAGGCGATCGATCGCCTGCCCTGCGATTTGCCTACTGCCCTTAGGCGATCGGTCGCCTCTTTTCAGGCGATCGATCGCCTCGCATAGACTCGCGATTTTTCACCATTTTTGTATATTTTTCGAGCTCATCCTCATACCTTACAAAACCAAACTTTCCTACAACATCAATAACATCATAACTCACTAAAACCCACATAAAACACTTCAAAAATCATACCCCAACAACATAAAACACATACCCAACCAAACCCACATAAATCACTTCAAAATCATCACATTTCAAAACCAAACATCATAAAAACTTTAGGATTGGTTCCATACCTCTTGAGGATCCAAAATCTTACTAAGATTTCAACAAATGGAGAGTGTGCAAGGATTTCTCCTCCTCCTCCTTGGCTTGGACGAAAATGGGATGAAATGATAGGGTTGGGATGAATTTGGGGATTTAAGAGTGAAAAGGGTAAAGTGAGGGGGAGAGGGTATAGTGGGGTATATGGGTTAATTGATTTGTACCCAAAAATTAACTTGATGTATAAAATACCCCAACATGGTATTTTAAAATCTTTTTACCAAAAATGCAACCAACATCATTAAATCCATACTTTCCTCATAATTAACAATCAACACAATTAAATCATGTTAACACCCCATTTCCTATCATGCATAACATGCACCTTGAAACGTAACCCCCCCCCGGGTCATGCCTATCATGTGACTAAGCATTTCATCGTGATAATTAATTTCAACACGTAAATCAATTATCCACATAATTAATCACATAAACATAATTAATGCCTTAATTGCAATTAATCATTTCGGGGACATCACACATATCAACACTAAAACACATATGCTCATCATGTGGGTGTTTTAAAGCTATAAAAATGTTGAAAGTGACTTGATCCTCCCCTACACGGAGGATCGACTTCCCTTGTTGGACATCTATCAGTGCCTTTCCAGTAGCGAGGAATGTTCTTCCCAAGATCAGTGGTGTGTCTGCATCTTCTTTCATATCCAATACGAGGAAATCTGCCGGGAAGATGAATTTATCGACCTTCACTAGGACATCCTCGATGATTCCTCATGGGTATGTCACATACCTATCTGCCAATTGTAAAGAAACCATGGTCGGTTTTGGCTCACCAAGCCCCAACTTCCTGAAAATTGACAAAGGCGTAAGATTAATACTTGCACCTAAATCAAATAAAGATTTTGTAAATGAAATAGACTCAATTGTGCAAGGTATAGAAAAACTCCCTGGATCTTTTAACTTAGGAGGCAGTTTGTTTTGGACAACTGCAAAACACTCCTCAGTTAACTTAATCGTCTCATGCTCACCCAATTTCCTCTTATTCGACAGAATATCTTTCAAAAACTTAGCGTAACTAGGCATTTGAAGTAAAGCATCAGCAAATGGAATATTTATTTGTAATTTCTTAAACATTTCTAAGAATTTATCAAAACTAGCATCTACCTTTGCCCTTTTTAATGCAGTGGGAAATGGGAGAGGTATTTGTACCTTCTTGGGTGGTGTGATAGGTGTAGTGGTAGTAATAGACTTACCATTTCACTTGTCTGAATGTCATTCTCACCTTCCAGCTCAACTTCGTGCTCATCGTCCCGAACTTCAGTCTGTGATCCAATTTCTTTTCCACTCCTCAATGAGATCGCCTTGGCTTGCTCTCGGGGTTCTTTTCTGTATCACTTGGTAGGCTTCCCGGTGCTCTTCCGCTAACATATTTGCCATTTGCCCCATTTGAGTTTCCGAGTTCTTAATTGATGCATCTTGATTTTGCATCCTATTCTCTGTCATTGTCATGAACTTAGTTAGCAACTCTTCCATACTCGGCTTTGGTGGATAACTCGGTGGAGGTTGTGGATTCAAGACATTCTTTTGGTTGGACCAAAAGAAGTTCGGATGATTCCTCCACGGTTGGTTATAGTTGTTGGAATATGAGTTACCCTATGGTGGTCTATTTCCTACAAAGTTTGCATTTTCATTAGATTTGTTAGGAAAACATTTCTAATTTTTGGTGGTGACAAACATCAACTGGATGGACACCTACCGGATAGACATAAACCGGATGGACATCAACTGGACAGACACTTACCGGGTGACAAAATTCAACTGGACACAAATACTTACCGGGTGATAGACACCTACCGGACAAACACCTACCAGGTGACAAACACCTACCGCGTAACAGATACCTACCGGGTGATAGACATCTACCGGATGGATACCAACTGGACAGACACCTACCGGAAGGACATCAACTGGATGGACACCTACCTGATAGACATCAACGGATGGACATCAACTGGATGGACACCTACCGGATGGACATCAACTGGATAGACACCAACTGGACAAACATCTACCGGATAGTCATACATTGAACAAAGACATCTACTAGTTACAGAAGAATGAACGACCAGTTGAACGAAGAAAGCCAGCAGAAGTCTAACCATCCAGCAAGAGCACAAAGCAACAAGACAAAACAAGTACAACCTATTCTGACAAAGGTACAACAGAGCGGTGCACCATGATATATCTCCGCCACCATTAGCGTCAGAATAAAAGAGCCATTGCTAAACAAAATAGGAAAGAAGACAATCAGAATATGGAATGGTAACAGAAAGTGGATCTCCTCCAAATATAGACAAGTTGCCGTTAAAGATCAAGGAGTCTATAAATACGCCCAAGTGAAGAATGAAGAGGAGAGCTGAACCATCTGATCAAACAGAAAGAAACACCTCAACGCAAAAATCAAATCATTCCATTAATATTCTCTGAAGGTTCAGCAAGAGCAGAAGAAAACTACTACTGATAAATTGACAGATCAACTGTAACAGAGTCTGCTGCTCAAGAACACTCGAAGCTAAATAGTTTATATTTATAAGAGTGTCATAGAAATCATTGTAATCAAATTGAGAATTTGTAATTGCTAGGAGTTTAGGCTAAGCTGTGTGAGTGCCTAAGAAGGTTGTATACTGTAAAGTGTAAACCAAATCTTCTAGTTTAACCTTCCTGCAAAGGAAGAAAGGGAGACGTAGAAGCGTTGTGCTTCAAACTTCCAGAAACATACTTGTGTCATTTACTTTCTACTTAATTTCCATTCAGTTTTTATCACTCACAAGTCCAGCAGACGTCTTCCGCACTATAATCAGTGTCTGCTAACTTGCTATATATATTGAGAAGCTACTGCAGTACTTAACAGTCTGCAGCTAACCCGAGCAAAATCGAAATTGAATCTAGTGTTTATTCAACCCCCCACCCCCCTTCTAAACACTACCCCGATCCTAACAAGTGGTATCAGAGCTTAGGTCTTCTCAACCTTGAGAAAAATTATCAAAAACTGATGGCCTCATTCAACAAGATTCCCATGTTCAAGGAGGATGAATATGATGACTGGAGGATTCGTATGCAAACACATCTAAGTGCACAAGACGATGACATGTGGTTCATCATCACTGATGGACCAATGAAGATCCTGAAAGTCAATACAGCAGCTGCCATTACTGGTGGTGAACCTCAGATGGTCGAGAAGGACAGATCCTTCTGGACAAATGAAGAAAAGAAAAAAGCAAATCTTGACAATGTGGCCAAAGACATACTTTTCAAAACTCTGGACAAAAATATGTTCAACAAGATCAAAATGTGTCCCACTGCAAAGGACATCTGGGAAAAGATTGCTCAGCTATGTGAAGGAAATGATCAAACCAAGGAAAACAAGCTCACTGTCTCCTTACAGAAGTTTGAAAACATCAAAATGATGTCTGGAGAAACTATCAGCGAATATGATGAAAGAGTAACTGGAATCATAAATGAACTCAATAGCCTTGAAAAAGATCTATCCAACAGGGAAATCACTCTCAAGGTCATGAGAGGTCTCCCAAGAGAATGAGATGTAAAACGATTGCTATGAGAGAATCCAAAGATCTAAACAAGATAGATCTACATGACTTATTTGCTCACTTAAAAGCATATGAGTTTGAACTAGGGATTCGGATTGAAGATGAACCCAGCACCAGTCAACCAACCAAAGCTCTTACTGCATCTGAAGCTCTGCCTATCACAACAGAGATGACTCCTGAAAAAATATGCAACGATGCAATGGTGATGTTTGTCAAAAAATTTGGAAAGTTTATGAAGAAGAGTCAAAAGGTCTATCAATCGTATCCAAGGAAGCAAAATTTCAAAAATAGATCAGATGAGGATGATCGTGTTTGCTTCAACTGTCTTAAGCCATGACACTTTATCGCTGAATGTCCCGAACCAAAGAAAGATGATCAAAAGAGAGGATCCAAGGACTATAGAAAGACAAAGGAGAATAGAAGATCATCCAGAAGGGACAGAGAACAGAAAGTACTGGTGGCTGAAGAGAACAAGAACAAATGGGCTGACTCAGAGTCGGAATCAGAAAAGTCTTCCAGCTCATCCAGTGAGAGTGAAGAGGAAGAAGTTCATTGTTTAATGGCCAACGATGACTGTGAGGTAACTGATTCAAATCTCTCTGAGTTTACACATAATGAACTCACTAATGCATTGCAGGACATAATTAATGAGTATCATATGTTGTATGAATCCTTTGAAAAGTACAAGACCGAACAACTAGTCCCAACAAAATAGCAAAACAACAAGTTTGATTGTGAACAATCAAATGAGTTGAAAAGTTTAAGGGAAAAAGTAAGTTGGCTCGAGAAGGAAAGGGATGAAGCAACATGTGCACACCAGAAACTCAGTAAGCTGGTTCGTACATGGAATGCATCTACTGCCAGAAAAGATGAAATGCTTGAGTCAATAAGGCTTGCTGGTGATCTTACCGGTATAGGCTACTCTAACAATGATAGTAACTCATCTGGCATCAAAACTCAATTGTGTCTAGAAAGGAACAAGATTCAAACAATGAATTTTGTGAAATCAAGCACAGTATATGAACCGAGTGAGTTGGTTAAGGAATCTGTTGAGCCAATACTCATCAAGGAACGGGCATCACACAAAGGTATCAGTTATGTTGAGCCAAAAGAGAAAGCTAGACCGAGGCAAAAGTTTAGAAATAAACATAAACCCACTGATCAGGCCACTCGAGAGGTAAAGCCCAACTGGTATTATAATTATATGCCTGTCCAAAAGAGATATATGCTTCCAAACAGAAACCAAAAACCCAAATAACACGCATACACTCAGTATCGCACATATCACCCAAGAACATCCTTATCATATAATGCGCACACTGTTTCAGGACACACACAGACCCAAACAATTTAGGGTTATACAAGTGTGGGTCCCGAAAGGACTAATCCTGTCTGGACCCAAGTAGGATTGGGTACCAATCATATTATCGCTTAAATTGCAGAAAGCTAGAATTCATCTAGTTCGGAGCTCAGAGTGGTTTCTGGACAGCGAATGTTCTAGAAATATGACAGGGAATGCATGCTTATTGTCTGATTTGGTAGACTCCACCGGACCTAGAATAACCTTCGGAGACAACGCGAAAGGTAGAATCGTGGGTAAGGGTAAGATTATCTACGGTAACGTTATTATTAAAGATATCCTGTTGGTTGAAAATTTATGTTATAACTTGATTAGCATAAGTCAACTCTTTGACAATGGTCACTCTGCAGAATTCAACCAGCACTCATGCACAATCAAATCTACTGATGGAAGTGTATTACTTGTAGGAAGAAGGCATGATAACACATATAAAATTGATTGGAATCTTAATCAGCCTACCTCTTCTACTTGCTTTGCTGCCTTGAATACTTCCAAAAATTGGCTTTGGCACAAACGATTGAGTCACTTAAACTTTAAAACTATTGTAAGTCTGCGTAAACTTGATCTAGTCATTGGACTGCCTCAAATTGAAAAGACAAGATCTGTGCAGTATGCCAGTTTGGTAAGTAAATCAGATCCTCCTTTAAGAACAAAGGGAGTAAATCTTCTTCTCGGTGCCTAGAGTTGCTGCATATGGATCTATTTGGTCCTATACCAGTAACAAGTCTAGGGGGAATGAAGTATACCCTAGTGTTAATAGACGACTACTCCAAAGCTGATCAAACTACTGAAAAGACTCCAAAATGAGAAATCATGTGGGATAGATAGAATTCGTAGTGATAAAGGTACCGAGTTTACCAATCAGTCACTCGAATCGTATCTAGATGACCTTGGTATTAATCACGAATACTCTGCTGCAAGAACCCCTCAACAAAACGGAGTTGCTAAGTGTAGGAACCGAAATTTGAAAGAAGCTGCGAGAACTATGCCTGCAGAATCAGATATATCGCATAGATTTTGGGCAGAAGCTGTCAACACAGCATGTTATATGCAGAACAGATCAATGATTAATAAGCGAGCAAATAAAACCCCTTATGAGATCTCGAATAGCAGTAAACCAAATATTTCCATGTGTTTGGTTGCAAATGTTTTATTCACAACAATGGAAAGACTCATCTCACCGCTTTTGATGCCAAATCTGATGCTGGAATATTTCTTGGATATTCTACAGTTAATAAAGTGTTCAGAGTATTTAATAATAGAACTCTTAGTGTAGAAGAATATGTGCATGTAAAATTTGATGAACCTACTGACTGTACTGTATCTAACCTGCAAATCAACAACTTGAGCAATCGACTGGAAAGCACTTATATTGATGAAAACGTTGATGATGAGATAGATTACAGAAGCAGAACTGACTGCTCCTTAGAACCAGAAGTTCCTGAAGCTCAAGCCGAGGAGTCTGCTGGTCAACAAGCACTGCATCCAGCTGACAATGACATTGTTGTGCATACTCCTGCTGCACTAGAAGAACTAACGGAAAAGATGCGTCAATCAGATCTTCTGAGCTACCCACTCATATTCAGTCAAATGAAGAGCTCAACCCTCTTGGACCTCCGCTCCGCTGGATGAAGAATCATCCTCCCGAGCAGGTCATAAGTAACCCTGTAGCTCCTCTACACACCAGAGGACAAATGATTAATGAATTTCTTCATGCTGCATTCATCTCTCACATGGAACCTAAGAAGATTGATGATGCTATGTTAGGCCCAAGCTGGGTAGAAGCAATGCAGGAAGAACTAAATCAGTTTGAGCGAAACAAAGTATGGTATTTAGTACCACGACCACTGCATCACACTATAATAGGTACCAAATGGGTATTTAGAAATAAATTAGATGAAAATGGTATAGTCATCAGAAATAAAGCAAGATTAGTCGCACAGGGCTACAGACAGGAAGAAGGCATTGATTTTGATGAAACCTTTGCCCCTGTAGCTCGATTAGAAGCCATTCGTATATTTCTTGCATTTGCTGCTTTTAAAGAACAGTAGTGAAGTGCATATTCTGACACCGCGACATGAGGTACATATCTGAGCAAAGAACAGTAGTGAAGAGCATAGTCTGACACCGGCATAATGCCTTGCTTTAGGTTAGTAAATTCCTCCTCCTTAACTTCCCGTGCAGCAGCCGAAAAGTACCAGGGTCAGAAATCGAGTTCTGAACAGCTTCCAGTTTATTTCATGACCTTGAGCCTCCTATTCTATCACCGTGGTCTTCCACGACATTAGTGCCTTCTTGGCCAGTTGGAATTCTGCTAACCTTATCCAGGCCGACTTCGCATAAGGGGCCGCCAAGAAGATTTGCTCCATCCTTTCTAACCACTCTTCGACCTGTTCCCCTGTCTTAGTTCCTTCAAACATCGGGGGTCGGTATGCAAGGAATTGAGTCAAGCTCAGTTCCCCGGGCAGCAACTGTTGTTCAGACGGTTCTTCGCCCAAATCTGGCGGTGATAGAGGATTTGTACGCCCAGCACTTGCATTAACACTCATTGCGTCTCCTATATCGATATTTGCTGCCATGCTGTAACACAAAGTTTAACAATAACACCAAAAGCAGTTCATATAATACGTCGTTAGATAACATGAGTAACAATAACCAAAACATGTTAGTATAACATTTATATACTCAATATGCACTAAACATGTTTAAAAAGAGCACCTAGCCAACCTATTGCTAAGGCTACCCTTCACTCATTCCCGGGCTCTCTAACCACTGCTCTGATACCACTAATGTACGGCCTCTCTACCTTAACAGTGTAAAAAGAAATATAAATAGGGCTAACATACATAAAAGACAGTTTATGGTTCCGGTTGTAGCCTTGAGCTAACATGATTACAGGCCAAAAATAAAATTCCAAAAGTTAATTAATTACATTCCCAATATAATGAATGTTAATACTATAGATTTACACTACTCCTAGAGTAGAGACTATCCAAAATCCTGTATCCTAATTCCTTAATGCTCCTCGTAGCTCACTGCCTCAACCCGGCCATAGCCCTCCAAGTCCAAAAGGTGTACCTACATGAACAACTCACCATGAGCATATACATCACTATTCAACAAAATCCAGGCACAATAACATAAATAATTGCATGAGATAAATATGTATGTATGCTCCCTGATTTACCACATTAGCACATTTTCATTGTTGTTCCTGTTTCATAAACTCAGCACAAAATCATTAGTTCATAATATAATGATTGATACCACGTTCCAGTTATAACCAAAATATTCCACGTTAATCACTAGAAATGTGACTGTTCCGGTCCTGTTACAACAGCGAAATTTTAGGACCCCTCGCTTCGACATATAGCGGAATCATATGATATCCCTCGCTTCGACAATGACAGCGGCATGTACATCGCTTCGACATGACAGCGGCAAATATCATATTACCATCGCTTCATATGACAACCCAAGTACCTCCCTCGCTCGTATATAACAACTACCGGAACAATCAAGCATTTCCAACCACATATATATAAACACAATACTTGAGTCCACAATCATAATGCATCACCATTATCTCAATATATATCAACACATTTCGTAATGCACACTTGTCCACGATATATATATAGCCAAAAGCGTAAGAACACATTTTACCGTCCGATGCACGTACGTCTCACTACGTACCTTAGTCTCAAAAGTGGAGAAGTTGAAGAACTTTATCTCCTTGAAGTTGTTGGTACCTGGAATGGTTCTACACAACCATACAAATCAATATTAGAAGCTAATTTATAAACCAATACCAAAAATTTCATCAATTAAGCCAAGAAAATAATTTTCTGCAAAATCACTCTACCGATCGATCGGTCCAAGCTACCGATCGATCGGTAAACATCCGAATTTAAGAATTTAGCTACGGCCTTTCACCGATCGATCGGTTCAAGATACCGATCGATCGCTATCCATCCACTTATCTATCGGTCACTTTCACCGATCGATCTATAAATAAAGAAATAACACCCCTCGCTACGCACTTGCACCGATCGATCGTTGCCCTGCTACCGATCGATCGGTCGCTGAGACATTTTCGGGTAAACTCCATTTTTGTGCATAAAACTACCAAATAAACCAACACATCTTAAACCAAAGACATCCCAACAACTCATCACCACAAAAACCTCATAAAACCACCATTTAACACAACAAAAACCACAACTCAAAAACAACCCACAACTCAACCAAAATCCATTTTATTTTCCAAAATCACCAACACAAACCAACCCATTTCAAAACAAATCATAACAAAACCATACTAGGAGGAATCCATACCACTTGAAGCTTCAAAGATGGCAAGAATCAAGCAACCAAGCTCCTCCTCTTCCTCCTCCTCTTTTGGTCGATGGTTTGGGTTTTTGGGGGAAGGGTTTGGGTGATTGAGGGTAAAGAGTGGAGTAATGGGATAAAGGGGGGTAGAGGTGTTTTAATAAAAAAAACAAAACAAACCCATGTATCTAGCATGACATATAAAATATTCCCAGCATGATATTTTATAAGCATTTTACCAAAACGCACCACAATCCCAATTATATCCATGCTTGACAATATAAACGCTAACCATTACAATTAATCATGCCAACACCCAATTTCCCTAACATGCACAACATGCACCCTGAAATGCACCCACGGGTCACGCCTACCATGTGACTAAGCATTTCAACAAGACAATTAATTCCAACACATAAATCAATTATCACCATAATTAATCATATAAACATAATTAATGCTTAAATGACAATTAATTATTTAGGGGATATCATATCTGGAATGGCAGTAAGCCAAATATTTCTTATTTCCATGTGTTCGGTTGCAAATGTTTTATTCACAACAATGGAAAGACTCATCTCACCGCTTTTGATGCCAAATCTGATGCTGGAATATTTCTTGGATATTCTACAGTTAGTAAAGCCTTCAGAGTATTTAATAATAGAACTCTTAGTGTAGAAGAATCTGTGCATGTAAAATTTGATGAACCTACTGACTGTACTGTATCTAACCTGCAAATCAACAACTTGAGCAATCGACTGGAAAGCACTTATATTGATGAAAATGTTGATGATGAGATAGATTACAGAAGCAGAACTGACTGCTCCTTAGAACCAGAAGTTCCTGAAGCTCAAGCCGAGGAGTCTGCTGGTCAACAAGCACTGCATCCAGCTGACAATGACACTGTTGTGCATACTCCTGCTGCAGTAGAAGAACTAACAGAAAAGATGCGTCAATCAGATCTTCTGAGCTACCCACTCATATTCAGTCAAATGAAGAGCTCAACCCTCTTGGACCTCCGCTCCGCTGGATGAAGAATCATCCTCCCGAGCAGGTCATAGGTAACCCTGTAGCTCCTCTACGCACCAGAGGACAAATGATTAATGAATTTCTTCATGCTGCATTCATATCTCACATAGAACCTAAGCAGATTGATGATGCTATGTTAGACCCAAGCTGGGTAGAAGCAATGCAGGAAGAACTAAATCAGTTTGAGCGAAACAAAGTATGGTATTTAGTACCACGACCACAGCATCACACTATAATAGGTACCAAATGGGTATTTAGAAATAAATTAGATGAAAATGGTGTAGTTATCAGGATAAAGTAAGATTAGTTGCACATGGCTACAGGCAGGAAGAAGGCATTGATTTCGATGAAACTTTTGCTCCTGTAGCTCGACTAGAAGCAATTCGCATATTTCTTGCATTTGCTGCTTTTAAAGACTTTAATGTCTATCAGATGGATGCTAAGAGTGTGTTTCTTAATGGCAAACTCCAGGAAGAAGTTTACGTTGAGCAACCTCCTGGATTTGAAAGCCATCAGCAGCCTTCTTATGTTTTTCGTCTCAACAAAGCTTTGTATGGTCTGAAGGAAGCTCCCCGTGCATGGTATGAAACTCTTTCAAAAATATTTGATTGAGCATAACTTTACCATTGGCACGGTTGACAAGACCCTATTCAAATTCACAAAGGGTGACCATACTCTGCTAGTTCAAATTTATGTTGACGATATTATTTTTGGCAGTACTAATTCAAAACTTTGCGAAAGATTTTCGAAACTTATGCAGGATCAATTTGAGATGAGCGTGATGGGAGAATTATCATTTTTCTTAGGATTGCAAGTCAAGCAATCCAATGAAGGAATTTTGATCACTCAGTCTAAATATACCAAGGAACTGCTGAAGAAGTATGGGATGAGTACAAGTTCAGCAGCGGCCACACCAATGAGCTCATCTGTCAAACTCGACTTGGATAATTCAAGAATACCAGTCGAAGTTACAATGTATTGATACATTATTGGATTTACTTTATTTGACGGCCAGTCGACCAGACATTGTGTTTGCAGTTTGAATGTGCGCTCGGTTTCAAGCAAATCCCAAGCAGTCACACTTCACGGCTGTCAAAAGGATCCTCAAATATCTGAAAGGCACTGAGAATGTCGGTCTATGGTATCCAAGAGACTCAACTTTTAATCTGATCGGATATTCCGATGCGGACTATGCTGGATGCAAAATTGACAGAAAAAGTACCAGTGGATACTGTCAATTTCTTGGAGATAGATTAATCTCATGGGGTTGCAAGAAGCAGACATCTATATCAACGTCTACTGCATAGGCAGAGTACCTTGTTGCTGGAAGCTGCTGTGCTCAACTGCTCTGGATTCAACAACAATTGAGAGACTATGGAATTGAATCCACTGAGGCACCCATATTTTGTGATAATACGTCTGCCATCGCCATTACATACAATCCGGTTCTTCATACGCACACCAAACATATTGACATCCGTCATCATTTCATCAGAGATCACGTTGTGAAGAAAGAAATTCGGCTAGAATACATTTCTACCGAACAACAGGAAGCAGACATCTTCACAAAACCTCTACCGGACGCTAAGTTTTCTTACTTTTGAAATATTCTTGGTATAATTGAAATCAATCCATGATTGTTATTATTTAAGGTTAATGAATTCATGGGAATTTTTCTCAGTAGAAATTGCATGTATTTAGGGGGAATATCAGTTAGACTTTTATCTTGGTTATTTAAGCTCGGTTGGTAAAACAACAGCCTGCTGCAGTAGGTGTTTCCGTACCAGTAGGACTATACATACCAGTAGATGTTCCCTTACCAGTCGGACCCTACATACCAGCAGACTTTGCCAAGTATGCTTTGACAAAAATAACCTTCTATAACTATTAACCTCTTGGAACGTCGGAATTCAAATTCACTTTTTATGTAAAATTAGATTAATTCACTCCCGCCCAAATCCTGTCCTTTTATTTATTTGTTAAAAATTTTCAATCGTAAGATGATCGCCACGTATTCATGTGTCCGCTCATCTACAGTACGACGTTACATCTACTCTTTCCGTTAACCGCCATTACTTTTGTTTCTTACTCTTGTCTTTCCCAAAATTACTCCGTTAACTTCCCTCCCATAATTCTTACACTGCAGGATTTTTGATTCTCAGTATCTACATCAACAAAATGTCGAAGAATACACAGCCCAGTTTCATCACAAATGTTGTACATGTAGATTTTTATTCAATCTCCACAACCACTGATGCAGATACAAAGGAAGCTTTTCACAAGTTGGATACATCGGGACTTCTAGTGATCCTTAGCCAGGCACCAACATTCTACAAGGAAGCTCTACACGAGTTCTTCGCTACTGCTAAAGTGATAGATGATTCCGTGGTGGCCTCCATTTCTGGACAACTGGTTACCATCACACAACTGGAATTCGCCACTCAACTTTGTCTTCCCTCTACTGGACATACAGATTTCTCCACTATTCCAGTAGATGTTAGGGAAGAAATGCGCTCCATATTCTCCGACTCTGACGCTCGCCTTCATCGTCCTCCATTCAAAAAGGTGCTAATGAAGAGTCATGTCCGTCAACTGGTCGATGTTATTTCCAAGGGGCTACTATGCAAAGCTGGCTCTTTTGATATCATCACCCCTGAGAAGTTTGACGTTATGGGCGCCATCTTCAAAGGATTAGAAGTCAACTGGTCAGTTTTTCTGTTTCAGGTCCTCACAAACTAATTACTTCAGGGAAGGGACAATCTGGCTTTGCTCTTCCACTCAGCAGTCTGTTTGACAGTAAAAACATTCAAGCGGGGGCCTCCTCAAATCTTCATCCAGTCAGACTTATTACTGCTAAGTATCTCCAGATTCACAGGCAACGGAGTGGCAGAGAGATTGGTTTGACAAAGCGACAATCTACTCAAGTTGTAAGCGATTCTGAACAAACAATATCTGAATCCGCTGAGTCATCTCCTCCTCCTCCTCCTCCTAAGAAGCCTAGGACCAGGAAAGGGGCTCCTCCTGCTCTCCGGAAGATAGTCACTGACGCCTCTGATACCATCTCTTCTGCAGTCCCAGCAGCAGTCATCACTAGAAGAGATCCGAGTTCTGAAAATCCTCCAGAGGAACCGACTGCCTCAGCTGTTTCATTGGCCCTGGTAAATGCTGCACCAGTGGCTCCACCTGAACAATCCTCTAAACTGATGAGCACTCAACAAGCACCTGGCTCAATCAGCTTCAGGCAACCAAAGTCCATCTGTCCTTACTGTCATCCCAAGGACACCACCACTGGAAAGGGAAAAGATATGGCACCGATGACCATCCCTGTAGCCTTTGAGATTCAAATGGTAATGGATGAAGTCGAAGCCAAGCTGAATCTGCAGCTTGAAATTTTTGATCGATGGGTGAAGGCTCGCCTCAACATTCGCTTCGATGACTTCACTCCGATTTTTGATCAAGCCCGAGAAGACGAGAATCTCATCTTGAATTATCTTCAAGTCTCGGAGACTGAAAAGAGTTTGAAGCTTAGAGATCTCTTCCGCATGATGAATTATGTGGGAAAACTTCAGGCTCTTGTTCATTCCCGACTTCAACAATTCAACATTGATTCTGGCACAGCGAGTCATGATCGAGCAGTTCTGAATGGTTTAGGTCCAAAGCTGGATATGGCTGAGCATGCTCTTCATGATCTCCGCATATCAACTGGTCTCCACTCCTGCTCTGCAGTTTCACGAAATACAAGTCTTGCTCCAACTGACTTGGCAACTGCTCCAACTGCTTTTGAAAATGCTCCAACTGACTTGGAGATTGCCTCACCTACTTTGGAGATAGTTCATACTGACATGGCAATCACCTCTACCGCTGACCCTCTTATCTTCTCCATTCCAAGTCCAGCAACTGATCAACCGTTCCAACTGATGGTTGTTGATCATGAGAATGTTGACACGGTGATTCTGACTGTGGTTCATCAAGTTACCCTCTCTTCTGGTACTAATGAACCCAGTGAATCCTCCTCACACTCTGCTGATCACACCAAGTCGTCGGCAGCTGCGCTGGAACAAGCTGCTACTAGCATGGCTGTTATTGCTACCGACGCACCTGCTGCACCAATTGTTGAAGCCACTGCTTTGCTGGCCAGTGCTGTTATTGAGGGTCCTCCCAGAGTTCTCACTACTAATGCAGAGACTCAAATAGATGATCTGGATCAATCTCTGGCCCAAGATCCTCCTGAAGATTTCTTTGACTTTTCAACACATCTTCCTCTGGACGGACCACCTAACATTGCTGATCAACCGGTGCATCTGTCCAACGCCATCTCTGCATTAGCCAGTGACGTCAACAAGCTCAAACAGGAAGAGCACACTGCAACTCTTATTCTTGGGAGTCACCAGCAGCACACTGACTCTCAATTCCAGCACGTCTTTCGGGACATCACTAGTCTAACCACTACTGTAACTAGACTTCAGACGTTTGTTGTGGATGCCTTTGCGGACTCACTCTCTCGTATAGTGCAGGCTCGTCTTCAGATCACTCGGCAAAATGAGTCTCTTCATACTGCCACCACACTGGCCCTTGAAGATAAGATAGAAGACGCCAAGAAAGCCTTATCAGATCAATTGGCAACTATGCAGGCAGCCTTTTCTTCACAGATTCAAGACTTGAGCAACAGTCTACCAGTTGCACCTCAAACTGCTCGAAGATTGCTCGAGTTCAGCAGACCTGCTCCTCAACACCAAAGAGAACAGCATCCAGCTCAACGCTCATCTACTGCAGCTGGAGCTTCCAGTAGGTCAAGGCCTCCCTCTCAGCAAAGGTCCCACAGTTCCAGACAAACTTAGGCTGACACTCCACCCTCCACCCGTGACTACTCCTCGCATTGGCTTGGGGGCAAACAGTAACCTTTATTGTCTTTTTGTATTTATCATTATCTGTTTGTCATAACTATTCAGTATTGTCAATTCGTCTTGCATTTTTTTAAGCATGATATGACACTTCACACTACAACTTGCTAGTTTTTCGCTATAAATAGCATGCTAATTCGCAAACTCAAATCATCAATCATGCATCCTTTATCTAAAATTCTAACTAGTCTTGCAACTGTTTCTACAAATTCATGGGTTTATTACTTATCTAAATCAGCCCTACATGGGTTGATTACTTATCTAACCCACGTCTGCTAGCTTAAGCTTTCTGGACCAACCCTGGTGCGTCCCACCAGCCTGGAATTTGGAACAGCAGATGCTTGGGTGCTGATGACAAAAAGGGGGAAGACGGAGAATTTTCATTGAAGACAGAGATCTTGCCAAATGAACAGAGGACTACTTTGAAGATAATGGACTCTTTCAAGGCCTTTCTCTGTTCTAAGCTTTTCTGTATGCACTTTCTCTCCCCCTCCTTTTGTCAATAACCCTGAACTAGCTGGCTCGGATCATTCCATATTGGCTATGTTTCTCTATTTGGATAGATTGTAGAAATAGGTCTGTTGTATGACTTGTAAGTTGTTCGTTAGGACTGTTGTATGACTTGAAAGATGTTTGTTGTAATTGGTAAGATGTACCATGTAATCAGAATTCATTTTATATAAAAATGATATTCCTTCATTGGCTCAGTTTGATTACTACTCGTAATCTGATTATTTATTCTAACAAATTACAAAAGTCTTTGTTTGTCTCTAAGTCTTAACAGGAGTTGCCATTCATTATGATCAAGCAAGAGTCTCCAGTACTAAGTTTTGTCATCACCAAAAAGGGGGAAATTGTTAGGAAAACATTTCTAAGTTTTGGTGGTGACAAACATCAACTGGATGGACACCTACCGGATAGACATCAACCTGGATGGACATCAACTGGATAGACACTTACCGGGTGACAAACTTCAACTGGACACAAATACTTACCGGGTGATAGACACCTACCGGACAAACACCTACAGGGTGAAAAACACCTACCGGGTGACAGATACCTACCGGGTGACAGACATCTACCGGATGGATACCAAATGGACAGACACCTACCGGATGGACATCAACTGGATGGACACCAGCCGGATAGACATCAACCGGATGGACATCAACTGGATGGACACCTACCAGATGGACATCAACTGGATAGACACCTACTGGATAGAAACCAACTAGACAAACATCTACCGGATAGTCATACATTGAACAAAGACATCTACTGGTTACAGAAGAATGAAAGACCAGTTGCACGAAGAAAGCCAGCAGAAGTCTAACCATACAGCAAGAGCACAAAGCAACGAGACAAAACAAGTACAACCTATTCTGACAAAGGTACAATAGAGTGGTGCACCCTGCTATATCTCCGCCACCATTAGCGTCAGAATAAAAGAGCCGTTGCTAAACAAAATAGGAAAGAAGACAATCAGAATATGGAATGGTAACAGAAAGTGGTTCTCTTCCAAATATAGCAAGTTGTCGTTAAAGATCAAGAGTCTATAAATACGCCTAAGTGAAGAATGAAGAGGAGAGCTGAACCATCTGATCAAACAAAAAGAAACACCTCAACGCAAAAAGCAAATCATTCCATTAATATTCTCTGAAGGTTCAGCAAGAGAAGAAGAAAACTACTACTGATAAATTGACAGATCAACTGTAACAGAGTCTGCTGCTCAAGAACACTCGAAGCTAAATAGTTTATATTTATAAGAGTGTCGTAGAAATCATTGTAATCAAATTGAGAATTTGTGATTGCTAGGAGTTTAGGCTAAGTTGTGTGAGTGCCTAAGAAGGTTGTATACTGTAAAGTGTAAACCAAATCTTCTAGTGTAACCTTCCTGCAAAGGAAGAAAGGGAGACGTAGAAGAGTTGTGCTTCGAACTTCCAGAAACATACTTGTGTCATTTACTTTCTGCTTAATTTCCATTCAGTTTTTATCACTCACAAGTCCACCAGACGTCTTCCGCACTATAATCAGTGTCTGCTGACTTGCTATATATATTGAGAAGCTACTGCAGTACTTAACAGTCTGCAGCTAACCCGAGCAAAATCGAAATTGAATCTAGTGTTTATTCACCCCCCCCCCCCCCCTTCTAAACACTAACCCATTCCTAACAAGATTGCATAAAAGGATTACCTGCCTGACATTCCATGCTCGGATGGTTGACTCCACATAAATCGCACATGATCACTTGAGCTTGCATGCCTGTCATGCTCAAACTGTCCATCTTCTTGTTCAAAGCCTCCAATTGAGCTTGTATTGATGTCACTTCATCCACTTGATGCATCCCAATCGGTCGCTTTGGCACATTCCTCTCAGAATGCCACTGGTAGCTGTTAGAAGCCATCTCTTCCAAAAGTGTATACGCCTCCTCTGGGGTCTTTCTCATAAAGGTACCTCGTGCTGCTGCATCAACCATGGATCTATTAGCAGAAAATAAACCATTGTATTGTACCTGAAGCCAAATAGGAAGGCCGTGATGTGGGCATTGTCGAAGTAAGTCCTTGAATTGCTCCCAAGCTTCATACAGTGTCTCCGGATCATATTGCACAAATGTGGTAATATCATTGTGCATCTTAGCTGTCTTGGAAGGGAGAAAGTATTTTGATAAGAATGCTTGCGACATCCCCTCCCAAGTAGTAAAGAATTTAACCAAGCTTTAGCCTTATCTTTCAATGAAAAGAGGAATAAACGTAACCTGATGGCGTCGTCAGAAACACCATTTTGTTTGAATGTGTCACAAATCTCCAAGAAGTTGGAGATGTGAGCATTGGGACGTCAGTGGCCGCTCCCCAAACATTATGGCAGGCTTAATCTCGAAGTTATTAGCCTGAATCCTTGGTCTAGTGATGCTCGATAAGTTGCCTTGGAAAGAGGGTTAGCGTAGTCCATTAGTGATCGTGTAATTTGCACTTCTTCGTTGTTTCCAATACCATTACCTCCTTGATTATTCTCAGCCATTGCTCGCGTCTCTCTCAGTTTCCGATGATAAGTTCTTTCAATTTCAGAATCAAACGGCTCGAGTGTCGGTCTATCACTAATTAGCATCACTAGGGAGTGATATCCTAAAAAAATTAATACCAACAAAAGAAAGAGTGTAATAATAGTAGCAAAATCAAATGAAATAAAAACTGCAAAAATGAAAATGGCTAAATTACAGTAACTAATCTAGTATGATATTACTTAAACTAATCTCCGGCAACGGCGCCAAAAACTTGATCGTTATTATTTTAAACAGTTATTTCCAGTGTAGCGATTCTATACCGCAAGTGCACGGTGTCAAGTTTTAGTATAATGAAATTAGAAATACGAGTGTCGAACCCACGAGGACTAGTAAATAAGTACCACGTTCCATTAGATTAACTATATTTAACCTACGATTATGGAATGATTAACAAATTAAATTGACTCAAACACAAAAATCAACCTAAACAGCAGCGATGGATTATTGAAGAATATGATCAAATAATTATCAAGACGCCGGTTCACCCATGTAATCCCCCAAAAGTTGTCTATTAATTAAGATTCAAAATTCTATGTTCTAGGGTGACGAGTTTTCCTATTTCATTCGTTATACCTTGGTCCTGTTATAACAAGTCTAGCATTAATCAACAATAAACCAATACCGTGTCCTTATTGAACGATTAATACCAAAAAATACTTTGTAAAAACTACTAATCTTCTATTTTGGTAAATATATTGCTATCACACGTGTGCTAGATTTTCCTTGGTCCGTCTCAACCTAAAACCCACGGCCTAATTTACTACGTCATATCGCAATCTCCTATGGTCAATTCAATCACGATTACCAAAATCATGCAAAATGTAGCTAATCTTTTACAAGCATTAAAAATATAAATTATGCATAAAGATCATGGAAATCGAATCAAAATCGATAAACAACTCAAGGGTTCAAACATAGGATCCCCTATGTCTTGATAAACAAAATTAGCCAACAACCATATTCAAATTGTAATGCAAAAATATGTCTTTAAGCAAATTCAACATCAAAATTTGAAATTCAAAATAACTAAGTTCAGAAATACTAAGATAACGAGGATGTCACTCATTGCGTCGTTTCGTTCTTCCGTTTCTTGCGTTGCTCTTGCTCTTCAAATGAATTGTGGTATGCTTTGTTGTGGATGGAGGAAGATGAGGCTGCCCTTAGGTCTCAGAAAAAGTGTCAAAAAAGTCCTCTAATTTTCGTGCCTAGGTCTGATAAGTAAGGAAAATCCGAGTACGGAGGAGTCCACCTTGAACCAAACATGGAAAGTCTTTTTTTTTTTTTCATAAAACACTTATCGGCGATCGATCTTCGTTCAGTGCCGATCGATCGCCAATTCCTACTGGACGTTCATAACCAAAATATTCATATCCGTGATCGATCGCGGTTTTCCACCGATTGATCGCGAGAATTCTCTGTACATTGACGATCGATAGCGAATCTTTGCCGATCGATCGCCAATACAATCTGCTTGGTTCCTCAATGCATAGCTCGACGATCGATCGCGGTGTCTATGTCGATCAATCGCCGAGCTAATAAGAATTCTAACTTTGAGATCTCAGTCCACCTTTCATCATCTTCGCTCGGTTTGGTCCTTTTTCAACATTTTTAGCTTGTTTCCTCCACTTTTATTCCCTTGGACCTAGATTCCTGAAATACACAAATATATACCAAAAAACGTAAAATCATACAGGAATCAACACGAAAATCAATACAAAAACACAGAGCAAAATAGCTGTAAAATTCACACTTATCATTAGGTCGTCCATCATGTTGTATTTATAGTGGGAAGGAAGAAGCTTCATTGTTAGACTCAAACTCTTCAAAAGAAAACAAATCTCTGAAAATTTATAGCCGGACGATCGATCGGTAACTCACTACCGATCAATCGGTAGCCTTTGATTATTTTCAACACACGGTCCTTATCGATCGATCGCTACACATTCTACCCATTGATGGGTAAATATTAAAAATTTCTTCTGCAGCTTCGTTCTTTCTTGGTCGATCGATGGTGTTTTTGAAGATCGATCGGTAGGCTTATTTTCTTTCAAACTCGAGAAGTTAGTCCTTCGTTAGACATGTTAGCTCTATTGAGTTTCATCGTTTTAGCACATTTTCTTCATTTCCTCGCATCTATATGGATTCCTGAAATATGCAATTAATACCGAAAAAAAGTAATATCGTTCAAGAATCACAGTAAAGTATAATGAGAGTTATAGAAATATAAGTGCAAACAATGACACTCGGGAATGTGGTATCATTTAAGAAAAGATGCAGTATCATTTACAAATGAATATGGTAATATATTATCTATGAGTAGGTACCCTAAACATGTAACCATGGTGCTCTAAACATGTAAATATGGTGTCGTTTAAGAAAAGATGTGGTACAACTTACACAGGAATATTGTAATATATTAATAGATACTATTTTAAAAAAATATGTAACAATTGTGATATCCCTGAAATGATTAATTGCAATTTGGGCGTTAATTATGCTTATGTGATTAATTATGGTGATAATTGATTTATGTGCCTGAATTAATTATCATGTTGAAATGCTTAGTCACAATGGTAGGCGTGACCGGGGATGCATTTCGGGTTGTACATTGTGCATGTTGGGAAAAATTGGGTATTAGCATGATTTAATTGTAATGGTTGACAATTAATTGGAGAGCATGGATTATTGAGGTTTTTGGTACATGTTGGTAAAATGCTTTTAAAATACCGTGTTGGGGTATTTTGTAAATCATGTTAATTTTTGGGGTGTAATTTTAATTAAACCCTTATAACCCAATTACTCCACCTTTACCCATCACTTTATTCATTCACTCATTAAATCCCCAAACCCCCTCCTAACCCTAACCCTTACCCCATTTTCGATTTTCACTTCAAGGAGGAAGAGAAACCTTTGCAAAAACTCCATTGGTGTGATTCTTGGTAAGATTTGAGGTCTAGGAAGGGTATATATCCTTCCTTGTTGTTTTTGCAAAGATTTATTTTGATTTGAGTTTGATATTTGAGTTTTAAGATGGGTTTGTTGGGAATGGTATGGTTTTTGGTTGGATGTTTGCTTTTTGGGTTGTTTGATAGTATTTGTTGAAGGTTTTTAGTGTTTTTATGTTTTGGGTTTGTTGGAGTAAGTGTTGGTAAGATTGGGGAAGAATTTGTAGCTTAAAAATGGTGGAAATCGCGATTCTGGTTGTGGCGATCGATCGCCGAAGGGCAGTGGCGAAATCACAGGGCAGGCGATCGATCGCCATATTTGAAGCGATCGATCGCCGCAAGGCAAAAATTGAGGCGATCGATCGCCTCAACGAAGCGATCGACCGCCAGCAGCAGAATTTTGGAAAATGGATTTTTTTTTACGAATTTTTGGTATTTGACTATTATTTGGTTTCTAATATGGGGTTGTGTGATTGTGTAGAACCATCCCAGGTGGCGACGCAACCAAGCAAGTGAAGCCATATCAAATTCCACTTTTTGGAAAGGTACGTAGAAGACGTACGGGCACCCAACGGTACATGTAACTAATATACTCATTGATTTTGCATTGTGGATGCGAGTATATATTGAATTATGCATTGTGGATGCAAATACATGTTGAATTATGCATGATGATTGTATATGCATATGATGGTTATTGGTGCACATCCCATGAGTCATGGTCATCCCTTGATGATTTTAATGCTTGTCGCTATTTGATTTGGTGCCGCTAAATGTGAAGCGAGGGATGGGAGCGCCACATGTCACATATAAGCATGGTTATCATATGAGGCGAGGAAAGAATATTTGCCGCTCAATGTGAAGCGAGGGGTGGGAACGCCGCATGTCCATTGAAGCGAGGTTATTCTATGCCGCCTATATGAAAAGCGAGGGGCATTAAAATACATTGTGATGAACAGACTAGGGATTGGTGATTGGTAATTGGTGATAAGGAAATGGTATTATGTCATGACATGTGTGGACCATAAATAATCTATTTGATTATACTCATGAGTTATGGTACAGGGACAACCAAAAGGAAGCGTTTAAAATGCATGGGAAAAACAGGAAGTGTTTTATTATTATTTATGCATTTACGCCTTATATTCATATTGTGTTGGATATGAATAATATTATACTCATGTTTTGGGGGTTGTCCTTGTAGGTACATTTTGGCATGATAGAAAAGTGGCTAAAGCGGGTTGAGGCGGTGAGCTAGTGAAGAACACTCTTGATAGATGAAGAACAGGATTACTTTTGTATAGTGTATACTCTAGGAGTAGTGTAAAGCTATAGTGAAAACATTCATTCGATTGGGGATGTAACTAATCCACTTGATAATCCTTATTTTGGCATGTAATTCTTAAAGCTCATAGTCTCAACACGATCTTTTCACTCTAATAATTTATGTTAGCTCTAATTATGCCTTTAATCCGCAGGAACTAGGGTCCTTACATTAGTGGTATCAGAGCAGTGGTTAGAGAACCCGGGAACGAGTGAAGGGTAGCCTTAGCATGATTGGCTAGGTGCTTACATTTGAAGCATGTTTATGCATGTGGTGCATATTGTTGTATATATTGTTATACTAACATGCTTATTATCATTCCTGTTATCTAACGTCATAACATATATATATTTGTTTTGTAATTGTTTTAACCCTTGTGTTACAGCATGGCGGCTATGAACTTGGGAAACCTCAATGAAGAGGTGTTGGCAGTGTTAATGCGAGCATTGGTCAGACAAACCCTCTACCTCCACCAGCTGTAGGCATGGAACCAGTGGCTCAGTTGTTACTACCTGGTGAGATCAGTTTGACTCAGTTTCTGACTTACCACCCGCCCCGGTTTGAGAGGACAGAATCAGGGGAGGAGGCTGAGGAGTGCTAGAGAGACTTGAGCAGATATTTGTATCCGCTCCTTGTGCTAGAACGGCATGGCTGAGACTGGCGGAGTTCCAGCTAGCAAAGAAACCTTCCATGTGGTGAAAGAGCACGGTAATGGAACTGAGAGCACATGGTGCATTGATCGACTGGACTCTCTTCAGGACCCGGTTTCTGAACCGGTACTTCTCTGCGGCGGCGAGATAGATAAAGGAAGATGAGTTCGCAAACTTGAAGCAAGGAGGTATGTCAGTGTCAGATTATGCTATGCACTATTTTTCGTTGCTGAGGTATGTTCCACACATTGCCACGAATGGACATGCAAAGATGAGAAATTTTCTGAAGGGGTTACGACCGGAGTTATTCGACCGGGTTATCACCAATAACCCTACTTCTTTTGATGATGCTCTCATTAGAGCAGAACTTGCGGAGATCGGAGTCGGAACCTACCCTAATGCTGTACCTCCGCATGTGCCACAACAGAGGCAAGCTACTGATAGCTTGAGGCCCCGAGGAGAGTCATTTAAGCCTCGAGGTGCTTCTTCGTCCTCACGGTTCAGTGGAAAGAAATCTTTAGGTCGGAAGCAAGAGAACAGGAAGGGTAATTGGTCGACCAACCGAGGGCCTATGCAAGGAAATAAATCGGGGGAGTCAAGGTGCGAAAATTGTGGAGGGCCACATTCTTCGAGTAATTGCCCTGCTTGTTATAGTTGTGGCAAGATGGGCCACATCTCTCGGTATTGCCCCACTCAGGGAGGACAGTCAGATTTTCAAGGGAACAAGCCGAGATTTGAGGACAGGACAGTGCACCAGAGGCAACAATTTATGCCTCGACCATCGGGAAGTCAGACAGTGGGACCGTCCCAAGGGCAGGTGTATGCACTGACCAGAGAGCAGGCCCAGGCAACCCCGAAGGAAGTGATTGCCGGTACGTGCCATTTATTTACGTACCATGCTTTTATTTTGATGGATACATGTGCCTCCACTCTTTTGTATCTGTGGGCTTTGTGGAGAGACACCATATGCGCACGTCTTCTTTACCCACGCCTCTCATGGTATCGACACCCACTGGAAGAAATGTTATTGCCGATCAGTTTCTGGCAGATTGCTTCATTTATTTTGAGGGCAACGAGTTGAAGGCAGACTTAATTGTGTTAGGCATGTCAGATTTTGACTGCATTGTGGGTATTGACATTCTGAACAGATACCAAGCGGTGGTAAATTGTCGACAGAGAACAGTCAGGTTCAAATCTGATTTGGGGATACAGTGGACTTTTTATGGCAACGGTTCTCGTGCGAAGATTCCGTTGATTTCGGCAATCAAAATGTCTCAGTTGTTGGAACGTGGTCACACGGGTTATCTCATCTATGCCGTGGACACGTCGGGGAAGAATAAAGAATTGAGAGTTGAGGATGTACCAGTGGTAGCAGAGTTTGCTGATGTATTCCCAGAGGAGATCCCAGGTTTCCCACCGGCTAGAGAAGTCGAGTTTGGGATCGAGTTATTACCGGGGACATCCGCTATCTCTCGTGCACCTTACAGGATGGCACCGGCGGAGTTGAGGGAATTGAAGGTGCAGTTGCAGGAGCTCCTTGATAAAGGATATATACGCCCTAGCGTATCGCCTTGGGGCGCACCGGTTCTCTTTGTGAAAGAGAAGGACGGTTCGATGCGGTTGTGCATCGATTACCGGCAACTGAATAAGGCTACAGTGAAGAACAAGTATTGTGATGTCCCCGAAATGATTAATTGTGTTTAAGGCATTAATTGTGTTCATATGATTAAATATGATTAATTATGGTGGTAATTGCCTTATGTGTTAGAATTAATTGCCATGTGGAAATGCTTGGTCATGTGGACTGGTGGAGCATTTCAGGGTGCATGTTGGGCATGTTGGGATAATTGTTATTAGCATGATTTATTTGCCATGGCTAGCAATTAATTTGGAAATCTTGAGTTTAATTGATATTTTGGTGCATTTTGGATTAATGCTTTTAAAAATATCATGTTGGGGTTTTATACACCATGGGATTGTGGAATGCATTTTAATTAAACTCAAACCCTTATACCCCAACCCCCACCTTGACCAAATCACTTTACCTTTACCAAACCACCACCCAAACCCTTCCTTTTCTCTTCATTTTCGTTTTTGAGCTTAAGGGTGAAGAGAAATTCTTGCAAAAAGTTGATTTGTGGAGTTTATTGGGAGATTTGAGGTCCCCAAGAGGTATGGATGCCTCCATGTCATTTTTGTTGTGTTTGGTTTAGTTTTGAAATGGTTTTGAATGATTTTGAAATGGGTTTGTTGTGGGTTGGTGTTGTTTTGGTTGAGGGTTGGATTTATGTTTGTTTGAGGTGTATTTTGAAGGTTTATGTTGTTATTTATGTTGTTGGTTTGATGGTTTAAGTGTTGGTATGGGTTGGAAGGAATTTTGGTGCAAAAATGGTGAAAAATCGCGTGTCTGTGCGAGGCGATCGACCGCCTGAAAAGAGGCGACCGATCACCTATGGGCAGTTGATAGGCTTAGATTTTGAGTGTTTTTAACTGTAATTTCTTCCTACTTTCCGTATTTTTTCCTGGATGATATTATGCTTTTTGGTGTTTATTCGTTTGTTTCAGGAAAATAGATCGGAAGTGGAAGAAATGAGCCAATATGAAGATAACGGGCGAAATCGAGGCGAGAAAGAACTAAAATTGAGGAAATGAGATTTTCGGAATCTCGATCGATCGAGATTTACTCTCGATCGATCGAGCCAGGCAAAGAGTTGAGCATCAAAGAATTTCAAGTCTCGATCGATCGGTACAAATTTCCGATCGATCGAGCAAGGCAGTGACTCCAGAGCAAATTTTATTAAAGTCTCGATCGATCGGTGGAAAATCTCGATCGATCGAGCGAGACAGTGAGTTTTAAAAGCTGGCATGAACAGTGCACCGATCGATCGGTAGCAAATCTCGATCAATCGAGACGCGAAATCCTGAAGATTTTATTTTCCTTTTTTATCGTGATGTTGGAGGTTTTAAGCGGGAGTTGATTCATTCCAAAAAAAAGGAGCATATCAGACGATTTTTCTGGACAAAAGAAGAGCCCTAGCCGCCTCCCAACCGCCGCCAAGGAGACCCGTTTTTCCGGTTCTTCGTCCGAGCCAAAGCCAATCAATTCCGGAGTGCAAGGAAGGAGCAAGAGAAGAGACTTCGGTGCTACACACGGATTCATTCCGCCGTTTATCGTATTTCTAGACTTTAATCTATTTCATATTCATTTTCAATTGATGTTTTTGAGGTCGAGAGACGATTAAACTTCGTTTGTATTTGATTTGAAACAATTCTAGTTTATTTTATTGAGATTTAGTATCATTGTGTTTGATATATTGATTCAATTGTGTTTGAGTGTATTGATGTCCATTGTTCATGATTTAATCGATTGTTAAGATCAAAGCCTAGCTAACTTTGATTGATTCTGAGAGTTATAACCGAGATCGAGACATAACGTTGTAACACGCTCTTTTAATTCATGAAGTATGTTATGATTGAGATCGAGAGATGATATCGCATACGTGAGAACTTGGAATCGAGAGATTTAGAGTTATAAGGTTTTGATAATTTATGCAACTTTGAATTAGTAAATAGGTGCACGAGAGTGACTTATTCTAATTTATTGTTAGTTTCTTTACAGCTCGAGAGAGTGTATTGAATAATAGCGAAAACCCTTCACCCTTAGAAACAATTGATTGATAATTTGCTTATTCAAATGAATCATTAAAGATAACACAGTTGAACGAAGATCTTGATAAATTTCTTGAGCAACTTACCTTCGCATATCCGGAACCATTCATTTTATTGTTTCTTGTTTGAGTTTCATTTCTTGGTTTAAGTTTGCTTTAGATAATCACATTTGTTAATCGTAGGCTAAATATAATTTTATTAATCTTATTTGGTACTTATACGTTAGTCCCTGTGGATTCGACAACCCGTACTTAATTTTCACTATACTAAAACTTGACAACCGTGCACTTGTGGTAGAATCGCTTCACACTATTCTTTGAAATATCTTTTGTTTAAAAATAAAGCGGTCAAGTTTTTGGCGCCGTTGCCGGGGACTAATCTGTATAATATCATACGAGATTACTTAATTGTAATTTAGCCAATTTCTATTATTGCGTTTCTGTTTTCTTTTTCTTTTTGTTATTTTCGAAAGAAAAAATATATATATATATTATTTTATTTAAGTATGTTATTTGTTTTTCTTGCGAGGTACTTGTGATGCTTCATCAACAAGTCTTCACAAGATTTGCCCAACAATTTTCAGAGCCATTTTATTCAGCGTGGGAGAGATTCAATGAACTGGCAGACACATTCAGGTATCACAACTTTTCGAACTATACTCTTCTGCAATATTTCTTCAAAGGTTTGGATGCACAGACACGAGGATGGGTATTCAAAGGAGCACTGGTGAATGGGAGTCCCCTGGTTGATAGAGATGAGGACAGTGTATTACACCTGTTCAATGATATGGCGGATTTCGATTACCACTGGCATTTTGATCCTTCCTTGCAAGGTTGGAGTCACCAATACCCACCAGAGCCTCACTACCCTAATGATACGCACCAAACCTTTGAGTATCACGGCGCGAAGAAAGATAGTTTTGTAGAAGGAACGGCTCAATCAGAGAATATGTTATTTAGACTCATGGCATCAACTGAGCAATGTTTAGAGAACCAGACCAATTATATACGTCATCTAGAGCAGCAATTTGCAATACTAGTGGAAACCATCTCAATGAGCTGCCAAGAGGAGGAGACGAGATCTACAAATCAGGCCTGGTTACATGATGATGATCAATCAACCAATCAAGTTTGGGGGAGTGATCCGACTCATGGGGAAGATCAAGGGAAGTTGAGCCTATGGAAGTGATTGAGCCTACAGTGGAAAAGGCATCTGAGGAGATCCTATGGGACAACGAGCCAAGAGTGAAGTTGGATGATGAGATTTTCGAGAAATTTGATATCCACCCATCGATGAAGGCATGTTATGGGTCATATGTGGATACGTATTCCTCATCGATACCACCAACTTCACCGCACTACACCATCCATGAGATGAAGCCAATTCAAGAATCATTCTCCCATGCTCACTATGTCATGAAGAAAGTTGTTGGAGCAACGAGCTTACACCGTTACACTCTTGCCAAGCTTGAGGGCATATTATATGAAGACCCATTAGTAGTAGCATACGATACTTACTATGGGCGGCAACCGCTCTTTGATGGTTGCTTCTGATGGTCAAGCCGACAACTAGAAATCAGCGCTTCTTGGGAGGCAACCCAAGCGTATCCTTTTGCATTTAGCTTTGTTTTATTTTCAATTTTGCATTTAGTTTGTTTTTCTCTCTTGTCGATTTTTTTTCTAGCATCCTTCTTTTGCGAGGTACTCAAGTGGAGCGATGAACCCCTACAGCAGTGGAGCTTTCAAAAGCCAAACTTCCTCAATCCTCATGCAAGCGTCTTGATCAGGGGAGTTTACTTTTTCCCTTTTGATTCTTTTAAACATTGAGGACAATGTTTCAGTTAAGTTTGGGGGAGTGGTTTGCGTGTTTAACTTGTTTTATCCACATGTTGTGTGTTTAATTGTCACTTGAATCGTCCTTGAGCATTACAAAAAAAAAAAAAAAAAAAAAAAAATTGTGAGTTAGTCTTGACAAATGAAGTATTAGATTTGCAACGGTAATACATGATGAAATTAATCCTCATCTAGATAGGAGTCATGAAAATGTTTAACTTGTTTGTATATATCCCTTGTTAACCATATGTCAAAGCTGAGGAATAATTTGAGCACTTATTGAGTCATGATTGAGTGAAGTATGTATTGATTAAATTGAAAATTTGTGTTAACTATAATGAGTCTTGAGTATCTTAGATAACTCTACAGTTTAGTTGAAAGCACTTTGAGGCGAAATTTATAATTAGGAACTAGACTTGGAGATGATTTAGGCGATCTTTGGACCGTTTGAGCTTTTCAAGCCTACCTGTTATACATTATTCCTTAGTGTCCCCTCTTGTGCCTGATTGAAAAAGAATGGTATATGCATTGCATATGATTAAACCCCCATTCAACATTCTTGACAACCTCATTATACCTATCTTGGATTGAGCCTAAAAGAAAATTTTTACCCACCCCTATGAGAGTATAATGAATCTCATTCATTGCATTAAATTGTTATATGTTGAGAAGTTCATTGTGAAAGAAATGAAATGAACGAAAGAATGAGCAAAGAAAAAAGAAAAGTTGTAGAAAAAGCCTTGAAAAGAAAATTTAAATAAGACCCAAAGTGGCCAAGGCTAGAAAATGTGAAGAGAAGCTCAATGATTATGTGAGAAGATTTTGAATTGATTCTGTTATACTCTCTTCTTTGATTCTATCCTACCTTTTCTTTGGAGCCGACACCAAAAGGCCTAACGTTATAAGCTTTTAAAGTCCTGTTAATCCAAGTCTAGGGAATAATTACATTAGTGGAGATGTGCTGGATAGTAAATTTGTAGAGTAGTTCAAAGTAATCTTGACTAGGAGTTGATATGGCACATTTTGATCTTAAAGATATGTACATTACTCATGTTTGACAATAGCACACACGCACGTTCCAATGTTGCGATGTATTGTTTAACTTAGGAGAAATTGCTTCTTGTTAAGTGTTGAATGACTTCTATTGATGTGTAAGTAGGATTTCTGAGATTTTACGTATGTTGTAAAGATGATTCATGCTTAGTATCGAGTTTAACTTTTCTTTTTGAGCTTATTGCTTGCTCGAGGACGATCAAGTCTAAGTTTGGGGGAGTTGATAGGCTTAGATTTTGAGTGTTTTTAACTGTAATTTCTTCCTACTTTCCGTATTTTTTCCTGGATGATATTATGCTTTTTGGTGTTTATTCGTTTGTTTCAGGAAAATAGATCGGAAGTGGAAGAAATGAGCCAATATGAAGATAACGGGCGAAATCGAGGCGAGAAAGAACTAAAATTGAGGAAATGAGATTTTCGGAATCTCGATCGATCGAGATTTACTCTCGATCGATCGAGCCATGCAGAGAGTTGAGCATCAAAGAATTTCAAGTCTCGATCGATCGGTACAAATTTCCGATCGATCGAGCGAGGCAGTGACTCCAGAGCAAATTTTATTAAAGTCTCGATCGATCGAGCGAGACAGTGAGTTTCAAAAGCTGGCATGAACAGTGCACCGATCGATCGGTAGCAAATCTCGATCGATCGAGACGCGAAATCCTGAAGATTTTATTTTCCTTTTTTATCGTGATGTTGGAGGTTTTAAGCGGGAGTTGATTCATTCCAAAAAAAAGGAGCATATCAGACGATTTTTCTGGACAAAAGAAGAGCCCTAGCCGCCTCCCAACCGCCGCCAAGGAGACCCGTTTTTCCGGTTCTTCGTCCGAGCCAAAGCCAATCAATTCCGGAGTGCAAGGAAGGAGCAAGAGAAGAGATTTCGGTGCTACACACGGATTCATTCCGCCGTTTATCGTATTTCTAGACTTTAATCTATTTCATATTCATTTTCAATTGATGTTTTTGAGGTCGAGAGACGATTAAACTTCGTTTGTATTTGATTTGAAACAATTCTAGTTTATTTTATTGAGATTTAGTATCATTGTGTTTGATATATTGATTCAATTGTGTTTGAGTGTATTGATGTCCATTGTTCATGATTTAATCGATTGTTAAGATCAAAGCCTAGCTAACTTTGATTGATTCTGAGAGTTATAACCGAGATCAAGAGATAACGTTGTAACACGCTCTTTTAATTCATGAAGTATGTTATGATTGAGATCGAGAGATGATATCGCATACGTGAGAACTTGGAATCGAGAGATTTAGAGTTATAAGGTTTTGATAATTTATGCAACTTTGAATTAGTAAATAGGTGCACGAGAGTGACTTATTCTAATTTATTGTTAGTTTCTTTACAGCTCGAGAGAGTGTATTGAATAATAGCGAAAACCCTTCACCCTTAGAATCAATTGATTGATAATTTGCTTATTCAAATGAATCATTAAAGATAACACAGTTGAACGAAGATCTTGATAAATTTCTTGAGCAACTTACCTTCGCATATCCGGAACCATTCATTTTATTGTTTCTTGTTTGAGTTTCATTTCTTGGTTTAAGTTTGCTTTAGATAATCACATTTGTTAATCGTAGGCTAAATATAATTTTATTAATCTTATTTGGTACTTATACGTTAGTCCCTGTGGATTCGACAACCCGTACTTAATTTTCACTATACTAAAACTTGACAACCGTGCACTTGCGGTAGAATCGCTTCACACTATTCTTTGAAATATCTTTTGTTTAAAAATAAAGCGGTCAGCAGTAGCCAAATTGCAGGGCAGGCGATCGATCGCCTGAAATGAGGCGACCGATCGCCGAGAGGCAGTAGCCAATTCAAGGGGTAGGCGATCGATCGCCATATTTGGCGCGATCGATCGCCGCGAAGAAAAATTTGAGGCGATCGATCGCCTCAGCGAAGCGATCGATCGCCAGCTGTGGAATTTTGAATAATGATTTCTTTTGACGAATTTTTGGTATTCGACTATTATTTGGCTTCTAATATTGATTTGTATGGTTGTGCAGAACCATCCCAGGTACCAACAACATCGAGGAGATAAAGTTATACAACTTCTCCACTTTTGAAACTAAGGTACGTAGTGAGACGTACGAGCATCGGACGGTAAAACGTGTTACAACTTTGATGATGTATATTGTGAATATTGTGTCCTTATATGTGATGAAATATGTGAAATGATAGTGTTATATCAAGATATTGGAATCAATTGTGTTTGATTATTGTGGTAGAATTGATGAATGTTCCGGTAGCCTTTATCTCCGAGCGAGGGAGGTACTTGCCGCTGTCATATGAAGCGATGGTAGTATGATATTTGCCGCTGTCATGTCTAAGCGAAGTAACATGCCGCTGTCATTGTCGAAGCGAGGGATATCATATGATGCCGCTATATGTCGAAGCGAGGGGTCCTAAAATTCCGCTGTTGTATTGGGACCTGAACAGTCACAATTCTAGTGATTAATGTGGAATATTGTGATTAATGTGGAATATTGTGATTAATGTGGAATATTGTGATTATAACGGGAACGTGATATCGATCATTACCTTGTGAGCTAATGATTTTGTGCATGAGTTTATGAAACAGGAACAACAAAGGAAGTGTACTAATGTGGTGAATCAGGGAGCATACATACATATATATCTCATGCAACTATTTACGTTATTTTGTTTGATTGTGTTGAATAGTGATGTGTATGCTCATGATGAGTTGTTCCTGTAGGTACACCTTTGGATTTGGAGGGCTATGGGCCGGGTTGAGGCAGTGAGCTTCGAGGAGCCTTGTGAATTAGGATACAGGATTTGGTATAGTCTCTGCTCTAGGAGTAGTGTAAATCTATAGTGTTAACATTCATTTGGGAATGTAATTAATTAGCTTCGAAGTTTTATTTTGGCCTGTAATCCTATTAGCTCACGTAAAAACCGGAACCATAAACTGTCTGTGATGCATGTTTAGCCCTAATTATGTCTCGATTACGCTGTTAGGGTAGAGAGGCCCTACAAGTATCCTCTCCCAAGGATTGATGATTTTTTTATCAGTTGCAAGGTACCAGACTTTATAGCAAGATTGATTTGAGATCCGGGTATCACCAGATTCGAGTCAGGGATGAAGATGTGCAGAAGACAGCATTTTGGACTCGGTATGGGCACTATGAATTCTTAGTCATGCCTTTTGGGGTGACAAATGCCCCCGCTGTCTTTATGAGTCTGATGAACAGAGTTTTTCATCCATATCTTGATCAGTTTGTCATTGTATTTATTGACGACATTCTCATCTACTCCCGGAGCGAGGAAGAGCACGTGAAACACTTGAGGACAGTGCTCCAGATTCTCAGAGATCACCAGTTGTATGCCAAGCTCAGCAAGTGTGAATTTTGGTTGAGCAGTGTAGTGTTTCTGGGGCATGTCATATCTAGCAGAGGGATATCTGTGGATCCCATGAAGATTGAAGCTGTGATGGAGTGGGCTGCACCCACTTCTGTACCTGAGATACGGAGCTTTCTTGGTTTGGCAGGATATTACCGACGTTTCGTCGAGGGTTTTTCAAAGATCGCCAAGCCGTTGACACAGTTGACCCATAAGGGAGTACCATTCTTTTGGTCAGAGGCTTGTGAGGAGAGCTTCCAGGAGTTGAAACACCGGTTGACGATGGCGCCGGTATTGGTGATTCCTACAGAAAACTCCAGGTTTGTTTTGTATACCGATGCTTCACTTCAGGGCCTTGGGTGTGTACTGATGCAAGATAAGCATGTGGTAGCTTATGCATCGAGGCAGTTGAAGCCGCATGAGACTAGATACCCAGTCCATGACTTGGAATTGGCGGCTATTATCTTTGCCCTGAAGATTTGGAGGCATTATCTGTATGGTACATCGTTTACCATTTACACGGACCATAAGAGCCTGAAGTTCTTATTCACCCAGGCAGAACTGAATATGAGGCAGAGAAGATGGATGGACTTACTCAAGGACTATGATTGTGAGATTGAGTACCATCCTGAAAAGGCTAATTTGACAGCAGACGCCTTGAGTCGGAAAGTGAGGAGTACTGTTGAGGACATCATTCAATTGTCATCCATGATGACTTCATATTGCCATCTGGGCTATGATTTTGACATAGATGCATCACCAGTGTACGTATCGACCTTATTAGCTGAGCCAGATATCTATGAGAATATTAGAAGAGCTCAGAAGTCAGATGATGAGATTCAGAGATGGTTATCTATATTGCATCTTGGTCAGCCATCGAAGTTCGCCGAGGACGGATATTTGAGATTGGGTAGCCGTTGGGTGGTTCCGAATACGCCGGAGTTGCGTAGAGGGATCTTGGAGCGAGCTCATAGTAGCAGACTTAGCATCCACCCAGGCGGGAAGAAGATGTATAAAGATCTACGTGATCAGTTTTGGTGGAAAAGAATGAAGTGTGATGTCGTCGCTTTTGTTAAGAGGTGCTTGATCTGCCAGCAGGTTAAGGCAGAGAGACAGAGACCTGGCGGCGAGTTGAAAAGCTTGGAGATACCGAAGTGGAAGTGGGAACACATTTCCATGGACTTCGTGACTCACTTGCCGAGGAGTGCTTCGGGTTTTGATGATATTTGGGTGATTGTGGATCGTTGACTAAGGTAGCTCATTTCATTCCCTATAGCATGACCTTCACCTTTTTTAGGATGGCTCAGTTGTATATTCGAGATGTGGTGAGATTGCATGGGATCCCCATTTCCATAGTATCGGATCGAGATCCACGATTCACGTCTCATTTTTGGGAGGGTCTTCAGTCAGCCTTGGGAACTGAAGTTAGATTGAGCACCGCATATCATCCTCAGACGGATGGCCAGACCGAGCGTACTATCCAAACGCTCGAGGATATGTTGAGGGCTTGTGTATTGGAGTTCGATGCTTCTTGGCAGGATTCAGTGGCCTTGGTAGAGTTCTCATATAATAATAGCTACCAAGCGAGCATTCAGATGGCTCCTTTTGAGGCCATGTATGGCAGACGATGTAGATCACCCTTGTGTTGGGATGACTTGGACCGTAAATCGGTCGGAGGACCAGAACTGGTCCGGGAAATGGAAGAGAAAATAAAGGTGATAAAGCAGAAAATGAAAGCAGCCCAAGACAGACAGGCATCTTATGCGAATAAACTGCGGAGACCGTTAAAGTTTCAGTTGGGAGATAAGGTCTTCTTGAAGATCTCGCCTTTCAGAGGCGTTGTGCGATTTGGAATGCGCGGAAAACTGTCTCCGAGGTATGTTGGACCGTACGAGATTTTGCAGCGCATTGTCACCTTAGCTTACCGACTAGCTTTACCACCTTCCTTGTCTGGTATACATGATGTGTTCCATGTGTCTATGTTGCGGAAGTATGAGCCGGATCCGTCTCATGTGTTGCAGCCTTCCGAGGTTCAGTTAGAATCCGATGTATCCTATGTGGAACGGCCTGTTAGAATTCTGGATCGGGCAGACCGCAGACTTCAGAACAAAGTGATACCTATGATCAAGGTTCAGTGGGATCGCAGGGGTGTCGATGAGGCTACGTGGGAGACGGAGCGGCATATGGTGCACACTACCCGGAACTATTTTCTGGTTTGTGATTATGTTTAGTTTCATTTTGGGTAAGTGCATGGGATTTCGAGGACGAAATCTTATAAGTAGGGGAGTATTGTGATATCCCCGAAATGATTAATTGCAATTTGGGCGTTAATTATGCTTATATGATTAATTATGGTGATGATTGATTTATGTGCCTGAATTAATTATCATGTTGAAATGCTTAGTCACATGGTAGGCGTGACCGGGGATGCATTTCGGGTTGTACATTGTGCATGTTGGGAAAAATTGGGTATTAGCATGATTTAATTGTAATGGTTGACAATTAATTGGAGAGCATGGATTTAATTGAGGTTTTTGGTACATGTTGGTAAAATGCTTTTAAAATACCGTGTTGGGGTATTTTGTACATCATGTTAATTTTTGGGGTATAATTTTAATTAAACCCTTATAACCCAATTACTCCACCTTTACCCATCACTTTATTCATTCACTCTTTAAATCCCCAAACCCCCTCCTAACCCTAACCCTAACCCTTACCCCATTTTCGATTTTCACTTCAAGGAGGAAGAGAAACCTTTGCAAAAACTCCATTGGTGTGATTCTTGGTAAGATTTGAGGTCTAGGAAGGGTATATATCCTTCCTTGTTGTTTTTGCAAAGATTTATTTTGATTTGAGTTTGATATTTGAGTTTTAAGATGGGTTTGTTGGGAATGGTATGGTTTTTGGTTGGATGTTTGATTTTTGGGTTGTTTGATGGTATTTGTTGAAGGTTTTTAGTGTTTTTATGTTTTGGGTTTGTTGGAGTAAGTGTTGGTAAGATTGGGGAAGAATTTGTAGCTTAAAAATGGTGGAAATCGCGATTCTGGTTGTGGCGATCGATCGCCGAAGGGCAGTGGCGAAATCACAGGGCAGGCGATCGATCGCCATGTTTGAAGCGATCGATCGCCGCAAGGCAAAAATTGAGGCGATCGATCGCCTCAACAAAGCAATCGTTCGCCAGCAGCAGAATTTTGGAAAATGGATTTTTTTGACGAATTTTTGGTATTTGACTATTATTTGGCTTCTAATATGGGGTTGTGTGATTGTATAGAACCATCCCAGGTGGCGACGCAACCAAGGAAGTGAAGCCATATCAAATTCCACTTTTTGGAAAGGTACGTAGAAGACGTACGGGCACCCAACGGTACATGTAACTAATATACTCATTGATTTTGCATTGTGGATGCGAGTATATATGGAATTATGCATTGTGGATGCAAATACATGTTGAATTATGCATGATGATTGTATATGCATATGATGGTTATTGGTGCACATCCCATGAGTCATGGTCATCCCTTGATGATTTTAATGCTTGCCGCATTTTGATTTGGTGCCGCTAAATGTGAAGCGAGGGGTGGGAGCGTCGCATGTCACATTTAAGCGTGGTTATCATATGAGGCGAGGAAAGAATATTTGCCGCTCAATGTGAAGCGAGGGGTGGGAGCGCCGCATGTCCATTGAAGCGAGGTTATTCTATGCCGCCTATATGAAAAGCGAGGGGCATTAAAATACATTGTGATGAACAGACTAGGGATTGGTGATTGGTAATTGGTGATAAGGAAATGGTATTATGTCATGACATGTGTGGACCATTAAATAATCTATTTGATTATACTCATGAGTTATGGTACAGGGACAACCAAAAGGAAGCGTTTAAAATGCATGGGAAAAACAAGAAGTGTTTTATTATTATTTATGTATTTACGCCTTATATTCATATTGTGTTGGATATGAATCATATATGCTCATGTTTTGGGGGTTGTCCTTGTAGGTACATTTTGGCATGATAAAAAAGGAGCTAAAGCGGGTTGAGGCGGTGAGCTTGTGAAGAACACTCTTGATAGATGAAGGACAGGATTACTTTTGTATAGTGTCTACTCTAGGAGTAGTGTAAAGCTATAGTGAAAACATTCATTCGATTGGGGATGTAACTAATCCACTTGATAATCCTTATTTTGGCATGTAATTCTTAAAGCTCATAGTCTCAACACGATCTTTTCACTCTGATAATTTATGTTAGCTCTAATTATGCCTTTAATCCGCATTTAAGGAACTAGGGTCCTTACAACAATCAACACTATATTTGGCCTAACATCCTTGTGGTACCCTAAATATGTAAATGTGGTATCATTTAAGAAAATATGTAGTTTTATACCAAATTCAAGTGCTGATTGTATTACATATTATTTTATAATAGTACATACTCGTAGATATCATAGTATCACATTCATGTGTAAATGATACATCTCATCATTGTACCCTAAACATGTAAATGTGTTGGTATTTAAGAAAATATGTGGTACCATTTATAGAGAAATGTGGTATTATATATCTATGAGTAGGTACTATTATCAAATAATATGTAATATAATCAACACTTGAATTTGATATTCTATATATATATATATATATATATATATATATATTGTAATGTATTATTACTTGTATTACCTAGTGTACTCTGAAGCAATAATGTTGTACCATTTATGGAAAAATGTTGACACATGAATGTGATACTTTAATACATTTGATTAAGTGATCGTAAAATAACATGTAATACAATCTAATACTTGGATTTGACATAACATCATATATGATGTTTTATTTTCGCATGATTTATGCTAGTAATTCTTAGTAACACTATCAAGTAGTATATATTTAAAGTGATACTATTTATATCACATATCATATACAAACGAATTAGTAGCTATATCAAATAATATACATATAATGTGATGGTAATTGTATCACATATTATATACAAATGTATTACTAATTGGGAGTAACTGTATCAAATAGTATATACATTTTATGTGGTACTACTTGTATTAAATCGTTATACTCATAACCTATAAATGTAATATTATTTGAGAAACAATGTGATACCATTTACACAATAATGTTGTACAATATTATCTATGATTCCATACTATTGTAACATAACATTTAATACAATTCACACTTGGATTTGGTATAATTTCCTCAATGACGTGTTTTATTTCCAGGGTTTTTTAATAAAATAACCCTAAATAAATAATTAATTCTCAAAATAACCCAAAATATAATTTATTATATAAATAACCTAATCCGCCAACTGAGTTGGCGGAACCAACTTTGAAAGTTGGTCCGTGTCCAAAAGGACACGCCAACTTGGCGTGGCCAACTTTTAACTTTATTTTATTTTTTTTTGTTTTTTGTTTTTTTTTCCTTTCCTTTCTTTTTTTTTAAAATAAAATAAATAAAAATATATACAAGTCCAATATCTGTATGAATTTATTTTACGCATAATTCATAAATCAACTCAATATGATTAGTCTAAATTGAATGACATATTATTTTATATGTTTTTTTCTCTGTAAAATAAGCTATGTTGCACGGACCCAGTTAAAATGGTGCTGCTGGTTGTAGATTTCCTAATACTTGGTTTTATTGAATAAAAATATAAACATTTTGAATAAAAATATAAAAATATAAAAGTTGGCTGGTCGACCGTGCCGAAAAATGCTTTTATGGTGATTTATATTTTTATCCAATTCAAGAATTGGGAAATCTCCAACCTGCAGCACCATTTTAACTGGGTCAGTGTCTTCAAACCGGCGTCATCCCCTGCAGCCGAAAATGCTTACTTAATTTATTCAAATTAAATATAATATGGTGCTATTTGTATTAAATAATGGTACCATGAACCTATAAATATGGTATCATTTAAGAAACAATGTATGGTAAAACTCACATGTCTATGTCAATAGTGTCACATCTTAGCTTTGATAGTACCACAATTCCAAGGTTACAGTAGCACAATTTTTCCCAAATTTTTCTTTGGCTCATAATATTTGATTTTTTTTAGGGGAAATTTCAAAATTAGTGTCATATGATATGTGTTTAATCAATAGTAGTCCAAACGTTTATGACTAATCAAAATTGGTCACATATAATATGATTTTAATCAATAATAGTCATAAACGTTTAAGAGTAATCAAAATTGTTCACATATGATATATATTTAATCAAAAATGATCCAAAACCCCTTTCAATTATGGGACCACTTTTGATAAAACACGATTTTTTTGGGATCAATTTTGATTAGCCCTAAACGTTTGGACTATTATTGATTAAATCATATCGTATGGGACCAATTTTGATTAGTCTTAAACGTTTGGACTACTATTGATCAAACTCATATCTTACTGGACTAATTTTATAATTTACCACTTTTTATATGCGATATAATTATTACCACATTAAATCATACGTGATACAACTAATACCACATGATATGTGATATAATTTGATATAATTATTATCATAATTTTATAGAATATATGATATAATCTTACTATAAAGAAATGTGGTACCAAAAATAGGAATTGTGGTACTAAACAAGTTACTATGTTGATACAAACAACACAAAGATGTTATACCATATTATATTTAATTTGGTACTATTATGTCCTTTTATTTATTTACATATATAATATCATCTTAAAATTAGATTTCTCTAAATAGAAAATGTCCTTTTAAATATAATTAAAAATATTGTGTTTATTTTTAATAAAATATTTTAAATTTCGTACTAATGCATTAAAAGCCAATGATAAAATAGGAAAACAATCATTTGTTAATCAATTTAAATTAAATGATTTTAATCTCAAACTAAATGTACTTATTTTATAAGATGTTTTCATAGTTTAAAAAATAAATGAGTTATATGTAATTCACTGTAAATGTATAATATTTTTTAACATATTCATATTTTTAAAGAGTAAAGAAAATTTTAAATAAATAACATAAAAATGGTATTATTGAAGAAATAGGGAAGAAATTATGTTAATGAAGGAAAGATAAAATATCAAATGATGAAGAAAGAGAAAAAAAGTGAACAAGTGTGTTTTGGTAAATTTTGGATTTTTGGGAGTGGCCATATAAAAAATTGATTAAGGGATTGCGGAGTTTAAAAAACTTTTATATGGACTGAACTTTAAACAAACATTTGGTTTGAGGATTTCTAACTAAGTCTCGCATCAAGTACAATTAATTTATATAATAATTGAAATGAGATTTTGACTTCTCTGAATCTGATATGGGCAGTGTAAAATGTGATACATTGAGCAGCAGTAGATCCATACGTCCATCACAACCATAGTCATTAATTAAATAAATTAATGCCAGGAATTCCATAAAATCAAATAAATTTTCTCTACTTTGCTTAATCTAATCTCGTAATCAATAGTGAAATTCAAGTCTAATTTCAGTTAGCCATCATAGGTTTATGTCACGCTGCACATAATGAAGCATTAACATGTGTTACTGTTGGATTTTAAAAAAAATAAAAAATTTCCTAAATTTTGAATTTTATTTAATTTTAAATATTTTTTTATGTAGTTTAATTTTTTAATATGACTATTTCATTTACATTATTGTTGGAGCATAAGTCCAAAGCGTGGGATGAATATTCTACAACTAACATCCCGGAGTTTGAGTCAAGTTTTCAAACTCAATCAGAAAGCTCCTCGGAATCTTTGTCACGTGATTGGGCACATCTCTACCATGGAAACACTTTTTCCCACCATTTTCTCGTTTTGTCAACAAGGAATGGTGTTGACTTCTACCTTGATATATTGGGGCACCTCGAGCAGCCTACGGTGGTTCTCCACATCTTTCAACAAATTTTGGCCAACTTTCGGATATTGGTGGTCAATCGAACGTTGGAACTGTGTTCTTGCGAAGGGATTCATGTTGATACTTGATCTCTTGTGGTTGAAGTTATGGCTGATTGGAAGTTGGGTTAACTAACTCTTGTAGAGTCATGGTCACTATAGTAGCAATAGCCGGTAAGTCTTCACGACTTAGGCCTATCCATTGAGGTGATGGTGGATTTTGTCTTCCATAAGATCCATCATCATTGTTGCATAGAAAAGTATACTAAGGGTTACAGTTATTGTGAGATTGTTGTCCGGTTATATCCTACAAATTCGCAAGGTATATGCTCAATACATGTGCTCATAAGAATATTAAAATAAATTGTGAAGAGGAAATCAAATAGTTTTACTGATTAACTGAAATAAAATTTACATTGAATTTCAAAAGAATTACTAAAATGCAGAAAAAGGATTCATAATATCCAAATTATAATAAGTTGTAAGAGAGTAGTAGTATATTAACTCTCCATCTCATAATCCATCCTCATCTTCTTCTTCCAAAGAATCCTAAGTTTTGTAATGTTCTGTTTAGCCTGATGTACTCCTCCCCAAGCGCCTTGTTCTCGTTCTCAAGAGTTTGAACTTGAAACTCTATTTGTTCACGATATTCATCGTATTCTTGCTGAGCGTATTCTATTTGATCGCTCAAGGTTTGGTTCTTTTCAGCCACAGCATTATTAAGACTTGCAAGTCTTGTAATCTTCTTTTTAGCTTCTTCTAGCTTTTCTAGAATCTCCAGAGTACGTTGCACATCATCATGCAATTGATCTCTTATCTCGGCCTTCTCTCGCCTTAGTTTTGTTATGGCCTCCTCAAGTTTCTTCTTTTCTTGCTCCAACTCAAGGATCTTACTAGTTTGGGAACGAGTCATCATAACCTACATCCAAATAAAGATTAGATTATGTATCTCAATAAAAGAATGTAGGAAATGTAATATCATCATAACCTACATTACAAATGAAATTCTCCCAAACCAAAGGCCTATCCTACGACAATACATTGCCAATTCCCTCAAAATTAAGATGTTGTCAAGAAAGAGAGCGCTTTTGAGATTCCAGCCTTTATTACTCAATTCTTATATTTATTTAAGGAGAAACATTTCATTCAACGGAGGCGATCAGTATAACCTCAGAATCATGACATCATAAGATTAATATGACTTTATTTTATGCAATTTTACAACAGAATAAAATCTCTAAAATGGAAACAGATAAAAAAGAAACCGAATGAAAGATTAGCTATTTCTTAAACACAAAATAGATCTCAACAATTTTTTTAAAAACTCATATTTAATTGAGGAATCACAACCAATTTATGAAATCAATAAAATATTTAAAAAATAATCCATACAGCATTATTAACTTGAACAGTTGATTGACTAATTAACAACAGATCTAAGAAAATTCATCAGCAATATTCAGGCCGTTCTCCGGATAGTTACCCACAACAAATTTTGAATGCATCGCTGGATTTGTTTACCAAATTATGAACAACATAATAAAAACTAAAACTAAAATCTCAACTCTATATACTGAAATTTAATCAAATATACAGGAAGATATCACCTGCGTATGAGAAATTTGCAGTTCTTGCAATTAGTGAAAAATAGTTGTTTCAATTAGCGTATTTATATAGGGCTGCGCTTGCTGATGAACAGTTCAGATCAGACCAAATATTACTTGAGCCCGTTGGATTCGATTTGGGTTTATCTTATATCTAGGGTTTCCTCCTCCTCCGTTGAAGGGCCAATATTCTATAGGGCCGGATCTTACATTGGGCTTTTGTCCGAACCCCACAATCTAGTTTATTTATGGGTAAATTTGGCTAAATCTCCAAAACCCATGGATTTTATACTTCCTAGGGGCGTGAGTGGGTCTAAATCCGAACTCGTATTGGACCCGCTTCAATCGGATTTTGAAGCGGGGTGGGTCCCAGGTTTGGCAAAACCCACCCTGGTCCTGCCTGCTATACATATATAAATTATTTTTTTTTCAAAAAATTTAATATTGAATATACATTTCACTTCTTTGGTTGAATAATAAAGTGTCATTATTTAATTTACATCAAAACATATGTATTCATATTACAGAAGGTGGACATTTTGAAGGGAAATAAAATTCAATAACAAAACTCAATTTTTCTGCTTCAAAATTGATTTCTAGTTAATAAATAGTTTTTTTTTAAAATAAAAAAATCAAGCCTGGACGGGGCTGGACGGGTTTAACCCGCCGGGTTCGTGGGGTGGGGTATGACGGGTCTGGGACAACCTTTTTTGTAGCAGGAGGGTATCGGGTGTGCTGCTTAAAACTTAATTACCCTAATTAAATAGAGTTTAATGCGATATCGAAGGGGGGTAATTATAAACGAATAGTATTTTATACTTGGACTTGGTTTTGAGATGAATCGAGTATGGTTAGATTACGTGAATTAATCATGACATGCAACTTATGAGATTGAATAGTTGATATGGAATTGATGAAATAAATTAAGATGACATTAGTTAGAGGTATAAGTTACATGTTGATGAATATTTGTGTTGATAAGTTGATTGAATATGTAATGAAATTATTAAATGCATAATTGTGATACTCGATTTTCATATTATGTTAATATTTGAATTAACTGTGGTAAAATGAAATTGAGGCTCGGTATTAGAATAAATCAAGTATGGGTGAAAATCATAGTAAATAAATCTTGTGAGAAGACTTTTGTGAATTTTTTAAAAAAAACGGTGTAGTCATAACAATAGGGGAGGGTGCACAAGACTCACATACATGTAATCACTCTTCCCCCTCCCTCATTCTCGTCCAAAACGACTCTTCTCACCCTTGAAGTTCATTTTTTCTTCCACCTTGATTTTTGTTGAAGAAAACTTGGGATACATCACGAGCCTCCGAGATGTCAGGAAGGTCGTGATCTTGTTGTCGACTTTAAGGTACATAGTGACGTACCGAGCAGGTATGCCATGTAGAAATGCTAAAATAATGATGAACTTTAATGTGCAATTATGCGAAATCCGAGTATGTGAATATTGTTTAGTGCTTGTGGCACTGCGGATATGTAAGTGTACATAATCCGATTGTGTGAGTTGAGGTTTGATGCCGATGGCATGTTTGATATGAGAAATCATTGAGAATGGTCATAGCAAACAGGCATGAGTGCCTTTAAATTATGTTTGTTATGATTGTGAAATAAGTAATATATCATTAAGGAAACGATTTATCTTGATATTGACTATCATCGTTTAAATAATGTTATCGATCTTGACGATTGTGGATTGTGACATACTGAAACAGGAACATTATAAGAAAGTCTTCATTGGCCATATTTATTTAGGGAGTATATTTTATAGATTTTAATAATCTTATTTAGTTGCATTCAATTTTGTATATTGATATTGGCATGACTGTTGAGTTTGAGTGTGTTTAACCTGTGTGGGAGCTGTTTCTGTTGAAACAGGTAAAGCATGTACAATATAGGCTCTGAAAATGAGCTCGAGCAGTGATGGTACAAGTATGGGTACGTGGTAATGTGCTTTATACAAAGAATTACACATTTATTTGTTCAATGCTCGGCTGTGAGTATAATGATAGGTGTATATGGATTTCTCTTTTCATTAAGCGGTGCATGCAATTTAATTGATGAAGAATTGCAGAATGATTTGAGAACATATATAGTGCAGTATAAAGTGTATGCATATGTGAATTTTATTCATGCCTAGAGTTGGGTGGATTATGTCAAAAAATTTATAGAGGTTATGCTATAGTTACGAGGAATAGTGAGAATTCCCTAATGTTATAAATGCATACACTAATGCTAATGATAAATCTACTAATGACGAGATTAGGAGTTGGGTCTTACATCGGGTTTGACCAAACCTGTCACAGACCCTCCCCGTTGCCATCCCTAGGGGCGTACATAGTTGGGTTTTGATGGGTAGCCATTAAAAATCACCAACTCAATATATGTGGGTTGTTAAATTGTTAAACCATAATTGCATATAATATACAAAACCGTGTTGTTTGGATGAATGCGTGTACGGACGATTAGCTGGTCAAATAGAAGAAATTATAATTAATGCATATTACAAGTTTTTAAATTTATTTGTTGTCGATTATAATAAAGCGTAACGAAAACTAAACAAAATGAGAGAGCATCATAAAACATTTAGAAACAAAAATCACATGAACAAAAATACTATCTGAAACATAATCATCATATTCTTTGCAATTGAATTAAAGATAGTTAAAACGAAGATCATCAATATCACTATCATCCTAAAATTATATAGCCACTAAGATTGATAATTGCATGTTGTTGGTGTTATTAAATTCTTAGGTAAAATCATTGACTAAATTTATATAAACCACTTATGTTTATGTTGTTTAGATTCATCACTCACTAGTTTTGAATGGTGCCATGATTTAATCTTGAAGATGCATATAGAGATTGATTGATTGATGAAAGTTAAATGAGCACGCTTGGACTAATTTACTATGAATAAGGTGAGGGAGGAATTAGATTTCCAATTGATGAATATTCAAATAAAATTGAGTCTTCTGTGAATCGATGAAATAGATGATAATATCCAAGGTATAGTCGAATGATACCAAGAATCGCTTTCATTTATTTAATCTTTAGTTTTAATTTAATTAGTATAATTCACTCACAACCCCATCTTTAATTTATTGTTTTGTTTTGATTTTCATTAACACAAGAATTCACACCTCCTCGTGGGATTGATCCCTACTCACACTATTACATTATTGTTATAAATATTGAGGAGTGAGTGGGGTTAAATATGGGCATACACGATAAGCGCTACCAAATTTTGGCGTCGTTGCCGGGGAGGCGTTGTATATTGTTGTGCATTTTTCTATTTTCTTTCTTTCTTTCTTTCTTTCTTTCTTTCCCTCCACGGCTACTCTTGTTTGTTTGTGCTTACAGGTTGATTTCTGAAAAATCGAATCTTATCATGGAGGACTATATGCGACTAGATGAGTTAGCCCAACTTGTGCGACAACTCGGCATAGGGAATGGACAAAGTGCTTATAACTCAAGTTGGAGTGATCAATATGCCAATCAATGGATGAGCCCACCTCCACCCTACATGCAAACCAACCTACCGCCATACATACCGCAATACCCGCCCTGGCCGCAACAACCTCAATTACCACACCCCTGGTAAGTCTATAGAGGATATTGTTTCAACACTTAATGATAGTACTTTGCAATTTCAACAGGAATTCAGGGCTAGCAATCAGAATTTGGTTAACCAAATGGAGCAACTAATAAGATCTATCGATCGGATAGCAGCACAAAGGGATGCCATTAGTGCAGTCTAATCATGGAGTGATGAAGAAGTGGAGACTATGGAGAATGTGGTACTGACACCACCCGAGCCAGAAGATGAGACACATGTGCACACAGAAGAGAAAGAGCTTGTAAATTCCTACAACTCTGAAATGTATGTTTCCAACTGAGAGCTATGTTGAATACATAGATGAATCATGTGTTGTGCAAGAGGAGTCGGTGACAGAATACTGTGATGAAATGGATCTATGGGATGACTTTTTTCGAAGAAAACATCACCTTGGACAGTGGCAAATAGGTAGAAACTCCGAAAATGATGGTACTGAGGCCATCGATACTTGAAGAACAAACAGAGGTAGAGTTGGATGACAAGGAATCTCACCAGACTGAGATTCCCAACGGTACGTCCCCGCCCCCTTTTCGAAACTGAATTTATACCCTTCTTCCCCCGTGCATTGAAAAATAATAGGAAGAATGATGGAATCAAAGGGCTTTGTGACACTTTTCAAAAAGGCGAGGTAAACATTTCTTTCCTTGACACTATTAAACAAATGTAATGCCTCGAGTTGCTTTATACACGTGTCATATGATTATACGGTTAATCTGATTAATTTCGGTATGATATGGACTCAGGTTCGGATTGAACCAAGGAAGAATGTTGTCCATGCATGATAATAAAATGTTGAAATAATGAAAGAAATGACTAATGATTGTGTGGCAATGAAAGAATGTGTATATATGATAAATCAATACATATTGATATAGGAGAAGCAAACTAGAGATGTGAATTGAGAACATAGATCATATGTGTCTATTGACTTGGAAATGTAGGTACATGTGCATAGACAAGAGAATTTCAATCATGAGGTGTGTAGTGGGATGTGAATTTGGCCATGCATGTGAGAGGAATTACATGTGAATGTGCATTTGGAGTTAAAGGTGAATATATAGATGTAAAATCAGATTTTAAACACACAACTCACCTAAACTCACCTACAAATCTCTACACATGCTCTCTTGAACCTCTTGGTGTGCTTGATTGGTTCTAGCTTGGAAGCATGTTCAACATGAAATATGTGGTAAGGAAAAGTTGCATACTCTACTTGATGTAGTTAGTTGGTGTCATAACTTAGTTATGGTGTTTGTTATACAAGTTAAGAAACATGTGAATTGTTTGAAGGAACATGGAATTCATATGTTGTTGAATTAAAGAATTGAGTTGTAATGTTATGGAAACATGTTTAAATGAAGGTATAACATCCAAATATCATATTTGAATGTGGAGTTTTGAGTTGTAGGAGATGCACCATGAGGATAAGCTCAAAATCGCCAATGTTCTGAAATTCTGTTGTCGACCGATCGATCGCTAGGATCGTACCGATCGATCGGTAGAAACAGGGGAAGTAAGACGGTTCATGTACCGATCGATCGCTAAAAGCGACCGATCGATCGGTGAAATGCCGTAGTATTTTTGAGAAATTCAAACATTTAAGCGATCGATCGCTAGCTTCTGACCGACCGATTCGCTAGGGTTGTCTGTTTGGATCGATCGATCGCTAGAGTGACCGATCGATCGGTAGACTTAATATGTTTTATTTTGTAGCTTTTGATATTGATGCCTATGATAACATGATATATTATTGGCATTGTTGTAGCATCATCACAGGAGACTGGGGCAACGAGGCAACTAGCCAGTGACGACTGATTTCTCTTAGTTGTGTCGCTTTACAGGTACGTGTTGACGTACAGGAGTATAGATATTATGTGTATGATGTTATGAGATTGATATCATATGAATTGTGTTGTGTTGGTATCATATGATTTGTAGTATCATATGCATGTACATTCATGGATATTATGTGTTTGAGATGGATGAGGTATATGCTTTAGCATTAGAGATATACACCTGGTTTGGGTATATGCTCGGGTATGCTACATATACGTTAGCATTAGAGATATACGCCTGGTTTGGGTATATGCTCGGGTATGCTACATATACGTTAGCATTAGAGGTATACGCCTGGTTTAGGTATATGCTCGGGTATGCTACATATACTTGGTATGAGAGATATACGCCGGTTTTTGGGTATATGCTCTGGCTATTATCATGTGAGGACGGTACTATGATATGTATTGCTAATATGAAGATGTGAGGCGGTTCCACTGACATATTGAGCGGAATAGACATATCATATTAGTCTTGTGATAATAGTGTGATAGTTGAGACATGTCGACATGGTGCATTGGTTGATGCATGATACAGAGCATTCACATTGGATATGATGTTTATTGTGCTTTATCATTGATCTTGTGTTTTGATATTGCACTAAGATAGTGGTTTATCTATACTCACATTGTGTGAATGTTTCTGTAGGATTTCATAGACGTGGGAATCGTGAGTCTTATTCCGCTGCGAGGTGAACCACTGCATAGGAGTTGTGCTGGCTTAGGTTGTTATTTATACATGTGATGTATATGTGAATAGGGTTTTTGTACTTGTGGTTTTGTACTTGTACATCTGTAACAACCTATTAGTAAGAAACTCTTAAACAGTGTATGAATTACTTAATTCTGACTCACATATGTATGCTTAATTGAATACATAATGGATTAAGTAACGAGGACCCCACATTAGTGGTATCAGAGCAGTGGTTCGAGAACGGGATGAACAAGGGTAGAGGAAGTGAGTTAGGGAGTTACCTAATCACTTAAAGGCATGTGATACTTATGATATAGTGTCTGGAAACATGCTTTGTATTTGTATTTGTTATTGTTCACCCTTGTTTTGCAGGATGATAGTATGACTTGGTATGAATCCTTATGCGTGTCATAAGTGATGTTGTGGATATACCCGTGATTGGTATACTGGGTTTCTGTACTATCATTTGGCAGGGGAAACATGATATGTTTCGCGGGAGCTATTCCACTGATACCGTGGTAATGGTATGTAGGTCGATACCGAATCGGAGGAGTAAGTTGTACAATGGTTGGAGCGTGAAAAGCAAAGCTTGGTATCAGCTCCATGTGCAAAGTCAGCCTGCATGAGATTGTGTATCAGACCTAATGATGGACTGGCCGCTGACACATGATGTGTGAATGGAAGTGAAGATACAGGTTATTGATCACTGTATCTAGTTCAGGGCCAATTCTTGATATTGCAATCTGTGGTTACATTGTCAGTTCGACATGTATGGCCTGAATGGGAATGTAATACTTTGCTCTTGATCCGTGGATAGTATGGTTAACGCAGTGTGGGAGATGATGTAGACATGGGTTATTTGTGGTACTCAGATGGTACATGTAGCGAATGTGAGATTATTATTGTATTCCACAGCGGTAATTGGTGATTTGTAAGATCACCGTGGTAATGATTATCTTGGCAGGGTATCATCTGTGTATGGTTCTCCGGTGTGTATGTGTGTGTTGAACTCTATCTTTGTTGTCATGGAGTTGACAAGGAACATGAAATTGGGAGAGTTCAATGATAGTAACGCTGAGGCGTATTGATGGAGCGGTACAACTGCAGTAACTGTGAGTTATACTGTTCGACTGTTATCACCCTATGTCGTTTAAGTCACTCGTGTTTTGGTGACTGGTGAACGGACTGTTTGATCCTTTCTGTGTATTAGCTGCTTGTGTTCATTCTTGTTGTATCATATGGATTTGAGCATGGAAGTCTTTCAGATTGAAAGAAAATGAGTACCGACGGAGATTGCAGTGATGCAATGATAACCGGCAAAGATTGTTGTGATGCCTGCACACGTGATTTTTCTGATGGCTGTACTGGAACATACATGGTGCTATGTGACCATGTATAATATCTGGTTAGTGTATAGTACAGATAGGAATGGATATCATTGTTTTGATGTGAACTCCGTCCGAGCTATAAGGTTGTCCATATGAAACTCTATGTATGCGGTATGTGTGGCAGCCATGAATGTCTTTGATTGACACGAGACACCTCAAGTGCATACAGTTGTGTATGGGATGTTGGATATGAACATCTAGTTCTATGTTTGTGAACTGTATTTATGAGGTTGAAATTGGTTAGTGTGCTTTGAACAGAGTGTGGGTATCTGTGTTGTTGCTGAGAGCATTGGATGCTTGTATGGCTTCTGGATATAGAGAAGGACGTCATGATAGACATCCGTAAGCTGGTTCTTTAGTGGAACTGTGTATGACATCTTGTCATATTCTGGATTTTTGCATGACAGTAGTGATCTATACATGTGAGTATCCGATAAGCATTGAGTGTGAACTATTGTATGATAGCATAGCTTGGTGGCTATGATGTCGAGTTCACAAGTCTGATGTTGAATGTCCAAGTTATCCAGATTGATACGGAAGTTTGAGTTTCCATCGATTTCTTGTACACTACGACTGTAGTACTGATGCAATCAGAGTTTTCGTTGTGTTGTGATTGTACTATGCGGTTGACATGAAATTCATATATTCTTGAATCAGGACGGGAGATGTATGACTGATGGGATCGTGATTGTGATATGCCGACCTCGTCATGCGATTGGTTTGCATTTTGTGCTCGATAGATGTTGGGTTGATATCTATTGATGGACAGTCTGCGAATATGTTTCATGAGGAAACAGTATGGTTGGTATACTAAACCATGTAATGGTTAATGAATGGTTGGTATGCTAAACCATGTGATGGTTGATGAATAACAGATGGTTATGAGAAGGCGGAAGAAGCTCACACGTATGAGATAGTGTGATGGGACTTGATTTGTCCATGAAATGACTTATCTCTTGAGCTTGTTCGTACACATATGTGTATGGCATTGAAGTTTGTGTCATGTTATAGTGGTACGACCAATATGAGACTGATTTGACATATACCAGATGGTGAATGGTATTTTTGCTATATGGTTGTTCTTGAGTATTCTGATATGATATCCTTTGATTGTACACAGAAGGTGTACTAGGAACAGAATACTGTTACAGTAATGGGAAGGTATCATTGGCAATACTATATGATATGGCAATTCCTTTGGGTCCGATTGCAGAGTCATGGTGCCAGAATGACCATGAGTGGTATGGTGTCAACAATAGTGTGTGGATTGTGTGATTGCAGTTGAGTTCCTTCATGAACCAGAGGTGATAACGATTTGCTGGGAGCAGTCGTGTTTATCAGGAATGCATTCCAATAAAGAAAAAAAGCAAAAAATTTCAATGAATATGGCAAGGTAGACAACTGTTGGTTTCGATTATGTACTATATGCCATCATGTGATATATCTGAGTGATATATTCGATCACGTGATATAGTCGGGTGATATCTTCGATTGTATGATCTATCCGGGTGATATGATAATCCCCGTATGGAGAGGTTCTTGAAGCAGAACGGAATGGGTTATCAGGTACCTTTGATGTGTGGGACTTGTTGGCGTAATCCATGTAGCAAGCGAATTGCACATGCGGGGAAAACGTGTCGGTTGGAAAACGTATTGGTTTCCACAGCGACATGATATTTTGTGTTGATCATTACAGGGAGCAGTGAATAGAAAGTAATGAATCGTTGTAAAAGCTTGTCATACTCAAGATGGTAGTCTTGGGGGAACAGTTGATACAAAGAATGACATTTCCGGTATGGAGTCAGGACAGGGAATATTGAACCACGCAAATGGTGTGGATAGATACTATGAGAACATAATCATTGGGTGAGATAACCATATAATCATATGGACATATGTATTGTACATGGCTTTGGTGTACAGTATGCATTGATGACATATGAGTGTGCTGTGGATTGCTTCTTGTGGTTTGGTCAAGTTTGTGTCCAGTGTTTGTTCTGGACTGGTATCGTGTCCAGTGTGTAATCTAGACTGAGAAGTCTGGCGTGGGAGATCAGTATGCAAACGATAGATGGATATGTTGTATCTATCACATTGTGTAATTTCATACTATATGACAACTTTGTGAAATGTTAAGAACAGAGATGGCTCTGTGCACATTTGGATATGTAGAATCTGAATGTGACAAGGACCGAGGTACTTGGTTTAGAGTATCTTGCTGATCTCGATATTTTGCGTAGGTTTACACATGAGTACAGACGAATGAAAACATTCTAGACCGTTATACAATACACAACGCGAGTATGTGTGTTGCTGTGTTTCTGTGGCATAATGTGTATGGAAAAGGTGTAATACCAGGATTTGAACCATTAACTGTATTACTATATGGTGACTAGTTGTCCAAGGAGGGACGGATGTATTAGACAGTATACGAACAGATGCTCTATTGGGGATCATTTGTATGCATCCAGCGGGATGGGAGTGGGTAGTGACTTAGTTAAGGGAACCGACCGGTACAATGAGTTGTATGAGATCAAGTCAATTTGATACTGTTGTGTATAACAGGATATGTATATGTGCCAACATCCGGACATGATTTTTTGAGTGTTCACTGATACTAGTGAAATGTTTGTCTGTTGATGGTATTACAACGATGCATACATACTATCTATGCCGGCTGGTGTAGAGTGTTGTGAGCATATGGCTACGTGGACAAAAGCAAACGGTAACAAGCTGTTATGCGAGAACATGAGTAAGTAGTAGAATCCAAAGTGCAATGTCTGGTATGTTTTCTTTTGGTTTCTTATACTGCTGGTTTGGTAAGTATCTGCTAGTTGAGCATGTTGAGTATGTAGCAGATTTACTTTCGATTATTTGTTCCGGCAAATAATGTTGCATTTATAATGCATGTTTGTGCAAAGCTTATTTGCCACTATGTTGTTATTCCTTGTAGTGTTGTTAGTAGGGTTGAAAGTTTATGGCTTTCTGTATGAGATTCATAAGATATATGAGATTCATATTATGAATATGGAATTTTGAGGACGAAATTCAAGAAGTAGGGGAGAATTGTAATGCCTCGAGTTGCTTTATACACGTGTCATATGATTATACGACTAATCTGATTAATTTCGGTATGATATGGACTCAGGTTCTGATTGAACCAAGGAAGAATGTTGCCACGCATGACAATAAAATGTTGAAATAATGAAAGAAATGACTAATGATTGTGTGGCAATGAAAGAATGTGTATATATGATAAATCAATACATATTGATATATGAGAAGCAAACTAGAGATGTGAATTGAGAACATAGATCACATGTGTCTATTGACTTGGAATGTTGGTACATGTGCATAGACAAGAGAATTTCAATCATGAGGTGTGTAGTGGGATGTGAATTTGGCCATGCATGTGAGAGGAATTACATGTGAATGTGCATTTGGAGTTAAAGGTGAATATATAGATGTAAAATCAGATTTTAAACACACAACTCACCTAAACTCACCTACAAATCTCTACACATGCTCTCTTGAACCTCTTGGTGTACTTGATTGGTTCTAGCTTGGAAGCATGTTCAACATGAAATATGTGGTAAGGAAAAGTTGCATACTCTACTTGATGTAGTTACTTGGTGTCATAACTTAGTTAAGGTGTTTGTTATACAAGTTAAGAAACATGTGAATTGTTTGAAGGAACATGGAATTCATATGTTGTTGAATTCAAAGAATTGAGTTGTAATGTTATGGAAACATGTTTAAATGAAGGTATAACATCCAAATATCATATTTGAATGTGGATTTTTGAGTTGTAGGAGATGCACCATGAGGATAAGCTCAAAATCGCCAATGTTCTGAAATTCTGTTGTCGACCGATCGATCGCTAGGATCGTACCAATCGATCGGTAGAAATAGGGGAAGTAAGGCGGTTCATGTACCGATCGATCGCTGAAAGCGACCGATCGATCGGTGAAATGACGTAGCATTTTTGAGAAATTCAGACATTTAAGCGATCGATCGCTAGCTTTTGACCGACCGATCGCTAGGGTTGTTTGTTTGGACCGATCGATCACCAGAGTGACCGATCGATCGGTAGACTTAATATGTTTTATTTTGTAGCTTTTGATATTGATGCCTATGATAATGTTAGGATCGGGGTAGTGTTTAGAAGGGGGGGGGGGGGGGTTGAATAAACACTAGGTTCAATTTCGATTTCTTTTTCAAGTTAACTGTAAACTGTTAAGTATTACAGTTGCTTCTCAATATCAGGCAAGTCAGCAGACACTTATTATAGTGCGGAAGACGTCTGCTTAACTTGTGAGGAATAAAACTGAGGTAAATAAGCAATAACAGATGACACAAGAATTGTTTCTGGAAGTTCGAAGCACAACGCTTCTACGTCTCCCCTTCTTCCTTTGCAGGAAGGATTCACTAGAAGACTTGGTTTACACTTTACAGTATACAACCTTCTTAGGCACTCACACACTTGGCCTAAACTCCTAGCAATCACAACTACTTGATTTGTTTACAAAAGGTTCTATGACACTCTTTACAGAATACACGTTTAGCTTTGAGTGTTCTTGATCAGCAGACTTCAGTTGGAATAATCTATCACAGATTCAGTTGCACTGCTTGTCTGCTCTTTGCTGAACTTTTGGAATATCAGTAAGTTGATTTTCTTGTTTGCTTTGAAGTGTTTTTCTTTGTTGAAAATCGCTCAGCACTTCTTCATTCTTTGCTTGGACGTATTTATAGGTTTGGTTGTCTAACGGTAGCTTTTTTGAATATGGAAGAGATTAGCTTTCCAAATTCATATTGTCTTCTTTCCTATTTTGTTAAGCAACGACTCTTTTAACTCTGACGGTAATGGTGGCGGAGATATAGCAGGGTGCGCCGCTCTGTTGTACCTTTGTCAGAGAATGTTGTACATATTTTGTCTCGTTGCTTAGTGCTCTTACTGGAAGTTTAGACTTCTGCTGGTTTTCTTTGTTCAACTGGTCGTTCATTCTCTTATGACCAGTTGATGTCTTTGTTCAGTGTGAGACTATCCGGTTGATAGTTGTCCAGTAGATGTCCATCCAGTTTATGTTTATGTCTATCCAGTTGGTATCTATCCAGTTGGTAGCCATCCAGTTGATGTCTATGCAGTTGATGTCTATCCAGTTGGTATCTATCCAGTTGGTAGCCATCCAGTTGATGTCTTGTCCGGTTGATGTCTGTATCCAGTTGGTAGCCATCCAGTTGATGTCTATCAGTCGGTTGGTGTCTTCACCCGGTAGGTGTTCATCCAGTTGGTCTTTATCACCCGGTAAGACTTCAATATCCGGTAGGTGTCTTCATCCGGTAAGACTTTAACATCCGATAGGTGTCTTCATCCAGTTGGTCTTTATCACCCGGTAGGACTTCATCTAGTAGGTGTTTAACATCCGGTAGGAGTCTTCATCCAGTTGGTCTTTATCACTCGGTAGGACTTCATCCAGTAGGTGTTTAACATCCGGTAGGAGTCTTCATCCAGTTGGTCTTTATCACCCGGTAAGAGTCTTTGTAATCACCAAAACTTAGAAATCGTTTCCTAACAATTTCCCCCTTTTTGGTGATGACAAAACTAAGTAATAACGATTTCAACTTGAATATTTGAGATGTGAATCCTGAAAATACTTGAAGACATAATGGAAAAGAAATTTTCATTTGTTATAAATATAAGCAGATTACAAGTTGTAATCAAACTGGACAATTGAGAGAGATTCATCTTTATTTAAGATGAATTCTGATAACTGGATAAAACCTAAGACAAATCTATTTTTACAAAATATAGCTGATACATGACAAATTCTTAAACAAACAATGTAGACCGGAGAGCTTCGATCCACCTAGTTGCGGAGAGGAATAGCTCGATCCACCTTATTTCAGAGAGGAAGTCGGGAAGAGTTCAAATGTATATACATTAGGCCTCCATGGTTTATGGATTCACCTAATGAAAATACTCTATCTCTGTTGAGAATACTCTATCTCTGTCTTCCCCCTTTTTGTCATCAGCACCCAGATAACTCCTGATTGTAGTTCCTGACTGATGATGAGCATCAGAGCAGGATCCAAACGCTGAAGCTTAACGGAGCTGGGTTAGATAAGTAATCAACCCATGAGGGGTTGATTTAGATAATTAATAAACCCATGAAACTGAACAATTGTGAAAAGGAAACCAAGGAATTTTCAAAGAATTGAAAAGAATCATGATTAGTGAATGTGAGTTATGAAAGCAAACATGAGTCTCTATTTATAGAAGAAATTCATTTAGTGTGAACACATTAATGTTGTTACGTTAAATGCGAAGAAAAAGTCAACTAAAAACAGTAAATAGATAAGAGTAATTAATAAGGGATCAGAAAATGATACTATTTTCTCCCGAACCAATGTTGGGAATAGTCGCGCTTTTCGGTAGACGGTTGGCGCGGACTTCGAGATCTTTGTTGAGTAGAGGATCTGGACTGATTGGATACTCCAGCTGCAGTGGATGAACGATTTGCTGGACTCGGATCTCGCTGGGACGGAGGAGCAGTTCTGCTGGGCTCAGGCAGTCGTCGGATTATTTGTGGAGCAGCAGGCAGGCTGTTGCATATATCTTGAATTTGGGAAGCGAATGCTGCCTGCATGGCAGCATGAAGTGATTCATTATGTTGAGTGATCTGAAGACGAGCCTGGCCAATTCGAGAAAATGCGTCCGCAACTGGATTCTCAGCAAAAGTCTGAAGTCTGGTGACAGTAGTCGTTAGACTATTTAAGTCCCTGTAGACTTGCTGGAACTGAGAGTCCGCGTGCTGCTGATGGGTTCCAAGAATAAGAGTCGCAGTGCGCTCTTCCTGCTTGAGTTTATTGACAATGCTGGCTAGTGCTGAAATTGCATTGGATAGATTTGCTAGCTGTGCAGCAATGTTTGGTGGCTCGTCCAGAGGGATTGAAGTGTGAAAGTCAAAGAAATCTTCTGAAAGTTCTTGAGCCATTGAAGGATCCACAGCAATTATCTTAGGGTCAGCAGTAGGAACAAGAACACCGGGATGAACATCGACAACTGCAGTGGATAGTAAACCAGTGGCTTCGACATGTGGGGCAGCTGTTGAGTCTGAGACAGTAACAGCTATAGTAGCAGTGTCTTCAATAAGTGGGGCAGCTGTTGAGTCTGAGACAGTAACAGCTATAGTAGCAGTGTCTTCAATAAGTGGGGCAGCTGTTGAGTCTGGAGCAGGTAAATCCATATCAGTAGGGGTTTGGACAACCGCAGCAACAGACGATTGGGTGTGATCATTTGAATGTGATGACTCACTTGGTTCATGGTTGCCAGAGGAGATGGTAACTTGATGAACCACAGTCTGAATTACTGTGTCCACATTTTCGTGATCAACAACCATCGGTTGGGGCGGTTGATCATTATAAGAGCTGGGAGCAGAGGAGACGAGGTGAGCAGTTGGAGAGGAGAGTTCTTTAGCAGAAGAGGCTGCCTCCAAGGCAGTTGATGTTGTCTCCGCTCCAGTGGGAGTTGTCTCCAGGGCAGTCGAAGTGATCTCCACATTTGTAGTAGCAGTCTCCAGATCAGTAGTGGCTATCTGTAAATCGGGCTGGTCGGGACTTGCAATATTTGCAGCAGTAGAGCATGAGTGAATACCAGTTGAGATGCGAAGATCATGAAGAGCTAGCTCGGCCATTTCCAGTTTTGGTCCAAGAGCATTTAGAACTGCTCTATCATGATTCGCAGTGCCTGAATCACCCTTGAAATGCTGAAGACGGGTGTCAACAAGGGCTTGAAGTTCGCCCACATAGTTCATCAGACAGAATACATCCCTCAGCTTCAGGCTCTTCTCAGGGTCTGTGATTTGAAGATAAGCCAAAATTTGGTTTTCATCTTCCTTTGCCTGATCCAGAATAGGATCGAAATCATTAAATCTTACTTTCACTCGAGCCTTCACCCATCGAAAAAAAATGTCTAGCCGTGGCTGCAGATTGGCTTCAACAGTATCCATGACCATTTGTATTTCAAAGGCAACAGGAGTGGATACTGGAGCCATAAGAGTTTTGCCTTTACCAGCGGTGGTGGTCTTCGGATGACAGTAAGGACATAAGGACTTGGGTGTCCTAAAACTGATAGAGCCTGGTGCTTGCTGAGAGCTCACCATTGCAGAAGAATTGTCAGCGGGAGCCACTGAGGTAGAGAGTACCATGGCCAATGAAAAAGTTGGTTCCTCAGGTGGAGGATTTTCAGGGCTGGGTTCTCTTCCTGGGATATTTTCTGTAGGACCGGCGGAGGAGATGGTATCAGAAGCTGCAACGACTTTCTGTCGGAGAGCTGGAGGAACAACTTTTCTTGTTCTGGGCTTCTTAGGAGGGGGAGGAGGAGGAGAAGACTCAGCGGATTCCGATATGGTTTGTTCAGAGTCAATGATAACTTGAGTTGATCGGCGCTTCGTCACCCCAACTTCTCTGCCACTTTGCTGTCTGTGAAGTTGAAGATACTTTGCAGTGATAAGTCTCCCTGCATGGAGTTTGGTGAGATCCCATGTCTTAATTTGTTTGCTGTCAAAGAGGCTGCTTAGTGGTAGGGCGAAGCCTGATTGGCCTTTGCCAGAAACTACGATACCAGTCAGAACTTGAAATAGTACAACTGACCAGTTTATCTCCAAGCCTTTGCATATGGCACTGATAACATCAAATTTTTCTAGGGTGATGATATCAAATGACCCAGCTTTACATAGTAGCCCCTTTGAAATGATATCCGCCAGTTGTCGAAAATGGCTCTTCATTAATACTTTCCTGAAAGGAGGACGTTGAAGGCGATGTGCAGAGTCAGAAGCTGTGAGGCGCATCTCTTCTCGTAGTTCCACTGGAATAGTGGAAAAATCAGTAAGTCCGGTGGAGGGAAGGCACAGGTGTGTGGAAAATTCAAGTTGGGTGATTGTAACCAACTGTCCAGATACGGATGCCACCACGGTGTCATCAACGACTTTTGCAGTAGCAAAGAACTCGTGTAATTCTTCCTCGTAGAATGAAGGGGCCTGGCTCAAGATGACCAAGAGACCGGAGGTATCCAGCTTGTGAATCAGTTCCTTTGTCTCTTCATCAGAAGATGTGTAGATAGAATGAAAATCCACGTGAACAGCATTTGTGATGAAGCTTGGCTGTGTATTCTTTGACATTTTGAATGATTAAGCGGAAGAAACAACAGCAATCCTGTTGAGTAAAATTTTCTGAAAGAAAAGTCAGTCGTAGTGAATTGTTGGAGAAGATGAAGAATAATGAAATTAAAGACGGTGAAAAATAAAAGGATATGTAACGTCGTACTGTAGATGAGCGGACACATGTATACGTGGCGATCATCTAACGATTAAAAAAAATTTAACCAATAAATAAAAGGACAGGATTTAGGCGGGAGTGAAAGGTGACCGCTTTATTTTTAAACAAAAGATATTTCAAAGAATGGTTTGAAGTGATTCTACCGCAAGTGCACGGTTGTCAAGTTTCAGTATAGTGAAAATTAAGTACGGGTTGTCGAATCCACATGGACTAACGTATAAGTACCAAATAAGATTAATAAAATTATATTTAGCCTACGATAAAAGAAGTTTGATTAACTAAAGCTAAATTAAACTAAAGAATAGAGATTTAAACTAGAAATAAAGAAAAGAATGGTTCCGGAAATGCAAAGGTAAGTTACTCGAGAAAATTACCGAGCTCGTCGTTCAATTATGTTATCTCTAATGATTCAATGGAATTCTCAGTTTATCAACCAATTGATTTTAAAGGTGAAAGGTTTTCACTATTATTCGATACACTCTCTCGAGCTGTAACGAAACTAACAATAAATTAGAACAAGTCACTCTCGTGCACCTATTTACTAATTCAAAGTTGCATAAATTATCAAAACCTTATAACTCTAAATCTCTCGATTCCAAGTTCTCACATATGCGATATTATCTCTCGATCTCAATCGTGACATACATCATAAATTAATGGAGCGTGTTACAACGTTATCTCTCGATCTCGGCTGTAACCCTCAAATTCAATCAAAGCTAGCTAGACTTTGATCTACACATGCAATTAATTTATGAACAATAACAATCAATGCACTCAAATACCAATGAATCAATAATCAAACACAACGAAACTAAAACTCAATAATATAAACTAAATTTAATTCAAATCAAATACATAAGAGTTTTATTGTCTCTCGACCTCTAAAACATCAAATGAAATTTAAAATCAAATAAATTAAAGTTCAGAAATACGATAAAGGCTGGATGAATCCGTGCGTTGCACCGTGATTTCTTCTCTTGTTCCTTGCACTCCGGAATTGATTTGCTTTGACTCGGGCGAAGAACCGAGTTTGGATCTCCTTTTCCGGCTTTGGGCGGCGGCTTGGGCGGCTCTCCTTGACCTAAAAATTGTCTCAAATGGTCTGCTCTCGTGTCTATCTTGAAATGAATCCAGATTCCCGCTTAAAACCCCCACAATCACGATAAAAAAGGAAAATAAAATCTTCAGGATGTTGCGTCTCGATCGATCGGAAGGTTTTCTCGATCGATCGGCGCACTGTTCATGCCAGCTTTTGAAACTCACTGTCTCGCTCGATCGATCGAGATTTTCCACCGATCGATCGAGATTTTACTAAAATTTGCTCTGGAGTCACTGCCTCGCTCGATCGATCGGAAATTTGTACCGATCGATCGAGACTTGAAAATCTTTGATGCTCAACTCTCTGCCTGGCTCGATCGATCGAGAGTAAATCTCGATCGATCGAGATTCCGAAAATCTTATTTCCTAAATTTCAGTTCTTTCTCGCCTCGATTTCGCCCGTTATCTTCATATTGGCTCATTTCTTCCACTTCCGATCTATTTTCCTGAAACAAACGAATAAACACCAAAAAGCATAATATCATCCAGGAAAAAGAACGGAAAGTAGGAAGAATTTACAGTTAAAAACACTCAAAATCTAAGCCTATCAACTCCCCCAAACTTAGACTTGATCGTCCTCGAGCAAGCAATAAGCTCAAAAAGAAACGTTAAACTCGATACTAAGCATGAATCATCTTTACAACATACGTAAAATCTCAGAAATCCTACTTACACATCAATAGAAGTCCTTCAACACTTAACAAGAAGCAATTTCTCCTAAGTTAAACAATACATCGCAACATCGGAACGTGCGTGTGTGCTATTGTCAAACATGAGTTACATACATATCTTTAAAATCAACATGTGCCATATCAACTCCTAGTCAAGATTACTTTGAATTACTCTACAAATTTACTATCCAGCACTTCTCCACTAATGTAATTATTCCCTAGACTTGGATCAACAGGACTTTAAAAGCTTTTGACGTTAGGTCTTTTGGTGTCGGCTTCAAAGAAAAGGTAGGATGAATTCAAAGAAGAGAGTATAACAGAATCAGTTCAAAATCTTCTCACATAATCATTGAGCTTCTCTTCACATTTTCTAGACTTGGCCACTTTGGGTCTTATTTAACTTTTCTTTTCAAGGCTTTTTCTCTACATCTTTTCTTTTTCTTTGCTAATTCTTTTTTTTTTTTTTCATTTCATTTCTTTCACAATGAACTTCTCAACATATAACAATTTAATGCAATGAATGAGATTCATTATACTCTCCTAGGGATGGATGAAATTGTTCTTTTAGGCTCAAACCAAGGTGGGTATAATGAGTTTGCCAAGAATGCCGAATGGGGGTCTAATCATATGCAATGCATATTCCATTCTTTTTCAATAAGGCTCAAAAGGGGACACTAAGGAATAATGTATACAAGGTAGGCTTGAAAGGCACAAACGGTCCAAAGATCGCCTAAATCATCTCCAAGTCTAGTTCCTAATTATAAATTTCGCCTCAAAGTGCTTTCAACTAAACTGTAGAGTTATCTAAGATACTCAAGACTCATCATAGTTAACACAAGTTTTCAATTTAATCAATACATACTTCACTCAATCATGACTCAATAAGTGCTCAAATTATTCCTCAGTTTTGATATGTAGTTAACAAAGGATATATACAAACAAGTTAAGCATTTCCATGACTCCTATCTAGATGAGGATTAATTTCATCATGTATTACCGTTGCAATTCCAACTCATCAATTCTCAAGAATAACTCAATCAATAAAAAAATTTTTTTGTTGGTAATGCTCAAGGACGAATTAGTCTCAACATCATGCAGTCATGCTAGGAAAAGAAACAAGACAAGTAGCAATATGTGCAAAAGCAAGATATATACAAATACTCAAAAACCCCCCCAAACTTAGCATGTGAATTGCCCTCAATGAACAAGAAAAATAAATGCAAAGGCAAAGACACATACCATGACGACGATCGTCACTGATCGTCGTCCTCATCATGCTCCGGAGGAGGGACTGGGTAGTGGTGCTCCTCGCCCTGATATGGCGGAAATGGTGGGTACTCAGAAGGTGGAGGTGCATGCGGCTGATAAGGTGCAAAATGTGGCTCCGGCGGGAACTGGAAACCTGGAAAGCCCTGGGCCATGGCAGTGTTCCATGCACTCTGATAGTGCATGAACTCCATCTGACGCTGAGCTACCTGCTCATGGTCCATCTGCAATGCTCTCTGCATGCTATGAATGTCCCGCTGCATGCTGTGAATGCTCTGCTGCTCCAGGCGAATATCTTGGAGATCCCTATGAAGAGAGTCCAAAGTAACACGTGTATGTTCTGCAGCAGAGGATGATGCTCCAGCTTGTGTAGTGTCCGAAGGTCTTCGTCGACCCGTAGGAGGTGGTGGAGTGTCCACAATGATCGGTGTCTTCGGTGGAAGTAGCTCCTCGTCTTCCCCCCATGTCACTCCGTACCGCTGACATAAAGCAGTGATCGTGGATGGAAAAGTAGTGCGGAGGTCGGTGAGCTGCTCCCAATTTCAGCAATGTGATCAGCAATGATCTTGCCGAAGTCCACTTCCTTCCCAGAGAGGATGGCATAGACCAGGACCGCTCTGTCTTTTGTCACCTCAGAAGTGTGGGTCGAAGGCATGACCCGCGAGGCGACAAATGAAAACCATGCTTGGGCCTCTGGCTTCAAATGTTTCTTTAGAACCAACTGTGGCTCTGCTTTATCATTCCTTTGCCAATCCACTCCAGGCTTGCCAATAACTGTCAATACCTCATCGTAGTCAATCCTGCTACTCTTGAAAGATTGGTATGCACAGTTTTGAAGTAAAGGCATCCGGTGAATATTGTTGATTGCGGCTCGATCCACCAACACATCCTTCCCTCGAACATAAACACTTACTTGGTGCCCTGGTGTAACAGCTCGAAGATTCGTGTAAAACTCCCTTACCAGCGGCACCACAGCATCAATCGGTGTCTGAACGAATTGAAACCACCCTTTTCGCCGGACTGTCCTAATGACAGGACATTCCAATTTATCTATGCTCATTCCCCTTTCACGGCTCAGGGGTTTCTTATGGTAGGTGGGGGTATAATCAGCAATTGTGGCATTGAGAAACTTCTTCTCATCATATCCTGGCTCAGAAACAGTGGCCTCCGCCTGCTTTTGCTTTTGGGAAGCTTCCGCCTGCTTTGACCTCTTTCTGGATGACATTTTCTTGCTAAACGATTCCCAACTAACTCAATTAAATCCAACTATCACCACACAACACTATAAATCTTCCACTCTTCAACACCACAAAACTTCCTCCAAATTTTACTCCTTCCTAACCCAATTCTACTACAATTCAAGGAGTTTCACCAAAAGATAAAATCTTTAAGAATTGGAAACCAATTACCGCTTAAAAATCTGATCTTGGAAAGATTTGGCACTTGGCTTGGAATTCCCTTTTTGATGTACTTCTACCCAATTTGCCTTGCAATCCTTCAAATCTGCAATGAAAAACAAATATTACTTCCTAGAGTTGAAGTAAATTTGAAATTCTATGGAAAAATGATGAGATTAGATGAAGGAATTTGAAAGAGGCGGCTAGGGTTATGTTGTGGAGAGGAGAAAGGTTGATTTTTGAAAATGATAGATGCTGCGTCTGTGCCCTTATTTTTCAAAATTTCTCTCGCTCGATCGATCGGAAAAATTCTCGATCGATCGAGCGAGGCAGTAGGCACAATGTCTTTTTTAAAAAAACGGGCGATCGATCGGAAAAATTCTCGATCGATCGCCAGCAGCAGCAAACAAAATTTAAAATGTTTCTCAACATCTTTCTCTCGGATTGCCTCGCCTACAACCAACTTGCTCTTGCTTTCACACCTGCAATAGAAAATACACGAATTCATTCCCAGACAAACTCAAAACAAACAAACTAACAAAAACACATCAAAACAAGAAATCATAAACAAAACTCGAGAGAAGGAAAACGGAAGTTCTTAATTTATAGTCCCAAGATGGACTGTCAACTCCTCGTCTTCTCAATTTGATGGCTCCTTTGGATTCTTTACAGAATCACTCGGGAGCGTACCTTGCGTCCTCCCAGATATCAACGTGGCCAACTGCCCTATCTGCACTTCCAAATTTTTAATAGATGCATCCTGATTCTGCATCCTCACCTCCGTTGATGAAATCAGCTTTGCCATCAATTCCTCCATACTCGGCTTTTGCGTGAACCCGGCCTGCGGTTGAGGGTTCAACACATTTTCTTGATTCGACCACCTCAAATTTGGGTGGTTCCTCCATGGTTGGTTGTAATTCGAGTAGGAATTATTGGGTGGCCTGTTACCTACAAAATTAACAGCATCAACAGATTGGTTAAATTGATTACCTGCCTGGCACTCGATGCTAGGATGACCGCCTCCACACAGCTCACAGAAGATCGCTTGAGTTTGCATCGCTGCTGCTCCCATGCTGTCTATCTTCCGGTTCATGGCTTCTAATTGAGCCGAAAGAGCAGTGATCTCGTCCACTTGATGGACTCCCATTGGTTTCTGTGGCGTGCTCCTCTCAGATTGCCATTGGTAACTGTTGCACGCCATTTCCTCCAACAAGCTATATGCCTCTTCCGGCGTCTTTCTCATTATGGATCCCCCAGATGCTGCATCAATCATGGAACGGTTAGCAGAAAATAAACCGTTATAGAACGTTTGTACCTGCAGCCATATGGGTAGACCATGGTGTGGGCATCTCCTCAACAACTCCTTAAAACGATCCCACGCTTCATATAGAGTCTCGGGGTCAAACTGACCAAAAGTCGTGATATCGTTCCGCATCTTCGCCGTCTTGGAAGGGGGAAAGTACTTTGACAAAAACGCCTTTGTCATCCCCTCCCATGTTGTTATAGAACCTGCAGGTAGAGAATTCAACCATGCCTTAGCTTTGTCTCGTAATGAAAAGGGGAAAAGTTTTAACCTGATGGCGTCGTCAGAGACGCCATTGTGTTTGAATGTGTCACAAATCTCCAAAAAGTTGGAGATGTGATTATTCGGATCATCCGTAGCTGCTCCCCCGAACATAACCGAGTGCTGAATCATTTGTATGATTGCCGGCTTGATCTCAAAATTGTTTGCTTGAATCGTCGGCCTTGTAATACTGGACAACGATCCATGAAATGCTGGTTGTGCAAAGTCCATCATCGATCTAGGGTGCTGTGCTTCGTTATTATCAGCCATCACTCGAGCTTCTCGTAATCGCCTAAGTAAAGTTCTTTCTATCTCCGGATCGAAAGGCTCGAGAATGGGCTCCTCTCTTCTGAGCATGCACTAAAGAAACGGTTCCTGTACAAAATAGACAAAAGGAGACAACAAAATACACAAAGTTATTAACAAAGATCAACAAAAGAAAACAAAGAAAAGAAAAACAAAAACGCAATAATAAAAGAATTGGCTAAATTACAATTAACTAATCTCGTATGATATTATACAGATTAGTCCCCGGCAACGGCGCCAAAAACTTGACCGCTTTATTTTTAAACAAAAGATATTTCAAAGAATGGTTTGAAGCGATTCTACCGCAAGTGCACGGTTGTCAAGTTTTAGTATAGTGAAAATTAAGTACGGGTTGTCGAATCCACAGGGACTAACGTATAAGTACCAAATAAGATTAATAAAATTATATTTAGCCTACGATAAAAGAAGTTTGATTAACTAAAGCTAAATTAAACTAAAGAATAGAGATTTAAACTAGAAATAAAGAAAAGAATGGTTCCGGAAATGCAAAGGTAAGTTACTCGAGAAAATTACCGAGCTCGTCGTTCAATTATGTTATCTCTGATGATTCAATGGAATTCTCAGTTTATCAACCAATTGATTTTAAAGGTGAAAGGTTTTCACTATTATTCGATACACTCTCTCGAGCTGTAACGAAACTAACAATAAATTATAACAAGTCACTCTCGTGCACCTATTTACTAATTCAAAGTTGCATAAATTATCAAAACCTTATAACTCTAAATCTCTCGATTCCAAGTTCTCACATATGCGATATCATCTCTCGATCTCAATCGTGACATACATCATAAATTAATGGAGCGTGTTACAACGTTATCTCTCGATCTCGGCTGTAACCCTCAAATTCAATCAAAGCTAGCTAGACTTTGATCTACACATGCAATTAATTTATGAACAATAACAATCAATGCACTCAAATACCAATGAATCAATAATCAAACACAACGAAACTAAAACTCAATAATATAAACTAAATTTAATTCAAATCAAATACATAAGAGTTTTATTGTATCTCGACCTCTAAAATATCAAATGAAATTTAAAATCAAATAAATTAAAGTTCAGAAATACGATAAAGGCTGGATGAATCCGTGCGTTGCACCGTGATTTCTTCTCTTGTTCCTTCCTTGCACTCCGAAATTGATTTGCTTTGACTCGGGCGAAGAACCGAGTTTGGATCTCCTTTTCCGGCTTTGGGCGGCGGCTTGGTCGGCTCTCCTTGACCTAAAAATCGTCTCAAATGGTCTGCTCTCGTGTCTATCTTGAAATAAATCCAGATTCCCGCTTAAAACCCCCACAATCACGATAAAAAAGGAAAATAAAATCTTCAGGATTTTGCGTCTCGATCGATCGGAAGGTTTTCTCGATCATCGGCGCACTGTTCATGCCAGCTTTTGAAACTCACTGTCTCGCTCGATCGATCGAGATTTTCCACCGATCGATCGAGATTTTACTAAAATTTGCTCTGGAGTCACTGCCTCGCTTGATCGATCGGAAATTTGTACCGATCGATCGAGACTTGAAAATCTTTGATGCTCAACTCTCTGCCTGGCTCGATCGATCGAGAGTAAATCTCGATCGATCGAGATTCCGAAAATCTTATTTCCTAAATTTCAGTTCTTTCTCGCCTCGATTTCGCCCGTTATCTTCATATTGGCTCATTTCTTCCACTTCCGATCTATTTTCCTGAAACAAACGAATAAACACCAAAAAGCATAATATCATCCAGGAAAAAGAACGAAAAGTAGGAAGAATTTACAGTTAAAAACACTCAAAATCTAAGCCTATCAAAAGGATTTATTTTACACAAAATTAATTTTGAATTCCGACGCTTCATTAGGTTAATGAGTATCGAGGGTTATTTTTGTCAAAGCATATTTGGTAAAGTCTGCTGGTATGTAGGGTCCGACTGGTAGGAAAGCATCTACTGGATGTAGAGTCCTACTGGTACGTATACACCTACTGCAGTTGACCATTGTATTACCAGCTGAGCTTAAATTACCAAGATAAGATTATAACGGAAATTCCCCCTATATTTATGCGAATAAACTTAAATAATTCCCCCTGAATTTATTACCAAAACAAAATAATCAAGAAGTAATTTCAATTAAACCAAGAATATTTCGAAAGTTGGAAAACTTAGCGTCCGGTAGGGGTTTTGTGAAAATGTCTGCTGCCTGTTGTTCGGTAGAAATATACTCCAGCCGAATTTCTTTCTTCATAACATGATCTATGATAAAATGATGACGGATGTCAATATGTTTAGTACGAGTATGAAGAACTGGATTGTATGTTATAGCAATGGCAGACGTATTGTCACAAAATATGGGAGCCTCTGTGGACTCAATTCCATAATCTTTTAGTTGTTGCTGAATCCACAGCAGTTGAGCACAGCAGCTTCCAGCAGCAAGGTACTCTTCCTCTGCAGTAGAAGTTGCTATGGATGTCTGTTTCTTGCAACCCCATGATATCAATCGATCACCAAGAAATTGACAATACCCACTGGTGCTTTTTCTGTCAATTTTGCATCCAGCATAGTCAGCATCTGAATATCCAATAAGATTAAAAGTTGAGTCTCTTGGATACCATAGACCGACATTCTCAGTGCCTTTCAGATATTTGAGGATTCTTTTGACAGCAGTGAAGTGCGACTGCTTAGGATTTGCTTGAAACCGGGCGCACATACATACTGCAAACATAATATCTGGTCGGCTGGCTGTCAAATATAGTAAAGATCCGATAATGCCTTGATACATTGTAACTTCGACTGGTATTCCTGAATTATCCAAGTCGAGTTTGACAGATGAGCTCATTGGTGTAGCAGCAGCTGAGCTGGTACTCATTCCATATTTCTTCAGCAGCTCTTTAGTGTATTTAGACTGATTTATCAGGATTCCTTCACTAGATTGCTTAACTTGCAATCCTAAGAAAAATGATAATTCTCACATCATGCTCATCTCAAATTGATCCTGCATAATTTTAGAAAATCTTTCGCACAATTTTGAGTTAGTACTTCCGAAAATAATATCATCAACGTAAATTTGAACTAGCAGAGTATGATCTCCCTTTGTGAATTTGAAAAGGGTCTTGTCCACCGTGCCAATGATAAAGTTATGCTCAGTCAAATATTTTGATAGAGTTTCATACCATGCACGGGGAGCTTGCTTCAGACCATACAACTCTTTATTGAGACGAAAAACATAAGATGGATGTTGATGGTTTTCAAATCCAGGAGGTTGTTCAACGTAAACTTCTTCCTGGAGTTTCCCATTAAGAAACGCACTCTTAACATCCATCTGATAGACCTTAAAGTCTTTAAACGCAGCAAATGCAAGAAATATGCGAATTGCTTCTAGTCGAGCTACAGGGGCAAATGTTTCATCAAAATCAATGCCTTCTTGCATAGCGTCTACCCAGCTTGGGTCTAACATGGCATCATCAATATTCTTAGGTTCTAAGTGAGATATGAATGCAGCATGAAGGAATTCATTAATCATTTGTCCTCTGGTGCGTAGAGGAGCAGCAGGGTTACCTATGACCTGCTCGGGAGGATGATTCTTCATCCACCGAAGCGGAGGTCCAAGAGGGTTGAGTTCTTCAGTTGACTGGATGTGAGTGGGTAATTCAGAAGTTCTGATTGTCGCATCTTTTTCACTTGCTCCCTCAACTGCAGCAGGAGTATATGCAATAGTGTCATTGTCAGCTGGATGCGGTTCTTGTTGACCAGCAGACTCCTCTGTTTGAGCTTCAGGAACTTCTGGTTCTAAGGAGCAGTCAGTCCTGCTTCTGTAGTTCATCTCATCATCAACATTTTCATCAATGTAAGTGCTTTCCAGTCGATTGCTCAAGTTGTTGATTTGTATATCAGATATTGTACAGTCAGTAGGTTCATCAAATTTTACATGCACTGATTCTTCTACATTAAGAGTTCTATTATTAAATACTCTGAAGGCTTTACTAACTGCAGAATAACCAAGAAATATTCCAGCATCAGATTTGGCATCAAAGGCGGTGAGATGAGTCTTTCCATTGTTGTGAATAAAACATTTGCAACCAAACACATGGAAGTAGGAAAAATTTGGCTTACTGCCATTCCAGATCTCATAAGGGGTTTTATTTGCTCGCTTATTAATCATTGATCTGTTCTGCGTATAACAAGCTGTGTTGACAGCTTCTGCCCAAAATCTCTGCGATATTTCTGATTCCGCAAGCATAGTTCGCGCAGCTTCTTTCAAAGTGCGGTTCCTACGCTCAGCAACTCCGTTTTCTTGAGGAGTTCTAGCAGCAGAGTATTCGTGTTTAATACCAAGGTCATCTAGATATGATTCGAGTGATTGATTGGTGAACTCAGTACCTTTATCACTGCGAATTCTATCTATCCCACACGATTTCTCATTTTGGAGTCTTTTCAGTAGTTTGATCAGCTTTGGAGTAGCCTGATCTTTGCCACTTAGGAACAAGACCCACGTGAAACGAGTGTAATCGTCTATTAACACTAGGGTATACTTCATTTCCCCTAGACTTGTTACTGGTATAGGACCAAACAGATCCATATGCAGCAACTCTAGGCACCGAGAAGAAGATTTACTCCCTTTGTTCTTAAAGGAGGATCTGATTTGCTTATCAAGTTGGCATGCTGCACAGATCTTGTCTTTTGAGAACTCAATTTGGGGCAGTCCAATGACTAGATCAAGTTTACGCAGACTGGCAATAGTTTTAAAATTTAAGTGACTCAAACGTTTGTGTCAAAGCCAATTTTTGGAAGAATTCAGGGCAACTAAGCAAGTAGAGGAGGTAGGCTGATTAAGATTCCAATCAATTTTATATGTGTTATCATGCCTTCTTCCTACAAGTAATATATTACCATCAGTAGATTTGATTGTGCATGAGTGCTGATTGAATTCTACAGCATGACCATTGTCACAAAGTTGACTTATGCTAATCAAGTTATAGCATAGATTTTCAACTAAAAGAATATCTTTAATAACAATGTTACCGTAGATAATCTTACCCTTACCCACGGTTCTACCTTTCGCGTTATCTCCAAAAGTTATTCTAGGTCCGGTGGAGTCCACCAGTTCAGACAATAAGCTCGCATTTCCTGTCATATGTCTAGAGCATCCGCTGTCCAGGAACCATTCTGAGCTCCGAACTTGATGCATTCTAGTTTCCTGCAATTAAAGCGATAAAATGATTGGTACCCAATCCTACTTGGGTCCGGGTAGGATTAGTCCTTTCGGAACCCACACTTGTATGACCCTGAGTGACTTAGGTCGGTGTGTGTTCTGAAATGTGTGTGCATTCATAAATGATGGTGATGATCTTGACTGTGGAGTGTGATAATATGTGTATGCATGTGCTTTTGGTTTGTAGTTCCTGTTATAGAGCATATACCTCTTCTGGACAGGCTTACAATTGTAGTACCAGTTGGGTTTAACCTCTCTAGCTGCTCGACCAGTAGGTTTAAGTTCATCTCTAAACTTTTGCCTCGGTTTAGCCTCTTTGAGTGGTTCTACATAACCGATACCCCTGTGCTGTGCCTGTTCCTTGATGAGTGTTGCTTTAACAGGTTCTTTAACCAGTTCATAAGGGTCATATACTGTGCTAGATTACAAAGTTCATTGGTTGAACCTTTCCTTTTGTTAGACACAGTTGAGGTTCGTTACCAGATGAACTGCCATCATAACTATTATAGCCTATGCCGGTTAAATCACCAGCAAGCCTTATAGACTCAAGCATTTCATCCTTTCTGGTAGTAGACGCATTCCAAATGCTAACCAGTTTGCTAAGTTTTTGGTAGGCACACTTGGCTTCATCTCTTTCTTTTACTAGGAGACTGGCTGTTTCCCTTAAGCAGTTCAACTCCCTCGATTGTTCACAATCAAGTTTGTTTTTATGCGTTTCAGTTGGGATTGAGTGCTCAGTCTTATAGCTTTCGAAGGATTCATATAACATCCGATACTCATTGATCATGTCCTGCAAAGCATTGGTAAGTTCACTATGTGTAAATTCAGATAGGTTAGACTCGTGTACCTCAATTTCATCATTTGCCATTAAGCAGTGGACTTCCTCGTCTTCACTCTCGCTAGACGAGCCGGTTGACTCCTCTGATTCTGATTCAGAATCAGCCCATTTGCTTTTACTTTCTTCTGCCATCAACACCTTTTGGTCTCTGTCCCTTTTGGAAGATTTTCTGGTTTCCTTGGATTTTCTGTGATCCTTGGATCCTCTTTTGTGATCATCCTTTTTGGTTTTGGGACAGTCGGCGATGAAACGCCCTGGCTTGAGACAGTTGAAGCATACACGCTCTTCTTCTTCTGATCTTCCTTTGAAGCTCTGCCTTCGTGGATATGATTCTGATTCTTCTTCATGAATTTTCTGAATTTCTTTACGAACATCGTCATAGCATCATTACATATTTTTCTGGAGTCATCTCTGTAATAGTAGGTATGGCTTCTGATGCAGTGAGAGCTTTGGTAGGCTGACTTGTACTGGGTTCATCTTCAACCCGAATACCTAATTCGAATTCATAGGCTTTTAAATCAGCAAACAGATCATGCAGATCTATCTTGTTGATGTCCTTTGATTCTCTCATAACAATGGTTTTGACATCCCATTCTCTTGGGAGGCCTCTCATTATTTTTAGGGTGACTTCTCTGTTGGGTAACTCCTTACCCAGACTGCTGAGTTCGTTAATTATTCCGGTCACTCTTTCATCATACTCGTTGAGAGTTTCTCCATTCATCATCTTGATATGTTCAAACTTCTGTAATGCCACAGTAAGCTTGTTTTCTTTGGTTTGATCATTTCCTTCACAGAGTTGGGCAATCTTCTCCCAGATTTCTTTAGCTGTGGAGCACATTTTTATTTTGTTGAACATGTTTTTGTCCAAAGTTTTGAACAAAATGTCCTTAGCAACGTTATCCAGATTGGCTTTCTTCTTTTCTTCATTTGACCATTGAGATCTGTCTTTTTCTACCATTTGTGGATCACCACTTGTGATAGAAGCAACTGTATTGATTTTCATGATCTTCATAGGTCCTTCAGTGATTACATACCACATATCATCATCTTCTGCACTTAGATGTGCTTGCATACAGATTCTCCAATCATCATATTCGTCTTTCTTGAACATTGGAATCTTGCTGAATGAGGCCATCAGTATTTGGTAATTGGTAATTTCTCAAGATTGAGAAGACCTAAGCTTTGATACAACTTGTTAGGATCGGGGTAGTGTTTAGAAGGGGGGGGGGGGGGGGGGTTGAATAAACACTAGGTTCAATTTCGATTTCTTTTTCAAGTTAACTGTAAACTGTTAAGTATTACAGTTGCTTCTCAATATCAGGCAAGTCAGCAGACACTTATTATAGTGCGGAAGATGTCTGCTTAACTTGTGAGGAATAACTGAGGTAAATAAGCAATAATAGATGACACAAGAATTGTTTCTGGAAGTTCGAAGCACAACGCTTCTACGTTTCCCCTTCTTCCTTTGCAGGAAGGATTCACTAGAAGACTTGGTTTACACTTTACAGTATACAACCTTCTTAGGCACTCACACACTTGGCCTAAACTCCTAGCAATCACAACTACTTGATTTGTTTACAAAAGGTTCTATGACACTCTTTACAGAATACACGTTTAGCTTTGAGTGTTCATGATCAGCAGACTTCAGTTGGAATAATCTATCACAGATTCAGTTGCACTGCTTGTCTGCTCTTTGCTGAACTTTTGGAATATCAGTAAGTTGATTTTCTTGTTTGCTTTGAAGTGTTTTTCTTTGTTGAAAATCGCTCGACACTTCTTCATTCTTTGCTTGGACGTATTTATAGGTTTGGTTGTCCAACGGTAGCTTTTCTGAATATGGAAGAGATTAGCTTTCCAAATTCATATTGTCTTCTTTCCTATTTTGTTAAGCAATGGCTCTTTTAACTCTGACGGTAATGGTGGCGGAGATATATCAGGGTGCACCGCTCTGTTGTACCTTTGTCAGGGAATGTTGTACTTATTTTGTCTCGTTGCTTAGTACTCTTACTGGAAGTTTAGACTTTTGCTGGTTTTCTTTGTTCAACTGGTCGTTCATTCTCTTATGACCAGTTGATGTCTTTGTTCAGTGTGAGACTATCCGGTTGATAGTTGTCCAGTAGATGTCCATCCAGTTTATGTTTATCCGATTGATGGTTGTCCAGTAGATGTCTTATGCAGTTGATGTCTATCCAGTTGGTATCTATCCAGTTGGTAGCCATCCAGTTGATGTCTATGCAGTTGATGTCTATCCAGTTGGTATCTATCCAGTTGGTAGCCATCCAGTTGATGTCTTGTCCGGTTGATGTCTGTATCCAGTTGGTAGCCATCCAGTTGATGTCTATCAGTCGGTTGGTGTCTTCACCCGGTAGGTGTTCATCCAGTTGGTCTTTATCACCAGGTAAGACTTCAATATCCGGTAGGTGTCTTCATCGGTAGGAATTTAACATGCGGTAGGTGTCTTCATCCAGTTGGTCTTTATCACCCGGTAGGACTTCATCCAGTAGGTGTTTAACATCCGGTAGGAGTCTTCATCCAGTTGGTCTTTATCATTCGGTAGCTATTTGAAGGAATCTTTCGCTGTATGGCCTCTGAAGCTTCTGCGAATATCTTTCCCTTTGAGTTGTAATTTATCCTCCGCTAGGCCGGAAGGAGCTATGAACGAAAGGAGCTGTTTCGCATCTGTTGCGAGGCTTCGCCGACTGAGAATACCAGCCTTGTAACACGAAAACACCTGGGCGTTATGGCAAAAAAGAAAAAGAAAAGAAAAGGAGAAATTTGTCCAATAGTAACAAATGGTGCCTCCACAGGTTGACACCCGATCCAACCTAGTAGTGAGTTTTCCGAAAAAACCTGCTAGTGGAGGAAGACCTCCTAGGGATAAGAGACATAGGGCTCTAAGTTAGGCGAGCCCCGCAATGACAGATTGATATCATATGAATTGTGTTGTGTTGGTATCATATGATTTATAGTATCATATGCATGTACATTCATGGATATCATGTGTTTGAGATGGATGAGGTATATGCTTTAGCATTAGAGATATACGCCTGGTTTGGGTATATGCTCGGGTATGCTACATATACGTTAGCATTAGAGATATACACCTGGTTTGGGTATATGCTCGGGTATGCTACATATAAGTTAGCATTAGAGATATACGTCTGGTTTGGGTATATGCTCGGGTATGCTACATATACGTTAGCATTAGAGATATACACCTGGTTTGGGTATATGCTCGGGTATGCTACATATACGTTAGCATAGAGGTATACGTCTGATTTGGGTATATGCTCGGGTATGCTACATATACTTGGTATGAGAGATATATGCCGATTTTTGGGTATATGCTCTGGCTATTATCATGTGAGGACGGTACTATGATATGTATTGCTAATATGAAGATGTGAGGCGGTTCCACTGACATATTGAGCGGAATAGACATATCATATTAGTCTTGTAATAATAGTGTGATAGTTGAGACATGTCGACATGGTGCATTGGTTGATGCATGATACAGAGCATTCACATTGGATATGATGTTTATTGTGCTTTATCATTGATCTTGTGTTTTGATACTGCACTAAGATAGTGGTTTATCTATACTCACGTTGTGTGAATGTTTCTGTAGGATTTCATAGACGTGGGAATCGTGAGTCTTATTCCGCTGCGAGGTGAACCACTGCATAGGAGTTGTGCTGGCTTAGGTTGTTATTTATACATGTGATGTATATGTGAATAGGGTTTTTGTACTTGTGGTTTTGTACTTGTACATCTGTAACAACCTATTAGTAAGAAACTCTTAAACAGTGTATGGATTACTTAATTCTGACTCACATATGTATGCTTAATTGAATACATAATGGATTAAGTAACGAGAACCCCACAACAAATACCTCGATATGCTGCCTTTTTCAATGAATCATGCACTAAGAATAAGGGACAACAAGTTAAAGGATGTCATGAGGTAGATCTTGATCGACCTCGACTGACTTCTTTGGAGGAAGGCGACATAGTGAAAAGACAAAACCCTCCAAGAGGTGCAAGGCGAATAGGCATCACCTTAAGCGAGAGGACTGGCGTCGGGCCACCAACGTTAAACAGAGGCGCTGCTTGGGAGGCAACCCAAGGGGAGTTTGTTTTCTTTTTTCCTTTTTATTTTTTTATTATTGCTTTCGCAGTCTAATTTCTCTTTCCTTACAATTTTGGCTTACATTGGGGACAATGTAAGATTTAAGTATGGGAGCGGGATTAGTGGTGTGTTATTGCTTTCCTATTACAAAAATACAAAAAAAAATCGAAAATTTGAAATTTTGTTGAGCTCATAGTTAATAATGAATGCATGCTTAGCCCATGATGAAATCTAATTGAGGACATGCATGTTTTTGAACATAAACCTTCGAACACTTTGAACTCTAATACAAGTTTTACTTTGACTTAGTAGTTGAAGATATTGAGCACGATATTGTCATAACTTGTGAAGTGTGCATAGCTTAGTGAAGATTGAATTTTGTGATAATCTTAAGAAGTCTCTAATACATGCTAGAACTTAACTACATGCTATTTGAGGCATATGTCTAGACTACTTGCGAACATGAAAGTGATATAGGCAATATTTGATGTGTTCGAGCCTTTCAAGCCTATCATGTAAATAAAATCAATCTCTAGTACTCTTTTTGAGCTTTGATGCAAAAGAATGGTCGTGTGCTAAGCATACTAAAGACCACCATTTAACATTATTTGACTAGCTTATCATCCTTCCCTAATGAGCCTAAATACGATTGTAATCCATACCTTTGAAGGGAGTATGATGTGTTTCATTCACATGCACTTATGTTATCATTAAATCATTTATTTGTGAGCTTATTGTCAAAAGAATGAGATGCATGAAAGAAAATGGATGCCTTGAGATAATTGCTAAAAATATGACTCCAATAGGAGCCAAGGCACACAAGAAGCAAAATAAATGAGTAAACTTGAAAAAATGTACAAGGTTTGAAAAAAATTATGCAAGAAGAGAAGCTCTTTTGCGTGCATATCATTTACTATCTTGTTTGATACATGGTAGCGCTTATCGCGTACGCCCAAATTAACCCTTCTCAAGTTAATAGCAAAAGTATGTAGTAGCGAGAGTAGGGATCGATCCCACAGGGAATGTAGTATTTTTTTCGTGTCAATTTAAAAACGAATAGTAAAAAGGGGGTTTTTGAGTTGAGCGACTACTACTTAGCAAATTCTAAGAATTAAACTAATTAACGTGATTAACTAAAACGGTTAAAACTTATGAGAGTGAAGCGATTCTTGGTTTTCGGTCAACTTTACTTTTGGAAAATTCTCTCTTGATCATCAAATCACTAACATTCGAATTCTTTCAATTATTCATCGATTGGAAATTGAATTCCTACCCACCTTAATCGTAGTCAAAGAGAAAACAACATTCAATCCGACCCTTATCAAATCTCTAATCAAAACTACAGCCGTTAATGATTAAATCAATGATAGATTTCAAAACTAGTGAGTTCGATAAATCTAATCAATAGAAACTACAGCCGTTAATGATTGATTACCCAATCGTTTCTCCTAAGAATTAATAACACCTACAGCCGGTAATTATTAATCTTAGTTGCTTCTTAATTAGCTATCGATTATGCATGTGAATACTAGGTGATCAATCTAATAAACAAACACAATAATCATTGAAATCGATACCAGGAAACAGAATTGAAATCGAAATTAAATTAAATAAACAAACCAAAATTCTCACAAGAGATTCAAATCCAAAAGCAAGTATCCCTTCAACCAAGAATCTAAGAGTTTAGCCTAGCATAATTGAATCTAAAAATAACAAAAACTGATTCGAAAACATTAAATAAACAAAGGAAAAGAAATTACTAAGATGAATCACGATCCCGGCTTGTCGATTCCGGCTCCGTTCTTCGCGTTGTTCTTGACAAAACTTTTAAAGAAAAATCTTCTAAAAACCTAAAGGTTTTCTAAAATCTCGAATTGTCTTCCTAAGAGGTGATAAAAATCGAATTATGGGGTCTTGGAGGCTAAATACTAGGTTACAATCTTTAAACATGGTAAAAGACTTAATTTCCAAAAATTCGGACTCTTTGGCGATCGATCGCCCCTTTTATAGCAATTGATTGCTTCGTTTATTTTTTTTCAGCAAAACGCTTGAGGCGATCGATCGTCACTTTATAACGATCGATCGCTTCCCTCAAGTAGCCTCAGGCGATCGATCGCCTAGAATCACCGATCGATCGCTGCTTCGTTAATTTTGTTGCTCAAGTTTTTGTCTAAGGGCGATCGATCTCCTTTTCATGGCAATCGATCTCTTCCTTCAAAATTACATTTTTGCCATTTTCTTGATCAATTTTGAGTCCTTGTCATGTCCATGTCTTTTCTTGGTCTTTACACATCATTTTTAGCTCGTTTCGTCGATTGTACCTACAATTACACAAATATACGATTAGGTAGCATACGTATCAAATTATCCATCAAAACCTACCAAATCGTAGAAAATTAAGCGCTAAAGATGTGTATATTTCTAATCACATCAATACACCTTACCCTTTCTTTCATAAGCCAATACCTAGGCCAAGCTACAAGCTAATAAATACCTACTTGATTTGTCTTTGCAAGTGGCTAAGATAGTGGAGAAGAGTGTGCAAGTGAGCTTATACTTGTGTTAGTGTATGACTTAAGCTATTGTGGGCTTTGCATCTATTGGATCTATAATTTGTACATGACACTTGTTTGTGACCGCACACGCACAATCACTGCTTTGTTGGGTATGAAATGTTTAGGGATTGAACTTGTTGCACTGTTAACTTTTCACCGCCTTTCATTATTATGTATGTTTATAATTGTTGAGGCATTAAAGTGAGGACGAGTTAGTTTGTTATGATGCTATGAGCCAACAAAAAGATTTTAGTTTTGTCTGATTTACTCGAGGTCGAGTAAAGATTAAGTATGTGGGAGTTTGATGTGACTAGAAATAGACACATCTATTGATCTTAATTGTCTACGATTTGGTATGTTTTGATGATTAATTTGACACATATGCTACCTAATCGTATATTTGTGTATATGTAGGCGAATTCGAAGAAATCGAGCTAATAACGATGAATAAGGATCAAGAAATGCATTGGAGCTGACAAGAAATCAAAGTAGACTAAGAAAATGCATAATAGTTGACGAAGACAGGCGATCCATGGCTCAGGAAGCATAGATCGATCGCCTCGAGGCAGAAAGTTTCAGCAACAAATTTATCACATTAGCGATCGATTGCTAGATCAGGAAGCAGAGATCGATCGCCTCGAGGCAGAAATTTTCAGCAACAAATTTATCACATTAGCGATCGATCGCTAATCTCTAGCGATCGATTGCTCACCCGAGAAAAATGGAAAAAATAAAGCTAGCGATCGATCGCTAGTATATAACGATCGATCACAACAAAGTTTTGGAAACTTTGGATTCTTGATTTCTTTCCTTCCTACATGGACTCTAACCTACTCCATTAGCCTCCCTATACATATATGCACAGAAATCAGACCTTTGAAGAATCTAGGTAGTGTAGGTAGAATATTTTACACTAGTTTTATAATTTTTCTTTCAATTTTGTTGAAGAACGCTACGAAGATCGAAACGAAGGCGAGATTGACACATCGACGAGCGGAGTTCAAATTAGTTTTCTTTCCTTTGCTCTTATTTTTTGTTTTTCTTAGATTATGTCTAGCTAGTTTTTAATTCTTGGTTGAGGAAGACAAATCCTTAGATTTATTTATCTTGGGGAGATTCCTACGCTTTTGTTTATCGATTTTATTGAATATCATTGTTTTTCTGATTTTATTGATATGATTTGTGTTTGTTTATTGGATTGACAACATAATAACTTGCATGTAATCTAATGCTAAATTTGATAATTATTTGATTAATCAAATTTACGAAGCAACTAAGATTGATAATTGTCTGTTGTTGGTGTTATTCAATTCTTAGGGAAAATCATCTACTAAATTTATATAAACCACTTATGTTTATGTTGTTTAAATTCATCACTCACTAGTTTTGAATGGTGTCATGATTTTAATATTGAATATGCATATATAGATTGATTGATTGATGAAAGTTAAATTAGGACGCTTGGACTAATTGACAATGAATAAGGTGAGGGAGGAATTAGATTTTCAATTGATGAAAATTCAAATAAAATTGAGTATTTTGTGCATCGATGAAATAGATGATAATATCCAAGGTAGAGTCGACCGATACCAAGAATCGCTTTGATTAGTTTAATCTTTAGTTTTAATTTAATTAGCATAATTCACTCACAACCCCATCTTTAATTTATTGTTTTGTTTTGATTTTCATTAACACAAGAATTCACACCTCCTCGTGGGATCGATCCCTACCCACACTACTACATTATTGTTATCAATCTTGAGGATTGAGTGTGGTTAATTTAGGCGTCCATGATAAGCGCTACTAATGACGATGACCTACACGAGATGACACGAGTAGGTCATCCTAATATGAATTGGGCCACGTATAAGGATGCTATCCGGAGGTGGAATAGAAGGTTGAGATATGTTGCCAATGGTCAACCTTGTGGCAGATCAAACCCAATTGATGATGTATATATGCAATGGTATAACTAAATCACTCTACATATTATATCTCCCAACGTTTGAGATTAGTTTTTGCCCTTTTACAGGCTATTCTCCGTATTCACAGCAGCCGTCAATGGGGTTTGATACTGCAGGACCATCTGGGTCAGCTAGTAGATTTGCTCATGCTGGGCCAACCGTCGGACCATCCGGTGTGTTTGATAGTGGATTTGACACTACTTTATCATACACCATTTCAAACACATACCATGAGTTTCTCTCAAGTACTTAATTCTGATTACCAACAACACATTCAAGAGGCTCAACAAGCGAGAAATTTTTCATCACCTATCCCTTTTCCAAGTTATTCAGATGAACATCTTTTGGGTGGTAGAGATGATGATGATATTTTCTTAATAATTAGGAATCTACACAAGCAAAGCTTCCTAGCCATACTCAAGCAAATCTTCCTTGAAGAGGGCATCGACAACATAGGCCACCTCATTGTGGAACAGGGGGACAATTGTAGATGTGTCTAATTATTATTTGTAATTGTTAAGTCATTTTTTGTATTGTTTCAATTTGAAAGTTATAATTATTTGTATTGAATTGCTATGTATTTTATTGTTGTCTAACTTATTAAATACTGAAAATATTACTATGACATTGTAGTTTAATAAGTATACAATACCAAAAATTGTACATTGCCAAATAAATAAATATACATATTACGACGACTACATTGATAAATCTACATATTAAGTTGTTGTTTCTCTCTAATTTCAGGCCTATCCATCTCATTTCTGAAACAATTTCTTCTATCTCTTCCAGCCCTTCTTCTTTCATGCCTAATTGGATTGTGGTGCAACTCAAAGGTTGGTGGATCCCAGTATCGAATGTCTTCAAGAGGATGTAATTTGCCATTTTAGGCTGCTAAGTACTCTGACATTCTATACCATGGTTGCACAAGTGTCGTAGGATCTAACGAGTGCCATTTAGCAGTGCATATAGCATGATAACACGGAATGCAAAACATATTCCATTTACAACACAAACACACAGTTGTTGATAATTTGACAACTTGAACATGTTGTCCTCGTCCTGGCCTTCCATCTGTTGCAACTGACGCTGTTGATCTCGTACATCATATCTGGTAACGCGATGCTCAACATATTTTCGTGACCACTCTTCATATTTTTTATAGGCATAATCGGTCATGGTTGGTTATCTCCAAGCATACGACAACTCTTGGTGACACGTTCGACGAAGTACTGAACACACCTTTGAAAGGTCAATTGTACGATCGCGGAAATAGGGAGTCTTCGAGCACCCTTTAACACCCCATTTAAACACTCTGACATATTTGTAGTCATTACCCCACGACACCAACCTCCATCATGAGCTAGAGTCCATTTCTCTTTCAAAATTCCGGCCAAATATATGTATGCCAAAATGTTCATGTTTTTGATTGCCTCCATTGTGGCATTGAACTTACAAATTTGATGTTGTAAGCCAGCTACCCATCATAGATCTTTCAAATGAACATTTTTAAACTTAGAGTTAAAATTTGAGCATACGTGTCTTAGGCAGACAGGATGCACACCATGTGGAGGTTGAAAATATGGCAGACCTGCAACTGCACATACAATTCCCTTATGCCTATCAGAAATAAAACACACACCGGTTGCACCACAAAGAACATGTCGGCCTATATTATCCAAAAACCATTTCCATGAGTCATATGTTTCTTCATCAACAAGTGCGAACGCTAAAGGTAATATCTGATTGTTGGCATCCAGGGTGACAACGATCAACATTTTATGCTTATATTTTGTGTACAAATGAGTACCATCGACATTAATGTTGAAACCCATCTATGCACAGCTTGAAAGCCCAAAAAACATAATTCAACGTATGAACCGATATAGAATTTGATCTTAAATGGTTCCACATCACAACGTATGAACCGATCGAGGATCAGTCTTTAACATTCTCCCGTACATACTTAATCTCGTACGAAGGATCATGTCGCACAATCCCCAGCAGTGTACTGGCCACTAGATTACAATCCAAATTGTGATGGTCGATACCAAAATTACTAGAGATGCATGTATGAGGACCACCATATTTTGTTAGTATCCAATAACCCAGCTTCGACTTGAAATGAGATCGAAGACCCAATTTACATCTGACATCAGTAGATATCTTTTTACACGTAGTTTCCATAAAGTACGAGTGCTGTGATGTCCCCGAAATGATTATGTGCAATTGAACATTAATTATGTTATGTGAGGATTATGGAGTTAATTTATTGGTGTTGATTTAACAATAATGGGAAATGCTTAGTCATGCGGTGGTCATGACCTAGTAATGCATTTCAGGGTGCATGTGATATATGTTCAGAATTTGAGTTATGGCATGATTATTTGGGGTGGGTGTTGTTTGTTTTGGTAAAGCATGTGTAATTGGAATTTGATGTATTTCATTGAATAAATGCTATAAAATATCATGTGAAGATATTTTAATACATCATGCTAATTACCGGTACACATTTAATAATGTTATTCCTCCTACCACTCATTAATCACCCCAACCCATACCCATCTCTGCAGAATTAGCCTTACCCATACCCCCACTTGACTCTCCCCACACTCAACCCTCATCACTTGGTAGCCTCTCCCCTTCTTCCCCATTTTCGTCCAGCTTGAGCTTAGCAAAGAGGAGAGGAAGACTTGCTTCCACCTTGCAAAAAGTTGCAGCAAAAAGGGTGAGGAACCATATCTTGTATTGATTAAATTTATGGTTGAAGTTAGATAAAGTGTTGAGTATAAATGGCATGTTCAGTAACTATTTGTTGAGATTATTGTATTGAGTAGTTAATTGGTACTATAATGGTGTATTTGTGTATTGAGTTCTTGGGGTATGATGGTTTGTGGTGTGTTTTATGGTAGCCTTGGGATGGTGCTCGAAAATGGTGTTGGTTCGCGATTACAGACATTGGCGATCGATCGGCGCATTTTCTCGATCGATCGCGAGTATCCGAGGTGCGGGCAGTAACTTCAGCGATCGATCGCGAGTTTGGAAGCGATCGATCGGTGATGCCGCGATCGATCGGCGCAATCTCAGCGATCGATCGCGGAATGCCGAATTTTGGGCATTGAGGTAATAGCATCTCGAGATCGATCGGGGCCTATTGGCGATCGATCGCGAGAAGCCAAAATATGTGTTTTTAATTATTTATTGTGGGATTTTTGGTATTGGGCTATTATTGGCATCTAATATTGGTTTGTATGATTGTGTAGAACCATCTCAGGTGGCAACACAGCCAAGGAAGTAAAGTCCTACCACATCCTACTTTTGGAAAGGTACGTAGAAGACGTACGGGCACCAACAGTAACATGTAATTTATATACGCATTGAGATATGCATTGTGGATGCAAGTTTATATTGAATTGTGCATTGTGAATGCAAATACATGTTGATCTATGCATTATGATTGCATATGTGTATGTTGATTGTTTGGTGCACATCCCATGAGTCATGGTTATATTGGAGTGATGATTTTAATGCTTTGCCGCTGTCACTTGAAGCGTTGATAGAATACTTGCCGTTGTCATATTATAGCGAGGAATGAATATTTGCCGCCAAATGTTGAAGCGAGGGTATTGCCGCATGTCGCATTTGAGTGAGGTTATTCAATGCCGCTAATATGTCGAAGCGAGGGGTATTTGTGCCGCTGTCATGATATGCGAGGTGCATTAAAATACACTGTTATAACAGAATAGGGATTGGTAATTGGTGGTATGTCATGACATTTATAAAACCATTGAATAATCCATTGATTATACTCATGAGTTATTATATAGGGACAACCAAAATGGGGCGTTTAAAATGCAATTGGAAACAAGAAGTGTTTTATATTTACGGTTTCTGCATTTAAGCTTTTTAATCATGCTACGCTTAATATGGATTATTATATGCTCATGATTTGGGGGTTGTCCTTGTAGGTACATCTTGGCATAAAGGGGGCTAAGGTCGGGTTGACGCAGTGAGCTAGCAAGGAGAGCTTTTAATATAGAAGATGAGATTCTTTTGTATAGTTTCTACTCTAGGAGTAGTGTAATCTATAGGATTTAACATTCATTTTGTTAGGAATTTAATTAATCCATTTGGAAGTAATTATCTTGGCATGTAATCCTTAAAGCTCAAGGCCTCAACACGAAATTTTTATACTCTGATAATACACTTTAGCTCTACTTATGTCCTCTTTTCACACTTAAGGAACTAGGGTCCTTAAATTAGTGGTATCAGAGCAGTGGTTAGAGAACCCGGGGATAATCGAAGGGTAGCCTTAGCAACTTGTTGGCTAGGAGTTACATATGAACATGTTTATGCCTATGGTGCATATTGGTATATAACTGTTATGCTAACATGCTTTTGTTATTCATTTTATCTAACGATGAAATATATGTGTTGTTTCTGGAATTATTGTTAACCCTTGTATTACAGCACGACGACCATAAATTTGGGGAATCTTAATGAGGAGGTGGGCGATGTGGGAAGTGTTAACGCTAGCATTGCTCAGATGAATCCTCTACCGCCACCTGCTGTGGGTGTGGAACCTGTTGTACAGCTGTTATTGCCGGGTGAACTGAGTCTGACGCAGTTCCTAACCTTCCATCTGCCTAAATTCGTGGGAACTGAGACTGGGGAAGAGGCTGAGGAATGGGTAGAAAGGATAGAGCAGATCTTTGTGTCGGCACCCTGTGCCAAGACTGCCTGGCTGAGGTTGATGGAATTCCAACTAGCTAAGAAGTCCTCCATGTGGTGGAAGACGACTATGATAGAGCTGAGAGCTCAAGGGGTACCTATTGGTTGGAGCCTGTTCAGAACTCGGTTTTTGAATCGATTCTTCTGAGCTGCTGCCAGAGAACTGAAAGAGGACGAGTTCACCAGCTTGAAACAGGGTAGTATGACTGTCTCAGACTATGCCATGCACTACTCGTCGTTATGTCCCTCATGTTGCTAGCAATGGACATGCCAAGATGAGACACTTTTTGAAGGGTCTGAGACCGGAGTTATTTGACCGGGTTATCTCCAATAACCCTAGCTCTTTTGATGATGCTCTTACTAGAGCAGAGCTAGCAGAAATCGGAGTTGGGTCTTATGCTGATACTGTACCCCCACATGTGCTACCGCATAGGTCAGTCGCCGATAGCCTGAGACCACGAGGAGAGCAATTTAAGCCTCATGGAGCTTCTTCGTCTTCTGGATTTATTGGGAAAAAGTCCTATAACCGGAAACAGGAGAATCGAAGGGGCAATGTACCAACCAACCGGGGGCCAATGCAAGGGAACAGGACATGGGAAACAAGATGTGATAATTGTGGAGGGCCACACTCATCAAACAACTACCCGGCTTGTTTCAGTTGTGGCAAGATGGGCCATATTTCTCGGTATTGCCCCAGTCGGGGAGGACAGTCGGACTTCCGGATGAATAGGCCGAGATTTGATGATAGGACAGTGCATCAGAGGCAGCAGATTATGCCTCGACCATCGGGAGGACAGACAGTGGGACCGCCTCAGGGACAAGTATATGCACTGACCAGAGAGCAGACCGAGGCAGCCCCAGAGGAGGTGATTGCTGGTACGTGCCATTTATTTACGTACCCTGCTTTTATTTTGATAGACACCGGTGCTTCCCATTCTTTTATATCTACTGATTTTGTGGGGAGACATCGTATGTGCCCGTCTCCATTGCCCACGCCTCTTATGGTCTCGACACCCACCGGAAGAAATGTTATCGCTGATCAGTTTCTTGCGGACTGCCTCATTTATTTTGAGGGCAATGATTTGAAGACGGGTCTGATTGTACTAAATATGGCAGACTTTGATTATATTGTGGGCATTGATGTGCTGAACAGATATCAGGCCGTGGTTGACTGCCGACAGAGAACTGTTCGCTTCCGATCTGATCAGGGGATTCAGTGGATCTTTTATGGGAATGGTTCTCGTCCGAAGATCCCATCGATTTCAGCTGTTAAAATGTCACGGTTATTGGAACGTGGCCATACGGGTTACCTTATCTATGCCGTTGATATAGCGGAAAAGAAGAAAGAGCTGAGGATTGAGGAAATACCAGTGGTTGCAGAATTTATTGATGTACTCCCGGATGAGATTCCAGGGTTTTCGCCGTGTAGAGACGTCGAGTTTGGAATCGAGTTATTACCGGGGACTTCTGCTATTTCTCAAGCCCCTTATAGAATGGCGCCGGCGGAACTGAGGGAACTAAAGGTGCAATTACAGGAACTCTTTGATAAGGGATACATACGTCCGAGTGTATCGCCTTGGGGTGCACCGGTCCTGTTTGTCAAGAAGAAGGACGATTCAATGCGGTTGTGCATCGATTACCGTCAGTTGAACAAAGCGACGGTTAAAAACAAGTACCGTCTTCCACGGATTGATGACCTGTTTGATCAGTTGCAGGGCACGAGACTCTATTCTAAGATTGACTTGAGGTCTGGTTATCATCATATTCGGGTTAGAGAGGAAGATGTACAGAAGACAGCATTTTGGACTCGGTATAGACATTACGAGTTCTTGGTTATGCCGTTCAGTGTGACGAACGCTCCGGCTATCTTTATGGGTCTGATGAATCGAGTGTTCCAGCAGTATCTTGACCAATTCATCATTGTGTTCATTGACGACATACTTATCTATTCTCGGAGTGAGGAGGAACACGTGAGTCATTTGCGGACGGTGCTCCAGATCCTCAGAGATAATCAGCTGTTTGCCAAGCTCAGCAAATGTGAATTTTGGTTGAGCAGCGTGGTATTTCTCGGACATGTTATTTCTTGGGACGGGATATCAGTAGATCCCACGAAGGTAGAGGCGGTGATGGAATGGTCTACGCCTACTTCAGTGCCCGAGATACGGAGCTTTCTTGGTTTGGCCGGATATTACCGTCGTTTTGTCGAGGGATTCACGAAGATTGCCAAGCCACTCACGCAGTTGACTCAAAAGGGAGTACCATTTTATTGGTCTGAGGCATGTGAACAGAGTTTCCAGGAATTGAAGCACAGATTGACATCAGCACCAGTATTGGTGATTCCCACGGAGAACAAGAGATTCGTTCTCTATACTGATGCATCACTTTAGGGCTTAGGATGTGTACTGATACAAGACAAGCATGTGGTAGCTTATGCATCGAGACAGTTAAAGCCGCATGAGACTAGGTATCCAGTTCATGATTTGGAACTGGCGGCTATTGTATTTGCCCTGAAGATTTGGCGGCACTACTTGTATTGTACTTCATTTACCATTTATACAGATCACAAGAGCCTAAAGTTCTCTTTACTCAGGCAGAACTGAACATGAGACAGAGGAGATGGATGGACTTACTGAAAGACTATGATTGTGAGATTGAGTACCATCCTGGGAAAGCTAACTTGACAGCGGACGCCTTGAGCCGGAAATTGAGGTGTACTGCTGAGGATGCCATGCAATTGTCAGCCATGATGACCTCCTACTGTTATCTGGGCTATGACTACGATGTGGATGCGTCGCCTGTACGTGTTTCGACCTTATTAGCTGAGCCAAATATTTATGAGAGTATCAGGAGAGCTCAGAGATCAGACGAGGAGATACGGAGATGGTTATCATTGGTGCGTCTTGGACAGTCATCGAAGTACAGGGTGGCTGAAGACGGTTCCTTGAGGCTCGGTAACCGTTGGGTAGTTCCGAGTACGCCGGATTTGCGTCAAGGAATCCTGCAGCGGGCTCATAGCAGCAAGCTTTGTATCCACTCCGGAGGGAGGAAAATGTATAAGGATCTTCGTGATCAATTCTGGTGGAAACATATGAAGCGGGACGTCATCACTTTTGTCAAGAGGTGTTTAATCTGTCAGCAGGTTAAGGCAGAGAGGCAGAGACCTGGTGGTGAACTGAACAGCTTGGAGATACCGAAATGGAAGTGAGAGAACATATCTATAGACTTTGTGACCCACTTGCCAAGGACCGCTTCAGGTTTTGATGCCATTTGGGTGATTGTAGACAGACTGACCAAAGTGGCTCACTTCATTCCCTATAGTATGATCTTCACCTATTTGAGGATGGCTCAGTTATATATTCCAGATGTGGTAAGATTGCATGGATCCCTATTTCTATAGTGTCTGATCGAGATCCACGACTCACAGCTCATTTTTGGAAGGGTCTTTAGTCAGCTTTGTGAACTGAAGTTAGGTTGAGCACTGCTTATCATCCTCAAACGGATGGCCAGACCGAGCGCACTATCCAAACTCTCGAGGACATGTTGAGGGCATGTGCATTGGAGTTTAATACTTCATGGCAGGATTCAGTGGCCTTGGTAGAATTCTCGTATAACAATAGCTACCAGACAAGCATTCAGATGGCTCCTTTTGAGGCCCTTTATGGCAGACGATGTAGATCACCCTTATGTTGGGACGACTTGGACCGTAAATCGGTCGGAGGACCAGAATTGGTTCGGGAAATGGAAGAGAAGATAAAGGTGATAAGGCAGAAAATGAAAGCAGCCCAGGACAGACATGCAGCTTATACTAATAAACGGCGGCGACCGTTAGAGTTTCAGTTGGGAGATAAGGTCTTTTTGAAGATCTCACCTTTCAGAGGTGTTGTGCGATTTGGAATGCACGGGAAACTGTCTCCGAGATATGTTGGGCCGTACGAGATCTTGCAGCGCATTGGCACCTTAGCTTTCCGACTGGCCTTGCCACCTTCTTTGTCTGGTATCCATGATGTGTTCCACGTGTCTATGTTACGGAAGTATGAGCCGGATCCGTCACATGTGTTGCAGCCTTCTGAGGTTCAGTTAAAATCCGATGTATCTTATGTGGAGCGGCCTGTTAGAATCCTGGATCGAGCAGACCGCAGACTTCGGAACAAAGTGATACCTATGATCAAAGTTCAGTGGGATCGCAGGGGTGTCGAGGAGGCCACGTGGGAGATGGAGCAACAAATGATGCAGCACTATCCGGAACTATTTTTTGGTATGTGGTTTATGTTTTGTTTCGTTTTGGTAAGTGTATGCTGATTTCGAGGACAAAATCTTATTAGTAGGGGAGTATTGTGATGTCCCGAAATGATTATGTGCAATTGAACATTAATTATGTTATGTGAGGATTATGGTGTTAATTTATTGGTGTTGATTTAACAATAATGGGAATGCTTAATCATGCGGTGGTCATGACCTAGTAATGCATTTCAGGGTGCATGTGATATATATTGGAAATTTGAGTTATGGCATGATTATTTGGGGTGGATGTTGTTTGTTTTGGTAAAGTAAGTGTAATTGGAATTTGATGTATTTCATTGAATAAATGCTATAAAATATCATGTGAAGATATTTTAATACATCATGCTAATTACCGGTACACATTTAATCATGTTATTCCTCCTACCACTCATTAATCACCCCAACCCATACCCATCTCTGCAGAATTAGCCTTACCCATACCCCCACTTGACTCTCCCCACACTCAACCCTCATCACTTGGTAGCCTCTCCCCTTCTTCCCCATTTTCGTCCAGGTTGTGCTTAGAAAAGAGGAGAGGAAGACTTGCTTCCACCTTGCTTAAAACCTTGCAAAAAGTTGGAGCAAAAGGGTGAGGAACCATATCTTGTATTGGTTAAATTTATGGTTGAAGTTAGATAAAGTGTTGAGTAGATATGGCATGTTTAGTAACTTTTTGTTGAGATTATTGTTTTGAGTAGTTACTTGGTACTATAATGGTGTATTTTATGTGTTGAGTTGTTGGGGTATGATGGTTTGTGGTGTGTTTTATGGTAGCCTTGGGATGGTGCTCGAAAATGGTGTTGGTTCGCGATTACAGACATTGGCGATCGATCGCCGCGTTTTCCTGATCGATCGTGAGTACCCGAGGTGCAGGCAGTAACTTTCAGTGATCGATCGCGAGTTTGGGTGCGATCGATCGGTGATGCCGCGATCGATCGGCGCAATCTCAGCGATCGATCGCGGAATGCAGAATTTTGGGCATTGAGGCAGTAGCATCTCGCGATCGATCGGGGCCTATTGGCGATCGATCGCGAGAAGCCAAAATATGTTTTTTAATTATTTATTGTGTGATTTTTGGTATTGGGCTATTATTGGCATCTAATATTGGTTTGTGTGATTGTGTAGAACCATCTCAGGTGGCAACACAGCCAAGGAAGTAAAGTCCTATCACATCCTACTTTTGGAAAGGTACGTAGAAGACGTACGGGCACCCAACGGTAACATGTAATTTATATACGCATTGAGATATGCATTGTGGATGCAAGTGTATATTGAATTGTGCATTGTGAATGCAAATACATGTTGATCTATGCATTATGATTGCATATGTGTATGTTGATTGTTTGGTGCACATCCCATGAGTCATGGTTATATTGGAGTGATGATTTTAATGCTTTGCCGCTGTCACTTGAAGCGATGATTGAATACTTGCCGCTGTCATATTATAGCGAGGAATGCCGCCAAATGTTGAAGCGAGGGTATGGCCGCATGTCGCATTTGAGCGAGGTTATTCAATGCCGCTAATATGTCGAAGCAAGGGGTATTGGTGCCGCTGTCATGACATGCGAGGTGCATTAAAATACACTGTTATAACAAACTAGGGATTTGTAATTGGTGGTATGTCATGACATTTATGAAACCATTGAATAATCCATTGATTATACTCATGAGTTATTATATAGGGACAACCAAAAAGGGGCGTTTAAAATGAAATTGGGAAACAGGAAGTGTTTTGTATTTACGGTTTCTGCATTTACGCTTTTTAATCATGCTACGCTTAATATGGATTATTATATGCTCATGATTTGGGGGTTGTCCTTGTAGGTACATCTTGGCATAAAGGGGGCTAAGGTCGGGTTGACGCAGTGAGCTAGCAAGGAGGGCTTTTGATATAGAAGCTGAGATTCTTTTGTATAGTTTCTACTCTAGGAGTAGTGTAAATCTATAGGATTTAACATTCATTTTGTTAGGAGTGTAATTAATCCATTTGAAAGTAATTATCTTGGCATGTAATCCTTAAATCTCAAGGCTTCAACACGAAATTTTTATACTCTGATAATACACTTTAGCTCTACTTTTGTCCTCTTTTCACACTTAAGGAACTATGGTCCTTACAAGTTCTATCCACGACATTGTACTCCCGACTAACAACTCTAACAGAGTAATACTTTACAGATGCAATCAAAATTTTCTTATCTTTACAGATCATATTCACAAATAGTTCTCCATTGTAATGCCTGGACATTAATCATCCATGTTTTCTTTGATTATTGGATAATTGTGAGATAAGTACGGTGTAATGTGGACTCGAGTTTCGGGTTGAACCGAGTATGAATGATAAAATGAATGAAATGACTAATGGTTATGTTGCAATGAATGAAACATAATTGGAAACAATCAAATGATGTTCATATGTGATAAATCAAGTATGTTATGAAATGGCATGAAAGCATTGCTAGACTTGTTATCATACATGTTTGATATATGAGAAGCATAGTAGAGATGTTGAGTTGAGAACATAGACATGTAATATATTGACTTGACATGTTAGCATGAACCATGATAGGAACTTAGTTTGGAACATGGTTAACCATACAATTTACATGACATTGTTGTGTTATGTGGACATGCCTTGGTGCTACAGCCAAGAGAAGAACCTGAGTGGCTTTCATGCATTTGAATTTGAGAGAGATTTCACATGCATTTGCATGTCATTTTGAAGGATTTATATAGCCAATTATCAGCTTGGATAAACACATACAACACCATATTTCACCCAAAAATCTCTACAACTCTCTCTTCCACCACTTTTTGAGCTTGGAAGCAAAAGGAAAGTTGGTAGTAACTAGAAGTTGGAGTTACTTGGTAAGAATATGTGTTTTATGCACTTGTTTATATGTTGGTTGAAAGTAAAGTGTATGGAACTCAAAGTGATATCTATTGATGGTACATGTTAAAGAATTCCATGAAAGAAGTTGTGTTATGAAGAAAATACGTTACTATCATGATTAAGTAATGTTTCCTAAAGTTGTAGTGGTGAATTATGAGATGTGGGTTGAGAACTACGAGGATAGACATAAAAAACGCCATGTTCTGAATTTTCTGCTATCTACCGATCGATCGCTAGCACCATGCCGATCGATTGCTGAGAAAGGGAAAAAGTTAAGGCGATTTATGCTTGTACCGATCGATCGCTAGCATGTGACCGATCGATCGTGAGCTTTAGCAATTGATCGCTGAAAGAGTATGATCGATCGCTAAGAGCTCTTAACATTTTGTGAAAATTGGACTTAAATAGCGATCGATCGCTAGCAATGACCGATCGATCGCTAGGGTTATAAAAGCGAGCGATCGCTAGAAACGTCCGATCGATCGCTGGGATGAATTTGTTGAAAATGTTATATTTTGTGGAAAGTTTGATGGTGAAGCCTATTTTACAATGTTATCTTGTTGGTATTCATGTAGCACCATCACATGGGACATGACAGAGAGGCGGTTAATCATTGACGCGTACACTTATATATGTTGTACAACACAACAGGTACGTGTTGACGTACGAGTATTGATATTTCATTTATGGTTATTCTATATGATGATGATATCTTGTTCATTGAGATATGAGATTATTATGAATATCAGATGTGATTGGTGATGTGAAGCACGATGCTGTTGAGGCATCTGATTGGTTTTATGATTATTCTGTATGATGAGGATATCGTTGATGCCATGTGAGAGGTATGCCATTGTTGGGCATATGTTTTGGCTGTTATATTGATATTGTATGATGAGGATATTGTTGATGCCATGTGAGATGTATGCCATTGTTGGGCATATGCTTTGGTTGTTATATTGATATTGTATGATGATGATATCGTTGATGCCATGTGAGAGGTATGTCATTGTTGGGCATATATTTTGGCTGTTATTGATATTGTATGATGAGGATATCGTTGATGCCTGATAGGCTTAGTTTTTACGTGTTTTTAGCTGTAATTTCTTCCCGTTTTTCGTACTTTTTCCTGGATGATATTTTGTTTTTTGGTGTTTATTTGTTTGTTTCAGGAAAATAGGTCGGAAATGGAAGAAATGAGCTAAAATGAAGAAAACGGGTGAAATCGAGGCGAAAAAGAGATCAAATGAAGAAGTTGGATTTTTCGGAGCTTCGATTGATCGAGATTATTTCTCGATCGATCGAGCCAGGCAGAGTGTTGAGAAGCAAAGTTTTCAAAGCACCGATCGATCGAGATTTTGTTTCGATCGAGGCAGAGACATCAACACCAATTTTATCGAAGGATCGATCGATCGGAAGGATAATCTCGATCGATCGAGCGAGGCAGTGATTTTCAAAGACTGAAGTGAACAGTGCACCGATCGATCGGACGAAATTCTCGATCGATCGATACGCAAATTCTGGAAAATCTTATCTTCCATTTTTGAATTGATTCTCGGTGGCTACAAATATGGATCATTTCCATATCATGAGATATCAGATCTGAGAGGGAAAAACGACCGAAAAACACACCCAACCCTAGCCGCCGCTTGGAAGAGCCGAGAGGAAGCCATCTTCTTCCTTCTTCATCCAAGCTTAAGCGTACCATTTTCCGGAGTGCAAGGAAGGAGCAAGAGAAGAAATCACGGTGCAACGCACGGATTCATTCCAGCCATTTATCGTATTTCTAAACTTTGATTTATTTTACTTTCATTTTCATTTGATGTTTTTGAGGTCGAGAGACGATTAAACTTCTTATGTAATTGACTTGAATTGAATCTAGTTTATTTTATTGAGTTTTAGTGAAATTGTGTTTCATTTATTGATTCGTTCGTGTTTGAGTGGATTGAGTTCTTATGTTCATGAATTAAATGCTTATTAAGATCAAAGCCTAGCTAACTTTGGTTGAAATCTGTGAGTTATAACCGAGATCGAGAGATAACGTTATAATACGCTAAATTAATTCATGGTGTATGTTAAGATTGAGATCGAGAGATGAAATCGCATACGTGAGAACTTTGAATCGAGAGATTTAGAGTAACGAGGTTTTGAAGATTTATGCAATATTGGATTAGTAAATAGGTGCACGAGAGTGACTTGTTCTAATTTGATATTAGTTTCTTTACAGCTCCAGAGAGTGTATTGAAGATTATTGAAAACCTTTCACCTTAAGAATCAATTGTTTGGTACATGCCTATTCAAACGAATCTTTGGAGAGAACATAGTTGAACGAAAAGCGAGATAAATTTCTCTAGCGAATTACCTTTGCATATCCGGAACCCGATCAATTTTATTTCATTCTTGTGCTTTAGTTCTAGTTCCGTTTAAATTAATCTACCACCGTTTAAATCGTAGGCTAAATATGTGATGTCCCCGAAATGATTAATTGTGTTTAAGGCATAGATTGTGTTCGTATGATTAATTATGGTGGTAATTGCCTTATGTGTTAGAATTAATCGCCATGTGGAAATGCTTGGTCTTGTGGACTGGTAGAGCATTTCATGGTACACGTTATGCATGTTGGGTAATCGGGTGTTTTAATGGCTTACATGTGTTAGTAGTCATTATTTTGTGAAACATGCATTTAATTGATATTTGGCGCATTGTGGTGAGATGTGTCTAAAATACAATGTTGGGCATAATTTGCATCATGTTAGGAAGTGGAGTGTAAAATTTAATTTACTTTCATAACCCACTATAACCTCATATCATCTTTACCCCCCTCACATTATTCAACCCCCAACACTTTTCAAACCCTACCCTCCTCCTCTCATTTTCGAGTGGAACTCCAAGGTGGAAGAGAAGTTCTTGCAAAACTTTATTCTTGTGATTTCTTGGTAAGATTTGGGGCCTAGGATGTACATATATATCATCCCTTGTTGTTTTGTGAGGTTTATTGTGAATTTGGGTTGTTGTTTGGAGTTTGAAAATGGGTTTATTTGGGTTGGTATGTTTTGTGGTTGGGTGTGGGATTTTGGGGTTATTTTATGATGTGTATTGAAGGTTTAAAGTGTTTTTGTGTTTTGAGTTTGTTGGTATAAGTGTTGTGGAAGTTGGGAAGGAATTTTTGGTGTAAAAAATGGTGGAAATCGTGTGTCTGTGCGAGGCGATCGATCGCGTGAAAAGAGGCGACCGACCGCCTAAGGGCAGTGGGCGAAGTGTAGGGCAGGCGATCGATCGCCTGAAATGAGGCGACCGATCGCCGAGAGGCAGTAGCCAATCCAAGGGTTAGGCGATCGATCGCCATGTTTGAAGCGATCGATCGCCGCGAAGAAAAATTTGAGGCGATCGATCGCCTCAGTGGAGCGATCGATCGCCAGCTGTGTAATTTTGAAAAATGTTGTATTTTGTTGAATTTTTGGTATTTGGCTATTGTTTAGCTTCTAATATTGATTTGTGTGGTTGTGTAGAACCATCCCAGGTACCGACAACGTCGAGGAGATAAAGTTATACAACTTCTCCACTTTTGGGACTAAGGTACGTAGTGAGACGTACGAGCATCGGACGGTAAAACGTGTTATAACTTTGACGATGTATATTGTGAATATCGTGCCCCTTATGTGATGGAATATGTGAAATGATAGTGTTATATCATGATATTGGAATCAATTGTGTTTGATTAATTGTGGTAGAATTGATGAATGTTCCGGTAGCCTTTATCTCCGAGCGAGGGAGGTACTTGCCGCTGTCATATGAAGCGATGGTAGTATGATATTTGCCGCTGTCATGTCTAAGCGAAGTAACATGCCGCTGTCATTGTCGAAGCGAGGGATATCATATGATGCCGCTATATATCGAAGCGAGGGGTCCTAAAATTCCGCTGTTGTATTGGGACCGGAATAGTCACAATTCTAGTGATTAATGTGAAATATTGTGGATATAATTGGAAACGCGTTATCGATCATTATGTCATGAACTAATGATTTTGTGCATAAATTTGTGAAACAGGAACAACAGTGAAATGTGCTAATGTGGTGATCAAGGAGCATATCTATTATTTGCCGCATGCGCTTAAATTATTTTGTTAAGTTGAATTGTGATAAATGGTGATTTATATGTGCTCATGGTGAGTTGTTCCTGTAGGTACGCTTTTGGACAAAACGGGGGCTCAGGGTTGGGTTGAACTGTGAGCTGAAAGAGACTTGAAAGAAGATAGGTTGCAGGATTTTTGTTAGTCTTAACATTCATTTTGGGAATGTAATTTAACTAACTATTGAAGTTTTATTTTGGCCTGTAATTACATTGAGCTCACGTAACAACCTGAACTCTAAGATGTCTCTAATACATGTTTAGCCCTGTTTATATCTTGATTTCACCGTTAAGGAACTAGGGTCCTTACATTAGTGGTATCAGAGCAGTGGTTAGAGAACCCGGGAACGAGTGAAGGGTAGCCTTAGCAATAAGTTGGCTAGGCATCTTTTTTTTTTAACATGTTGTGCGCATATGAAGTATGTGACTGTTATGCTAACATGTTATGGTTTTCTAACGATGTATTATGTGAATTGTTTTTGGATATTGTTGTTAATCCTTGTGTTGCAGTATGGCAGCAAATGTAGATGCTGGTGATGTAGTGAGTGTAAATGCTAGTGCTAGGCATACAAATCCCCTACCGCCGCCAGCCTTGGGCGAAGAGCCGTCCGAACAACAGCTATTGCCGGGAGAACTGAGTTTGACGCAATTTCTAGCTTATCGGCCCCCGACTTTTGAAGGGACTGAAACAGGGGAGAAGGCCGAGGAATGGCTAGAGAGGTTGGAGCAGATATTTGTAGCTGCTCCGTGCGCAAAGACAGCTTGGATACGGCTAGCAGAATTTCAATTGGCCAAAAAGGCGTTGATGTGGTGGAAGACCACGGTGATTGAACAAGAAGCTCAGGGTCAGGAAATAAACTGGAAGCTGTTTAGGACTCGATTTCTGACCCGGTACTTCTCAGCAGCGGCACGGCAGGCTAAAGAGGATGAATTCAATAGCTTGAGGCAAGGTACTATGCCGGTGTCATACTATGCTCTCCAGTACTGTTCCTTACTCAGATATGTGCCTCATATCGCCTCTAGCACCCAAGCAAAGATGAGGAATTTTATGAAAGGCTTGAGGCCGGAGTTGTATGATAGGGTGATCACTTATGGCCCTACTTGTTTTGATGACGCCCTAGCACGAGCTGAACTGGCAGAATTGGGAGTGGGTGCATATCCGACTGTGGCACCGCCTCCAGCACCATCTCAGAGACCGACCCCTGAAAACTTGAAACCAAGGGGCGACCATTTTAAGCCAAAGGGAAACTCATCATCTTCCAGATTCAGTGGTAGATGGCAAGATGCTCGTGGAAGGGGTGGTCGTGGAAGTAATGCTCCGTCTCATAGGGGACAGCCTCAGGCTAGCAATTTTGAGAAGGTTAAGTGTTTTCTGTGCGGGGGACCCCATTCAGTGAAAGGATGCTCTGCTTGTTATGAGTGTGGGAAACATGGTCACTTGGCCCGAAATTGTCCTAACCGGGGAGGGCCACAGAATACTATGGGGAGACCTTCAGAAAGGCCAGCACAGCAGAGACCACCATTAGCACCGAGGCCATTGGGAGGACAGCCGTTGGGGCCACCTCAAAGGCAAGTGTATGCCCTTACCAGGGAGCAGGCTACAGCAGCTCCAGAGGAAGTGATAGCGGGTACGTGTTATTTATTTACGCACCCTGCTTATATTTTGATAGATACAGGTACGTCACACTCCTTTGTGTCGACGAGTTTTGTGGAGAGGCACCGTATATGCACGACTCCGTCACCCACGCCTCTTGTGGTTTCGACACCCGCTGGAAAGAGTGTGATTGCAGATCAGTTTGTTGATGGCGGCCTCATTTATTTTGAGGGCAACGAGTTGAATTCAGACCTGATTGTTCTGGGGATGTCGGACTTCGACTGCATTGTGGGTATTGATGTGCTGAACAGATACCAGGCAGTAGTGGAATGCAGTCAGAGGACAGTACGATTCAGATCTGATTTAGGGGATCGGTGGACTTTTTATGGGGATGGTTCCCGCTCAAGAATTCCGTTGATATCGGCTTTAAAGATGACTCAGTTATTGGAACGTGGGCACGAAGGTTATCTTATTTATGCCATTGACATTGCTGGCAAGAAAGATGAGTTAAGAGTTGAAGATATACCCGTGGTTGCCGAGTTTGCCGATGTATTTCCGGAGGAGATTCCCGGATTCCCGCCGGTTAGGGAAGTTGAGTTCGGGATCGAATTATTACCGGGGACATCCGCTATTTCTCGTGCCCCTTTCAGGATGGCACCAGCGGAGTTAAGAGAGCTGAAAGAGCAACTACAAGAACTACTTGATAAGGGTTACATACGCCCCAGCGTATCACCTTGGGGTGCGCCTGTGTTATTTGTGAAAAAGAAGGATGGGTTGATGAGATTGTGCATCGACTACAGACAATTGAATAAGGCCACAGTGAAGAATAAATACCCTCTTCCGCGGATCGATGACTTGTTTGATCAGTTGCAGGGCACGAGGTTGTACAGTAAGATTGATTTGAGGTCGGGGTACCACCAGATCCGAGTTAGAGAGGATGATGTGCAGAAGACGGCCTTCCGGACCCGTTATGGTCACTATGAGTTTTTGGTCATGCCGTTTGGAGTGACAAACGCCCCGGCTGTGTTTATGAGCTTGATGAATCGAGTGTTCCAACCCTATTTGGATCAATTCGTCATCGTATTTATTGACGATATACTTATCTATTCTCGGAGCGAGGAAGATCACAGGAATCATTTGAGGACAGTGCTCTAGATTCTGAGGGACAATCAGTTGTATGCTAAGCTGAGCAAGTGTGAATTTTGGCTGAGCTGCGTGGTATTTTTGGGCCATGTGATCTCTAGTGATGGGATTTCTGTGGATCCCAGGAAAGTGGAAGCAGTGATGGATTGGTCTGCGCCTACATCTGTGCCCGAGATCCGTAGCTTCCTCGGTTTAGTGGGTTACTACCGACGTTTCGTCGAGGGATTCTCTAAGATCGCTAAGCCGTTGACACAGTTGACTCAGAAGGGTGTTCCGTTTTCTTGGTCTGAGGCATGTGAGCAAAGCTTCCAAGAGTTGAAGCACCGGTTGACTACATCACCTGTTCTGGTGATCCCTTCGGAGAACGAAAGGTTTGCTTTGTACACGGATGCATCACTATAGGGATTGGGCTGTGTACTGATGCAGGATAAGCATGTGGTGGCTTATGCATCGAGGCAATTGAAGCCTCATGAGACCAGGTACCCGGTTCATGCTTTGGAATTGGCGGCCATTATTTTCGATTTGAAAATTTGGCGGCATTATCTTTATGGTACTTCTTTTCACCATTTACACGGATCATAAGAGCTTGAAGTTCTTATTTACCCAAGCGGAACAGAATATGAGGCAAAGGAGGTGGATGGACTTGCTCAAGGACTATGATTGCGAGATAGAGTACCATCCAGGGAAGGCGAACCTGACAGCTGACGCCTTAAGTAGGAAGGTGAAGTGTACGGCAGATGATGTTATTCAGTTGTCGGCCCTGATGACCTCTTGTTGTCATTTGGGATATGATTTTGATTTAGATGTATCGCCGGTGCTGGTATCGACCCTATTGGCAGAACTGGACATCTTTGAACTTATCAGGAAAGCTCAGATGATAGACGTTGAGGTACAGAGATGGTTGTCATACTTACGTCTGGTCAATTATCGAAGTTCAGAGTAGCAGAAGATGGTTCCTTGAGGCTTGGTAACCGTTGGGTAGTGCCGAGGGCACCAGAGTTGCGTCAAGGAATCTTGCATCGTGCTCATAGTAGCAGATTTAGTATCCATCCAGGTGGGAGAAAGATGTACAAGGACTTGTGTGATCAATTTTGGTGGAGACGGATGAAGAGAGACGTTATGACATTCGTTAAGAAGTGCCTAATTTACCAACAAGTGAAAGCAGAAAGGCAGAGGCCCGGAGGCGAATTGAAGAGTTTAGAGATACCAGAGTGGAAGTGGGAGCACATCTCTATGGATTTCGTGACCCACTTGCCAAGGACTGCCTCGGGATTCGATGCGATCTGGGTAATTGTGGATCGACTGACTAAGGTGGCTCACTTCATCCCATATTGTATGTCTTTCACATACTTAAAGATGGCCCAGTTGTATGTACGGGACGTGGTGAGATTGAATGGCATCCCAGTCTCGATTGTGTCTGATAGAGACCCGTGGTTCACATCGCACTTTTGGGAGGGTCTTCAATCGGCTTTGGGTACAGAAGTGAGGCTGAGTACGGCTTATCACCCTCAGACAGATGGTCAGACAGAGCGTACCATACAAACGCTTGAGGACATATTGAGGGCGTGTGTTTTGGAGTTCGATACTCCGTGGCAAGATTCAGTGCCACTAGTGGAATTCTCTTATAACAACAGTTATCAGGCGAGCATTCAGATGGCTCCATTCGAGGCCCTTTACGGTCGACGATGTAGGTCACCGTTGTACTGGGAAGATTTGACTAGTAAGGCGGTCGGAGGACCGGAATTGATTCGTGAAATGGAATAGAAAATCAAAGTGATCCGTCAGAAAATGAAAGCAGCTCAAGATAGGCAAGCGGCCTATGCTAATAAACGACGGCGACCATTGGAATTCCAAGTGGGAGACAGAGTCTTTCTGAAAATCTCACCTTTCAGAGGTGTAGTTCGTTTCGGTATGCGCGGGAAGTTGTCTCCGAGATATGTTGGGCCGTACGAGGTATTGCAGCGCATCGGCACTTTGGCTTATCGTTTGGCCCTACCGCCGTCCTTGTCTGGTATACATGATGTCTTTCATGTATCTATGTTGAGGGAGTATGAACCAGACCCGTCTCATGTGTTGCAGCCTTCAGAGGTTCAGTTGAGTTCAGATGTGTCCTATGTTGAACGGCCAGTCAGAATTCTGGATCGAGAGGATCGCAGACTTCGAAGCAAGGTTATACCAATGGTCAAGGTTCAGTGGGATCGTCGGGGTGTCGAAGAGGCCACGTGGGAGACGGAACGGCATATGGTGCAGCACTACCCGGAACTATTCTCTGGTATGTGTTTATGTTTAGTTTCTTTTGGGGTAAGTGCATGCGATTTCGAGGACGAAATCTTCTAAGTAGGGGAGTATTGTGATGTCCCCGAAATGATTAATTGTGTTTAAGGCATAGATTGTGTTCGTATGATTAATTATGGTGGTAATTGCCTTATGTGTTAGAATTAATCGCCATGTGGAAATGCTTGGTCTTGTGGACTGGTAGAGCATTTCAGGGTACACGTTATGCATGTTGGGTAATCGGGTGTTTTAATGGCTTACATGTGTTAGTAGTCATTATTTTGTGAAACATGCATTTAATTGATATTTGGCGCATTGTGGTGAGATGTGTCTAAAATACAATGTTGGGCATAATTTGCATCATGTTAGGAAGTGGAGTGTAAAATTTAATTTACTTTCATAACCCACTATAACCTCATATCATCTTTACCCGCCTCACATTATTCAACCCCCAACACTTTTCAAACCCTACCCTCCTCCTCTCATTTTCGAGTGGAACTCCAAGGTGGAAGAGAAGTTCTTGCAAAACTTTATTCTTGTGATTTCTTGGTAAGATTTGGGGCCTAGGATGTACATATATATCATCCCTTGTTGTTTTGTGAGGTTTATTGTGAATTTGGGTTGTTGTTTGGAGTTTGAAAATGGGTTTATTTGGGTTGGTATGTTTTGTGGTTGGGTGTGGGATTTTGGGGTTATTTTATGATGTGTATTGAAGGTTTAAAGTGTTTTTGTGTTTTGAGCTTGTTGGTATAAGTGTTGTGGAAGTTGGGAAGGAATTTTTGGTGAAAAAATGGTGGAAATCGTGTGTCTGTGCGAGGCGATCGATCGCCTGAAAAGAGGCGACCGATCGCCTAAGGGCAGTGGGCGAAGTGCAGGGCAGGCGATCGATCGCCTGAAATGAGGCGACCGATCGCCGAGAGGCAGTAGACAATCCAAGGGTTAGGCGATCGATCGCCATGTTTGAAGCGATCGATCGCCGCGAAGAAAAATTTGAGGCGATCGATCGCCTCAGTGGAGCGATCGATCGCCAGCTGTGTAATTTTGAAAAATGTTGTATTTTGTTGAATTTTTGGTATTTGGCTATTGTTTAGCTTCTAATATTGATTTGTGTGGTTGTGTAGAACCATCCCAGGTACCGACAATGTCGAGGAGATAAAGTTATACAACTTCTCCACTTTTGGGACTAAGGTACGTAGTGAGACGTACGAGCATCGGACGGTAAAACGTGTTATAACTTTGACGATGTATATTGTGAATATCGTGCCCCTTATGTGATGGAATATGTGAAATGATAGTGTTATATCATGATATTGGAATCAATTGTGTTTGATTAATTGTGGTAGAATTGATGAATGTTCCGCTAGCCTTTATCTCCGAGCGAGGGAGGTACTTGCCGCTGTCATATGAAGCGATGGTAGTATGATATTTGCCGCTGTCATGTCTAAGCGAAGTAACATGCCGCTGTCATTGTCGAAGCGAGGGATATCATATGATGCCGCTATATGTCGAAGCGAGGGGTCCTAAAATTCCGCTGTTGTATTGGGACCGGAACAGTCACAATTCTAGTGATTAATGTGAAATATTGTGGATATAATTGGAAACACGTTATCGATCATTATGTCATGAACTAATGATTTTTTGCATAAATTTGTGAAACAGGAACAACAGTGAAATGTGCTAATGTGGTGATCAAGGAGCATATCTATTATTTGCCGCATGCGCTTAAATTATTTTGTTAAGTTGAATTGTGATAAATGGTGATTTATATGTGCTCATGGTGAGTTGTTCCTGTAGGTACGCTTTTGGACAAAAAGGGGGCTCAGGGTTGGGTTGAACTGTGAGCTGAAAGAGACTTGAAAGAAGATAGGTTGCAGGATTTTTGTTAGTCTTAACATTCATTTGGGAATGTAATTTAACTAACTATTGAAGTTTTATTTTGGCCTGTAATTACATTGAGCTCACGTAACAATCTGAACTCTAAGATGTCTCTAATACATGTTTAGCCCTGTTTATATCTTGATTTCACCGTTAAGGAACTAGGGTCCTTACAAAATATAATCTTGCTAGTCTTATTTGGTACTTATACATTAGTCCCTGTGGATTCGACAACCTTTACTTTCATTTCACTATACTAAATCTTGACAACCGTGCACTTGCGGTAGAATCGCTTCACACTACACTTTGAAATATTTTCTGTTTAAAAAATAAGCGGTCAAGTTTTTGGCGCCGTTGCCGGGGACTAATCTGTATAATATCATACGAGATTAGTTGATTGTAATTTAGTCAATTCTTTATTATTGCGTTTTTGTTTTTGTTTTTCTTTTGTTGATCTTTGTTAATAATTTTGTATATTTTGTTGTCTCCTTTTGTCTGATCCAGTACAGGAACCACTTTTCTAGTGCATGCTCAGAAGAGAGGAGCCCATTCTCGAGACATTTGATCCGGAAATAGAGAGAACTCTACTAAGAAGATTACGAGAAGCTCGAGCAATGGCCGACAATAACGAAGCACAGAACCCTAGATCAATGATGGACTTTGCACAGCCGGCATTTCATGGATCTTTATCCAGTGTAACGAGGCCGACGATTCAAGCAAACAACTTTGAGATCAAGCCTGCGATTATCCAAATGATACAACACTCTGTAATGTTTGGGGGAGCTGCCACAGACGATCCGAACAATCACATCTCCAACTTCTTGGAGATATGTGACACGTTTAAACATAATGGCGTCTCCGACGACGCCATCAGGTTAAGGCTTTTCCCTTTTTCATTAAGAGACAAAGCTAAATCATGGTTGAATTCTTTACCTGCAGGATCAATTATAATGTGGGAAGGAATGACAAAAGCTTTCTTATCGAAGTACTTTCCCCCTTCCAAGACGGCAAAGATGCGGAACGATATCACTACATTTGGGCAGTTCGACCCCGAGACGTTATATGAAGCGTGGGATCGTTTTAAAGAATTGTTGAGGAGATGCCCACACCACGGTCTACCCATCTGGCTGCAGGTACAAACTTTCTATAATGGTTTGTTTTCTGCTAACCGTTCAATGATAGATGTAGCATCTGGGGGATCAATTATGCGGAAGACACCGGAAGAGGCATACAACTTATTTGAGGAAAATGGCGTGCAACAGCTACCAGTGGCAATCGGAAAGGAACACGCCAAAGAAACCAATAGGAGTACATCAAGTGGATGAAATTGCTGCCATTTCGGCTCAGTTGGAAGCTATGAATAGGAAGATAGATAGCATGGGTGCAGCAGCAATGCAAGCTCAAGCTCTCTGCTGTGATTTGTGTGGAGGCGGTCATCCGAGCATCGAGTGCCAGGCAGGTAACTCTTTCTTGCAAACTAATGAAGTGGTGAATTTTGTAGGTAACAGGCCACCCACCAGTCCGTACTCGAACTCATACAACCCGGGGTGGAGGAATCATAACAATTTTAGGTTGTCCAACAAAGAGAATGTGTTAAATCCACAACTACAACCGGGAGGATCGAATAAACCGAGTATGGAAGAGCTAATAGCCAAGTTCATAGCATCAACTGAAACCAGGATGACAACTCAGGATGCATCAATAAAGAACTTGGAAGTGCAAGTGGGTCAGCTCGCATCATTAATTTCAGGACAACCGCAGGGCACGATATCAATTGGGATAGTGAAGAATCAAAACGAGCAAGCAAAGGCCATTGAATTAAGGAGTGGAAAAGAGCTAAGACCGCAAGCTGAAGAAGAAGAGAGTCATGGAGAGACATATGAAGGCAAGGATAAGACTAAGGAAAAGGCAACGGAGAAAGGTAAGAATTCTAACACTACACCAATCACACACACTGATAGGATAATAATTCCTCCCCCATTTCCCGCAGCATTAAAAAGGGCTAAGATGGATGCAGAATTTGGTAAGTTTCTGGAAGTATTTAAGAAACTGCATATTAATATTCCATTTGCTGATGTTTTACTTCAGATGCCTAGTTATGCTAAGTTTTTGAAGGAAATTTTGTCAAATAAGCGAAAGTTGGGTGAATATGAAACGGTAAGCTTGACGGAGGAGTGCTCAGCAATTGTGCAAAATAAAATGCCTCCAAAGTTAAAAGACCCAGGGAGTTTTACTATACCTTGCACCATAGGATCAGTATCTTTTACAAAGTCATTATGTGATTTGGGTGCTAGTATAAATTTAATGCCATTTTCTATTTTCAGGAAGTTGGGGCTAGGAGAGCCAAAACCTACTAAGGTTTCACTACAATTAGCAGATCGATCCATCACATACCCCAGGGGTATCATTGAAGACGTTTTAGTCAAAGTGGATAAATTCATCTTTCCCGTTGATTTTCTGGTACTAGATATGGAAGCAGATTCAGAGACACCACTGATTTTGGGTCGACCATTCTTAGCAACGGGAAAAGCAATAATCGATGTGTAACAAGGGAAGTTGGTCCTCCGAGTAGGGGAGGATCAAGTTACTTTTAATGTTTTTAAAGCACTTAAACATCCACACGACGAACACATGTGTTTCAGTATAGATATTATTGATATTCTGACAGGTGATTTGTTGCAAGATACATTCAAGGATAACATGGAAGCATGCCTAGTGGAAGCTGATGAGCAACATTGCAAGGAAGACATCGAGAGTATAGCTTTTATGAACAACACCAGTCGATACATGAAACGAGCCACTGAGAATCTTGGAGAGTTGGGAAAAAGGGATATTAAACCTCAAAAGCCATCAATTGAAGAGTCACCTACTCTTGAGCTCAAACCTCTTCCATCGCATCTCAAGTATATTTTCTTAGATGCTGAAAGATCTTTACCAATCATTATTTCTTCGTCTTTGACAGGTGATAATGAAGAAAAGCTTCTGAAAGTCCTTCAGGAGCACAAGAAAGCATTTGGATGGAAGATATCAGATACTAAAGGAATTAACCCATCGGTCTGCATGCATAAAATTCTTATGGAGGACACATTCAAGGCCGTGGTTCAACCTCAACGTCGTCATAATCCAAAAATGCAACAGGTAGTCAAAGCTGAGGTGATTAAGCTTTTGGACGCAGGTATTATCTATCCTATTTCTGATAGCTCATGGGTAAGTCCTATTCAATGTGTACCAAAGAAGGGAGGTATTACTGTTGTCCCTAATGAGAATAATGAGTTAATACCTACAAGAACAGTCACAGGGTGGAGAGTGTGCATTGATTATAGGAGGTTAAATGATTCCACTCGTAAAGACCATTTTCCCCTTCCCTTCATTGATCAGATGGTAGAAAGGTTAGCAGGGTATGATTTTTATTGCTTTCTAGATGGATATTCGGGATATAACCAAATTGCTATTACACCTGAGGATCAAGAGAAGACCAACTTCACTTGTCCTTATGGCACATTTGCATTCCGACGAACGCCATTTGGATTATGTAATGCACCTGCTACCTTTCAAAGATGTATGGTGGCCATATTCCATGACATGATAGAGAAGTTCCTAGAAGTATTCATGGATGATTTTTCTGTGTTTGGTTCTTATTTTGATATATGTCTAGCTAACTTGACTTTGGTGTTGGCAAGGGAAGAGACAAATCTTGTACTGAATTGGGAGAAGTGTCACTTTATGGTCCAAGAAGGAATAGTCTTGGGACACAAGATATCTGAGAAGGGTATGGAAGTGGATCGGGCTAAAATTCAAGTGATACAACAATTACCACCACCGACAACAGTGAAAGGAATCCGAAGCTTCTTAGGACATGCGGGATTTTATCGACGTTTGATTAAGGATTTCTCAAAAATTTCTAAACCTTTATCTCATTTGTTAACTAAAGATGCATCTTATGAATTTGATTCTGATTGTATGCAGGCGTTCGAGACTCTCAAGGAAAAATTGGTAACTGCACCGGTATTGGTCGCACCTGATTGGGAGTTACCTTTTGAACTAATGTGTGACGCCAGTGACACTGCTGTAGGAGCAGTTTTAGGTCAAAGGAGGAACAAGGTATTTCATACAATTTACTATGCTAGTCGCACTTTGAATGAAGCACAAATTAACTATGCCACCACTGAAAAAGAGCTTCTAGCTACAGTGTTTGCTTTTGATAAGTTTCACTCCTACCTATGTCTTGCTAAAGTTATTGTGTACACCGACCACGCTGCACTTAAATACTTACTTGCAAAGAAAGATGCCAAACCACGCTTGATTAGGTGGATCCTATTACTGCAAGAATTTGACTTGGAGATAAGAGATAAGAAAGGTGTAGAAAATGTGGTTGCAGATCATTTATCGCGAATTGAGAACATGAATGATACAAGTGACAATGAGGTAGTTGAGATTAATGAGAATTTTCCTGATGAGCAATTGTTTAGTGCTGAGTTGTTACCTTGGTATGCATAGTATGCAAACTATATTGTTAGTGGTATCCTCCCACAAAATCTGACTTTTTATCAAAAGAAAAAATTCTTTTCTGAGGTTAAACATCTTTTGTGGGAGGAGCCATACTTGTTTAAAGTTTGTGCAGACAACATCATAAGGCGATGTGTCCCCAAGGAGGAGATGCAGGATATCTTGAAGCAGTGCCATGATGGAGATACAGGTGGGCATTTTGGAGCTACCAAAACAGCTGCGAAGGTACTCGCTTCTGGGTTTTATTGGCCAACGCTGTATAAGGATACATTCAGGTATGTCTCTTCATGTGATAGATGTCAGAGGGTCGGTAATATTTCTAGGAGGAATGAATTACCATTGATCAATATGCTTGAATGTGAAATTTTTGATGTGTGAGGAATAGATTTCATGGGACCTTTCCCAAGCTCTTGTTTAAACAAATACATACTTGTCGCAGTAGATTATGTGTCAAAGTGGGTAGAGGAGGAAGCTTTGCGCACTAATGATGCTCGAGTGGTTGTACAATTTTTGAAAAGAAAATTTTTTACTCGTTTTGGCACCCCTCGAGCAATTATTAGTGATGGTGGCACCCATTTTCGTAACAAACAATTTGAAAAACTTTTGAGTAAATATGGTGTCACCCACAAAGTGTCTTCACCTTATCATCCACAAACCAGTGGGCAAGTAGAGGTTTCAAATCGAGAGTTGAAGAGGATTTTAGAAAAGACAGTGACTCTAAGCCGAAAGGATTGGTCCTTACGCTTAGATGATGCACTATGGGCTTATAGAACTGCTTTTAAGACACCTATTGGCACATCACCCTATAAGTTGGTATTTGGTAAGGCATGTCACCTCCCTGTTGAACTTGAGCATAAAGCATATTGGGCTATTAAATGGTTGAACTTTGACTATCATGCTGCAGGTGAGAAGCGTCTTCTACAATTGAATGAGATGGAAGAATTCAGGAATCAGGCATATGAGAATGCCAAGATTTACAAAGAGAAAACTAAGAAGTGGCATGATTCTCATATACAAAAAAGGGAATTCAAGGTAGGAGATGTTGTACTCTTGTTCAACTCCAGACTGTGACTCTTTCCAGGCAAACTACGCTCTCGTTGGTCCGGGCCATTCACCATTTCAAAAATCTATCCCTTTGGTGCAATTGAAGTTACCGATCCTAGCAGGGGAACATTTACAGTGAATGGGCAGCGCTTAAAGCATTACCACATGAGCAATGAAGTCCAAACGGTTACCTCTATAGTTTATCTTGACGACTGAGAGAGAGGAGATGACAGTCCAGCTTGGGACTATAAATCAAGAACTCATTCTGTTTCCCTTTGTTTTTTTTTCTTTTTCTTTAGTTTAGTTTAATTGATTGTGTTATTTTGTTTTCTTTTGTTTTTAGCAAGAATCTGTGTGTGATGAGCCGTACTCAACAGTTCCCCCTCCGGAGCATGATGAGGACGATGATCAGTGACGATCGTCGTCATGGTATGTGTTTTGCCTTTACGCTTATTTGTTTGTACATTGAGGGCAATGCACATATTAAGTTTGGGGGGGTTTGTGTAAGGCCCCAACACTTATACTCGTCATTAGTTCATTTATGACGTCGTATGAGTATAAATATTTTCCATTCTTTAAAAGAATTATTACATGCTTCTATATTCTCCATGACATAAATAATAACAGCAAGGAATGATCACTTCTACCCGCAATAAAACTCAAGGATCACCCATTATCATCACCATTGCGCCACTTTTACATTGTGGGTTTTTTTATAAAAATTTGGGCAGAGTCTCCCCACAAATTGAGCTATCCCAAAATAAAACACATCACTAATATAATTCCCAGCCAGGGAAAAACACAACACTTACAGAAACAAAACTCTAAATAAGTTCCCAGCCAGGGAAAACACCATACTAGGAAGACATACAGTCCATATACATGCTTCCAATTACTCACATACGAGCAACAAATAAATAAATACCAATCCAACTGAATAAATAGAGTATCCTATTTACCCACTCTCATATACGCTTCTGCTTCTGGAAGCGGCATGATCCAACAAAGCTCGAACCAATATCCCAAAGTAGTTTAGTACCTGTTGTATCTGTTTTAACAGAAACAGCCCCCACATGGGTGAGCATACTCCAACTCAATAACCACACACATCAATATACGAAATTGTAAAGCAACAATTAAGGTTATTGAAAATCTATAAAAATATACTCCCTGTACAATTCCAAACCGGCATAGCCATCACGAACTGTTCCTGTTCAATCTTATACACTTTCAAAACATCAAGCTCAATATCGTTATTCCAAATATGGTACTCATCAATGCAATAGATTCACTATAATCACAATTCAACATTTTATGCTCAATCACAACGAATCTCATATTCAAGGCAACTATGCCTATCGATTAAATCTCATTCTCAACCATTTCTCATATCGATCATGCCAAATGCATCAATGTTCAACTCGTATACCCGGATCACGTACCTCTACGTATCCATCATTCCACGTATATTCAATTCAACTACCAAACTCAATCACTTAGCCTTAATCATCACACTCAAAATACATGTATATATATGAATATATAAATACTGGGTATACCTGCTCGTACGTCACCACGTACCTTATAGTCGACAACATGAACAAGCTATCATCAACGTCCGAAGTCTTGTATAGTGTCTATATCGAATATCAATTCAATATTAGCTCATATTCAAAACAATTAACATCATTAAGCACTCTTCATTTTCATGCTTCATAGTGTACACAAACAAGCCAATAATCCTCTATTTGAGTCATCTCCAACTCAACTATATAGTGAGTAAATTCACAAAATCAAGACAATCTATATTGCTTAAATCAACTATACAGTTAGTTCATAGAATTGTCATTCAAATACTCAATAAAGTCTCCAATTCATGCTATTGCACACATGCAAGTATATTCATTAATATACACTTTAATATATGTTATAACACCTATTAGCATGTATCTAGCTCAACCATTCACACATTACACATGCTCAAAGTTATTAGATAATCAAACCATAGACCAGTACTCTCCAAAACTCTATCATGATATGAGCCATAAAAGTAGACTTTCTCACTACACAATTAGTAGAGCTTTTGCCAACACTTGAACACCACTTTAGCATATTGTCAAACACCTTACGAGCATGATTTTCAAACAACTTATATGCAAGTTCTTCAAGTTAAAATATGCCCCTATAAATACTAAGACATCCCCAAAAGTCAAGTCAACTAACATCAGATTCTTTAAACTAAACCAACGAGCATTCGAGTCAAAATGAACCAACAAATTTTCGAACCAAAAGTAGAAAAATCGAACAAAATAGCACCAGATTTTTGAAGTACCTAGCAGCAGATTTTTCAAACCAAAATGCAACAGGTTTTTAACCCAAGAATAGCCTAAAATTCGAACTAACTAGCACGCCCATTTCGAACCCAATCAGCAAAGATAATTTGATCAAAAACAGCAAGAAATCGAGCACAAAACATTAAGGTTTCGAACCACAAATCATCATAATTTCGAGCATAAAAACAACAGGTTTTTCGAACTAAAATGCTGCATATTTTCGATCCCAGATGCTGCAGATTTTTCGATCTTAGAACAGCATAAAATCGAACCAAGATTCAGTTAGAAATCGAACCTAAACAGCTGCAAGATTTTCGAATCAGAACCCACATTTTGAACCAACAAACAGCAACATTTCGAGTTCAAAACAAGAAAAATCGCACAGATTACTACCATACGCAAGATGGAGCACGACTAAAGTGTAAGGGAAGATTGTTCAAGCAAACCTTCACAAAATCGAGCTCATAAAGGATGGAAATCTTTCCTTGCTGCTGGTTTGGGGGGCGGCGGCGGGTTTGAGGGGAAAAGGAGAGGGGGTAGCTGATTTAATTGTGTGGAAAGTGGTGTGTGTGTGTGTGTCTTTTAATCTAACCCTAGATTAAATAAACACCATCTAATTATCATCTCATCCCTTGATTAAAATTTCCAATTGAATCTCAAATTCAAATGATAATAACATTAATATTAAGAATCCCATTGATTCTAGTTTACACTATAAATTCAACCCGGAATTATTATTTCAAAATCCACTCCGAAGTCCGATACCCAAGAATTAAATCCCGACATATCATATAAACATCATAATTTAAATCAAATAAAAATTATTGATTATTTCTGGACATCACAATTCTCCCTACCTAATAAAATTCCGTCCTCGAAATTTAAATGCATGCTTACCATAAAAGTCCAACAGTAAAATTTACGTACCGTTATACAGCTCAAGATTGCGCTGTAACAAATCCGTAGGACGACACCATTATTGAAATCATCAGCTCTTAAACGTGGCGTACACACCAACGATCTCACGACTGCAAGTCACATCACTTTACCACATTCCAACATTAACATTCAGTGGGCTAATATATATATATGAATACCCTTATTCATATACTCGTTACGAAATCACCATCATCGTATTTTGGCCATTAAGTACTCTTTATTATGATATGATAAATTATTGTTACTAGCACACTAGCATAATTCGAAGATTAGTATTAACATGTTAACAATTATAAAGTGCCATTAATTCGTAAAAGTCAACACTTACAGTGTTTAATCATCAAGCTTCTTTGTCATACTTCAGTACCTGCGTACTTCCATCGATACATTTTCCTTGCACAAAATCTGTGTTGTTGCAAATGTATGCAACTTATACCAACATCACCACCATCGTCCGTATGAAGTAGCGGTATTCTTGAGCCTTTACGCATCAACATCTCATATATCATCTCCTGGCTATTATCTGGTGCAAAGTAATTACTAGAAAACCCATTAGTAATTCTCACATATATCCACATCATACGCACCAACAGCCACAGATTATCAATATCAAATCATGATGGCTGGCCTAACATTAATATTCCTATGTCACGATTATACTCCATCTAAAACAAGGCGTCAACATTAATATCGAATAATTCGTATCATACCTTTCTAGATGGAATCATCTACAATACACAATAGCAACATATTATCATGCTCATCATAGTACTCACATGCTCTTAAGCATCAATTTCCGCATTTCGTCACCCAACTATCATCTGTCATGGGACAAGTACAAAATAAACTCATTAGTATTTCTCAAATACTCATAACATAACCACGTACCTTGTCATTTACGCATTTTGATATTCATAATATTTCCATCATCGAACATTAATTTCCTCAACGGCGTAATTCTCTTCAATTATTTATTCAATAGAGTACCATTTCATGAATGGACAACAAATCACAGTGTAGTAAGTATTCATGACTTCATGCGTCAGTCTGGTCGTATACCATCAGCTAACCAATATCTGTTGTCAAGCAACTACTAGAACATCCATTAGTAATTACTACATGCATACGTAATCATTTACATGCCTCTCAGTTACTAATTCAATGTCAAAATGATCCATCATTGAAAGTTAATGGTCATATATCTCATGTATTCTCATTATGACATTATTATATTGTCTATCATATCATGTAGCTCATCATTAATCATTCCATGATTATTTATCAGTGTTGTCATTATATACCAGAGAATAACATCATAAATTTCGTACTTACTACGTCGACCCGCAATGTTCACAATGATCACACGTCCACACAGGACATTCATAGCGATCTCACGTCATTCCGTGACGTTCCATGTCATCTCATGACCTGTTCATTAATCTCATTCCAACATGGTTACATTTAACGCAACATAACATGATTACCAGATCATTACTCTCACAGTATGCAAAATAATCATGTTTTCATAAACCAATATCATTTCAATCTGATCATCATTACCCCACTGTTATCTAGTCTCTGCACAGTTAATCAATGAACATATCAATACTACATGTCATTTCAATTTCATTTTCAATTCTTCCTCATATATAAATTGATTCTCATAAACCATATAAAACAATCGAGATAATTCACAATCCACGTATATCAAACAGGTTAGACCAAACGAAATGGTTTACCTCAATTCCTCGTTCCCGTGGGTATTTCAATATTCTCTTGAGCCTACAACTCATGTGTCCAAGAAATAACAACAACACAATTGTCCACTGTTATCTGCGATCAAACATCATCAATATACAATGCTAACACAATAGCAATACAATAAACTCATGCTAACATAATAACGACACATCAATATTCGTCGCCCAACGACGGCACATTAATATTCATTGCTAACGCAATAGCAATATATCAACACTCATCGCCCACACTAGCATGCATAATCTCATCGTCACTACGGGCATGCACAATGTCATCGCCACTACTGACATCCATATAATATCCATAATCACTATGAATAAAAATTCTTAAAACAACAAGATGTAATAACACTTACTGTACACGGTTGATCCACACTTGATCCTTTAAATTGTCCATGCTCTCAACATAAATATTCCACAAAATATGATTTCATATCAATACACAAATCGATATACTCACCATCAACAGAATAACGGAATGAGACGTCGCTATATATATAATCGGCGGCAAGAACCATCGCCATGGAATCAGCAGAATGCACCATCGCTAAACACATGTCTGGCGGCATGAGCCATCGCCAATGACATAGCGGAAAGAGGCATCGCTATACATGTACCCGGCGGCATAAACCATCGCCAATCAATATAGCGGAATGAGACATCGCTATCAATATACCTGGCGGCATGAACCATCGCCAACCAATATAGCGGAATGAGACATCGCTATCAATATCGATAATGTGGTTGTTCCGGTCTTGTTATAGCAGCACAATTTTAGGACCCCTCGCTTCGACATATAGCGGCATCATATGATATCCCTCGCTTCGACAATGACAACGCCATGTACATCGCTTCGACATGACAGTGGCAAATATCATATTACCATCGCTTCATATGACAGCGGCAAGTACCTCCCTCGCTCGAATATAACAACCACCGGAACTTCCACTAGCTCCATGTACCTGTATCCAGGTTAATACAACAGTTCACAATATAATGATCGATAACACGTTCCAGTTATAACCACAATATTCCACATTAATCACTAGAATTGTGACTGTTCCGGTCCCAATACAACAGCGGAATTTTATGACCCCTCGCTTCGACATATAGCGGCATCATATGATATCCCTCGCTTTGACAATGACAGCGGCATGTTACCTCGCTTAGACATGCCATCGGCAAATATCATACTACCATCGCTTCATATGACAGCGGCAAGTACCTCCCTCGCTCGGAGATAAAGGATACCGGAACATTCATCAATTCTACCACAATAATCGAACACAACAGTTGATTCCATTATCACAATATATCACTATCATTTCACATATACCATCACATGTAAGGATTCACTATCCACGATATACATAATCAAAGGTGTAACACGTTTTACCGTCCGAAGCCCGTACGTCTCACATTTCTTGATTTTCCTACAAAATCAGATCCCTTAACACATAAAACATGAAGTGCCAGACATTACCATTAATGTCATCCCATCACATTCTACACGATGCCTGCAACCACAATGATTAGTAATACCACTTTCCATATCGTAAAAGCACATAAGCAATTAGTTGTGTCACACAACATTAATACCATCATGTATAAATATGTGCTACCAATTCCTATCAACAAGTTCCTAGGCCCTTAACAGTCCCAATGAGCAACCTGGCTCTGATACCACTAATGTAAGGCCCCAACACTTATACTCGTCATTAGTTCATTTATGACATCGTATGAGTATAAATATTTTCCATTCTTTAAAAGAATTATTACATGCTTCTATATTCTCCATGACATAAATAATAACAGCAAGGAATGATCACTTCTACCCGCAATAAAACTCAAGGATCACCCATTATCATCACCATTGCGCCACTTTTACATTGTGGATTTTTTTATAAAAATTTGGGCAGAGTCTCCCCACAAATTGAGCTATCCCAAAATAAAACACATCACCAATATAATTCCCAGCCAGGGAAAAACACAACACTTACAAGAAAACAAAACTCTAAATAAGTTCCCAGTCAGGGAAAATACCATACTAGGAAGACATCAGAAGTGGGCTTCAACACCCTTATACAGTCCATATACATGCTTCCAATTACTCACATACGAGCAACAAATAAATGAATACCAATCCAACTGAATAAATAGAGTATCCTATTTACCCACTCTCATATACGCTTCTGCTTCTGGAAGCGGCATGATCCAACAAAGCTCGAACCAATATCCCAAAGTAGTTTAGTACCTGTTGTACCTGTTTTAACAGAAACAGCCCCCACATGGGTGAGCATACTCCAACTCAATAACCACACACATCAATATAATTGTAAAGCAACAATTAAGGTTATTGAAAATCTATAAAAATATACTCCCTGTACAATTCCAAACCGGCATAGCCATCACGAACTGTTCCCGTTCAATCTTATACACTTTCAAAACATCAAGCTCAATATCGTTATTCCAAATATGGTACTCATCAATGCAATAGATTCACTATAATCACAATTCAACATTTTATGCTCAATCACAACGAATCTCATATTCAAGTCAACTATGCCTATCGATTAAATCTCATTCTCAACCATTTCTCATATCGATCATGCCAAATGCATCAATGTTCAACTCGTATACCCGGATCACGTACCTCTACGTATCCACCATTCCACGTATATTCAATTCAACTACCAAACTCAATCACTTAGCCTTAATCATCACACTCAAAATACATGTATATATATGAATATATAAATACTGGGTATACCTGCTCGTACGTCACCACGTACCTTATAGTCGACAACATGAACAAGCTATCATCAACGTCCGAAGTCTTGTATAGTGTCTATATCGAATATCAATTCAATATTAGCTCATATTCAAAACAATTAACATCATTAAGCACTCTTCATTTTCATGCTTCATAGTGTACACAAACAAGCCAATAATCCTCTATTTGAGTCATCTCCAACTCAACTATATAGTGAGTAAATTCACAAAATCAAGACAATCTATATTGCTTAAATCAACTATACAGTTAGTTCATAGAATTGTCATTCAAATACTCAATAAAGTCTCCAATTCATGCTATTGCACACATGCAAGTATATTCATTAATATACACTTTAATGTATGTTATAACACCTATTAGCATGTATCTAGCTCAACCATTCACACATTACACATGCTCAAAGTTATTAGATAATCAAACCATAGACCAGTACTCTCCAAAACTCTATCATGATATGAGCCATAAAAGTAGACTTTCTCACTACACAATTAGTAGAGCTTTTGCCAACACTTGAACACCACTTTAGCATATTGTCAAACACCTTACGAGCATGATTTTCAAACAACTTATATGCAAGTTCTTCAAGTTAAAATATGCCCCTATAAATACTAAGACATCCCCAAAAGTCAAGTCAACTAACATCAGATTCTTTAAACTAAACCAACGAGCATTCGAGTCAAAATGAACCAACAAATTTTCGAACCAAAAGTAGAAAAATCGAACAAAATAGCACCAGATTTTTGAAGTACCTAGCAGCAGATTTTTCAAACCAAAATGCAACAGGTTTTTAACCCAAGAATAGCCTAAAATTCGAACTAACTAGCACGCCCATTTCGAACCCAATCAGCAAAGATAATTTGATCAAAAACAGCAAGAAATCGAGCACAAAACATTAAGGTTTCGAACCACAAATCATCATAATTTCGAGCATAAAAACAACAGGTTTTTCGAACTAAAATGCTGCATATTTTCGATCCCAGATGCTGCAGATTTTTCGATCTTAGAACAGCATAAAATCGAACCAAGATTCAGTTAGAAATCGAACCTAAACAGCTGCAAGATTTTCGAATCAGAACCCACATTTTGAACCAACAAACAGCAACATTTCGAGTTCAAAACAACAAGAAAAATCGCACAGATTACTACCATACGCAAGATGGAGCACGACTAAAGTGTAAGGGAAGATTGTTCAAGCAAACCTTCACAAAATCGAGCTCATAAAGGATGGAAATCTTTCCTTGCTGCTGGTTTGGGGGGCGGCGGCGGGTTTGAGGGGAAAAGGAGAGGGGGGTAGCTGATTTAATTGTGTGGAAAGTGGTGTGTGTGTGTGTGTCTTTTAATCTAACCCTAGATTAAATAAACACCATCTAATTATCATCTCATCCCTTGATTAAAATTTCCAATTGAATCTCAAATTCAAATGATAATAACATTAATATTAAGAATCCCATTGATTCTAGTTTACACTATAAATTCAACCCGGAATTATTATTTCAAAATCCACTCCGAAGTCCGATACCCAAGAATTAAATCCCGACATATCATATAAACATCATAATTTAAATCAAATAAAAATTATTGATTATTTCTGGACATCACAATTCTCCCTACCTAATAAAATTCCGTCCTCGAAATTTAAATGCATGCTTACCATAAAAGTCCAACAGTAAAATTTACGTATCGTTATACAGCTCAAGATTGCGCTGTAACAAATCCGTAGGACGACACCATTATTGAAATCATCAGCTCTTAAACGTGGCGTACACACCAACGATCTCACGACTGCAAGTCACATCACTTTACCACATTCCAACATTAACATTCAGTGGGCTAATATATATATATGAATACCCTTATTCATATACTCGTTACGAAATCACCATCATCGTATTTTGGCCATTAAGTACTCTTTATTATGATATGATAAATTATTGTTACTAGCACACTAGCATAATTCGAAGATTAGTATTAACATGTTAACAATTATCAAGTGCCATTAATTCGTAAAAGTCAACACTTACAGTGTTTAATCATCAAGCTTCTTTGTCATACTTCAGTACCTGCGTACTTCCATCGATACATTTTCCTTGCACAAAATCTGTGTTGTTGCAAATGTATGCAACTTATACCAACATCACCACCATCGTCCGTATGAAGTAGCGGTATTCTTGAGCCTTTACGCATCAACATCTCATATATCATCTCCTGGCTATTATCTGGTGCAAAGTAATTACTAGAAAACCCATTAGTAATTCTCACATATATCCACATCATACGCACCAACAGCCACAGATTATCAATATCAAATCATGATGGATGGCCTAACATTAATATTCCTATGTCACGATTATACTCCATCTAAAACAAGGCGTCAACATTAATATCGAATAATTCGTATCATACCTTTCTAGATGGAATCATCTACAATACACAATAGCAACATATTATCATGCTCATCATAGTACTCACATGCTCTTAAGCATCAATTTCCGCATTTCGTCACCCAACTATCATCTGTCATGGGACAAGTACAAAATAAACTCATTAGTATTTCTCAAATACTCATAACATAACCACGTACCTTGTCATTTACGCATTTTGATATTCATAATATTTCCATCATCGAACATTAATTTCCTCAACGGCGTAATTCTCTTCAATTATTTATTCAATAGAGTACCATTTCATGAATGGACAACAAATCACAGTGTAGTAAGTATTCATGACTTCATGCGTCAGTCTGGTCGTATACCATCAGCTAACCAATATCTGTTGTCAAGCAACTACTAGAACATCCATTAGTAATTACTACATGCATACGTAATCATTTACATGCCTCTCAGTTACTAATTCAATGTCAAAATGATCCATCATTGAAAGTTAATGGTCATATATCTCATGTATTCTCATTATGACATTATTATATTGTCTATCATATCATGTAGCTCATCATTAATCATTCCATGATTATTTATCAGTGTTGTCATTATATACCAGAGAATAACATCATAAATTTCGTACTTACTACGTCGACCCGCAATGTTCACAATGATCACACGTCCACACAGGACATTCATAGCGATCTCACGTCATTCCGTGACGTTCCATGTCATCTCATGACCTGTTCATTAATCTCATTCCAACATGGTTACATTTAACGCAACATAACATGATTACCAGATCATTACTCTCACAGTATGCAAAATAATCATGTTTTCATAAACCAATATCATTTCAATCTGATCATCATTACCCCACTGTTATCTAGTCTCTGCACAGTTAATCAATGAACATATCAATACTACATGTCATTTCAATTTCATTTTCAATTCTTCCTCATATATAAATTGATTCTCATAAACCATATAAAACAATCGAGATAATTCACAATCCACGTATATCAAACAGGTTAGACCAAACGAAATGGTTTACCTCAATTCCTCGTTCCCGTGGGTATTTCAATATTCTCTTGAGCCTACAACTCATGTGTCCAAGAAATAACAACAACACAATTGTCCACTGTTATCTGCGATCAAACATCATCAATATACAATGCTAACACAATAGCAATACAATAAACTCATGCTAACATAATAACGACACATCAATATTCGTCGCCCAACGACGGCACATTAATATTCATTGCTAACGCAATAGCAATATATCAACACTCATCGCCCACACTAGCATGCATAATCTCATCGTCACTACGGGCATGCACAATGTCATCGCCACTACTGACATCCATATAATATCCATAATCACTATGAATAAAAATTCTTAAAACAACAAGATGTAATAACACTTACTGTACACGGTTGATCCACACTTGATCCTTTAAATTGTCCATGCTCTCAACATAAATATTCCACAAAATATGATTTCATATCAATACACAAATCGATATACTCACCATCAACAGAATAACGGAATGAGACGTCGCTATATATATAATCGGCGGCAAGAACCATCGCCATGGAATCAGCAGAATGCACCATCGCTAAACACATGTCTGGCGGCATGAGCCATCGCCAATGACATAGCGGAAAGAGGCATCGCTATACATGTACCCGGCGGCATAAACCATCGCCAATCAATATAGCGGAATGAGACATCGCTATCAATATACCTGGCGGCATGAACCATCGCCAACCAATATAGCGGAATGAGACATCGCTATCAATATCGATAATGTGGTTGTTCCGGTCTTGTTATAGCAGCACAATTTTAGGACCCCTCGCTTCGACATATAGCGGCATCATATGATATCCCTCGCTTCGACAATGACAACGCCATGTACATCGCTTCGACATGACAGTGGCAAATATCATATTACCATCGCTTCATATGACAGCGGCAAGTACCTCCCTCGCTCGAATATAACAACCACCGGAACTTCCACTAGCTCCATGTACCTGTATCCAGGTTAATACAACAGTTCACAATATAATGATCGATAACACGTTCCAGTTATAACCACAATATTCCACATTAATCACTAGAATTGTGACTGTTCCGGTCCCAATACAACAGCGGAATTTTATGACCCCTCGCTTCGACATATAGCGGCATCATATGATATCCCTCGCTTTGACAATGACAGCGGCATGTTACCTCGCTTAGACATGACATCGGCAAATATCATACTACCATCGCTTCATATGACAGCGGCAAGTACCTCCCTCGCTCGGAGATAAAGGATACCGGAACATTCATCAATTCTACCACAATAATCGAACACAACAGTTGATTCCATTATCACAATATATCACTATCATTTCACATATACCATCACATGTAAGGATTCACTATCCACGATATACATAATCAAAGGTGTAACACGTTTTACCGTCCGAAGCCCGTACGTCTCACATTTCTTGATTTTCCTACAAAATCAGATCCCTTAACACATAAAACATGAAGTGCCAGACATTACCATTAATGTCATCCCATCACATTCTACACGATGCCTGCAACCACAATGATTAGTAATACCACTTTCCATATCGTAAAAGCACATAAGCAATTAGTTGTGTCACACAACATTAATACCATCATGTATAAATATGTGCTACCAATTCCTATCAACAAGTTCCTAGGCCCTTAACAGTCCCAATGAGCAACCTGGCTCTGATACCACTAATGTAAGGCCCCAACACTTATACTCGTCATTAGTTCATTTATGACATCGTATGAGTATAAATATTTTCCATTCTTTAAAAGAATTATTACATGCTTCTATATTCTCCATGACATAAATAATAACAGCAAGGAATGATCACTTCTACCCGCAATAAAACTCAAGGATCACCCATTATCATCACCATTGCGCCACTTTTACATTGTGGATTTTTTTATAAAAATTTGGGCAGAGTCTCCCCACAAATTGAGCTATCACAAAATAAAACACATCACCAATATAATTCCCAGCCAGGGAAAAACACAACACTTACAAGAAAACAAAACTCTAAATAAGTTCCCAGTCAGGGAAAATACCATACTAGGAAGACATCAGAAGTGGGCTTCAACACCCTTATACAGTCCATATACATGCTTCCAATTACTCACATACGAGCAACAAATAAATGAATACCAATCCAACTGAATAAATAGAGTATCCTATTTACCCACTCTCATATACGCTTCTGCTTCTGGAAGCGGCATGATCCAACAAAGCTCGAACCAATATCCCAAAGTAGTTTAGTACCTGTTGTACCTGTTTTAACAGAAACAGCCCCCACATGGGTGAGCATACTCCAACTCAATAACCACACACATCAATATAATTGTAAAGCAACAATTAAGGTTATTGAAAATCTATAAAAATATACTCCCTGTACAATTCCAAACCGGCATAGCCATCACGAACTGTTCCCGTTCAATCTTATACACTTTCAAAACATCAAGCTCAATATCGTTATTCCAAATATGGTACTCATCAATGCAATAGATTCACTATAATCACAATTCAACATTTTATGCTCAATCACAACGAATCTCATATTCAAGGCAACTATGCCTATCGATTAAATCTCATTCTCAACCATTTCTCATATCGATCATGCCAAATGCATCAATGTTCAACTCGTATACCCGGATCACGTACCTCTACGTATCCACCATTCCACGTATATTCAATTCAACTACCAAACTCAATCACTTAGCCTTAATCATCACACTCAAAATACATGTATATATATGAATATATAAATACTGGGTATACCTGCTCGTACGTCACCACGTACCTTATAGTCGACAACATGAACAAGCTATCATCAACGTCCGAAGTCTTGTATAGTGTCTATATCGAATATCAATTCAATATTAGCTCATATTCAAAACAATTAACATCATTAAGCACTCTTCATTTTCATGCTTCATAGTGTACACAAACAAGCCAATAATCCTCTATTTGAGTCATCTCCAACTCAACTATATAGTGAGTAAATTCACAAAATCAAGACAATCTATATTGCTTAAATCAACTATACAGTTAGTTCATAGAATTGTCATTCAAATACTGAATAAAGTCTCCAATTCATGCTATTGCACACATGCAAGTATATTCATTAATATACACTTTAATATATGTTATAACACCTATTAGCATGTATCTAGCTCAACCATTCACACATTACACATGCTCAAAGTTATTAGATAATCAAACCATAGACCAATACTCTCCAAAACTCTATCATGATATGAGCCATAAAAGTAGACTTTCTCACTACACAATTAGTAGAGCTTTTGCCAACACTTGAACACCACTTTAGCATATTGTCAAACACCTTATGAGCATGCTTTTCAAACAACTTATATGCAATCTTGAAGTTAAAATATGCCCCTATAAATACTAAGACATCCCCAAAAGTCAAGTCAACTAACATCAGATTCTTTAAACTAAACCAACGAGCATTCGAGTCAAAATGAACCAACAAATTTTCGAACCAAAAGTAGAAAAATCGAACAAAATAGCACCAGATTTTCGAAGTACCTAGCAGCAGATTTTTCAAACCAAAATGCAACAGGTTTTTAACCCAAGAATAGCCTAAAATTCGAACTAACTAGCACGCCCATTTCGAACCCAATCAGCAAAGATAATTCGATCAAAAACAGCAAGAAATCGAGCACAAAACATTAAGGTTTCGAACCACAAATCAGCATAATTTCGAGCATAAAAACAACAGGTTTTTCGAACTAAAATGCTGCATATTTTCGAACCCAGATGCTGCAGATTTTCGAACCCAGATGCTGCAGATTTTTCGATCTTAGAACAGCATAAAATCGAACCAAATCGAACCTAAACAAGCTGCAAGATTTTCGAATCAGAACCCACATTTTGAACCAACAAACAGCAACATTTCGAGTTCAAAACAACAAGAAAAATTGCACAGATTACTACCATACGCAAGATGGAGCACGACTAAAGTGTAAGGGAAGATTGTTCAAGCAAACCTTCACAAAATCAAGCTCAAAAAGGATGGAAATCTTTCCTTGCTGCTGGTTTGGGGGGCGGCGGCGGGTTTGAGGGGAAAAGGAGAGGGGGTAGCTGATTTAATTGTGTGGAAAGTGGTGTGTGTGTGTGTCTTTTAATCTAACCCTAGATTAAATAAACACAATCTAATTATCATCTCATCCCTTGATTAAAATTTCCAATTGAATCTCAAATTCAAATGATAATAACATTAATATTAAGAATCCCATTGATTCTAGTTTACACTATAAATTCAACCCGGAATTATTATTTCAAAATCCACTCCGAAGTCCGATACCCAAGAATTAAATCCCGACATATCATATAAACATCATAATTTAAATCAAATAAAAAATATTGATTATTTCTGGACATCACAGTTTGTGTATTTGTATATATTTTGTTTTTGCATTCTGCTACTTGTTTTTGCATTCTGCTACTTGTCTTGTTTCTTTTCCTTGCATGACTGCACATTTCTGAGACTAATTCGTCCTTGAGCGCTATCACAAAAAAAAAAAATTTAGAAAATGAGTTATTCTTGAGAAATGATGAGTTGGATTTGCAATAGTACTACATGATGAAATTAATCCCCATCTAGATAGGAGTCATGAAAATTTTTAACTTGTCTGCATATATCCTTTGTTGAACTTATATCAAAAATTGAGGAATACTTTGAGCACGATTTGAGTCATGATTGAGTGAAGTATGTATTGAATAAAGTGAAAACTTGTGTTAACTAGGATTTGTCTTGAGTATCTTAGAAAACTCTACAATCTATTTGAAAGCACTTTGAGGCGAAATGTATAATTAGGAACTTGACTTGGAGATGATTTAGGCGATCTTTGGACCATTTGAGCCTTTCAAGCTTACCTTGTTTACATCATTCCTTAGTGTCCCCTCTTGAGCTTTATGGAAAAGAATGGTATATGCATTGCATATAATTAGACCCCCATTCGACAATTTTTTGGCTAACTCATTATACCTACCTTGGATTGAACCTAAATTAAGAATTTTATCCGTCCCTAAGGGAGTATAATGAATCTCATTCATTGCACTAAATTGTTACATGTTGATGAGTTCATTGAAAAATATTGATGAATGAGAAAAAGAAAAAGATAGACAAAGAGCCTTGAAAAGAAAAAAATAAACATATAAGACCCAAAGTGGCCAAGGCTAGAAAAAGTTGAAGAGAAGCTCAATGTTATGCGAGAAGATTTTGAACTGATTCTATTATACTCTCTCCTTTGCTTCTATCCTACATTTTCTTTGGAGCCGACACCAAAAGGACTAACGTTATAAGCTTTAAAGACCTTCTGATCCAAGTCTAGGGAATAATTACATTAGTGGAGAAGCGCTGGATAGTAGATTTTTAGAGTAATCCAAAGTAATCTTGACTTTGAGTTTTTATGGCACATGATGATCTTAAAGATATGTATATAACTCATGTTTGACAATAGCACACACGCACGTTCTAATATTGCGATGTACTGTTTAGCTTAGGAGAAAGTACTTCCTGTTGAACTTTGAATGACTCTCATTGATGTGTAAGTGGGATTGCTGAGCTTGTACGCTATGTTGTGATGATGAGTTATTCAAAGTATTAAGTTTAACTCTACTTTTTGAGCTTATTGCTTGCTCGAGGACGATCAAGTCCAAGTTTGGGGGAGTTGATAGGCTTAGTTTTTGTTGGGATATGCCCTAAGACAAATCATTAGATGATTGTTTTGACATACAATGTTTCTGATTTCTTGAATGGCAATTCATTATTATATATTATTCTTTTAACTGTGCAATGTGAATTAATATATATGTTAATGTCCTTAGAATAATATTGTATTATTCTTAAAGATGTCCCTAGTCAAGTATTATCATGAATAGGGATAATGATAATACGTGGAGACTAGTATGTGTTGATTGATGAATTGTTCATTGATATGAGATATCAAATCAACAAATGGGTACATGTTAGAGAACGATGTACTGGACAGACCCACCATGAGAATGCAACATGGATAGTTATATGATCGTCATATGCAATTCTCATAGTGATAATAATGTATGTAATCCTTACGACTTGTGATCATCAGAGATCCCAACATAAGGAATTATGTATCTTGATATCGTCAAACGTTACCCGTAACAGGGTAATCTATAAAGGCGACTATTGGATACACTACGAATTATGTAGAGGGATGTTGACTGATCGAGATAGGATTTGTCCCTCCTATATAACAGGAGATGTGTTTGGCCCTTGATCAAGTGAGAACTAAAATGCATGGCCATGCTCGAATGAGTCGATATGAGATATCGAGCTTATTCGTTTATTCTAGTTCTACTTGGGGATCAAGAAATAGAGATTGAATATACGAGTATGACTATTCCATGACTCGTGTTCAATCTAAACACAAAGGACAAGGGGATTAAGTTACATGGTTAATATTATCACAAGTTCTAAAGGTTATGTCGAGTCATTGACATTCTTGTAATTTGGGTAGCCTCGATGTGTTGCTAGACACCGCTCTTAGCTTGTAACGTAAAATGAGATTTTATGTCACTGCCAACATTACAAGATCCTATCGGGTCGCACAAAAGATTAAATCGATAAGGGAAATTAAATTCATTGGATGAATTAATTAATTAAGAAGAGTCTTAATTAAGTGATTAAAAGGTTTTAATTAAATCATGGGTTTGGGCCCATAAGACTTTAAGAAAGTCTTGAACCTTAATTAAAAGCCTTATAATATAAATACAAGGTTTTGATTAATTGTTAATCATACTTTTCATATCATACTTTGATATTAAAAACCTAGCCACCAAGACAAGGAGCTCTCGGCCACCTTGTTGGAGAAGCTCTCGGCCGCCATCCTTCTTGCTTCACTCGACTTCTTTGTAGTCGACGTGAGGTAGAGTTAGTTAAGCTCCATCCTTTTGGTTTTGGTTCAAGAATAAGTCTAGAAACTTGTTCTTGAACATCCCTTCCCGATTTGATCGTGTGGATACCGTAGAGGCAAGACCTTGGAGGTGTTGCTTGTGACTCGGAGTTCGTTGGACGTGCTGCTCCGTGGAATCTGCTCAAACACGCTGCAAGGGTGAGAATTTTGTAAACCTTTATCCGATATGAATCCTTATATATAGATCCATTGTTCTAGTAATCCAAAATATTTTATTCCGCTGCGTTGTATGCTCTAAGGATTACTTACAGTGGTATCAAAGCCAGGTTCAAGGCTCATATCGGATTTATGTGGTTAAATAGTTTAATCATATTTAGATTAATATTGCATGCTATTTAAAAATGTACGAACATATATGATATGTTAATATCGAATTTGTGAAAATCATCGTAAAATTATATTTGATATAAATTGGCGAAAAATCGAACCATACATCACAAGTGTTCGGCCATCACCATCACAAATGACACACGTCTAACCACATGACGGCTAGGGTTTTCGAACCCTTGGCTCGAGATGGCTTAGTCGTTGTGGTTAATAATTGTGCATGGAAGTGTCGAAACTTGATTAGGGTTTAGAACCCAAATGGCTCGTGACGGCTAGCTCATGACGGCTAGGGTTTCGAACCCTAGTAGCCGTGCATGGGCTCGGCCATCGTCGCCTCTTTGCTAAGGTTTTGAACTCTTTGGCTCGATAATGGTTCAAGCATGCATGGATAAGTGGCTTCACCACATGAGAGCTAGGGTTTTTTGAACCCTTGGCTCGAGATGGTTGAGCCACCACCGTGCATGAACTGACCATGATTTGTGGCTCAAGAATTCCGGCATTTTCGAACAAGTTGGCTCGATGAAGACCAAGAAGTGGTGCACGGAGGCTAGGGTTTGGAACCCTAGCGCCGCCGCCGCTAGCACAAGGCTCGGCCATGGGCTAGGGTTTCGAACCCTAGGCCCATGCCATGGTCCAGCCATGGAGCATGGTTGGTTCGAACCATGGTGGTTCGTAGCTAAGTCGAAATTAGTTCATGGCATGTGATGTCCCGAGCGTACGATAATTTTTCAAAATTCTATTTTACAGTTTTAATTAGAATTAAATTTAAAATGTTTAGAATTTAATTAATTAAATGTTAATGCATGCTTTATGTGTTGTTTGAGCATGGTGCGTGGTTATAGCCCTTTGACCTATTAGATAGGATTTGTGGATGTTTGTAATTTATAATACGACCTGAGAGTCCTGCCTTCTCTATTTCATTCTAAATGTAATCCCTCCCCTATGTTCCCCTCGAATGTGAATCGAGGAATTCTATATCTTGTAAATAGTGTAGTTTATTTTATTGATGGTGATCAATGAAGATGGAGCATCGTGCCGGGATGAGGAGGCCATTCACAAATTGGAGCCAAAGGAAGGTGCTTGTGAAGTTACCTTAGGTTGACTCTTAGGATTTTCTCATTGGCTTGAGAAAATCATTAGTAGGGGCTATAACCATGTCACGTTTAATTATGTATGTTGATGCATGATTTATCTTATGTTTTAGATTGATAATAGTATTACACATATATGTAGATATGTATACAACTATATGTAGTGGACATATTTTAAAATATCAAACTAATCATGAGATCAATAAATCCCTCTAAAATATTAAGTTTTAGATGCCTTCCAAAATTAAAAGTACTCGTCAAAAACTTCGATTGTACATGTGTGGGTTTGCCAAAGCAAAGCACCGTGGCAATCTTAGTAAGGCGCGAAAGGATAAATGTGATATCCGTTATACTTAAAATTGGGTACGACTTAACTAAGTTATCTCAATAGGATTGGGAACTTAGAGGCATGGGTTGGATTATAATTCGTTTGATGAATTGAACAAAGTGTTGTTCGTCCAACTATCCAAGAATTATATGTGATATAATTGACAAAGTGTTGTCTACCTAAATAACCGAGTCTTGGGCGATTAGCCAAAGCTAACTCAAGATTAGGGGAAATATGGATCTTGGCCCACTAAAGGTTTTGAGGGTTGATATTTTTAAACAAAATAGTGGGAGTATCATTTAATATAAGACCATGTTAAATGATTAAATCATAAACTTATTTTGCATATTTATATTGTAGATATCCATGGCAACTAACAACGTATCAAACACATTATCACTGCGATCGGTCCTTGAGAAGGACAAACTAAATGGGACAAATTTCCTAGACTGGCATAGGAACTTGAGGATAGTCCTCAAACAAGAAAAGAAACAATATGTCCTAGAGGAACCCTTGCCCGCTGAGGAACCTCCCCTAACAGCTACAATAGCTGATAAAGATGCTTACAAGAAGCATCAAAGTGACGCACTTGATGTTGGGTGCCTTATGCTTGCCACCATGAACTCTGAGCTTCAGAAGCAACATGAGGAAATGGAGGCGTTCGATATGATCGAACACTTAAAGCAATTGTACCAACAGCAAGCAAGACAAGAGAGGTATGACGTCTCTAAGGCGTTATTTCAGTGCAGGATGGTAGAGGGAAGCCTAGTTGGAACTAATGTGCTCAAGATGATTGGGTACATTGAGAATCTGGACAAGCTGGGTTTTCCATTGGACCAAGAGTTGGCCACCGATGTGATCTTGCAATCGTTGCCGGAGAGCTTCAGTCAATTCGTAGTAAATTACAATATAACTGACATGGAAAAAACTCTACCACAATTGCTTGGTATGTTGAGAACATATGAAGCAATTACAAAGAAGACTAAGGCCACAAATGTTCTTATTGTGAATAAGGGCAAAGGAAAGGCCAAAGCTAAAGGCAATAAGAAAGCAAAGAAGGTCTTTGTTAAATCTAAGCCAAAGTCTTATGCACTGAAACCAAAAGGAGGGATAGCAAAGGAAGGTTACTGTTTCCATTGCGATGAGACCGGCCATTGGAAAAGAAACTGCAAAGTATATCTGGAGGATCTAAAGAAAGGAAGTGTGACTTCCACTTCAGGTATTTTTGTTATAGAAGTCAATTTATCTACTTCTTCATCATGGGTATTAGATACTGGATGTGGATCTCACATTTGTGTAAATGTGCAGGATCTAAAAAGGAGTAGGACGTTGGCGAAAGGTGAAGTTGATCTCCGAGTTGGAAATGGAGCAAGAGTTGCTGCATTAGCTATAGGAGATTATTGTTTAGCTTTACCTTTTGGTTTATCGTTGATTTTAAAAGACTGTTATTTTGTGCCATCTATTACTAAAAACATAATTTCTATTTCTTGTTTAGACAAGTATGGTTTTTCATTTATAATAAAGGACAACTGTTGTTCTATTTATTTAAATGATACTTTTTATGCTAGTGCACAAATGGTGAATGGTCTTTATTTATTAAATCTTGATATGCCTATCTATAACATAAATACTAAAAGGATTAAAAATAATGATTGTAATCCGACTTATCTCTGGCATTGTCGCTTGGGCCACATAAACGAGAACCGCATATCTAAACTTCATAAGGATGGAGTATTAGATTCATTTGATTTTGAATCATATGAAACATGCGAATCTTGTTTAATGGGCAAGATGACTAAAGCCCCTTTCAAGGGACATGTTGAAAGGGCAAATGTTTTATTGGGACTAATACATAGTGATGTATGTGGACCAATAAGTACACAAGCTAGATGTGGTTTTCAATACTTCGTTACATTTACTGACAACCTCAGTAGATATGGGTATGTGTACCTAATGAAGCATAAGCATGAAACCTTTGAAAAATTCAAAGATTTCAAGAATGAAGTACAAAACCAACTTGGCAAAAGTATCAAAATCCTTCGATCAGATCGAGGAGGTGAATACTTAAGCCAAGAGTTTCATGACTATCTAAAGGAATGTGGGATAGTCCCACAACTCACTCCTCCGTGTACTCCACAATGGAATGGTGTATCCGAGAGGAGAAATCGAACCTTGTTGGACATGGTTAGATCAATGATGAGTCATGTAGATCTTCCGATATCGTTTTGGGGACACGCTCTAGAACAGCGATTTTCTTACTGAACCGTGTTCCATCTAAATCAGTGGAAAAGACACCATATGAGATATGGACTTGGAAGCGTCCTAGTATGTCTTTTATGAAGATTTGGGGTTGTGAGGCTTTCGTTAGACGTCACGCCACTAACAAACTTGGACCCAAATCTGATAAGTGTTTATTTGTGGGGTATCCTAAGGAAACAAAAGGATACTATTTCTATTATCCCACCGAGAACAAAGTAGTTGTTGCTCGGACTGGTGTATTTCTTGAAAGAGAATTTATTTCTAGAAAAACCAGTGGGAGAAAAATAGAACTTAGTGAAGTTCAACCACAAGAAAACACTGAACCTGAGATTGAGATGGAAACAGAGCAGGCACCGCAATCTGTTGTGGAAGAAGTACCTGCTCAAGAGACACAAGCCTAGCGTAGGTCTGTAAGAGAACACCGGGAGCAACAGAGATATGGATTTCTTGTGACTCAACAAGGTGACTTACTACTTATTGATGAGGATGAGCCGTCATCTTATCAACAAGCTATAATGGGCACTGATTCTGAGAAATGGCAAGAGGCCATGAAATCTGAGATGGAATCCATGTATGAAAACCAAGTATGGACTTTGGTTGATCCACCTGAAGGGGTACGACCCATAGGGAGCAAATGGATTTTCAAGAAAAAGACCGATATGGATGGTAATGTACAAACCTATAAAGGTCGGCTGGTTGCAAAAGGATTCAAACAAATTCATGGTATTGACTATGATGAAACCTTTTCACCAGTGGCCATGGTTAAATCCATAAGGATCTTACTTGCAATAGATGCATTTCATGATTATGAAATCTGGCAGATGGATGTCAGAACAGCTTTCCTTAATGGAAATCTGCTCGAGGATGTGTACATGACACAACCCGAGGGTTTTGTCGATCCAAAGGATGCTGGAAAGATATGCAAGCTACAACGATCCATTTATGGATTGAAGCAAGCTTCTCGGAGTTGGAATCTTCATTTTGATGATGCAATCAAAGAGTTTGCTTTTATCAAAAACGAAGATGAACCTTGTGTCTACAAGAAGGTCAGTGGGAGCGTAATCATTTTCCTAGTGTTGTATGTAGATGACATACTTCTCATTGGAAATGATATCCCTGCCTTACAATCTGTAAATATTTGGCTAGGGAATTGCTTTTCGATGAAAGACTTGGGAGAAGCCACCTATGTATTAGGAATCAAGATCTATAGAGATAGATCGAGAAGGCTTCTTGGTCTAAGTCAGAGTACATACATAGACAAAGTGCTTAAAAGGTTTAGCATGCAAGAATCAAAGAAAGGATTCGTGCCTATGACACATGGTATTTATCTCTCGAAGGAACAGTGTCCTTCAACACCAGATGAGAGACAACGCATGAGTAAGATTCCATAGGCGTCAGCTATTGGATCTATCATGTATGCCATGATATGTACTCGTCCCGATGTATCGTATGCTTTGAGCATGACGAGCAGATATCAAGTTGATCCAGGAGAAGGTCACTGGATTGCTGTCAAGAATATCCTGAAGTACTTGAGAAGAACTAAGGATACATTCTTGATTTATGGAGGTGAGGAAGAGCTCAATGTAATGGGTTACACTGATGCAAGCTTCCAAACTGACAAAGATGATTTTCGATCGCAATCTGGATATGTGTATTGCCTAAATGGAGGTGCTGTGAGCTGGAAGATTTCAAAGCAAGAAATAGTAGCCGATTCTACAACGGAAGCTGAGTATATTGCTGCCTCGGATGCAGCAAAGGAAGCGGTTTGGATGAGGAAGTTCATTTCTGAACTTGGAGTGGTGCCTAGCATTAAAGATCCGATAGAACTCTATTGTGACAACAATGGAGCGATCGCATTGGCTAAGGAACCAAGATCTCACCAAAGATCCAAGCACATACTTAGGCGTTTCCATTTCATTCGAGAAATCGTTGAAAGGGGAGATGTTAAAATATGCAAAGTACCAACAGATGATAATGTATCTGACCCATTGACGAAGCCACTGTCACAGCAGAAGCATGATCGTCATACTAGATCTCTAGGCATTAGGTATATGTCTGAGTGGTCTTAGTTCAAGTGGGAGATTTGTTGGGATATGCCCTAAGACAAATCATTAGATGATTGTTTTGACATACAATGTTTATGATTTCTTGAATGGCAATTCATTATTATATATTATTCTTTTAACTGTGCAATGTGAATTAATATATATGTTAATGTCCTTAGAATAATATTGTATTATTCTTAAAGATGTCCCTAGTCAAGTATTATCATGAATAGGGATAATGATAATACGTGGAGACTAGTATGTGTTGATTGATGAATTGTTCATTGATATGAGATATCAAATCAACAAATGGGTACATGTTAGAGAACGATGTACTGGACAGACCCACCATGAGAATGCAACATGGATAGTTATATGATCGTCATATGCAATTCTCATAGTGATAATAATGTATGTAATCCTTACGACTTGTAATCATCAGAGATCCCAACATAAGGAATTATGTATCTTGATATCGTCAAACGTTACCCGTAACAGGGTAATCTATAAAGGCGACTATTGGATACACTACGAATTATGTAGAGGGATGTTGACTGATCGAGATAGGATTTGTCCCTCCTATATAACAGGAGATGTGTTTGGCCCTTGATCAAGTGAGAACTAAAATGCATGGCCATGCTCGAATGAGTCGATATGAGAGATCGAGCTTATTCGTTTATTCTAGTTCTACTTGGGGATCAAGAAATAGAGATTGAATATACGAGTATGACTATTCTATGACTCGTGTTCAATCTAAACACAAAGGACAAAGGGATTAAGTTACATGGTTAATATTATCACAAGTTCTAAAGGTTATGTCGAGTCATTGACATTCTTGTAATTTGGGTAGCCTCGATGTGTTGCTAGACACCGCTCTTAGCTTGTAACGTAAAATGAGATTTTATGTCACTGCCAAAATTACAAGATCCTATAGGGTCGCACAAAAGATTAAATCGATAAGGGAAATTAAATTCATTGGATGAATTAATTAATTAAGAAGAGTCTTAATTAAGTGATTAAAAGGTTTTAATTAAATCATGGGTTTGGGCCCATAAGACTTTAAGAAAGTCTTGAACCTTAATTAAAAGCCTTATAATATAAATACAAGGTTTTGATTAATTGTTAATCATACTTTTCATATCATACGTAAATAAATGACACGTACCAGCAATGACCTCCTCTGGGGCTGCCTCAGCCTGCTCCCTAGTCAGTGCATACACCTGACCCTGCGGTGGTCCTGCCGCCTGACCTCCCTGCGGTCGAGGCGCAAACTGCTGTCTCGGTGGTGCCCTCCCAGCATCCAATCTTGGCCTATTCGGCCCTGAGTCTGCCTGACTTGCCCGATTGGGGCAGTTCCTAGCTAAGTGGCCCACCTTGCCACAAACATAACAGCCTCGGCAGTCACGTGACAAGTGAAATCCTCCACAGCGGTCACACATGTCCCCTCCTGCCTTACTCCCCTGTGTAGGTCCTCGATTGCTCTGTTTCTGACTCTGAGATTTCTTCCCGCTAAATCTGGAAGATGATGAGGCTCCACGAGCCTTGAACTGATCCCCTCGTGGTTTCAAACTATCAGCAACAGGCCTCTGTGATGGTACTGAAGGGGGTACAACATCCTTGTATGCTCCCACTGCAATTTCTGCTAACTCTGCCCGTGTCAGGGCGTCATCAAAAGAGCTAGGGTTGTTGGAGACAACCCGGTCAAATAGTTCTGGCATGAGTCCTTTCAGAAAATGCCTCATCTTTGCATGGCTGCTCACAGCGATATGGGGGACATACCTCAACAGTGAGGAATACTGCAAGGCAAAGTCTGAAACTGACATGTTTCCCTGCTTCAAATTAGTGAACTCGTCCTCCTTGACTTGTCTAGCAGCGGCAGAAAAATACCGGTTAAGAAACCGGGTCCTGAATACAGTCAAGTCTACTACCATGCCCTGAGCTCTCAGCTCCATCACAGTGGTCTTCCACCACATAGAAGGCTTCTTCGCCATCTGAAACTCGGCTAACCTTAGCCATGCGGTACGTGCACAGGGCGCAGTCACAAGTATCTGCTCTATCCGTTCTAGCCACTCTTCGGCCCCTTCTCCAGACTCGGTCCCCTCAAACATGGGTGGACGGAAATTCAGAAATTGTGTCAAACTGAGCTCCCCGGGTAATAACATCTGTGCACTGGGCTCCACTCCCACAGCAGGTGGCTGTAAAGGATTCACATGAGCAACACTAGCATTCATACTGCCCATATCCCCTACCTCTTCATTGAGGTTCTCCGGGTTAATAGCCGACATGCTGCAACACAAGAGTTAACAACAATACCAAAAGCAGTTCATAGTATAAGCCGTTAGATAACAAGAGTATCATATTCAAAAGCATGTTAGTATAACACTTATACAACAATATGCATCACATGCATAACATGCCCAACAATGAATACCTAGCCAACTTGTCTCTAAAGGCTACCCTTCACTCTTCCCTGGTTATCTAACCACTGCTCTGATACCACTAAATGTGAGACCCCGATATCTCAATATACTAATAGGTGCGATTAAGAGAACTAAACATTCATATAAATAAATCAGAGTAATGAGTCATGTTGATTATCCTGAGCTTAAGGAATACAGTAGTAAAAGTTTCAAAGGAATTTCACAAATTCCTACAAAAGGTGTTACACTATAGTCTTATTCTACCACAAGTAGAAGCTATATAAAATTTTCTCAAATCATGTAGCTAAATCCTGTAGCTCTCCTTACAGCTCAGCTTCTCAACCCCGACCCTGGTTCTCAACATCAAAAGCACCTACAAAGACAACCCCCAACACATGAGCATAACACAATTCATATTCAACATAATATGAAAATAAGGCGTAAATGCACAATCATAAAATACAAATCACTTCCTGTATTTCCATCGCATTTACAATGCCCATTGGTTGTCCCTGTACCATAATTCATAATATAACACATTATATGAATGTATGGTTTCACAAATGAATGTCATGACATTTCTTCTTTTTCTTGAGTCAGTCATCATCAGTTATTTTAATGCTTCTTCGCTTTCATAATCTCAAAACAAGCGGTATCTCATCCTCGCTTCTTCATACTAGCGGTATCTCATCCTCGCTCAGTATGGTATAAACCCGCCTCCATGTGCAAGCGAGCCTCCCCCCTCCCGCTCCACATTTTTAGCGGTAAAGCGTAAGCATTAACACCTTAACCGTGATCGCCCTAACTCGTGGAATACATCTCTTTATCCCACATCACAATATGCAACAACAATTATGCAACAATGCATAATAACATGTATCAACTCATAATGCATCACATTGCATTCATCATGTGTCACACAGACAAACATAAATACATGTTACCGTTGGGATGCCCGTACGTCGCTTACGTACCTTTCCAAAAAGTAGTGTGTGGTGGGACTCTATCCCCTGCGTTGTGTAGCCGTCTGTGAAGGCTCTACACCAGTGTACAACACAATATTAGATGCCAATATATGATCCAAAATCAAAAATCCAACAAAATATCAATATTTCAAAATTTTGTCTCTGGCGATCGATCGCTACCACTTGGCGATCGATCGCCAAACTCCACTGCCCCATGGCGATCGATCGCGCCTTTTATGGCAATCGATCGCGTGACTTTGATTTTGGCTACTGGACCTCGGCGATCGATCGCGCCATTTGTGGCGATCGATCGCCACATGGTCTGTGCGCGATATTTTTCCAGAATGTTCAACACTGTTATTCACACCTTTCATTCTAACATGTAAGACATACAACATGCCAAGACCAACATGCTAGCTGTTACAACACACTACCCTGAGTGTATTTATACCAAATTCACATTCTAACATAAGCCCACATGCTTTGGAATCGACCATTTACACAGGTACCTAATCAACATTTCCTGAAACAGGACAACACATTTCCTTTCCAGATTTTCGAGTACTTCATTTCATGCTATAAAAACTATAACATAACTCATAAATCATGCTCGAACAAACATGCCAAGGGCTTCACAAGACTACCATGCATATTTTCACATCGAAGGTTTACTCTAAAACCCATCTAACATGCATAATATCACCTCCTCAAAATGTAGGGTCTTCCTACCTTAATATCATTTAGTACACATAAATTGGACAGAACATGCATTTATAACCTCTTAAGGGTTCCGGTTGTAGCTTGAGCTAAGGAGATTACAGGCCAAAATAAAGTTTCCAAAAACTATATAATTACATTCCCAAAAAAGAATGTTAAAGCTATAGATTTACACTACTCCTAGAGTAGAGACTATCAAAATCCTGCATCCTACATTCATCATGCTCCCTTTAGCTCACTTCCTCAACCCGACCCTAGGCCCTTGGTCCAAAAGTGTACCTACAGGGATAACACATCGTGAGCATACACATATTTACTTAACATTATATAAAAGCATACAATAATGCATAACATCTTAGTTAAGTAAAGGTTATTGGTCGTCCTTCGACTTCCTTGTTATCCCTGACTCTTATTCATATATTAGGGCGTCTTACCCCATTGTATGGCATCTTACAATATCATCATCATCGTGTGGCATCTTACCACGTGGGCATCTTACCCAATCATATGGCGTCTTACCATATCATAAACATTGCGTGGCATCTTACCACGGGGGCATCTTACCCACTCGCATACTTTGGGTGACATCTCACCACATGGGCGTCTTACCCAATCATACACGTCGTATGACCTTATCATAAGCTTCGTCATTATAGACGTCCTCATAAACATCATTATCATAAACATCATCATAAGCATCATCATCGTAACATCATCATAAGCATCATCATCGTAAGCATCATCATCGTAACATCATCATAAACATCATCATAGTAACATCATCATAAGCATCATCATCATAAATATCATCATAGACATCATCATCATAAATATCATCATAGACATCATCATCATAACATCATCTTAAACATCATCATAATATGTAAGGGTATGGTTTACCGTCCGATGCTCGTACGTCTCTTACGTACCTTAATTCCAAAAGAAGGAGAAATTGTAGACTTTATCTCCTTGAAGTCGTGGGTACCTGGGACGGTTCTACATAACCATACAAATTGATATTAGAAGCTAAATATAGTCCAATATCCAAAATCCCACATAAATATCAAAAATCCATTTTTTTACAGCTCGCGATCGATCGCTGCCCAGGCGCGATCGATCGCGAGATCGCACTGGACGAGGGGCAAAAATTCCTTCCTTGGCGATCGATCGCCACTTTTGGCCCGATCGATCGCCAGCCTCGCCGATCGATCGCCCAAGAGTGGCGATCGATCGCCAAATGCTACTGGCGGGCACTGGAGGCTCGCGATCGATCGCCAAGAACGGGCGATCGATCGCCGAGTGCTGTGCTTCGAAATTTCGCCATTAATGCTCATTTTTCAAGCTCTTCCACATGCCACCCAAAACCAAACTTCTTAATAACTTCAATAACATCATAACCCACTAAAACCAACATAAAACACTTCAAAAATCATACCCCAACCATAAACAACACATACCCAAACAAACCCACATAAAACATCAAAAACTTAACCCATTTCAACACCAAACATCATAAAACTTATAGGAATGGTTCCATACCTCTTGTAGGCTCCAAATCCTAGCAAAAATCACACAAACAAAGTTTTTGTGGAACTTTTCTTCTCCTCCTTTGGTGGAACTCGAAAATGGGTAGGGTTTGGGGTTTGGGAAGTGATTTGGGGATTTTAATAAAGTGAAAGGTAAAGGGGTTAAAGTGATGGGTAGAGGATTTAAAAAGGGTGACTTTAACTTAATTAAAAAAAGTACCCCAAACTTAACATGATGTATAAAATGCTCCAACATAGTATTTTAAAAGCATTTTACAAAAATGCTCCAAACTTCATCTAAATCACATCCTCCTCTTATTTAATAATTAACACAATTAAATCATGTTAACATCTTAATACCCAACACATAAATCCATCAACACATGATACATCATATAAACATAATTAATGCCTTACTTGCAATTAATTAATTTCGGGGCATCACACATCATGAATCCCAGATAAAGATGGCGGTAGAGCCAATCGGTAGGCCAAAGTGCCGATACGCAGTAATACCTCATACGGTCCAACATACCTCGGGGATAACTTCCCCCGCATACCAAATCGAACAACACCCCTGAAGGGTGAGATTTTCAAGAAGACCTTGTCTCCTACTTGAAATTCTAGCGGCCGTCGCCGCTTATTTGCATAGGCTGCTTGCCTATCTTGGGCCGCTTTCATCTTTAAGCGTATCATCTTAATCTTTCCTCCATATCCTTAATCATATCCGGTCCTCCGACCGCTTTACTCGTCAAGTCCTCCCAATACAGCGGTGACCTACATCGACGTCCGTATAGAGCTTCAAAAGGGGCCATTTGAATGCTCGCCTGATAGCTGTTATTATAGGAGAACTCTACCAGAGGTATAGATTCTTGCCACGGAGTATCAAACTCCAAAACACATGCCCTCAGCATATCTTCGAGCGTCTGTATAGTACGCTCCGTTTGGCCATCAGTCTGAGGGTGATAAGCTGTACTTAGTCTCACCTCGGTGCCCAAAGCTGTCTGGAGACCCTCCCAGAAATGAGAAGTAAACCTTGGGTCTCTGTCAGACACGATCGAGACTGGAATCCCATGCAACCTCACTACATCCCGTACATATAATTGGGCCATCTTTAGATACGTGAAAGTCATACTGTAAGGGATGAAATGAGCTACCTTCGTCAGCCTATCCACGATCACCCAGATCGCATCAAATCCAGAGGCCGACCTTGGCAAGTGGGTCACGAAGTCCATAGATATATGCTCCCACTTCCACTTAGGTACCTCCAAGCTCTTCAGCTCGCCACCAGGCCTCTGTCTTTCTGCCTTTACTTGTTGGCAGATTAAACATCTCCTAACATAACTGATCACATCACGCTTCATGCGTCTCCACCAGAATTGACCGCTCAGGTCCTTATACATCTTTCTTCCTCCGGGGTGGATACTGAATCGGCTACTATGAGCTCGTTCCAAAATTCCTTTACGTAACTCTGGTGTATCTGGGACTACCCATCGGTTGCCCAGTCTTAGTGAATCATCTTCAGCCACTCTAAACTTTGTTGGCTGACCTCGAAGGGCTATCGTTGACCATCTCTGCACTTCATCATCCGACCTCTGGGCTTTCCTGATAGCCTCAAATACGTCTGGCTCGGCCAATAAGGTCGACACTCGCACCGGCGACGTGTCTACATCGAAGTCATAGCCCAGATGGCAATAGGAAGTCATCAGAGCTGATAAACACATAACATCCTCAGCAGTACTCTTCACCTTCCGACTTAAGGCGTCTGCTATCAAATTTGCTTTACCAGGATGGTACTCAATTTCACAGTCATAATCCTTGAGCAAATACATCCATCTTCTTTGACGCATATTCAGTTCAGCCTGAGTGAATAGAAACTTTAGGCTCTTATGGTCCGTAAAGATGGTAAACGTAGTACCATAAAGGTAATGACGCCAAATCTTCAAGGCAAAAATGATAGCCGCCAGTTCCAGATCATGGACTGGGTATCTGGTCTCATGAGGCTTCAACTGTCTCGAAGCATAGGCTACCACTTGTCTGTCTTGCATCAATACGCAGCCCAAACCCTGCAATGATGCATCCGTGTACAAGGCAAACCTCTTATCCTCAGACGGAATCACCAACACTGGCGCTGTCGTCAAACGACGCTTCAATTCTTGGAAGCTTTCCTCACAAGCTTCGGACCAAAAGAATGGGACTCCTTTCTGAGTTAGCTGTGTCAATGGTTTAGCGATCTTAGAAAATCCCTCGACAAAACGTCGGTAATAACCTGCTAAGCCAAGAAAACTCCGTATCTCGGGTACAGAAGTGGGTGCTGCCCACTCCATCACAGCTTCGATCTTCCTGGGATCCACAGATATCCCTTGGCTAGATATGACATGGCCTAGGAATACCGCGCTGTCCATCCAGAACTCGCACTTGCTAAGCTTTGCATACAACTGATGATCCCTGAGGATCTGAAGTACTGTCCTCAAGTGCCGTACATGATCTTCTTCGGTCCGAGAGTAGATGAGTATATCGTCAATGAAAACTATGACGAATTGGTCCAAAAATGGCTGGAACACCTTGTTCATCAAACTCATGAAAACAGCCGGGGCATTTGTCACCCCAAAAGGCATGACTAGGAATTCATAGTGCCCATACCTCGTCCTGAAGGCTGTCTTCTGAACATCCTCTTCTCTTACTCGAATCTGATGGTACCCCGACCTCAGATCGATCTTACTGTAGAGCCCGTACCCTGCAACTGATCAAACAAATCATCGATCCTCGGGAGTGGGTACTTATTCTTCACTGTAGCTTTGTTCAGTTGTCTGTAATCGATGCACAAACGCATCGAACCATCTTTCTTCTTCACAAATAAAACTGGTGCTCCCCAGGGCGATACGCTAGGGCGTATATAGCCTTTATCAAGGAGCTCTTGCAACTAAATCTTTAATTCCCTTAGCTCCGCTGGTGCCATCCTATAAGGGGCACGAGAAATGGCAGACGTCCCCGGTAATAACTCAATCCCAAACTCGACCTCTCTCGTCGGTGGGAATCCGGGAATCTCCTCCGGAAAGACATCGGGAAATTCCGCCACTACGGGCAAATCCTCAACTTTTACTTCTTCTTCCTTTTCCGTAACATCAACGGCATAAATGAGATATCCTGTGTGGCCTCTTTCCAATAACTGTGCCATCTTGACAGCAGATATCAATGGAATCTTTGAGCGAGAACCATCCCCAAAGAACGTCCATGGAATTCCCATATCGGATTTGAACCGTACTGTCCTCTGCCTGCAGTTCACAACTGCCTGATACCTATTCAGAACGTCGATGCCCAGAATGCAGTCAAAATCTGACATTCCCAGAACAATCAAATCTGATCTTAGTTCTTTATCCTCAAAATAAATGAGGCCATTGTAGACGATCCGATCAGTAATCATACTTCTTCCAGCGGGGGTCGAGACTATAAGAGGCGTGGGCGACGGAGAAGTGCATATGTGGTGTCTTTTCACAAAACTTGTTGACACAAAAGAGTGTGACGCACCTGTGTCGATCAATATAAAAGCAGGGTGCGTAAATAAAAGACACGTACCCGCTATAACCTCCTCCGGAGCCGCTGAAGCTTGCTCCCTTGTCAATGCATAGACTTGTCCTTGAGGTGGCCCCATGGGCTGACCTCCATGCTGACGCGGCACAAATGGGGGTCAGTGCTGTGCTGTCCTATCCGCAGGCCTCCCCGCAGAACCCTGTTGACTTCCCCTGTTGGGACACTGTCTAGCAAAGTGGCCCTTGTCGCCACAAACATAGCACCCCACACAATCTTTCGTCGGATGTGGTTGCCCACAAAGAGTGCATTGGATCTTCCCGGATCTGTCTCCCTGAGACTGCCCCCTTCCAGATGGGGCATCACTCCTTCGGTTCCCTTTCCATCTATTGTCGGACCTCTTACCACTGAACCTTGACGCCGATGAGTTCCCCCTTGACTTGAACTGATCATTCCTTGGCTTCAAATTATCCGGAGTGGATTTCTGAGAGGGTGCCGACGATGGTACAACATCAGGGTATGCACCCACTCCTAGTTCGGCCAGCTCGGCACGTGAGAGTGCATCGTCAAAGCAAGTAGGGCCATAAGTGATCACCCTATCGTATAGCTCCGGCCTCAAACCTTTCATGAAATTCCTCATCTTTGCTTGCGTGCTCGTGGCAATGTGAGGCACATATCTGAGCAAGGAGCAAAACTGAAGAGCATAATCTGATACTGACATATTACCTTGCTTGAGGTGAGTGAATTCATCTTCCTTAGCCTGTCGTGCTGCAGCCGAGAAATAACGGTTCAGAAAGCGAGTTCGAAACATTTTCCAGTTAACTTCATGACCTTGAGCCTCTTGCTCTACCACAGTGGTCTTCCACCACATTAGAGCCTTCTTGGCCAACTGGAACTCTGCTAACCGTATCCATGCTGTCTTCGCACATGGGGCTGCCACAAAGATCTGCTCTATTCTTTCTAACCATTCCTCAGCTCGTTCCCCAGTTTCGGTTCCTTCAAAGGTTGGGGGTCGGTAAGCGAGAAACTGAGTTAAGCTTAGCTCCCCTGGCAACAACTGTTGTTCGGCCGGCTCATCATCAAAAGCTGGCGGGGGTAGGGGATTCGTACGCCCCGCACTTGCATTGACGCTCACTGCGTCACCTACCTCCACGTTTGCTGCCATACTGCAACACAAAGGTTAACAACAAGATCCAAAAGCAGTTCGTATAATACTTCGTTAGATAAACAAAACATGTTAGCATAACATCATATACTTCATATGCAACTTATGCACAAAACATGCTCGAAGGTAAGCACCTAGCTAACTTATTGCTAAGGCTACCCTTCACTCATCCCGGGTTATCTAACCACTGCTCTGATACCACTAATGTAGGGTCTTCCTACCTTAATATCATTTAGTACACATAAATTGGACAGAACATGCATTTATAACCTCTTAAGGGTTCCGGTTGTAGCTTGAGCTAAGGAGATTACAGGCCAAAATAAAGTTTCCAAAAACTATATAATTACATTCCCAATAAAGAATGTTAAAGCTATAGATTTACACTACTCCTAGAGTAGAGACTATCAAAATCCTGCATCCTACATTCATCATGCTCCCTTTAGCTCACTTCCTCAACCCGACCCTAGGCCCTTGGTCCAAAAGTGTACCTATAGGGATAACACATCGTGAGCATACACATATTTACTTAACATTATATAAAAGCATACAATAATGCATAACATCTTAGTTAAGTAAAGGTTATTGGTCGTCCTTCGACTTCCTTGTTATCCCTGACTCTTATTCATATATTAGGGCGTCTTACCCCATTGTATGGCATCTTACCATATCATCATCATCGTGTGGCATCTTACCACGTGGGCATCTTACCCAATCATATGGCGTCTTACCATATCATAAACATTGCGTGGCATCTTACCACGGGGGCATCTTACCCACTCGCATACTTTGGGTGACATCTCACCACATGGGCGTCTTACCCAATCATACACGTCGTATGACCTTATCATAAGCTTCGTCATTATAGACGTCCTCATAAACATCATTATCATAAACATCATCATAAGCATCATCATCGTAACATTATCATAAGCATCATCATCGTAACATCATCGTAAGCATCATCATCGTAACATCATCATAAACATCATCATAGTAACATCATCATAAGCATCATCATCATAAATATCATCATAGACATCATCATCATAAATATCATCATAGACATCATCATCATAACATCATCTTAAACATCATCATAATATGTAAGGGTATGGTTTACCGTCCGATGCTCGTACGTCTCTTACGTACCTTAATTCCAAAAGAAGGAGAAATCGTAGACTTTATCTCCTTGAAGTCGTGGGTACCTGGGACGGTTCTACATAACCATACAAATTGATATTAGAAGCTAAATATAGTCCAATATCCAAAAATCCCACATAAATATCAAAAATCCATTTTTTTACAGCTCGCGATCGATCGCTGCCCAGGCGCGATCGATCGCGAGATCGCACTGGACGAGGGGCAAAAATTCCTTCCTTGGCGATCGATCGCCACTTTTGGCCCGATCGATCGCCAGCCTCGCCGATCGATCGCCCAAGAGTGGCGATCGATCGCCAAATGCTACTGGCGGGCACTGGAGGCTCGCGATCGATCGCCAAGAACGGGCGATCGATCGCCGAGTGCTGTGCTTCGAAATTTCGCCATTAATGCTCATTTTTCAAGCTCTTCCACATGCCACCCAAAACCAAACTTCTTAACAACTTCAATAACATCATTACCCACTAAAACCAACATAAAACACTTCAAAAATCATACCCCAACCATAAACAACACATACCCAAACAAACCCACATAAAACATCAAAAACTTAACCCATTTCAACACCAAACATCATAAAACTTATAGGAATGGTTCCATACCTCTTGTAGGCTCCAAATCCTAGCAAAAATCACACAAACAAAGTTTTTGTGGAACTTTTCTTCTCCTCCTTTGGTGGAACTCGAAAATGGGTAGGGTTTGGGGTTTGGGGTTTGGGAAGTGATTTGGGGATTTTAATAAAGTGAAAGGTAAAGGGGTTAAAGTGATGGGTAGAGGATTTAAAAAGGGTGACTTTAACTTAATTAAAAAAAGTACCCCAAACTTAACATGATGTATAAAATGCTCCAACATAGTATTTTAAAAGCATTTTACAAAAATGCTCCAAACTTCATCTAAATCACATCCTCCTCTTATTTAATAATTAACACAATTAAATCATGTTAACATCTTAATACCCAACACATAAATCCATCAACACATGATACATCATATAAACATAATTAATGCCTTACTTGCAATTAATTAATTTCGGGGCATCACACAAAATCACTCACAGTCCACGTTTTTCCAGAAAAATAGGGGAAATATCTACCAGATTTTCGAACACTCCTCTTTACATGCTTAAATCTTCTACATAAAACATGTAAATATGCTCAAGGAAAAATACTGGAAGCTTCATAAAAACATCATAAATGAACATGAATCGAAGGTTTAACAAAACCTAAACTAACATGCCATTTTTCACACCAACATAAGTATGAACTCAACAACAAATTTTTCAAACCCAGAAATGGTTTCTCACCCCCTTTTGGCTCCGATTTTTGCAAGCTTCAAGGCAGTAAAATTGGTTGAGCTCCTTCCTATCTTGCTCAGCAAGTGTTGGACGAGTTTGGTGAGGAAGAAAGAAGTGATTTCAGACTTGTGAGGTGAAGTGGGAGATGGGGGAAAAAGGTATGGGCAGCAGCTGGCAGCAGGGTATGGGTCAAGGGGGGTGGTTGAGTGGTGGGTGGTATGATGTGTTATGTTTTGGTCCCGGTATTTAGCACGATGTATTAAATATCCTCACACGATATCTATAGTATTTTCTCACTAAAATACTTCAATTCCCTTTTTAAAACATGCTTTACCAAAACGATTAACACACACCCCAATTAATCATGCCACAACCCCAAAATCCCAACATATAACACATGTACCCTCACATGCATCTCCCAATATTATTAATTCAAAGCAAGGAATTAATACCATAATTTTCACAACAATGATTAATGTTTAAATAACACATAATCATTTCGGGGATATCACAACCACTAAATAGCATACTAAAATCTAGTTGGTTGACGCAATGAAGAAAGATTTGTTAACCAGATTTGATGATGACATATGTCTGGAAAATCAATTTCCGGGGATCAACAGGACTTACAAGATCCTAATATTCCATTTGATGATATTTTTTGCTACATTCAAAGCAACAATGATGGATACGGGTTCTACGGGCTCCACATCAAATGATAAAGATAAGGCATTATAAAAGAAGATGCTGATTCCCGCATGATTCGGGCAAATGGCCGACAAGCTTTAATAAATAAATTTATTACTTATATAAAGTATTGTACGATGTCATATTTACCGTCCACTTTTTATTAGTGGGTATACTGTTGTAAATTATTGCGTTGTACTTTTTAATTTTAGTTCGAAGTCCGTCGTTTGTGTCCGGAATCCTTTGTCTATATAAGGATTTCTATATTAGTGTTTTATGCAGACTAAAAAAAATCTACTTCTCTGTAATATATTCAAAAAACCAATAATAGTTTGCTTTTGTTATAGCTTCAATTATTGTGATCTTCATTACTGTAAGTATTATTTTTAATATGATTGTTTTGTTTTTAACAAAATAATGATAGGCTAATTCTTTACTTGTGTTAGCTTATCCTCAAACCAAACACAATATAACTTATCACACATGATTTTTACAATTCCTAATTTTTAATCTTTACATTATTATCACATCCTTCGAACCAAACGGTACCCACATGTTTAATAATTGGACATATTTAAATAAAATTACTTGAAAAATGGATTTGTATGTAACGTTGACCATATTTAGTTGGATAATGTTTTTGGAAGTGGTATTTTCTGCAATTTTTCGCTTGTTTTTTAGCACATTTTATGTTCTGCTATGTCTTAAAATTTGAGGAGTCTTTTGCTCGATTGCCTCCTCAAGAAGGATGGGTTAGGGGATCAGGGCAGGGATTTGACTTGATATAAGAATCAATAAGTGATATTTTTTATTCTTTATTTTTATTTAATGAACTGTAAGGCTATATTTGTGATATTTTAATTAATTTTATTTTTTTTTTGTGTTGTATTCGTTATGTAATATATGATTTTTTGGGATAATTTTATTGATTAATTATATTTTTTATTTAGTATAATGCTTATTTCAATTATTGTTATACATATGAATAAATAGAACTAGTAACAATATTTCTCTGCATTTTTCTCAGTATTTGCTTTTTGTTTTCATTTATATTGGTCATCAGTTACTGATGAATAATAAGAAAATATACAATATTCTTATTTCAAGAATTGATGCACCGAAGATGGTGCAAGTGCTAGTTCTTTTGGTTTTTTAGACTTAACTAAAATTTCTATTGTGCTAAATTAAGATTATGTTTTTAGAATCAAATTTTCTAATAATATATAAATATTGTTGTTACTATTATTTTTTGAGTAAATATTGAATATTATACTTGTATTTTAATTTTTTTAAATAATCAACTATTTTACAAAAAAAATATTTCCGTCATCAAATTAAAAAACATCTAGCTCCAATCTTTGGATGAATGTTAAAGAAGTTATCTACCATCCTAACTAAGGTGTCATATACAAACTGTTACTTTTGAATGTATTGTAATAACAAGTATTCTGCAGATACAGATATAATTTTCTTTCGAATCAAATTGTATATTTTTCGTTGTTTGAATAATTTATATCATATTATTTAAGCATATATGATATAGTTGTATGAGTGATTTGGCACGTGATAGTTGTATTTTTCATATATAAAAATATTTTGGATTGATTAATATAATTTTTATTTTACCGATAAAAAAAAAAAAGTTAGCGATCTGTCATCTTGTTTGGTGCTTTTTAACAAGCCACGAGGGCATCATTTTCAGTTGATCCAAATGTTCTAAGAATTGCTTATAAAATAAGCCTTACTTCTTTATTATAAAAAATATTAAATTTTAATTGTGTTAGCATTAGATGCCCTACAAGCCAATGGGCCAATTGTTGGCCCGTTGGACACTAATAACCATAGCCAAATGAATGACCCAAACTCCTACATAAACACTGTGCTAAAAGGGTTTAGCATAGAATAGTCGAAAAAACGAGTTACTTCATAATATGTCATAGTATTCATCTCTCAAGTCAATATGTTTAAGATTGATGAGGAGAGAGAAAAGATGACATTGGTACCTCATATTTCTACTTTAATAGCATAATGTATGTTATGTTATGTACTTGGCCTGATGTATGTTCTTAGTGTAATGAGCAAACATCAGACAGATCCCGGTGAAGATCACTGGAAAATTGTGAAAATAATCCTCAAGTGCTTATGAAGAACTTAGGATACGTTCATGATTTTTGGATCTGTAAGTGGAGAAATAAAAGTTGAAGTCTAAGCTGATGCTGTTTTTCCAGTCGGATGTAGATGATACCATATCGATGTTCGGATTTGTATTTAAGCTCAATGATGGTGATGTCTCTTGGAAACGTTCCAAGCAAGACATCACTTTGGATTCCACCACTGAAGCTGAATACATTGCAGCATACGATGCAGCAAAGAGGCAGTTTGGATAAGAAATTTCATCCAAGAGTTGGGTGTAATTTCTAGTGTGATTGACACAGTCCCTGGTACTGTGACAACATTTGAGCTATTATGAATAGCCAAGATCTCATCAGTATCCAAACATATATTGAGAAAATATCATCTAATGAGATAGATGGTAGACGCGACATTATTATCGAGAAAATCGCTTCAACAGAAAATATAGTGAATCCACTGACAAAGCCTTTACAACGATTGGTGTCTGTCAGACATCTTGGGAAGATGGTCTTAAGACACATGAGTAGTTGGCTTTGAGAAAGTGAAAGATATTGTTGTCATACATGATTAAGTAAATCAATAGTTGATTGATTGTACTTATAATCTTATTATGACAAATCTTTGTTTGAATATTAATATATATGACACTTCTTCATCTGTTTACCCATGCATCTTGATGTATTGATGAAGTCCTTGAAGTTGCTATAGTCCATAGAATGTGGTTACGCATATGATGGTGACCATGAAATACATTCTCGACTGCGATTTCTAAATGTTCCTGGTCGATGAGCCTTCGAGAATGGGATATCGATATATGCTCGCTAGAGACTGGTATTCATGATGTGTCTAGTGTAGTGCGCCGCGTTTCATCGGCGTTGGCTTGGAGAAGTCAGCACACATGAATAGGTGCTCATTAGGAATGAGTTCACTGAACGACCCTACTCGGAATTCTATAAGTGGTTACCACTTGTCGAGTATAGAATTTCTAGTCATAGTTGTGCACCATTACTCCTCATGACCCGAGGCATCATTGAGGTCTTGACAGATAGTTGTGTACTTTGATTTAATGACTGATCACATGCGGGTCATAAAGTTGTTATTTTGGGTATTCAGTGATGCTGTCAGAGGCCTATGATTGTCGTTGGGGATTCACCACTGGTCTTGATGAACCAGGATGTCCTATGTGTTTTTCTATATATGATTCGAGGAATCTCTGGCCAGAGTGGGTAGTGCTTGTGAAAAAAGAGTTTTTCATATACGCACACAAATGAATCATATAACGTGAAACAAATACATAGTTATTGAAATCATAAAGGGTCTCGATCAACCAATGCTCTTGATTCAATCGGGACATATTGAGTGAAAGGAATGTACTGCATGCTAACTATGACTGACAGGTTCTCGTACGTTGCTAGTCATTTGTATCTAGGTCTTCGTGAAGCACAGATGCTAGGCGCTACCCACGATCGGTAGGTTGTGCTGGAATTATATTTCAGCCATTGTCTATTAAAAGGAGTTTAATTGGCAATGGGGCATTCAGGGTAAGCCCAAGAAGTTGTTTAACTTCTAAAATCACAAAGGTTGTGATCCTACTGCTATGATACACTTGAGCCTCGCTGGGTCACAATCAACCGGCCGCTGATCTATTGATGAGAATTGAGACTTAAATGTTAAGTGCTCATATTGAGTGATTTAGAAGAGATGGATTTAATTTCTGAAAGCTCCTCACTTTAGTGGAGTTTCTATATTTGAAAATGTTTCATCTATAGAAAGTTCTAAAATTAAAACATTTGATATATTTATTTTGCATAATTATGTACTTTGGTAGTACGTCAAGTTATTCAATTTGATTGAATTACTTGGTTATGAGTTTGCAGTTTTGTGTTGGCTTTTGGGCAAGTGGGAGATTGTTAGCATTAGATGCCCTACAAGCCAATGGGCCAATTGTTGGCCCGTTGGACCCTAATAACCATAGCCAAATAAATGACCCAAACTCCTATAAATATATGTTCATCTCTAGGGTTAAGAGTTTTTTTTGTCCTCTCTATACACACTCTCATAGAAAAGCCGACATCACACTAGCACTGGTGTTGTGCTTGTAGATCTGGTCAGGTTGGTTGGACTCGAGGGTGACCGCTATCAGATTCACATCGGTGAACGGTAATTCCTTTTCGTGCATTAATATTCGATATTTGGATGTTAATATATGAATCAGGCGCGATCGACCGTCCCCGGGTCAGATCTGTTATTGTATTATTTCCGCTGCGTTTGGATCTGGCGCCGGGGTACGGAAACCCAACAAATTGCTCTGCAGGTTATTAATTCATTGATCTAAAAAGAGACATGCGATCAATTTTTGCTTAATCTAGTTCTTAAATAACGAACTTATCTGTATCTTCAAAATATAAATAATTGATAGACATTGTAATTTCGAGTAAATCAATAAATTATTTTAATAATAAAAACACTAAGATTTTATATTTTAGATGAATGTTCAGATAAATCTCACTTCTATTCAAAATATTTTAGATACTAATATACAATAGTTGACATATGATTGCATTTCATGCTATGTTTTTTTTATAATGATATTAATAGTACACGTATTAAAAAAATTCATTTAAAATTAAATAATAGATTAATAATTAAAATGATATATTTATATGATTTAAATAACATATTCAAATTTAATTAAGTTATGGGTAACACTGAATTAAGAGAAAAATAGATTGTTGAAGAATATATTATTTGACATTTATTATATAAATGAATAAATTTTAGCAAGTGACAACTATAAGTCACTTACGTTACTTTGGTAACGTACGACGTATATCCAATGCACATATGTCCAGTGCAGTCCATGAATTTCGGCTATTTCACAAAATCGAGAGGACGATCGAAGAAGATATGACTCAAAGTTATACACAAAGACTTAGAGTTCAAGGGGATTAAAGAGGATATTCTGACCAATAGAAGCGCTTGTAGAAGACTGACGTGCGTGTTCGACCCAACTTAATTTTACTTGTTGTTCATATAACCTACCAGTTAAAGAAATGAGTGGAAGAGATATATCTGGGAATGATAGACTTGCTTCATTAATAATGAAATTCCCTGACACACTTACAATGACTATTACCGTATATATACAAAGCAACAACCACTAAAATTCAATATGTTGGTATTGTTACAACAGAAAATCTGTTGTAAATATTCCTTGTAACAGAATAATATCCATTTGCACTAGGTGGTCTGCAGCACTCCAATCGGTTGCATGGTATTGCATGATTTGTTTGATTCTTTACTTTCCCCTCAAGCTGAGTGGGGTTGGAAACCACACGAAATTTGTTACATAGTCTGCCAAAAGAAATATTTGATAGTGGCTTGGTGAGAATGTCAGCGATTTGATCAAATGAAGGAACATGTTGCACACGTAAGAGCTTTGCTAACACCTTTTTCCTTACAAAATTTAGATCTAACTCAAGGTGTTTTGTGCGAGAGTGTAACACTGGGTTGGCACTGAGTGCAGCTCGGTGAGTAAAGATTGAACCCAAAGTAATTCATAAATGGCATTGGCTTAGACTTCGATATTCAGCCTATGTGCTTGAGCGAGACACATCTGCCTGCTTTTTGAAACTCCAAGAGATAGGCGTACTCCCAAGAAACCAACAGAAACCTGAAACTGATTTATGATCATCTGGATCTCTCCCCCAATTAGGTCACAATAGCCAGAAATAGAAAGCCGAGAATTCCGATTTATGCTGATGCCAAAAGTGATTGTGCCTGTTAAGTACCTAAGAATGCATTTAACAGATTTCCAATGAGTGAGAAGAGGATATTGCATAAATTGACAGACTTTGTTTACAATAAAAGATATGTCAGGCCTCGTGATTGTTAAGTATTGGAATGCGCCCACGATGCTTCTGTAGAGAGTAACATCATCGAAATGATCATCATCTTTGGAGGACAACTTGACTCCCGTGGCCATGGGAGTAGGGAGAGGATTGGCATGAATCATTTTTGTTTTATGTAACAAGTCTCGAACATATTTTGAATGAGCCAAGAATAATGAACCATCAGACGAAGTGTTAACCTCAATTCCCAGAAAATAGGACAGAGCTCCAAGGTCTTTGAGGGAAAATGGCAAGTTTAATTGTGAAATAACCTGGTGGACATGACTAAGATTGCTACCTGTGATTACAATATTGTCAACATAAACCAAAACATAAGTAATAGAATTGGTAGAAAATTGAATAAACATGGAGTTATCTGCTCGAGAGGTACAAATACCCATGGAATGAAGAGAACTGCTCATTTTTTGGAACCATGCACGCGGAGCTTGTTTAAGTCCATAAATAGCCTTATGCAACTTGCAAACAAGAAGAGTGTCACCATTATGTAATTCAAACTCTGGAGGTTGTGTCATATACACAGTTTCATGAAGTGAGCCATTGAGAAACACATTATTAACATCAAGTTGTTGAATGAGCCACCCTTGAGATACGGCTAATGTCAACACAACACGGATGGTGTGGGTTTAACAACTGGACTAAAGGTCTCAGTATAATTCAAACACGGAGTTTGTGAGTACCCTTTTGCAACGAGAGCAATTAATCCATCTGGATTGGATTTGAGTTTGTAAACCCACTTGCAACAACCTATTATATGAGCCTGAGATGGTGCAGAGACCAAGGACCAAGTGTTGTTATGAATTAATGCTTGATATTCCAATTTCATGGCTTTAAGCCATTCAGGATTCTGTTTGGCCTCAGAAAGAGTTGCATGTTCTTGCAAATTAGAAAAGTGAACAGTAAGAACCTTTTGGTTTAGATACACCAGCCTTGGATCTTGTAATCATATGATGAGTATTAACAGGGCAGGAGGAGCGAGTGTTGTCAATAATCAAAGGATCATTCGATGGATCAACAGATGAAGAGTGAGATGGAGAGATAGGCTGACTCGAGGAATGAGGAGAATATGAGTCTAGTGAGAAAGAGGCAGGATCAAGATCGAGAGAGTTGGATGCAGAAACTGGAGGTGGAATGGAATTTGTTACAAAGGGTGTAGATGTATTAAAAGGTAAGGAAGATAGAGGATAAGTGATTGTAAGGGGTAAACATGATTGAGGTGATAGATTAGTTTGTTGAGATGGAGGCGATGAAGAGTGTATGATCTGGGAAGTAGCAAAGGGAAAAAATAAGTTCATCAAATTTAACATGTCGTGATATATAGACACGACCATCTTTGCTAATACACTTGTAACCTTTGTGTTTATAGGACTATATCGAGGTTGATCGAAAGTCCAATTTATAAAGATTGTAGGACTGAAGACAAGGAAAGCATAAGCATCCAAACACTTTCAACCAAGAATAATTAGGAGTTTGATTGTGGAGTTTAGTAAGGTGTATAACACCAGAAAGAATAGGAGTAGGCAACCTATTTATAATAAACTGCAGCAGAGAAAGCATCACTCCAGAAATGAAGTGGTAATGAGGCTTGTGCCAAAAGAGTTAAACCAATTTCAACAATATGTCGATGTTTGCGTTCAACGACTCCATTATGAGACGTGTATGTACAAGAATATCTATGAAGAATACCACGTTTTTGAACTATAGGAATTAAAACTTGAAATTCACCTCCCCAGTCAGATTGTAGAATTTTATGTTGGTATTGAATTGATTTTCAATCATGGTTAAAAATAGGTTAAATGCATGAATAACTTCTGATTTAAGTTTAAGGAAGTAGATCCATGTGAAACGAGTATGGGCATCAACAAACTCACGTAATATCGATAGCCATCTCAAGATAATGTGTGTGCTGGTCCCCATACATATGAATATATCAATTCGAATGGAGATGTAAAAGTTGTGTGGGATGGAGAAAATGGAAGTCTATGACTTTTCCTAATTCACAGGCAGAACAAAAGCTCAAATTTTCATTTCTTGGAACTGAAACATTACAAAATGAAAGCACTTGGATAAAGCAGGGTAGCTGTGATATCCCCGAAATAATTATATGCATTTGAGCATTAATTATGTTTATGTGAATATTTATGGTGTTAATTAATTTAATGTGAGAATTAATATGGGAAATGCTTAGTCACATGTGGACGTGACCCGGTAATGCATTTTGGGGTGGTTGTTATGCATGTTTGGAAATTGGGTGTTAACATGGTTTAATTGTGATGGTTAATGATTATTTGGTAAAGCATGTATTTAATTGAGGTTTTGGTGCATTTCTGGAAAATGCTTTTAAAAATATCGTGTTGGGATATTTTATACATCATGCTAAATACCGGGACATGTTTAATTAACCCCTTTTAACCACTACCCTTCTTTTCACTCTCCCATCACTCCTTATCATAAAACTTTCCCAACCCTATCCCAAAAACCCACATTCACGTTTGAAATAAGGAAATGATGAGGAAACTTTGCAAAAATCTTGGTTGCTTGATTTCTTGGTGAGATTTGAAGCCTAGAAGTGGTATGAATTCCTTCTTGTTTGATTTTGTATGTGTTGGGTTTGAAATGTGTTTGTATTAGGGATTTGGAAATGGTTTGGTTTTGAAAAAAATGTGATATTTTGATTTGAGTTTTGGGTTTGTGTTGTATTTTATTGGGTGTTGGATTTTTGCTGATATTAAGGTGTTTATTGAAGATTTATAGTATTTTGATGTTGTGGGTTTGTGGTTATTTGAGTTGGTGTGGCTTGGGGAAGAAAAAATGGTGTAAAAATTGTGATTTTCGGGTTATAGGTAGCAGCGATCGATCGCCCATTTTTGGCGATCGATCTCGCGCAGGCAGTGCGCGGCAGAAGCACTTGGTGATCGATCGGTGTGCCTCGCGATCGATCGTGCCAAATGTGGCTATCGATCACCGAAGGCAGGAAATTGTTGGCACGGGCAGTGTGATCTCGCGATCGATCGGGGCTTTGTGGCGATCGATCGCGAGTCACCAAATGTGTGTGTTTTGATTATTTTTGTGGGATTTTTGGTATCTGTGATGTCCCCGAAATGATTAATTGTGTTTAAGGCATAAATTGTGTTCGTATGATTAATTATGGTGGTAATTGCCTTATGTGTTAGAATTACTCGCCATGTGAAAATGCTTGGTCTTGTGGACTGGTAGAGCATTTCAGGGTACACGTTATGCATGTTGGGTAATCGGGTGTTTTAATGGCTTACATGTGTTAGTAGTCATTATTTTGTGAAACATGCATTTATTGATATTTGGCGCATTGTGGTGAAATGTGTCTAAAATACAATGTTGGGCATAATTTGCATCATGTTAGGAAGTGGGGTGTAAAATTTAATTAACTTTCATAACCCACTATAACCTCATATCATCTTTACCCCCCTCATATTATTCAACCCCCAACACTTTTCAAACCCTACCCTCCTCCTCTCATTTTCGAGTGGAACTCCAAGGTGGAAGAGAAGTTCTTGCAAAACTTTACTCTTGTGATTTCTTGGTAAGATTTGGGGCCTAGGATGTATATATATATCATCCCTTGTTGTTTTGTGAGGTTTATTGTGAATTTGGGTTGTTGTTTGGAGTTTGAAAATGGGTTTATTTGGGTTGGTATGTTTTGTGGTTGGGTGTGGGATTTTGGGGTTGTTGTATGATGTGTATTGAAGGTTTAAAGTGTTTTTGTGTTTTGAGTTTGTTGGTATAAGTGTTGTGGAAGTTGGGAACGAATTTTTGGTGTAAAAATGGTGGAAATCGTGTGTCTGTGCGAGGCGATCGATCGCCTGAAAAGAGGCGACCGATCGCCTAAGGGCAGTGGGCGAAGTGCAGGGCAGGCGATCGATCGCCTGAAATGAGGCGACCGATCGCCGAGAGGCAGTAGCCAATCCAAGGGTTAGGCGATCGATCGCCATGTTTGAAGCGATCGATCGCCGCGAAGAAAAAATTTGAGGCGATCGATCGCCTCAGTGGAGCGATCGATCGCCAGCTGTGTAATTTTGAAAAATGTTGTATTTTGTTGAATTTTTGGTATTTGGCTATTGTTTAGCTTCTAATATTGATTTGTGTGGTTGTGTAGAACCATCCCAGGTACCGACAACGTCGAGGAGATAAAGTTATACAACTTCTCCACTTTTGGGACTAAGGTACGTAGTGAGACGTACGAGCATCGGACGGTAAAACGTGTTATAACTTTGACGATGTATATTGTGAATATCGTGCCCCTTATGTGATTGAATATGTGAAATGATAGTGTTATATCATGATATTGGAATCAATTGTGTTTGATTAATTGTGGTAGAATTGATGAATGTTCCGGTAGCCTTTATCTCCGAGCGAGGGAGGTACTTGCCGCTGTCATATGAAGCGATGGTAGTATGATATTTGCCGCTGTCATGTCTAAGCGAAGTAACATGCCGCTGTCATTGTCGAAGCGAGGGATATCATATGATGCCGCTATATGTCGAAGCTGTAAGTAACCCCATGAGCATACAACGCAGCGGAATAAAATTTTGGGATTACTAACACCGGATCTATACATAGGGATTCATATCGGATTAGAGAATACATAAGAGTCTTACCCTTGTAGCGTGTTTGAAGCAGATTCCACGGAGCAGCACGTCCAACGAACTCCGAGTCACAAACGAAAGTTTTCACCTTCGTCTCTACAGTATCCACACGATCAGATCGAAAGGGATGTTCAAGAACAAGTTGCTAGACTTATTCTTGAACCAATACACGAATCAAACTCGATTCACAATCGAAAGAATGACCAAAGCCACCAAGAAGCCCTTCGACAATGATGAAGCCGAGAGCAAACTCGATGGTGCGGCCGAGAGCTTGAATTCGTGTAGGGTTTTTGTGTTATAATAATTGTCTTGCAATTAAAAACCTTGTAATCATCTTTTATATAATTAATTAAAGGCTTTCATAAAGCCTCATGGGCTTAAGCCCATGATTTAATTAATCATTATGATTATTAATTAAGACTCCTCTTAATTATTTAATTCATCCCATGAATTTAATTTCCCTTCTCGATTTAATCTTTTGTGCGACCCGATAGGATCTCGTAATGTTGGCAGTGACATAAAATCTCATTTTATGTCGCAAGCATTGAGCGGTATCTAGCAACACATCGATGCTACCCAAATTACGAGAATGTCAATGACTCGACATAACCTTTAGAACTTGTGATAATATTAATCATGTAACTTAATCCCTTTGTCCTTTGTGTTTAGATTGAACACGAGTCATGGAATAGTCATACTCGTATATCCAATCTATATTTCTTGATCCCCAAGTAGAACTAGAATAAACGAATAAGCTCGATATCTCATATCGACTCATTCGAGCATGGCCATGCATTTTAGTTCTCACTTGATCAAGGGCCAAACACATCTCCTGTTATATAGGAGGGACAAATCCTATCTCGATCAGTCAACATCCCTCTACATAATTCGTAGTGTATCCAATAGTCGCCTTTATAGAATACCCTGTTACGGGTAACGTTTGACGATATCAAGATACATAACTCCTTATGTTGGGATCTCTGATGATCACAAGTCGTAAGGATTACATACATTATTATCACTATGAGAATTGCATATGACGATCATATAACTATCCATGTTGCATTCTCATGGTGGGTCTGTCCAGTACATCGTTCTCTAACATGTACCCATATGTTGATTTGATATCTCATATCAATGAACAATTCATCGATCAACATATACTAGTCTCTACGTATTATCATTATCCCAATTCATGATAATACTTGACTAGGGACATCTTTAAGAATAATACAATATTATTCTAAGGACATTAACATATATATTAATTCACAATGCACAGTTAAAAGAATAATATATAATAATGAATTGCTATTCATAAAACCATAAACATTGTATGTCTTAAACAATCATCTAATGACTTGTCTTAGGGCATATCCCAACAAATCTCCCACTTGCACTAAGACCACTCAGACATATACTAATGCCTAGAGATCTAGTATGACGATCATGCTTCTGCTGTGACAGCGGCTTCGTCAATGGGTCAGATACATTATCATCTGTTGGTACTTTGCATATTTTAACATCTCCCCTTTCAACGATTTCTCGAATGAAATGGAAACGCCTAAGTGTGTGCTTGGATCTTTGGTGAGATCTTGGTTCCTTAGCCAATGCGATCGCTCCATTGTTGTCACAATAGAGTTCTATCGGATCTTTAATGCTAGGCACCACTCCAAGTTCAGAAATGAACTTCCTCATCCAAACCGCTTCCTTTGCTGCATCCGAGGCAGCAATATACTCAGCTTCCGTTGTAGAATCGGCTACTGTTTCTTGCTTTGAACTCTTCCAGCTCACAGCACCTCCATTTAGGCAATACACATATCCAGATTGCGATCGAAAATCATCTTTGTCGGTTTGGAAGCTTGCATCAGTGTAACCCATTACATTGAGCTCTTCCTCACCTCCATAAATCAAGAATGTATCCTTAGTCCTTCTCAAGTAATTTAGGATATTCTTGACAGCAATCCAGTGACCTTCACCTGGATCAACTTGATATCTGCTCGTCATGCTCAAAGCATACGATACATCGGGACGAGTACATATCATGGCATACATGATAGATCCAATAGCTGACGCGTATGGAATCTTACTCATGCGCTGTCTCTCATCTGGTGTTGAAGGACACTGTTCCTTCAAGAGATAAATACCATGTGTCATAGGCACGAATCCTTTCTTGGATTCTTGCATGCTAAACCTTTTAAGCACCTTGTCTATGTATGTACTTTGACTTAGACCAAGAAGCCTTCTTGATCTATCTCTATAGATCTTGATTCCTAATACATAGGTGGCTTCTCCTAAGTCTTTCATCGAAAAGCAATTCCCTAGCCAAATCTTTACAGATTGCAAGGCAGGGATATCATTTCCAATAAGAAGTATGTCATCTACATACAACACTAGGAAAATGATTACGCTCCCACTGACCTTCTTGTAGACACAAGGTTCATCTTCATTTTTGATAAAACCAAACTCTTTGATTGCATCATCAAAACGAAGATTCCAACTCCGAGAAGCTTGCTTCAATCCATAAATGGATCGTTGTAGCTTGCATATCTTTCCAGCATCCTTTGGATCGACAAAACCCTTGGGCTGTGTCATGTACACATCCTCGAGCATATTTCCATTAAGGAAAGCTGTTTTGACATCCATCTGCCAGATTTCATAATCATGAAATGCAGCTATTGCAAGTAAGATCCTTATGGATTTAACCATGGCCACTGGTGAAAAGGTTTCATCATAGTCAATACCATGAATTTGTTTGAATCCTTTTGCAACCAACCGACCTTTATAGGTTTGTACGTTACCATCCATATCGGTCTTTTTCTTGAAAATCCATTTGCACCCTATGGGTCGTACCCCTTCAGGTGGATCAACCAAAGTCCATACTTGGTTTGCATACATGGATTCCATCTCAGATTTCATGGCCTCTTGCCATTTCTCAGAATCATTGCCCAATATAGCTTGTTGATAAGATGACGGCTCATCCTCATCAATAAGTAGTAAGTCACCTTGTTGAGTCACAAGAAATCCATATCTCTGTGGCTCCCGGTGTTCTCTTACAGACCTACGCTGGGCTTGTGTCTCTTGAGCAGGTACTTCTTCCACAACATTTTGTGGTGCCTGCTCTGTTTCCATCTCAATCTCAGGTTCAGTGTTTTCTTGTGGTTGAACTTCACTAAGTTCTATTTTTCTCCCACTGGTTTTTCTAGAAATAAATTCTCTTTCAAGAAATACACCAGTCCGAGCAACAACTACTTTGTTCTCGGTGGGATAATAGAAATAGTATCCTTTTGTTTCCTTAGGATACCCCACAAATAAACACTTATCATATTTGGGTCCAAGTTTGTTAGTGGCGTGACGTCTAACGAAAGCCTCACAACCCCAAATCTTCATAAAAGACATACTAGGACGCTTCCCAGTCCATATCTCATATGGTGTCTTTTCCACTGATTTAGATGGAACACGGTTCAGTAAGAAAATCGCTGTTTCTAGAGCGTGTCCCCAAAACGATATCGGAAGATCTGCATGACTCATCATTGATCTAACCATGTCTAACAAGGTTCGATTTCTCCTCTCGGATACACCATTCCATTGTGGAGTATACGGAGGAGTGAGTTGTGGGACTATCCCACACTCCTTTAGATAGTCATGAAACTCTTGGCTTAAGTATTCTCCTCCTCGATCTGATCGAAGAATTTTGATACTTTTGCCAAGTTGGTTTTGTACTTCATTCTTGAAATCTTTGAACTTTTCAAAGGTTTCATGTTTATGTTTCATTAGGTACACATACCCATATCTACTGAGGTCATCAGTAAATGTAACGAAGTATTGAAAACCACCTCTAGCTTGTGTACTTATTGGTCCACATACATCACTATGTATTAGTCCCAATAAAACATTTGCCCTTTCAACATGTCCCTTGAAAGGGGCTTTAGTCATCTTGCCCATTAAACAAGATTCGCATGTTTCATATGATTCAAAATCAAATGAATCTAATACTCCATCCTTATGAAGTTTAGATATGCGGTTCTCGTTTATGTGGCCCAAGCGACAGTGCCAGAGATAAGTCGGATTACAATCATTATTTTTAATCCTTTTAGTATTTATGTTGTAGATAGGCATATCAAGATTCAATACATAAAGACCATTCACCATTTGTGCACTAGCATAAAACATATCATTTAAATAAATAGAACAACAATTGTCCTTTATTATAAATGAAAAACCATACTTGTCTAAACAAGAAATAGAAATAATGTTTTTAGTAATTGAAGGCACAAAATAACAGTCTCTTAAAATCAGTGATAAACCAGAAGGTAAAGCTAAATGATAATCTCCTATAGCTAATGCAGCAACTCTTGCTCCATTTCCAACTCGGAGATCAACTTCACCTTTCGCCAATGTCCTACTCCTTTTGAGATCCTGCACATTTACACAAATGTGAGATCCACATCCAGTATCTAATACCCATGATGAAGAAGTAGATAAATTGACTTCTATAACAAAAATACCTGAAGCGGAAGTCACACTTCCTTTCTTTAGATCCTCCAGATATACTTTGCAGTTTCTTTTCCAATGGCCGGTCTCACCGCAATGGAAACAGTTCCCTTCCTTTGCTATCCCTCCCTTTGGCTTCAGTGCATAAGACTTTGGCTTAGATTTAGCAAAGACCTTCTTTGCTTTCTTGTTGCCTTTAGCTTTGGCCCTTCCTTTGCCCTTATTCACAATAAGGACATTTGTGGCCTTAGTCTTCTTAGTATTTGCTTCATATGTTTTCAACATACCAAGCAACTGGGGTAGAGTCTTTTCCATGTCAGTCATATTGTAATTAACTACAAATTGACTGAAGCTCTCAGGCAACGATTGCAAGATTACATCGGTGGCCAACTCTTGGTCCAATGGAAAACCTAGCTTGTCCAGATTCTCAATGTACCCAATCATCTTGAGCACATGAGTTCCAACTAAGCTTCCTTCTACCATCCTGCACTGAAATAACGCCTTAGAGACGTCATACCTCTCTTGTCTTGCTTGCTGTTGGTACAACTGCTTTAAGTGTTCAATCATATCGAACGCCTCCATTTCCTCATGTTGCTTCTGAAGCTCAGAGTTCATGGTGGCAAGCATGAGGCACCCAACATCTAGTGCGTCACTCTGATGCTTCTTGTAAGCATCTCTTTCAGCTCTTGTAGCTGTTAGGGGAGGTTCCTCAGCGGGCAAGGGTTCCTCTAGGACATATTGTTTCTTTTCTTGTTTGAGGACTATCCTCAAGTTCCTATGCCGGTCTAGGAAATTTGTCCCATTTAATTTGTCCTTCTCAAGGACCGATCGCAGTGATAAAGTGCTAGTAACGTTGTTAGTTGCCATGGATATCTACAATATAAATATGCAAAATAAGTTTATGATTTAAATCATTTAACATGGTCTTATATTAAATGATACTCCCACTATTTTGTTTGAAAAATATCAACCCTCGAAACCTTTAGTGGGCCAAGATCCATATTTCACTTAATCTTGAGTTAGCTTTGGCTAATCGCCCAAGACTCGGTTATTTAGGTAGACAACACTTTGTCAATTACATCACATATAATTCTTGGATAGTTGGACGAACAACACTTTGTTCAATTCATCAAATGAATTATAATCCAACCCATGCCTCTAGGTTCCCAATCCTATTGAGATAACCTAGTTAAGTCGTACCCAATTAAAGTATAACGGATATCACTTTTATCCTTTCGCGCCTTACTAAGATTGCCACGGTGCTTTGCTTTGGCAAACCCACACATGTACAATCGAAGTTATTGACGAGTACTTTTATTTTGGAAGGCATCTAAAACTTAATATTTTAGAGGGATTTATTGATCTCATGATTAATTTGATAATTTAAAATATGTCCACTACATATAGTTGTATACATATCTACATATATGTGTAATACTATTATCAAACTAAAACATAAGATAAATCATGCATCAACATACATAATTAAACGTGACATGGTTATAGCCCCTACTAATGATTTTCTCAAGCCAATGAGAAAATCATATGAGTCAACCTAAGGTAACTTCACAAGCACCTTCCTTGGCTCCAATTTGTGAATGGCCTCCTCATCCCGGCACGATGCTCCATCTTCGTTGATCACCATCAATAAAATAAACTACACTATTTACAAGATATAGAATTCCTCGATTCACATTCGAGGGGAACATAGGGGAGGGATTACATTTAGAATGAAACAGAGAAAGGCACGACACGCAGGTCGTATTATAAATTACAAACATCCACAAATCCTATCTAATAGGTCAAAGGGCTATAACCACGCACCATGCTCAAACAACACATAAAGCATGCATTAACATTAATTAATTAAATTCTAAACATTTTAAATTTAATTCTAATTAAAACTGTAAAATAAATTTTGAAAAATTATCGTACGCTCGGGACATCACATGCCACGAACTAAAGCGACTAAGGCTCGAACCACCATGGTTCGAACCACAATCACTCGACTGGACCATTGATGGGCCTAGGGTTCGAAACCCTAGCCCATGGCCGAGCCAAGCTCGAGCGGCGGCGGCGCTAGGGTTCCAAACCCTAGCCGCTTCGCACCATCTTTAATTTTTATCGAGCCAACTTGCTTGAAACAACGAAATTTATGAGCCACAAGCTACGATCCAACCATGGACGGTTCATGACGGTGACGGCTTAACCATCTCGAGCCAAGGGTTCAAAAAACCCTAGCCCTCATGTGGTGTAGCCGTCGACCCTCATAATTCCGTGGACCATGATCGAACCATCTTGCAACTTCTCAATACTTTATCGAGCCAATAGAGTTCAAAACCCTAGATAGTGTGACGGCTTGACCCATGCACGAGCCAGGGACCGAACCCTAGCCCTTATTCGGCGGCTACATGGCCATGCACGAGCTTATGGGTTCGAAACCCTAGTTCATGCGGCGGCCGTGAGCCAAGGTGACTAGGGTTCGAAGCCCTAGCCATCCTTTGGTGGCTGCCGTGAGCCATGCATGGGCTAACCCCTCGATTTTACGCTTTCGTGTATCGTATACAATTATGCGCCAATTATATCAAATACAATTATACGATGATTTTCATAAACTAAAATTAATTTCATATCATATATGAATTTAAACAGTTTTAATAAGCATGCAATATTAATTCTAATATGATTAACACTATTTAATCACATAATCCGATATGAGCCTTGTACACGGCTCTGATACCACTGTAAGTAACCCCATGAGCATACAACGCAGCGGAATAAAATTTTGGGATTACTAACACCGGATCTATACATAGGGATTCATATCGGATTAGAGAATACATAAGAGTCTTACCCTTGTAGCGTGTTTGAAGCAGATTCCACGGAGCAGCACGTCCAACGAACTCCGAGTCACAAACGAAAGTTTTCACCTTCGTCTCTACGGTATCCACACGATCAGATTGAAAGGGATGTTCAAGAACAAGTTGCTAGACTTATTCTTGAACCAATACACGAATCAAACTCGATTCACAATCGAAAGAATGACCAAAGCCACCAAGAAGCCCTTCGACAATGATGAAGCCGAGAGCAAACTCGATGGTGCGGCCGAGAGCTTGAATTCGTGTAGGGTTTTTGTGTTATAATAATTGTCTTGCAATTAAAAACCTTGTAATCATCTTTTATATAATTAATTAAAGGCTTTCATAAAGCCTCATGGGCTTAAGCCCATGATTTAATTAATCATTATGATTATTAATTAAGACTCCTCTTAATTATTTAATTCATCCCATGAATTTAATTTCCCTTCTCGATTTAATCTTTTGTGCGACGCGATAGGATCTCGTAATGTTGGCAGTGACATAAAATCTCATTTTATGTCGCAAGCATTGAGCGGTATCTAGCAACACATCGATGCTACCCAAATTACGAGAATGTCAATGACTCGACATAACCTTTAGAACTTGTGATAATATTAATCATGTAACTTAATCCCTTTGTCCTTTGTGTTTAGATTGAACACGAGTCATGGAATAGTCATACTTGTATATCCAATCTATATTTCTTGATCCCCAAGTAGAACTAGAATAAACGAATAAGCTCGATATCTCATATCGACTCATTCGAGCATGGCCATGCATTTTAGTTCTCACTTGATCAAGGGCCAAACACATCTCCTGTTATATAGGAGGGACAAATCCTATCTCGGTCAGTCAACATCCCTCTACATAATTCGTAGTGTATCCAATAGTCGCCTTTATAGAATACCCTGTTACGGGTAACGTTTGACGATATCAAGATACATAACTCCTTATGTTGGGATCTCTGATGATCACAAGTCGTAAGGATTACATACATTATTATCACTATGAGAATTGCATATGACGATCATATAACTATCCATGTTGCATTCTCATGGTGGGTCTGTCCAGTACATCGTTCTCTAACATGTACCCATATGTTGATTTGATATCTCATATCAATGAACAATTCATCGATCAACATATACTAGTCTCTACGTATTATCATTATCCCAATTCATGATAATACTTGACTAGGGACATCTTTAAGAATAATACAATATTATTCTAAGGACATTAACATATATATTAATTCACAATGCACAGTTAAAAGAATAATATATAATAATGAATTGCCATTCATAAAACCATAAACATTGTATGTCTTAAACAATCATCTAATGACTTGTCTTAGGGCATATCCCAACAGAAGCGAGGGGTCCTAAAATTCCGCTGTTGTATTGGGACCGGAACAGTCACGATTCTAGTGATTAATGTGAAATATTGTGGATATAATTGGAAACGCGTTATCGATCATTATGTCATGAACTAATGATTTTGTGCATAAATTTGTGAAACAGGAACAACAGTGAAATGTGCTAATGTGGTGATCAAGGAACATATCTATTACTTGCCGCATGCGCTTAAATTATTTTGTTAAGTTGAATTGTGATAAATGGTGATTTATATATGCTCATGGTGAGTTGTTCCTGTAGGTACGCTTTTGGACAAAAGGGGCTCAGGGTTGGGTTGAACTGTGAGCTGAAAGAGACTTGAAAGAAGTTGGATTACATGATTTTTGTTAGTCTTAACATTCATTTTGGGAATGTAATTAACTAACTATTAAAGTTTTATTTTTGTCCTGTAATGACATTGAGCTCACATAGCAACCAGAACTCTAAGATGTCTCTAATACATGTTTAGCCATGTTTATATCTTGATTTCACCGTTAAGGAACTAGGGGCCTTACAGTATCGGACTATTATTGGCTTCTAATATTGGTTCATGTGATTGTGTAGAACCATCCTAGGTGGCCACACAGCCTAGAAGATAAAGTCCCAAGACACACCACATTTTGGTACAAAGGTACGTAGTGAGACGTACGGGCATCGGACGGTAAAACGTATTGTAGGGTCATCCTACCTTAACATCATAACTAATAACATATTATGGACTAAACATGCATTCATAACCTCTTGGGCCACCGGTTGTAGCTTTGAGCTAATAAAATTACAGGCCAAAAATAAAATTTCAAAACTTAATAATTACATTCTCGGTAATGAATGTTAAAGCTATAGAATTACACTATTCCTAGAGTAGAGACTATCAAAATCATGTATCCTATGTTCATTCATGCTCCTTTTAGCTCACTGCCACAACCCGGTCCTTAGTCCTTTAGTCCAAAAGTGTACCTACAGGAACAACCCATCATGAGCATGTACATCATTGCTTAGCATCATAAGGTAATGGCATATAAATAAATGCATGAAAATAATCGTAACATATACTTCCTGGTTAATCGTATTAACCCACTTTGGTTGTCCATGTTTCATAGTCATGCATATAGTCATTAGTTCTTGACATAAATGATTAAAATCATTCTTCACATAAATGCTCATAATTAACAATGTTATTGAGAAATGGGGATGTTTCTGGCCTTGTTATGTCCGCGGAACAATTGGCCCCCTCGCTTCGACATATAGCGGTACTGTGATTACCCCTCGCTACACCTTGATAGCGGATGTAATCTCCTCCCTAGCTATGTCAGCGGTAAGTACCTTCCTCGCTTTCCCATAACAACAACCAGTACACTCAACCATTCTCAATAACATAGTTAAACACATACATCATCATCATATCATAAACATCATCATCTTATACTTACTTATCATGATCATCATCATGAACATCATATCATCTTTACTCATCATAAACATCATCATCATAACTTACTTATCATGATCATCATCATGAACATCATATCATCTTCATTCATCATAAACATCATCATCATAAACTTACTTATCATAATCATCATCATAAACATCATATATACTTATGAAATCATGGCATAATCTTAATGTAGGAATGTGTTTTACCGTCCGATGCCCGTACGCTTCTTACGTACCTTAATTCCCAAAAGTGGAGAAGTTGGAGAACTTTATCTCCTTGATGTTGTGGATACCTGGGATGGTTCTACACATTCATATAAATCAATATTAGAAGCTAAATAATAGCCAAATACCAAAAATTCATCAAAAATCATCATTTTCCAATTTTTAACAGCGGCGATCGATCGCTTTAAACATGGTGATCGATCGCCTGACTGTTCGCTTCGCGGCAATCGATCTCTTAATTTGAGGCGATCGATCGCCTGCTGTGTAAATCGCTACTGGCCATCGGCGATCGATCGCCTCATATATGGCGATCGATCGCCACCTGCTGGTGCGCGATTTTTCACCATTTTTGAGCATTTTTCAAGCTCCATCTTAAACCCTTCAAACCAATACTTTCCTACAATACCAATATCATCATAACTCACTAAAACCCACATAAAACACTTCAAAAATCATACCCCAATTAAGCAACACATACCCAAAACAAACCCATCTAAAACACTTCAAAAATCATCCCATTTCAAAACCAAACATCATCAAAACTTTAGGAAGGGTTCCATACCTCTTGAAGACTCCAAATCTTAACAAAGATCTCAAAAACAAAGGTTTTGTGGAGCTCTCCCCTTCCTTCCTTGCTAGATTTTGAAAATGGGGGAATGGGTAGGGTTTGGGAGTGATTTGGGGATTTAGAGTGTAAAAGGGTAAAGTGAAGGGGAAAAGGGGTATAGTGGGGGTTAAAAGGGGTTGTAAGTTAATTAAAATCTGAACCCCAAAGTTAACATGATGTATAAAATACCCCAACATGGCATTTTAAAAGCATTTTACAAAAATGCAACAACTTCCTCTAACTTCATATCTTCCTCATAATTAGCAACCAAAACAATAAATCATGTTAACATCTCATTTTCTAACATGCATAACATACACCCTGAAATGCAACCCCGGGTCACGCCTATCATGTGACTAAGCATTTCAACATGATAATTAATCTCAATACATAAATCAATTATCAACATAATTCATCATATAAACATAATTAATGCCCAAATTGCAATTAATTAATTTCGGGGCATCACAATACTCCCCTACTTATAAGATTTTGTCCTCGAAATCGCATGCACTTACCCAAAATGAAACTAAACATAAATCATACCAGAAAATAGTTCCGGGTAATGCTGCACCATATGCCGTTCCGTCTCCCACGTAGCCTCCTCGACACCCCAACGATCCCACTGAACTTTGACCATCGGTATAATCTTGCTTCGTAATCTGCGATCCTCTCGATCCAGAATTCTCACCGGTCGTTCCACGTAGGATACATCTGAGTCCAACTGCACTTCAGTAGGCTGTAATACATGAGACGGGTCTGGCTCATACTTCCGTAACATAGAGACGTGGAAAACATCATGAATACCAGATAAAGACGGCGGTAGAGCCAAACGGTAGGCCAATGTACCGATACGCTGCAATACTTCATACGGCCCAACATACCTCGGAGATAACTTTCCCCGCATACCAAAACGAACTACACCCCTGAAGGGTGAGATTTTCAAGAAGACCTTGTCTCCGACTTGGAATTCTAGCGGTCGCCGTCGCTTATTGGCATAGGCTGCTTGCCTATCCTGGGCCACTTTCATCTTTTGGTGTATCAATTTAATCTTGTCTTCCATATCCCTGATCATATCCGGTCCTCCGACCGCTTTACTAGTCAAGTCCTCCCAATACAGCAGTGACCTACAGCGTCGTCCGTAAAGATCTTCAAAAGGAGTCATTTGAATGCTCGCCTGATAGCTGTTATTATAGGAGAACTCTACCAGTGGTAATGAATCTTGCCACGGAGTATCAAACTCCAATACACATGCCCTCAGCATATCTTAAAGCGTCTGAATGGTACGCTCTGTCTGGCCGTCTGTCTGAGGGTGGTAAGATGTACTCAGTCTCACCTCTGTTCCCAAAGCTGTCTGGAGACCCTCCCAGAAATGTGAAGTAAACCTTGGGTCTCTGTCAGACACAATCGAGACTGGAACTCCATGTAACCTCACCACGTCCCGCACATATAATTGGGCCATCTTTAGGTATGTGAAAGTCATACAGTAAGGGATGAAATGAGCTACCTTCGTCAGCCTATCCAGGATCGCCCAGATCGCATCAAATCCAGAGGCCGTCCTTGGCAAGTGGGTCACGAAGTCCATCGATATGTGCTTCCACTTCCATTCAGGTACCTCTAAGCTCTTCAGCTCGCCACCAGGCCTCTGCCTTTCTGCCTTTACCTGCTGGCAGATCAAACATCTTTTGACAAAAGTTATAACATCACGCTTCATGCATCTCCACCAGAACTGGTCGCATAAGTCCTTGTACATCTTTCTTCCACCCGGATGTATGCTAAAACTGCTGTTATGAGCACGGTGCAGGATCCCTTGACGCACCTCTGGTGTCCTCGGCACTACACAACGGTTGCCAAGCCTCAAGGAACCATCATCAGCCACTCTGAACCTTGATGGCTGTCCTTGAAGTACTATCGATGACCATCTCTGAACCTCATCGTCCGACTTTTGGGCTTCCCTGATAGCCTGAAATATGTCTGGCTCAGCCAATAAGGTCGACACTCGCACCGGCGACGTGTCTACATCGAAATCATAGCCCAGATGGCAATAAGAAGTCATCATAGCTGATAAACTCATGGTATCCTCAGCAGTACTCTTCACCTTCCGACTTAAGGCGTCTGCTATCAAATTTGCTTTGCCAGGATGGTATTCAATCTCACAATCATAATCCTTGAGCAAATCCATCCATCTTCTTTGCCTCATATTCAGCTCCGCTTGGGTGAATAAGAACTTCAAGCTCTTATGGTCCGTATAAATGGTAAATGAAGTACCATATAGATAATGTCGCCAAATCTTCAAGGCGAAAATGATGGACGCCAGTTCCAGATCATGAACTGGGTATCTGTTCTCATGAGGCTTCAACTGTCTCTAAGCATAAGCCACCACGTGCTTATCTTGCAGCAACACACAGCCCAAACCCTACAGTGATGCATCTGTGTACAAGGCAAACTTCTTATTCTCAGAAGAAATCATCAATACAGGTGCCGTAGTCAAACGACGCTTCAAAGCTTGGAAGCTCTCCTCACAAGCTTCGGACCAATAGAACGGGACTCCTTTCTGAGTCAGCTGTGTCATCGGCTTAGCGATCTTAGAAAATCCCTCGACAAAACGTCGGTAATAACCCGCTAAACCAAGGAAGCTCCGTATCTCAGGTACAGAAGTGGTTGCAGCCCACTCCATCACAGCTTCAACCTTCTTGGGATCTACAGATATCCCGCTGCTAGATATAACATGACCCAAGAACACTACACTGCTCAACCAGAACTCGCACTTGCTGAGCTTTGTATATAACTGATGATCCCTAAGGATCTGGAGTACTGTCCTCAAGTGCTTCACGTGTTCCTCTTCGGTCCGAGAGTAAATGAGTATATCGTCAATGAAAACAATGACGAACTGATCAAAATGCGGTTGGAACACTCTATTCATCAGACTCATAAAAACAGCTGGGGCATTCGTCACCCCAAAAGGCATGACTAGGAATTCATAGTGCCCATATCTGGTCCTGAAAGTTGTCTTCTGTACATCATCTTCTCTTACTCGAATGTGATGATAACCCGACCTCAGATCGATCTACTGTAGAGCCTCGTACCCTGCAACTGGTCAAATAAATCATCGATCCTCGGAAGTGGATACTTATTCTTCACTGTGGCTTTGTTCAGTTGTCTGTAATCGATGCACAGCCGCATCGAACCATCTTTCTTCTTGACAAGTAGGACTGGTGCACCCCAGGGCGATACGCTAGGGCGTATGTAACCCTTATCAAGGAGTTCTTGCAACTGAACCTTCATCTCCCTTAACTCCGCTGGTGCCATCCTATAAGGGGCACGAGAAATGGCAGACGTCCCCGGTAGTAACTCAATCCCAAACTCGACCTCTCTCGTCGGTGGGAATCTGGGAATCTCTTCCGGAAAGACATCAGGAAATTCCGCCACTACGGGCACATCCTCAACCTGTAAGTCTTCTTTCTTTTCAGTAACATCAACAACATAGATGAGATATCCCATATGGCCTCGTTCCAACAACTGTGTCATCTTGACAGCAGATATCAACGGGATCTTAGAACGAGAACCATCCCCAAAGAATGTCCACTGGACACCCATATCAGACCTGAATCGGACAGTTCTCTGCCTGCAGTTCACAACTGCCTGATACCTGTTCAGAACATCAATACCCACAATGCAGTCAAAATCTGACATTCCCAAAACAATCAAATCTGACCTTAGCTCGTTATCCTCAAAATAAATGAGGCCGTCATAGACAATCCGATCAGTAATCAAACTTCTTCCAGCGGATGTCGAGACTACAAGAGGTGTGGGCGACGGAGAAGTGCATATGTGGTGCCTTTCCACAAAACTTGCCGACACAAAAGAGTGTGACGCACCTGTGTCTATCAATATAAAAGCAGGGTGCGTAAATAAAAGACATGTACCCGCTATAACCTCCTCCGGAGCCACTGTAGCCTGCTCCCTTGTCAAAGCATATACCTGCCCCTGAGGTGGCCCCATAGGCTGACCTCCAAACTGCCTCGGTACAAACGGTGGCCTGTGCTGCACTGCTCTGTCTGCAGGCCTCCCCGCAGAATTCTGTTGTCCCTCCCGATTGGGACATTGCCGAGCAAAGTGGCCCTTGTTGCCACAAACATAACAACCGACGCAGTCTTTCGTAGAATGTGGTTGCCCACAAATAGAGTACCGAACCTTCCCAGATCTGTCTCCCTGAGACTGTCCTCTTCCCGACGGGGCATCATTCCTACGGCTTCCTTTCCAACGATTCTCAGGCCTCTTACCACTAAACCTCGAAGCCGATGTGTTCCCCATTGGCTTGAACTGATCACCCCTCGGCCTTAAATTATCAGAAGTAGATTTCTGAGGGGGTGCCGGAGGTGGTACAGCATCAGGATATGCACCAACTCCCAGCTCAGCTAGCTCAGCCCGTGAAAGGGCGTCATCAAAACAAGCAGGGCCATAAGTGATCACCCTGTCATATAGTTCAGGCCTCAAGCCCTTCATGAAGTTCCTCATCTTTGATTGAGTACTTGCGGCGATGTGGGGTACATATCTGAGCAAACAACAGTAATGAAGAGCATAATCTGACACAGGCATGTTACCTTGTTTGAGGTTAGTAAATTCATCCTCCTTAGCCTGTCGTGCAGCAGCTGAAAAATAACGGGTAAGAAACCGAGTTCTGAACAGCTTCCAATTTATTTCTTGGCCCTAAGCCTCTTGCTCTATCACTGTGGTCTTCCACCACATCAGCGCCTTCTTGGCCAATTGGAACTCCGCTAGCCTTATCCAGGCTGATTTAGCACAAGGAGCCGTCACAAATATCTGTTCGATCCTCTCTAACCATTCCTCATCCTGTTCCCCTGTCTCAGTTCCTTCGAACATCGGGGGTCGGTATGTCAGGAACTGAGCCAAACTTAGCTCCCCATGTAGCAACTGTTGCTCAGAAGGTTCCTCGCCCAAGGATGGCGGCGGTAGGGGATTCGTACGCCCAGCACTTGCATTAACACTCACTGCATCACCCACTTCCACATTTGCTGCCATGCTGCAAGACGAGGGTTAACAACAATACCCAAAAGCAGTTCATATAATACATCGTTAGAAACCATAACATGTTAGTATAATAGTCATACACTTCATATGCAACATATGCACAAAACATGGTTAAAAAGAAGCACCTAGCTAACTTATTGCTAAGGCTACCCTTCACTCATTCCCGGGTTATCTAACCACTGCTCTGATACCACTAATGTAGGGTCTTCCTACCTTAACATCATAACTAATAACATATTATGGACTAAACATGCATTCATAACCTCTTGGGCCACCGGTTGTAGCTTTGAGCTAATAAAATTACAGGCCAAAAATAAAATTTCAAAACTTAATAATTACATTCTCGGTAATGAATGTTAAAGATATAGAATTACACTACTCCTAGAGTAGAGACTATCAAAATCTTGTATCCTATGTTCATTCATGCTCCTTTTAGCTCACTGCCACAACCCGACCCTTAGTCCTTTAGTCCAAAAGTGTACCTACAGGAACAACCCATCATGAGCATGTACATCATTACTTAGCATCATAAGGTAATGGCATATAAATAAATGCATGAAAATAATCGTAACATATACTTCCTGGTTAATCGTATTAACCCACTTTGGTTGTCCCTGTTTCATAGTCATGCATATAGTCATTAGTTCTTGACATAAATGATTAAAATCATTCTTCACATAAATGCTCATAATTAACAATGATATTGAGAAATGGGGATGTTTCTGGCCTTGTTATGTCCGCGGAACAATTGGCCCCCTCGCTTCGACATATAGCGGTACTGTGATTACCCCTCACTACACCTTGATAGCGGATGTAATCTCCTCGCTAGCTATGTCAGCGGTAAGTACCTTCCTCGCTTTCCCATAACAACAACCAGTACACTCAACCATTCTGAATAACATAGTTAAACACATACATCATCATCATATCATAAACATCATCATCTTATACTTACTTATCATGATCATCATCATGAACATCATATCATATTTACTCATCATAACATCATCATCATAACTTACTTATCATGATCATCATCATGAACATCATATCATCTTCATTCATCATAAACATCATCATAAACTTACTTATCATAATCATCATCATAAACATCATATATACTTATGAAATCATGGTATAATCTTAATGTAGGAATGTGTTGTACCGTCCGATGCCCGTACGCTTCTTACGTACCTTAATTCCCAAAATTGGAGAAGTTGGAGAACTTTATCTCCTTGATGTTGTGGGTACCTGGAATGGTTCTACACGGTCATACAAATCAATATTAGAAGCTAAATAATAGCCAAATACCAAAAATTCATCAAAAATCATCATTTTTCAATTTTTAAACAGCGGCGATCGATCGCTTTAAACATGGCGATCGATCGCCTGACTGTTCGCTTCGCGGCGATCGATCGCTTAATTTGAGGCGATTGATCGCCTACTATGTAAATCGCTACTGGCCATCGGCGATCGATCGCCTCATATATGGCGATCGATCGCCACCTGCTGGTGCGCGATTTTTCACCATTTTTGAGCATTTTTCAAGCTCCATCTTAAACCCTTCAAACCAATACTTTCCTACAACACCAATATCATCATAACTCACTAAAACCCACATAAAACACTTCAAAAATCATACCCCAACATTAAGCAACACATACCCAAAACAAACCCATCTAAAACACTTCAAAAATCATCCCATTTCAAAACCAAACATCATCAAAACTTTAGGAAGGATTCCATACCTCTTGAAGACTCCAGATCTTAACAAAGATCTCAAAAACAAAGGTTTTGTGGAGCTCTCCCATTCCTTCCTTGCTAGATTTCGAAAAATGGGGGAATGGGTATGGTTTGGGAGTGATTTGGGGATTTAGAGTGTAAAAGGGTAAAGTGAAGGGGAAAAGGGGTATAGTGGGGGTTAAAAGGGGTTGTAAGTTAATTAAAATCTGAACCCAAAGTTAACATGATGTATAAAATACCCCAACATGGCATTTTAAAAGCATTTACAAAAATGCAACAACTTCCTCTAACTTCATATCTTCCTCATAATTAGCAACCAAAACAATAAATCATGTTAACATCTCATTTTTCTAACATGCATATACACCCTGAAATGCAACCCCGGGTCACGCCTATCATGTGACTAAGCATTTCAACATGATAATTAATTTCAACACATAAATCAATTATCAACATAATTCATCATATAAACATAATTAATGCCCAAATTGCAATTAATTAATTTCGGGGCATCACACGTATTTTACGCATTGAATTTGGTTATGCATTTTGGTTGTATATATGGATTTAATTATGCATTACGGTTGCATACATGGTCTTAGTTATGCATCATGGTTGCATACATGGGTTGGATATGCATTATGATTGCATGTGTATATTGGATGCAATGGTGCATGTGATTGTGAGTCGAGATTATATTTCAGTGATGAAGAATACTGCCGCCTTCATGTCGAAGCGATGATAGAATACTTGCCGCTATCATATTATAACGATGAAGAATATTTGCCGCAAATATGTCGAAGCGAAGGATAATTCCGCTGTCATATTACTATTGCGAGGGATATTATGCCGCTAATATGTCGAAGCGAGGGGTATTAATGCCGCTGTCATGTAAACACGAGGGGTATTATGCCACTGATATAATAAGACAGGAAATGGTCATTGGTATACATGGAATGGATGCATGTCATGACATACATTATTGGTATCATAATCTATTAATTATGATTATGGTACAGGGACAACCAAATTGAGCATTTAAATGTATTAAATACAGGAAGTGATTCGTATTTACGGTTTATGCATTTCTAAATTACAATCATATTATTGTGAATATGGTTTGTTACATGCTCATGGTTTTGGGGTTGTTCCTGTAGGTACATTTTGGGGCGGAAGAGCTAAGGCGGGTTGATGCGGTGAGCTAATGAGGAGTGCTTTTGGTATAACCGATGTGATTCTTTTGTATAGTCTCTATTCTAGGAGTAGTGTAAAGCTATATGATTAACATTCAATTGGTTGGGAATGTAATTAATCCTTTTGGAATTTTATTTTGGCACTGTAATCTTAACAGCTCAAGGCATCAACACGAACTTTATACTCTTATAGATGTATGTTAGCTCTACTTACGCCTTTAATCCGTACTTAAGGAACTAGGGTCCTTACATTAGTGGTATCAGAGCAGTGGTTAGAGAACCCGGGAATGAGTGAAGGGTAGCCTTAGCAACAGGTTGGCTAGGTATTTATATTTGAGCATGTTTATGCATGTGGTGCATATTGGTGTATATAATTGTTATACTAACATGTTTATTGTCATTCATGTTATCTAACGTTGTAGCATATGTATTGGTTTGGAATTGTTGTTAACCCTTGTGTTACAGCATGGCGGCCATAAACTTGGGGAACCTCAATGAGGAGGTAGGCGATGTAGGAAGTGTGAATGCAAGTATTGCTCAGACGAATCCATTACCGCCACCGGCTGTGGGCGTGGAACCGATAGCACAGTTGTTATTGCCTGGGGAGCTAAGTCTGACACAGTTTCTGACTTTCCATCTGCCCAGATTTGAGGGGACAGAGATAGGGGAGGAAGCTGAGGAATGGCTTGAAAGAATTGAGCAGATATTTGTGTCTGCACCTTGCGCTAGGACGGTATGGTTGAGGCTGGCAGAGTTCCAACTAGCAAAGAAGTCTTCCATGTGGTGGAAGACGACAGTGATGGAGTTGAGGGCTTAGGGCATGTTGATAGACTGGACTCTCTTCAGGACCCGGTTTCTGAATCGGTACTTTTCTGCTGCTGTTAGGCAGATGAAAGAGGACGAGTTCACTAATCTAAAGCAAGGAAGCATGACTGTATCGGACTATGCCATGCATTATTCTTCACTGTCGAGGTATGTCCCTCATATCGCTACAAATGGGCATGCTAAAATGAGGCATTTCTTGAAAGGATTGCAACCGGAACTGTTTGACCGGGTTATTTCCAACAACCCCACGTCTTTTGATGATGCTCTTACTAGAACGGAACTGGCAGAGATAGGAGTGTGTGCTTATACTGATGATGTGCCCCCACCAGTTCCATCGCAAAGATCTTCATCTGTTAATCTGAGGCCCCGTGGAGGATCTTTTAAGTCACGTGGGACTTTTTTCTCTTCCCGGTTTAGTGGGAAGCAGCCGGATAGCCGGAAGCAAGGAGACCGTAGGGGTGGTGCATCTACCTTTGGGGGTCCAACTCAAACAAGTAGAGTTGGGGAAGTAAAGTGTCACTTCTGCGGAGGGCCGCATTTGATGCATGATTGTTCTGCATGCTATAGATGTGGCAAGCCGGGCCACATTGCTCGACGTTGTCCCAATCGTGAAGGACAAATGGAACTTAGGGAAGGCAGAGGGAGGTTTATAGCTGGACAGTGCAGCAGAGGCAACCGATGGTGCCTCGACAGATGGGAGGACAGGCGATGGGGCCACCTCAAGGACAGGTCTATGCACTGACTATGGAGCAAACCGATGCAGCTCCAGAGGAGGTGATAGCTGGTACATGCCTTTTATTTACATATTCCGCCTTTATTTTGATAGACACAGGTGCTTCGCACTCCTTTGTGTCTGCGGACTTTGTGGAGAGACATCATATGTGCACGTTTCCGATACCCACATCTCTTTTGGTCTCGACACCCACCGGAAGAAATGTTGTTGCTGATCAGTTTCTTACGGACTGCCTCATTTATTTTGAGGGCAATGAGTTGAATGCAGTTTGATTGTGTTGGGTATATCAGACTTCGATTGCATTGTGGGCATTGACATACTAAACAGATATCAGGCAGTAGTGGATTGTTGGCAGAGGACGGTTCGGTTCAGATTTAATATGGGGATTCAGTGGACTTTCTATGGGAACGGTTCTCATGTGAAGATTCCGTTGATATTGGCGATCAAGATGTCCCAATTATTAGAACTTGGACACACGGGCTATCTTATCTATGTCGTGGACACGATGGGAAAGAATAAAGAGTTGAGGGTGGAGGATGTACCCGTGGTAGCAGAATTTGCTGATGTGTTTCCGGAGGAAATCCCAGGATTCCCACCGACTAGAGAAGTCGAGTTTGGGATTGAGTTATTACCGGGGACATCCGCTATTTCTCGTGCCCCTTACAGGATGGCATCGGCGGAGTTAAGGGAATTGAAGGAGCAGTTGCAGAAACTCCTTGACAAAGGATATATACGCCCTAGCGTATCGCCTTGGGGCGTACCGGTTCTATTCGTTAAGAAGAAGGATGGTTCGATGCGTCTGTGCATCGATTACCGGCAACTGAATAAGGCCACGGTGAAGAACAAGTATCCTCTCCCAAGGATTGATGGTAGCGCTTATCGCGTACGCCCAAATTAACCCTTCTTCAGTTAATAGCAAAAATATGTAGTATCGGAAGTAGGGATCGATCCCACAGGGAAGGTAAATTTATTTCGTGCCAATTATCAAACAAATAGTGACAATGGGAGTTTTGGATTGGATTACTACTACTTAGCGAATATCAAACTAATAAACGAGTTTAACTAAAACGATTAAAACTTATGGGATTAAAGCGATTCTTGGTTTTCAGGTAACCGTACTTTTGGAAAATTATCTTTTAGTCATCAAATCAAAACATTCGAATTCTTTCGATTATATATCGAGTTGAAATTCAATTCCTACTCATCTTATTCATAGTCAAAGAGAAAACAACCCTTACCAAATCTCTAATCACCACTACAGCCGTTAATGATTAAATATCAATGATAGTTTTCAAAACTAATGAGTTCGACAAATCTAATCAATAAAAACTACAGCCGTTAGAATTGATTACTCAATCGTTTCTCCTAAGAATTCAATAACACCTACAGCCGGTTAATTATTAATCTTAGTTGTTTCTTAACAAACTATCGATTATGTACTTGAATATTAGGTGATCGGTCTAATACACAAACACAACAATCATGGAATTCGAAATTTGAGAAACAAATTGAAATCAAAATCTAATTCAACAATCAAACCGAATTCTCATAAAAGATTCAAATCCAAAATTAGGTATCCCTTCAACCAAGAATCAAAGGGTTTTAGCCTAGCATAATTGAATCTAAAATTAACAACATATTCTTCGAAAATATTAAAATAATTAAGGACAAGAAATTACTAATAATAGTCACGATTCCGGCTTGTCGATTCCGGTCCCGTTCTTCGTTGTTCTTGACAAAACTTCAAAGAAAATTAATCTAAAATCTCCAATTATTCTAAAAGTTGGAAAAACTATCAAAAACTGCTGCTAATGAGGCTTAGTCTCGAGTTTTAGGGTCTGGGAGTGATAAAAATGGGATACAATCTTTTAAACATGGTAAAAGACTCAATTTCCTAATTTCCGGACTCTTCGGCGATCGATCGCCTGATGTGTGGCGATCGATCGCTAGTTTATTTTTTTTCAGCGAATTTCTTGAGGCGATCGATCGCCACTTTATCGCGATCGATCGCTGGGCTCCAGTAGACTTTGGCGATCGATCGCCTGGCATTCGCGATCGAGCGCTGACCCGTGAATTTTGTTGCAAAAGTTTATGTCCATAGGCGATCGATTTCCTCTTCCAGGCGATCGATTGCTACCTTCAAAATTACATTTTTGCCCTTTTCTTGATCAACTTTGAGTCCTTGTCATATCCATGTCTCTTCTTGGTCTTTACACATCATTTTTAGCTCGTTTTCTTCGATTGTACCTACAATTACACAAATATACGATTAGGTAGCATACGTATCAAATTATCTATCAAAACCTACCAAATCGTAGACAATTAAGCACTAAAGATGTGTCTATTTCTAGTCACATCAAACTCCCCCATACTTACTCTTTACTCGACCTCGAGTAAACAAATAAAACTACAATATTTTTGGTTGGCTCATAGGTTCATAACAAAGCAACTTGTCCTCACTTTAATGCCTCAACAATTTTAACATGCATAATAATGAACGGCGGTGAAAAGTTAACAGTGGAACAAGTTCAATCCCTAAACATTTCGTACCCAACGAAGTAGTGAACGTGTGTGTGTGGTCATAAACAAGTGTTGTGTACAAATTATAGATCCAAAATATGCAAAGCCATAATAGTTCAAGTCATACACTAACACAAGTATAAGCTCACTTGCACACTCTTCTCCACTATCTTAGCTACTTTGCAAACATAAATCAAGTAGGTCTTTATTAGCTTGTAGCTTGGCCTAGGTATTGGCTTATGAAAGAAAGGGTAAGGATATTCAAACAAGAGAGTATGATGAAATGCACACTAAAAGCTTCTCTTCTTGCATGAATTTTTCAACTTTGTTCTTTTTCACAAGGTTTATTTCAACACTTTTCTTCTTTTGTGCCTTGGCTCCCCTTGGAGTCATATTTTTATCTATTTTCTCAAGGCATTCCTTTTTCTTTCATGTATTTCATTCTTTTGAAAATGAAGCTCACACAATTAATTCAATGAAGTCTGCATGTGAATGAAACACATCATACTCCCTTAAAAGGTATGGATTAAAATCACATTTAGGCTTAAAGGGTAGGATGATAAGCTAGTCAAGAAATATTGAATGGGGGTCTTTAGTATGCTTAGCATACTACCATTCTTTTACATTAAGGCTCAAAATAGGTACTAGAGAATGATTTTGTTTACATGGTAGGCTTGAAAGGCACAAACGCATCAAAGATCGCCTATATCACTTTCATGTTTGCAAGTAGTCTAGACATACGCCTCAAAGAGCATGTAGTTAAGTTCTAGCATGTATTAGAGACTTCTTAAGACTATCACAAAATTCACACAATCTTCACTCAGTTATGCACACTTCACAAGTCATGACAATAATGTGCTCAAAATATTCAACTTACTAAGTTAAAGTACACTTTGCATTAGAGTTCAAAGTGTTCCAAGGTTAACAATTCACCTATGTTCAAAAGCATGCATGATATCAATTAGGTTTCATCATGGGCTAGTGACTCTAAGCATCCGTTCGTTACTTAACTATGAGCTCAAAATTTTCAAATTTTCGATTTTTTTGTATTTTTGAAATAAGAAAAACAATACACACCACTAATCCCTCCCCCATACTTAAATCTTACATTGTCCCCAATGTAAGGCAAAAATACAAGAAAATAGAATAGTGTAAACTAAAAAACAATAAAAAAAATAAAAGGGAGAAAGGAAACTAACTCCCCTTGGGTTGCCTCCCAAGCAGCGCCTCTGTTTAACGTCGGTGGCCCGACGCCAGTCCTCTATCAAGGTGGGTGATGCGGTGTCACTCTGTCCTTCCTTAACCACCTCAATATCTTCTTCACTCCTCTGTATTTCGGCTTGTTGCTCTTTGAGTGGTCGTCCCTAGTCTTTGTTACTCCTCTAGCATTTGTTGCTTGCTTTGGTCAATCCGGAGGGTGCTTCTTTTCAATGGTATGATCCTGCAAGTTAGAAAAGAGAGGGTCAGCAGTATCATGAGTAGATAAAGCGTCTATCTCTTTCATTGGCTCTTCAACGTCTATCTCTTTCTCCGTCATCTCTTCTTTCTGGGGTGGCGTCAGTACCACCTTCTCTTCAGCTGCATCTTCATTCACATTCACTATGATAGCACTCACATTTTCCCGGGGGTTTATCTCTGGTTGTGACGGCAGTCCATTTGAAATCCTTGCTTCGATCTTGCTTATTGAAATTGCCAATTGTCCCATCTGCGTCGTCAAGCTCTGGATGCTCGTCCTCGTCTCCTGTTAAAATTGTAAGCTATTTTCAGCAATAACTTTAATACTATGTTCTAACCTGTCAGAAGGAGGGTGCACTGGCGGTGGTGGAGGTCGCTGATATGGCGGTCTGTAGGGTGGAGGTTGGTGCATCTGTGGGTTCCCATAGCCTTGGTTCGGATGGTCCCTCCACCCTTGATTGTAGTTGTTTGGTGGATGGTCATAATTCCTTTGTGGTGACCCTGGGAATACCCCCGCTGCATTCACGTTCTCAGCGGCTGTCTCTTGTAGTGAGGGGCATGCGTCCGTGGGATGGTTTGCAGCCAGACAGATTCCACACGGCTTTATCTTCCCTACGTTTCCACCTGCAACACCACGCACAAGAAAAGTGAGGTCCATCAGTTGTTGTTCCAGATTGGATACATTTACCTCTTTTCTTGGCTGTTGGCCATGGCGAACATGTCCAAATTGTTGGGAGTTGGCCGCCATGGTAGCTATTAAGTTCCTTGCCTCCTCCGCTGTCTTGTCTATAAATGCTCCTCCGTTTGCCGCATCCACCAAGTTCCTGTCAGAAGACAGTAAACCTTCATAGAAGTATTGGATTAGAAGGTGTGCACTTATCTGCTGTTGTGGACAACTTGCGCACAACTTCTTGAATCTCTCCCAGTACTCGTGTAGTGATTCCTCGTGGAGCTGCTTCACACCATATATCTCTTTCCTCAAGTTCGTTGCCCTTGAAGCTGGGAAGTATTTTTCTAGGAATACCCTTTGTAAGTCAGTCCACGTGGTGATCGATCCGGATGGTAAGTAGAAGAACCAGTCTTTTGCAGCGTCCTTTAGAGAAAACGGGAAGGCTCTTAACTTTATTTGATCCTCAGTGATTCCGGTCGGCTTCATGGTAGTGCACACCACGTGGAACTCCATCAGATGCTTATGCGGGTTTTCTCCTGCAAGACCATGAAAAGCTGGCAATAAGTGAATTAAACCAGACTTAAGTTTGAAGTTTACGTTATTGGCCAGAGCAGGGAAACTGATGCAGAGCGGTTGTTGATCCAAGTTAGGATTCGCCAGCTGCCTCAAGCTTTGATTTGCAGCCATCATGGACCTCTCTTCTTCTTCTTGTTCTATAATCCTTCGTGCTTCTTGTCTCCTCTGATGTAGCGTCCTCTCAATCTCAGGATCGTAGTGAAAGTTATCTTCGTGATTGAACGATCCACCTGTACTCATTAACAAACCAAAGTAGTACTGCGGATAAAATAAAAAATCGACACAAAATAATACCGATGCCTTCGCCGGCAACGGAGCCAAAATTTGGTAGCGCTTATCGCGTAGGCCCAAATTAACCCTTCTTCAGTTAATAGCAAAAATAGGTAGTATCGGAAGTAGGGATCGATCCCACAGGGAAGGTAAATTTATTTCGTGCCAATTATCAAACAAATAGTGACAATGGGAGTTTTGGATTGGATTACTACTACTTAGCGAATATCAAACTAATAAACGAGTTTAACTAAAACGATTAAAATTTATGGGATTAAAGCGATTCTTGGTTTTCAGGTAACCGTACTTTTGGAAAATTATCTTTTAGTCATCAAATCAAAACATTCGAATTCTTTCGATTATCTATCGAGTTGAAATTCAATTCCTACTCATCTTATTCATAGTCAAAGAGAAAACAGCATTCAATTCAACCCTTACCAAATCTCTAATCACCAATACAACCGTTAATGATCAAATCAATGATAGTTTTCAAAACTAATGAGTTCGACAAATCTAATCAATAAAAACTACAGCCGTTAGAATTGATTACTCAATCGGTTCTCCTAAGAATTCAATAACACCTACAGCCGGTTAATTATTAATCTTAGTTGTTTCTTAACAAACTATCGATTATGTACTTGAATATTAGGTGATCAGTCTAATACACTGTGGGGTCTTCCCACCTTAACAGTGATTAATAGACATAAGAAGGACTAATCATGCATTAATAACATCTTAGGGTTCTAGTTGTTACATGAGCTAACAGAATTACATGTCAAATAAAACTTCAAAGCTTATTAGTTACATTCCCATAATGAATGTTAACATGTTAGATTTATACTACTCCTACAGTAGATACTAAACAGAAGCTGAATCCTATACGTTCCTGTGTTCCTCGTAGCTCACTGCCTCAACCCGACCCTTAGTCCAAAAGTGTACCTACAGGAACAACCCATCATGAGCATGTACATCATTACTTAACATCATAAGGCAATGGCATATAAATAAATGCATGAAAATAATTGGTAACGTATACTTCCTGGTTAATCGCATTAACCCTCTTTGGTTGTCCCTGTTTCATAGTCATGCATATAATCGTTAGTTCTCGGCATAATGATTAAAATCATACTTCACATATATGATCACATCAAACTATGTTATTTAGAAGTGGAACAGTCCCGGTTCTATCATGACAGCGGCACAATTGGCCCCCTCGCTCGACATAACACATCGTATGATACCCATCGCTACGCCTTGATAGCGGATGTATCTCTTTATTCAGCGGATGATACCCATCGCTACGCCTTGATAGCGGATGTACCTCATCGCTCAGCGGATGATACCCCTCGCTACACCTTGATAGCGGATGTACCTCATCGCTCAGTTATGTGAGCGGCAAGACCTTCCTCGCTTGCCCATAATAACCACCGGACATTCAACCATTCTTAATAACATAGTTTCATATTCATCATAAACATCATAGCATCTTATAGACATCATCATCTTGTAAACATCATTATCACATAAGCATTATCATCTTATAGACATCAACGTCTCATCATAATCGTTATAGTAACGTCATATCATCTTCTTTTATCATAACATCATCGTAAGCATCTTGTCATCTTTATTCATTATACACATCATCATGGCATTGTAAATTCTTATGCAATCATAGTATGATCATAATATAGGAGTATGGCCTCTTCCCATATGGGCATCTTACCCTGTGGCATCTTACCACATAATAAAATCGTATGGCCTCTTACCATATGGGCATCTTACCCCGTGGCATCTTACCACATAATAAACATCGTATCACATCATCATAAACTTACTTATCATAAACATCATCATCATAAACTTACTTATCATAAACATCATCATCATAACCTCATCATCATAAACTTACTTATCATAAACATCATCATCATAACATCATCATCATAAATTTACTTATCATATCATCTTCACAAACATCATCATCTTAAACTTATTTATCACAATTATCATCATAAACATCATCATCATAAATACTTATGCAATCAATGCATAGTCAGAGTTAGGAGTGTGTTACCGTTCGATGCCCGTACGCTTCTTACGTACCTTAATTCCAAAGGTGGAGAAATTGAAGAACTCTATCTTCTCGATGTTGTTGGCACCCCTCTCTTTTTGCTCCTCTTTTTTTTGTAAGCTTTAGCACATAAAATCACAAGCCTCTCCTTCTCCTATCTGCAGCTCACCATCGATTTTTGGAAAGAAAGAAGGAGAGAAGGAGGTGGAGTGGTGGGAGAGGAGGATGAGGTATTGGTTGGGAAAAGGGGTTGGCAAGTGGGGTGGCTGATTGATTGGGGGGGTGGTGAGGTTGGGGTGCCATGTGGTGTTTAATTGTGTCCCGGTATTTCATACGATGTATAAAAATATCTCCCCTTGATATTTTATAATTATCCTACATCAATACAACAATTAAAAGCACCTAACATGCTCCCTAAACCATATCATCATATCATAATTATAACCCCCAATTAAAGTACCACAACCCTCTTAAACACATCGTAAATCATCATCGTAGCACATAATCATATAACATTTCGGGGGTATTACATTACTCCCCTACTTATAAGATTTCGTCCTCGAAATCCACATACATCATCATAACGGAACTAAACATTAAAAACATACCAGAGAATAGTTCCGGATAGTGCTGCACCATATGCCGTTCCGTCTCCCATGTAGCCTCCTCGACACCCCGACGATCCCACTGAACCTTGACCATCGGTACAACTTTGCTTCGAAATCTGCGATCCTCTTGATCCAGAGTCTTAATTGGTCGTTCCACGCAGGACACATCTGAGTCTATCTGAACTTCAGTAGGCTGTAAGACATGAGACGGGCATGGCTCATACTTCCGTAACATAGAGACATGAAAAACATCGTGTATGCCAGATAAAGACGGCGGTAGAGCCAAACGGTAGGCCAATGTACCGATACGCTGTAAACTTCATACGGCACAACACACCTCGGAGGTCATCTCCCCCGCATATCAAACCGGGCTACACCCCTAGAGGATGAGGTTTTCAAGAAGACCTTGTCTCCTAATTGGAATCCCAGTGGTCGTCGCCGCTTATTGGCATAGGCAGCTTGCCTATCCTAGGCCGCTTTCATCTTTTGGCGCATCAACTTAATCTTTTCTTCCATATCCTCAATCATACCCGGTCCTCCGACCGTCTTACTAATTCAGTCCTCCCAGTACAACGGTGATCTACCTCATCGACCGTAAAGAGCTTCAAAAGGAGTTATTTGAATGCTCGTCTTATAGCTGTTAATACAGGAGAACTCCATCATTGGCACTGAATCTTGCCACGGAGTATCAAACTCCAAAATACATGCCCTCAACATGTCCTCGAGCGTCTGAATGGTACGCTCTGTTTGGCCGTCTGTTTGAGGGCGATAGGCCGTACACAGTCTTACCTCTGTGCCCAAAGCTGTCTGGAGACCCTCCCAGAAATGTGAAGTGAACCTTGGGTCTCTGTCAGACACAATCGAGACTGGAACTTCATGCAACCTCACCACATCCCACACATATGATTGGGCCATCTTTAGATACGCAAAAGTCATACAGTAGGGGATGAAGTGAGCTACCTTCGTTAGCCTATCCACGATCACCCAGATCGCATCAAATCCAGAGGCCGTCCATGGTAAGTGGGTCACAAAGTCCATAATGGTATGCCTCCACTTCCACTTAGGTACCTTCAAGCTCTTCAGCTCGCCACCAGGCCTCTGCCTTTCTGCCTTTACCTATTGGCAGATCAAACATCTTTTAACGAAAGCGATCACATCGTGCTTCATGCGTCTCCACCTGAACTAACCACTTAGGTCCTTATACATTTTCCTTCCTCCTGGGTGGATATTGAACCGACTATTATGAGCCCGTTCCGATGTTCCTTTAAGCAACTCCGGCGTATCTGGGACCACCCATCGGTTGCCCAGTCTCAAAGAATCATCCCCAGCCACTCGGAACTTGGATGGCTGACCCTGAAGTACCAATGATGTCCATCTCTGAACCTCACTATCCGACTTCTGGGCCTTCCTGATTGCCTCAAATATATCTGGCTCCGCCGATAAGGTCGACACTCGTACAGGCGACGTGTCTACATCGAAATCATAGCCCAAATGGCAACAAGAGATCATCATAGCTGATAAATTCATGACATCCATCTTCTTTGTCGCATAATCATCTCAGCCTGTGTGAACAAAACTCCAGGCTCTTATGGTCCTTGTAGATGGTAAACGACGTACCATGCAAGTAATGCCTCCAAATCTTCAAGGCAAATATAACGGCTGCCAGCTCCAAATCATGGACTGGGTACCTATCCTCATGTGGTTGCAACCGCCTCGATGCATAAGCCACCACATGCTTATCTTGCATCAACACACAGTCCAAACCCTGCAGTGATGCATTCGTGTACAAGGCATCCCTATTATTCTTAGAAGGAATCACCAACATAGGTGTCGTAGTCAAACGACGCTTCAATTCTTGGAAGCTTTCCTCACAAGCTTCGGACCAATAGAACGACACTCCTTTCTGAGTCAGTTGTGCCAGGGGTCTGGCAATCCCTAAGGATCTGGAATACTGTTCTCAAGTGCTTCACGTGTCCCTCTTCAGTTCGAGAGTAAATAAGCATATCGTCCATGAAAACTATGACGAACTGATCCAAACATGGTTGGAGCACCCTGTTCATCAGGCTCATAAAACAGCTGGGGCATTCGTCACCCTAAAAGGCATGACTAAGAATCTGTAGTGCCCATATCTAGTCCTGGAAGCTGTCTTATGTACATCATCCTCTCGAACTCGAATCTGATGATACTCCGACCTCAGATCGATCTTACTGTAGAGCCTCGTACTCTGCAGCTGATCAAACCAATTATCAATCCCCGGAAGCGGATACTTATTCTTCATCATGGCTTTGTTCAGTTGTCTGAAATCGATGCACAGCCGCATCGAACCATCTTTCTTCTTAACAAATAAAACTGGTGCACCCCAGGGCGATACGCTAAGGCGTATATAGCCTTTGTCAAGGAGCTCCTGCAACTGGACATTTAACTCCTTTTTGCTCCGTTGGTGCCATCATATACGGGGCACGAGAAATGGTAGACGTCCTTGGTAGTAACTTAATCCCAAACTCGACCTCTCTCATCGGTGGGAATCCGGGAATCTCTTCCGGAGATACACCAGGAAACACCGCCACTACGGGCACATCTTCAACCCTTAACTCTTCCTTCTTTTGAGTAATAACAACAGCATAGCTGAGATATCCTTTGTGGTCTCATTCCAATAACTGTGCCATCTTGACAGCAGATATCAACGGAATCTTTGGACGAGAATCATCTCCAAAGAATGTCCACTGGACTCCCATATCAGACCTGAATCGGACAGTCTTTGCCTGCAGTCCCCAACTGCCTGATACTTGTTCGGCACACAGATGCCCATATGCATTCGTAGTTTGACATTCCCAGAACAATCAAGTCCGTCCTCAGCACGTTACCCTCAAAATAAATGAGGCCATCATAAACAATCTGATCGGCGATCATCCTTCTTTCAGAGGGTGTCGAGACTACAAGAGGCATGGGCGACGGAGAAGTGCGTATGAAATCGCATCACCTACTTCAGCATTTGCTGCTATGCTGCAACACAGGGGTTAACAACAATACCCAAAAGCAGTTCATAAAGTACATCGTTAGATAATTAAACATGTTAGTATAACATCCTCTACTTCATATGCAACATACATATAAAACATGTTCAAAAGTAAGCACCTAGCCAACTTATTGCTAAGGCTACCCTTCACTCATTCCCGAGTTATCTAACCACTGCTCTGATACCACTAATGTGGGGTCTTCCCACCTTAACAGTGATTAATAGACATAAGAAGGACTAATCATGCATTAATAACATCTTAGGGTTCTAGTTGTTACATGAGCTAACAGAATTACAGGTCAAATAAAACTTCAAAGCTTATTAGTTACATTCCCATAATGAATGTTAACATGTTAGATTTATACTACTCCTACAGTAGATACTAAACGGAAGCTGAATCCTATACGTTCCTGTGTTCCTCGTAGCTCACTGCCTCAACCCGACCCTTAGTCCAAAAGTGTACCTACAGGAACAACCCATCATGAGCATGTACATCATTACTTAACATCATAAGGCAATGGCATATAAATAAATGGATGAAAATAATTGGTAACGTATACTTCCTGGTTAATCGCATTAACCCTCTTTGGTTGTCCCTGTTTCATAGTCATGCATATAATCGTTAGTTCTCGGCATAATGATTAAAATCATACTTCACATATATGATCACATCAAACTATGTTATTTAGAAGTGGAACTGTCCCGGTTCTATCATGACAGCGGCACAATTGGCCCCCTCGCTCGACATAACACATCGTATGATACCCATCGCTACGCCTTGATAGCGGATGTATCTCTTTATTCAGCGGATGATACCCATCGCTACGCCTTGATACCGGATGTACCCCATCGCTCAGCGGATGATACCCCTCGCTACACCTTGATAGCGGATGTACACCATCGCTCAGTTATGTGAGCGGCAAGACCTTCCTCGCTTGCCCATAATAACCACCGGACATTCAACCATTCTTAATAACATAGTTTCATATTCATCATAAACATCATAGCATCTTATAGACATCACCATCTTGTAAACATCATTATCATATAAGCATTATCATCTTATAGACATCAACGTCTCATCATAATCGTTATAGTAACGTCATATCATCTTCTTTTATCATAACATCATCGTAAGCATCTTGTCATCTTTATTAATTATACACATCATCATGGCATCGTAAATTCTTATGCAATCATAGTATGATCATAATATGGGAGTATGGCCTCTTACCATATGGGCATCTTACCATGTGGCATCTTACCACATAATAAAATCGTATGGCCTCTTACCATATGGGCATCTTACCCCGTGGCATCTTACCACATAATAAACATCGTATCACATCATCATAAACTTACTTATCATAAACATCATCATCATAAACTTACTTATCATAAACATCATCATCATAACCTCATCATCATAAACTTACTTATCATAAACATCATCATCATAACATCATCATCATAAATTTACTTATCATATCATCTTCACAAACATCATCATCTTAAACTTATTTATCACAATTATCATCATAAACATCATCATCATAAATACTTATGCAATCAATGCATAGTCAGAGTTAGGAGTGTGTTACCGTCCGATGCCCGTACGCTTCTTACGTACCTTAATTCCAAAGGTGGAGAAATTGAAGAACTCTATCTTCTCGATGTTGTTGGCACCCCTCTCTTTTTGCTCCTCTTTTTTTGTAAGCTTTAGCACATAAAATCACAAGCCTCTCCTTCTCCTATCTGCAGCTCACCATCGATTTTTTGGAAAGAAAGAAGGAGAGAAGGAGGTGGAGTGGTGGGAGAGGAGGATGAGGTATGGGTTGGGAAAAGGGGTTGGCAAGTGGGGTGGCTGATTGATTGGGGGGGGGTGGTGAGGTTGGGTTGCCATGTGGTGTTTAATTGTGTCCCGGTATTTCATACGATGTATAAAAATATCTCCCCTTGATATTTTATAATTTTACTACATCAATACAACAATTAAAAGCACCTAACATGCTCACTAAACCATATCATCATATCATAATTATAACCCCCAATTAAAGTACCACAACCCTCTTAAACACATCGTAAATCATCATCGTAGCACATAATCATATAACATTTCGGGGGTATTACATACACAAACACAACAATCATGGAATTCGAAATTTGAGAAACAAATTGAAATCGAAATCTAATTCAACACTCAAACCGAATTCTCATAAAAGATTCAAATCCAAAAGTAGGTATCCCTTCAACCAAGAATCAAAGGGTTTTAGCCTAACATAATTGAATCTAAAATTAACAACATATTCTTCAAAAATATTAAAATAATTAAGGAGAAGAAATTAATAATAATAGTCACGATTCCGGCTTGTCGATTCCGGTCCCGTTCTTCGTTGTTCTTGACAAAACTTCAAAGAAAATTAATCTAAAATCTCCAATTATTCTAAAAGTTGGAAAAACTATCAAAAACGACTGCTAATGAGGCTTAGTCTCGAGTTTTAGGGTCTGGGAGTGATAAAAATGGGATACAATCTTTTAAACATGGTAAAAGACTCAATTTCCTAATTTCCGGACTCTTCGGCGATCGATCGCCTGATGTGTGGCGATCGATCGCTAGTTTATTTTTTTTCAGCGAATTTCTTGAGGCGATCGATCGCCACTTTATCGCGATCGATCGCTGGGCTCCAGTAGACTTTGGCGATCGATCGCCTGGCATTCGCGATCGATCGCTGACCCGTGAATTTTGTTGCAAAAGTTTCTGTCCATAGGCAATCGATTTCCTCTTCCAGGCGATCGATTGCCACCTCCAAAATTACATTTTTACCCTTTTCTTGATCAACTTTGAGTCCTTGTCATATCCATGTCTCTTCTTGGTCTTTACACATCATTTTTAGCTCGTTTTTCTTCGATTGTACCTACAATTACACAAATATACGATTAGGTAGCATACGTATCAAATTATCTATCAAAACCTACCAAATCGTAGACAATTAAGCACTAAAGATGTGTCTATTTCTAGTCACATCAATTGACAATTTATTTGATCAGTTGCAGGGTACTAAGCTGTATAGCATGATTGACTTGAGGTCAGGTTACCATCAGATATGGGTCAGGGAAGAGGATGTTCAGAAGACAGTGTTCCGGACTCGGTTTGGGCACTACGAGTTCCTAGTTATGCCGTTCGGTGTGACGAACGCCCCGGCTGTCTTTATGAGTTTGATGAATAGGGTGTTCCAACCATATCTTGACCAGTTCGTCATAGTGTTTATTGACAACATACTCATCTACTCTCGGAGTGAGGAGGAGCACGTGAGGTACTTGCGGACAGTACTCCAGATCCTCAGAGACAATCAGTTATTTGCCAAGCCCAGCAAGTGTGAGTTCTGGTTGAGCAGCGTGGTGTTTCTGGGGCATGTTATTTCTAGCAGTGGGATATCAGTGGATCCCAGGAAGGTAGAGACTGTGATGGAGTGGTCTGCACCCACTTCTGTGCCCGAAATACAAAGTTTTCTTGGTTTGGCCGGATATTATCGACGCTTCGTCGAGGGATTTTCTAAAATTGCTAAGTCATTGACTCAGTTGACTCAAAAGGGAATACCGTTCTATTGGTCTGAGGCTTGTGAGCAAAGCTTCCTAGAGTTGAAGCATCTGTTGACGACGGCGCCTGTGTTAGTGATCCCCACGGAGAACAAGAGGTTTGTTCTATACACTGATGCATCACTACAGGGCTTGGGATGTGTTTTGATGCAAGATAAGCATGTGGTAGCTTATGCATCGAGACAGTTAAAGCCGCATGAGGCTAGATATCTAGTCCATGACTTGGAGTTGGCGGCTATCATATTTGCCTTGAAGATTCGGCGGCATTATTTATATGGTACGTCGTTTACCATTTATACGGATCATAAGAGCCTGAAGTTTTTGTTTACAGAGGCGGAGCTAAATATGAGACAGAGGAGATGGATGGATTTACTCAAGGATTATGATTGTGAAATAGAGTACCATCCTGGAAAAGCAAACTTGACGGCAGACGCCTTGAGTCGAAAGGTAAAGAGTACTGCGGAGGACGCCATACACTTATCGGCTATGATGACTTCTTGTTGCCATCTGGGTTATGATTTTGATGTGGATGCATCGCCGGTATGGGTATCGACTTTATTGGCAGAGCCGAACATTTATGAGAATATCAGGAGATCCCAGAAAATGGATGATGAGGTTCAGAGATGGTCATCATTGGTACTTCAGGGACAACCATCAAAATTCAGAGTGGCCGAGGATGGTTCTTTGAGGCTCGGTAACCGTTGGGTAGTCCCTGGTACGCCGGAGTTGCGTAGATGGATATTACAGCGGGTTCATAGCAGCCGATTAAGTGTCCACCCAGGCGGGAGGAAAATGTATAAGGATCTTTGTGATCAATTTTGGTGGAAACGGATGAAGCGTGACGTGATCGCTTTTGTCAAGAGGTGTTTAACCTGTCAGCAGGTTAAGGCAGAGAGGCAGAGACCTGGTGGCGAGCTAAGGAGCTTAGAGGTACCGGAATGGAAGTGGGAGCACATATCTATGGACTTTGTGACCCACTTGCCAAGGACTACTTCTGGTTGTGATGTCATTTGGGTGATCGTGGATAGGCTGACGAAGGTAGCTCACTTCATCCCCTACAGTATGACGTACACATACTTGAGGATGGCTCAGCTGTATGTCCGAGATATAGTGAGACTACACGGGATTCCAGTGTCTATTGTATCTGACAGAGATCCGCGGTTTACATCTCATTTTTGGGGAGGTCTTCAGTCAGCTTTGGGTACTGAAGTGAGGTTGAGCACAACATATCATCCCCAGATGGACGGTCAAACCGAGCGTACTATACAGACGCTCGAGGACATGCTACGGGCTTGTGTATTAGAGTTTGATGCTTCGTGGAAAGATTCATTGGCCTTGGTAGAGTTCTCTTACAACAATAGCTATCAGGCGAGTATTCAGATGGCTCCGTTTGAGGCTCTGTATGGTCGGCGTTTTAGGTCGCCATTCTACTGGGATGATTTGACCAGTAAGGCCGTGGGAGGACCCGAACTGATTCGGGAAATGGAGGATAAGATAAAGGTTATCCGACAGAAAATGAAGGCAGCCTAGGACAGGCAGACAGCCTATGCAAATAAATGGCAGAGACCGTTGGAATTCCAATTGGGAGACAAGGTCTTTTTAAAGATCTCACCTTTCAGAGGTGTGGTGCGGTTTGGTATGCGCGGGAAATTATCTCCGAGGTATGTGGGACCGTTTGAGATCTTACAGCGCATTGGTACCTTGGCTTACCGTTTGGCTTTTCCATCGTCATTGTTGGGTATTCATGACGTGTTCCATGTATCCATGTTGCGGAAGTATAAGCCGATCCGTCACATGTGTTGCAGCCTTCTGAAGTGCAGTTAGATTCTGATGTGTCCTACGTGGAACGGCCAGTCAGGATTCTGGACAGAGCTGATCGCAGACTTCGGAACAAAGTGATACCGATGATCAAGTTCGGTGGGATCGCAGGGGTGTCGAGGAGGCCACGTGGGAGACGGAACGGCATATGGTGCAGCACTACCCGAAACTATTTTCTGGTATGTGATTTATGTTTAGTTCGGATTGGTAAGTGCATGTTATTTCGGGGATATCACAATACTCCCCTACTTATAAGATTTCGAGGGCAAAATCTTATAAGTAGGGGAGTATTGTGATATCCCCGAAATAATTATATGTATTTGGGCATTAATTATGTTTATGTGATTATTTATGGTGTGAATTAATTTAATGTGAGAATTAATTAATATGGAAAATGCTTAGTCACATGTGGACGTGACCCGGTAATGCATTTCGGGGTGCTTGTTATGCATGTTTGGAAATTGGGTGTTAACATGGTTTAATTGTGGTGGTTAATGATTATTTGGTAAAGCATGTATTTAATTGAGGTTTTGGTGCATTTCTGGAAAATGCTTTTAAAATATCGTGTTGGGATATTTTATACATCATGCTAAATACCGGGACATGTTTAATTAACTTCTTTTAACCACTACCCTTCTTTTCACTCTCCCATCACTCCTTATCATAAAACTTTCCCAACCCTATCCCCAAAAACCCACATTCACGTTTGAAACAAGGAAATGATGAGGAAACTTTGCAAAAATCTTGGTTGCTTGATTTCTTGGTGAGATTTGAAGCCTAGAAGTGGTATGAATTCCTTCTTGTTTGGTTTTGTATGTGTTGGGTTTGAAATGGGTTTGTATTAGGGATTTGGAAATGGTTTGGTTTGAAAAAAATGTGATATTTTGATTTGTGTTTTGGGTTTGTGTTGTATTTTATTGGGTGTTGGATGTTTGGTGATATTAAGGTGTTTATTGACGATTTATAGTGTTTTGATGTTGTGGATTTGTGGTTATTTGAGTTGGTGTGGATTGGGGAAGAAAAATGGTGTCAAAATGGTGATTTTCGGTTACAGGTAGCGGCGATCGATCGCCCGTTTTTGGCGATCGATCGCCCGTTTTTGGCAGTGCGCGGCAGAAGCACTTGGCGATAGATCGGTGTACCTCGCGATCGATCGCGCCAAATGTGGTGATCGATCGCCGAAGGCAGGAAATTGTTGGCACGGGCAGTGTGATCTCGCGATCGATCGGGGCTTTGTGGCGATCGATCGCGAGTCACCAAATGTGTGTGTTTTGATTATTTTTGTGGGATTTTTGGTATCGGACTATTATTGGCTTCTAATATTGGTTCATGTGAATGTGTAGAACCATCCCAGGTGCCACACAGCCTAGAAGATAAAGTCCCACAACACACCACATTTTGGTACACAGGTACGTAGTGAGACGTACGGGCATCGGACGGTAAAACGTATTTTACGTATTGAATTTGGTTATGCATTTTGGTTGCATATATGGATTTAATTATGTATTACGGTTGCATACATGGTCTTAGTTATGCATCATGGTTGCATACATGGGTTGGATATGCATTATGGTTGCATGTGTATATTGGATGCATTGGTGCATGTGATTGTGAGTCGAGATTATATTCCAGTGATGAAGAATACTTGCCGCCTTCATGTCGAAGCTATGATAGAATACTTGCCGCTGTCATATTATAGCGATGAAGAATATTTGCCACAAATATGTCGAAGCGAAGGATAATTCCGCTGTCATATTACTATTGCGAGGGATATTATGCCGCTAATATGTCGAAGCGAGGGGTATTAATGCCGCTATCATGTAAACGCGAGGGGTATTATGCCACTGATATAATAAGACTGGAAATGGCCATTGGTATACATGGAATGGATGCATGTCATGACATACATTATTGGTATTATAATCTATTGATTATGATTATGGTACAGGGACAACCAAAGGGAGCATTTAAATGTATTAAATACAGGATGTGATTCGTATTTACGGTTTAAGCATTTCTAAATTACAATCATATTATTGTGAATATGGTTTGTTACATGATCATGGTTTTGGGGTTGTTCCTGTAGGTACATTTTGGGGCGGAAGAGCTAAGGCGGGTTGATGCGGTGAGCTAGTGAGGAGTGCTTTTGGCACTGTAATCTTAACAGCTCAAGGCATCAACACAAACTTTATACTCTTATAGATGTATGTTAGCTCTACTTACGCCTTTAATCCGTACTTAAGGAACTAGGATCCTTACAGTAGTCGAGCCTAAGGTGCCACTTGTTTAAAGAAAATGACAAAACAGTGTCTAATTGAGAAGAGATGTGATGCATAGTAGATGAGCTGGAAGTGTTCTCTGTGGAGGAGTTGGTGAAGAGGCAAGAGGAGGGCCGTAAGGGAGCTTGAATGGGTTTGCCAAGTCCAAATGTATACAACCCTTCATGGAGTGTCCCTCAAAGAAGAACCGCTTGGGTAACTAGGTCATTCACAAGGCAAAAGGAGGGATAAAACTCAAAGAAAGCATGGTTATCCTTAGCAAACTTACTAACACTGTGAGGGCACAATCCTAATAATGTGATTAATTATCACACAATGATAATTATAGCGTAAACAGCGGAAGATTTGTTTAACATGTATTAACATGTGGCCCTAAAAATTTCGGCATGACCTCGTCGCACGAGAAACATACCACCAATACCAATAGTCAAAATATATATAGATACCATCAGTTTCATCTCCATCAACACAAATCAAACTATGAAACACATATCCATAGTGAGCAAAATAAACTAAATATACATAAACTCCTTACACTCCTGTACATATACAACTGGGATAAGAAGGAAAATAAACCTCTCAAGTGTGGCTCCCACCGGATGTGTACTCTCTGGGGTCCTGGCCACCTGTACTACCTGACATTGTCCACATACAAAGACAACAACAGCCCCCATTGGGGGTGAGCAAAAGCTCAATATGGAACTATCATGGAATATACAACATGTATCTATAAAATGTGATATATGATGCAATGCAATGCAATGCATACCATGCCATGCCATGTCATGTCGGTATCATATCGTACACCCATCCACTGGGTATATCTGAATCAATAAACGAAAGTCCAACCATATCAGAATAGCTCGAGCCTGTCAAGCCTATAGGGTATCCAGACGGATGGACGTCGGCAAAGCGCCACCAACCCCAGGTCCTGACATCACATAATCATATAGGGATATCCAGACGGATGACATCAGCAAGGTGCCACCAATCCCCGTCTCAACAAATCATATCAATCAAAGGGGACCACGATTCCCTATGCCTATCGGGCCATGTAATGCCAACATAGTATCGCAGTACCAATCCCCAATGTTCGATATCAGAATCCAAGAAATATCAGGGTATTCAAGGATAATAGCTCAACGTGTATGTCATGCATCGATGTATATATAAAAATGATGTGTGTTAACAAAATATTTATTTTCATACACCGATGTTCCAATCATGCATGCTATGAATGCCACATAATTTAAATAAAATCACGTAGCCACATAATCTCACGTAATTCACAGACTTCAACAACAAATCATATATCAAATGATACAGATACCTGTCGTATGTTACCCGATCGCAACATACCTTTAATTCTTGATCTACAAGGATACTTGAGCTTGTAGGGTCGAAGTAGTCACTGTATATCAATATAAATTCACAATTCAATAAACCAATCATTAAAAATTGGTTATCAATTTAGTCACAGCTTAACCAATTTAGGATAATTAAATTGATGCGATTACATCAGAAATTAATTTGGTAAATTATTTTTCACCAATTCAAATTATTATTCAACAATTATAGTCCAAATTAACTGGTAATAATCGAAGCAAAGTCGAAAAATCGAGCATCGAGTTTTACCCAATTTTCGCATACAGTACACGCACGCTTTTCAGCCGATTCCAGCTAGCTCCGGCGGCGGTAGAGGCGGTGACCGGTATATAAATCTTTGTCTAGGTGCAAGGAAGAGTTACAATGCCTTGGTGTCATCCAATTCGTAGTAGATTCGAAGAAATCGAACCAAAAGTGCAGAAACCCTCACTGTCGCGACTTCGTTCGTTTCATACCAAATCGAACCACTTGTCGAACACCATATTTCAATTATTTGGTATTGAAAGAAACGCCTCTGAGTAAGGAACACGGTGGTATATCGGTCTCGTCTAGAGGTGGTCGGACGGCGGCGAACGGAGCGGATAAGTACAAGGTGGTCGGTGAATCGCACGAGCAGTGTGTGTTTTCGCACCTTTTAGTAGGTGTCCGCGATTCATTGTGTGTTTTTGCACGTTTTGTTATGTGTTTTACACCCTACACCAATATATATTAATTCACGACCAATTATGAACATCGGGGTGTCACCGGTGTACTGGTGCATGTATATCACATGTACAGTCCACACCTGACTTCGTGTCCTTCTTTGAATCACAAAAATTAAATCTTTCGATTTAATGCAAATTTTATATTTATTAAATCATTTTAATAAAATTTCGGTGTTAATCCGAATATTCCAAAAATATATTTTTCATTCATCATGTTCTGACCCGACTGACAATTGACATGTACAAGGTCAATTTCCACTCTCATTAATTACATTATATTCTCGTTAATTAATTTCTAACAACTTAATATAAATTGTACTTACTTCTCATTATCAAATACCGGACATCACATTACAAAATGTTTACGATATCGAGCTGTTATCAAAGATAATATTCCTCATGTTTATTCTCAGCCATTTGATTAACATAAAATAAATCACATAATTGTTGAGAAGCTAAACCTGATTTCCGATAATACGGTATGAGGGCCTTACATTTCTCCAGCACTTAAAATATCTCGTCCTCGAAATATCACAAGCAGATCACAAATCATTCACCAATTACAGTACATGTCGATTCTATAATCGGAAAACATTAACTTCATAAACTCAACTATTTAACATTAAGCTGAATCAAAAACAATGAATAATGCATTGAATCTCGATGGACGAGTATATTTTATTTATCTTATAACAATGGAAGAGAATGGTTATAAGAAACCATCTTTTCAATTTAGAACACAAAATTAATTCTTCAGTGCAGAACGTTGAATAATTAAATTCAACATCATCAGATTGAAGAATACTTATCAAGTCATGTTTCTAATTCCTCAATATTGAGGTACGAAACACATTACAAACAATAAAAATAAAATCTTACAAAACTCAACATACCTTTAACATGAGAGATTTTTGAAAAGGATTAAATCACCCTGTTGCCATTTCAGAAGTGTCAACGCTTATTCTTATAACTAGCTTACTGAGTCTGGGCAGTTTTCCATCATTTGAGCATCCACCGAATCTTATTATTCACTTCTTGTATTCCACCAATATTGTTTACCCATTGATTCCTCGAAGATAGATAACTTGCAAAAGTCTTAAGGATTCGAATAATATATATACGACATATAGTTAAACATATACTCAACTCAAATGTATTCTGAAATGAATACCAGAATTTCAAAATAAAACCAAACTTCGACTCGAGAAAATAAAATACTCTCGACAGTCTTCATTAAGTTAAATAGTATAAATAGTGTGATTGCCAGTCTACGAATAATATGTAGTCCTTGCAATCTAGAATATCCGTTTTGTATTCTACAATGTTGCCAAAGTTTGAAAATAAACTCTGGGTATTAAACATATAAAATCAAGACAAATGATTTCACCAATCTTGGTCCATTAATGTATAAACGATTCATTTAATTATACATATACCATACATATAAAAAAAATAAGTATACAATTTTAGAGTCTCATGGACAATCAATTGACCGTGTCCTTTAAATAAAAGCTAAAATCAGATATATATCCCAAAGATAATAATTCTTCGGATTCCATAATCAAAGTACTATTTCGTTGAGCATTTGACATAAGAAATCAATCATACAATAACATCGTTGATAAGAATCAAATATCTAACATGAGATACGAACATTTACGTATACCTTGGTGATTTGAACAACAGAAGCTAAACCACTTAGGAGATCTATCCACATGTGTTGCGTCATATAGATAGTAGATTGAGAGAATAGATATTTCAAGCTCTTGTAGTCCGAATAAATAATGAATTTTCCCCCGGATAAACAATGGCGTCCAAATCTTTTAAGCAAGACAATTGCCGCCAATTCTAAATCACGTACAGGGTATCGAATCTCATAAGATTTAAGTTGGCGAAACGTAACCCAAACCTTTTAAAAACACAGATGTGCAAACCATTATCCTCCGGCCGGAAGGAATAATAAATGAATATGCAGTGGTTAGTCTCATTTTCAAGTTAAGAAAACTTGTGTTGTACTCATCTGTGATGTCCGGGGATTAATGGTGTTAATCCCGGTGTGGTATTAGTCCTTGATGGATTTTTTAAATTGTGGCAATTAGGAATTAATTGCGGTTTTGGGTCTCCCGAGGTTGTTTAATCGGGCATTTGGGATCGCTGGATCCAAAGGTTGAGATTGTATTCTCATTTCGGTGGAAAACCTTTGAGTTGGGTTTTTAGTGGGACTTGGTGTCCGGGGTGCCTTATGTTGGGGCCAGTCTGGGGATTTGCTGTTGGAGAGAGAGTTTTTGGTAACAGATGATTTTTAATGAATCATGATGTATTGGTGAAGGTATTGGTATTTTGGGGCATTTTTGCTATATATACCAGTTGGACTCGGGATTCCGTCATTTGGAATCCATTTCTCTCCTCTCCTCTCCCTCTCTCTCGCCTCTCTCACCCCAAACCCTTCCCCTTTTTCCTTTGATGAGCAAATCGATGGAGGCTCGTCCTAGGAGCCGGATTTCTCGAAGATAAGTTGGTAAGTTTCTTCCCCTCGACTTTGTCTTCGTTTTGATAGTGATCTTGTTGGTTTTTGGTTAAGTTTTGGTGGGTTTTGAATTTGGGGATTTTTGGGTTAAAATCTAAAATGTTGATTTCAGTGTTTTCATGGAGTTTAATTGTTGTATTTGAGGTGTTGAGGTTGTATGGGGTGTTGGTTTGGAGTTTGGGTGTGAAAAACACCATTAAAACTCGAGTTTTCGGAAAAATCGCAGTCCGCGATCGATCTTGGCGAGGCGCCGATCGATCGCGACATGCTACTGGATTTGGGAAGGCGATGAACAGTAGCGGCGATCGATCGCAAAAAGTGGGCGATCGATCGCGAGGGCCTTGGCGATCGATCGCGAGATGTGGCGATCGATCGCGGCTTGTTTATTTTCGGATAGTAGGGTATGGCGATCGATCGCGGCTTGGCGCCGATCGATCGCGGCACTGTTCCCTTTGTTTTTTTCAAAATTTTGGAAAATGTCGGGATTTTGGAATCGGGGTTTTAAGGGGCCGTTTCCGGGGCAATGTCTACATTCCAATGGGAATGCTATACTTTTAAAATGGATTGGTTGAGGCCAAAGTTTAATAAAACGGAATTCCCGGTTGAATTCTTGGTTATCTTTAAACTTGTTAATGGTATATTTTGGGTATTATGCATGCTTAGCCGGGGGGGGGGCTTTTATTTTGGTAATCGTCATGGATTGACGATATGATTGGGAGTCTTGAACGTGCTTGGACACGTGATCGCATGCTTATTCTTGATTGTGAGTTGTTTATGTGTTTTAGCACATATTTCTCGAGGCATGGAACTCAAGCAAGGTTTGGCTTGGACTACGGAGACTTAAGGTACGTAGGACGTACGAGCATAGCCTATTTTAGCATTGCAACTGTAAAATGCATGGTGTGTGGTAGTTGTACTAAATGGGTATTGGAACACATGGTGTGTGATGATTGCGTCATATGGACATTGAAATATGTGGCACGTGGTAATTGCATCGGATAGGTATTGAAATGCATGGTGCGTGATATTTGCTATAAATGGATAACAATATGCATGGTAAATAGTATTTACGTCAAATGGTTATACATTGGGAACCATACGGTGCCGCTATTGAGCGAGCAATGATTTGGGATGCGATCGCTGTTGAGCGACCATCGGTTATGACGCCGCTATTGTTGAGCGTGCGCGAGGTTTAGTATGCCGCCATTGTCGAGCGAGCAATGAAACGGGAATATGGAATTATTGGTTAGATATATGTGATATCTATGGTCTTTTACATTATGTTTATACCATATTGATCATGGAACTGGCATAATAGAACGGTATTAGTTAATCTATGTGACGATTAGCTGGTTTTGGGAATTTGATGAGTTTGGTTATTTTGAGAACAGGGACAATACAGGGGATCCCGGATGAAGGTGTTACCATCCAGGGAGTATCATTTAAATTATAGCATTTATATTCTGTATTTGAATTGCAATGTTATGCTTATTGGATTGGTGGTATTGATATGCTCACCCCGTGTGGGGGCTGTCTCTGTTGGGGCAGGTAACACAGGTGCAGCAGCAGTAGCTTTGGAGTTGAGCTCGGGCTGATGATAGAGGTACTTCCAGGATCGAGGTACCAGAGCTGGTTGAATAAGCACATAGATCCAGTGTTGAGATCGAGTTGTGCTTGGGAGGTGCTTCCAGGATTGAAGTACCAGTAACGGTATCCGGTAGAGTGTTTTATACATCAGATACACGCTCATTCATTGGGTGCTCTTATGTGAGTACATTTTACGTGTATATGGAATGTATAAATGGACTACGGCTTTTCTCTGTTCATTTATGGGTTGCAAGCAATTAAATGTGGAATTGCTAAATGAACTAAGAGTACATTAGCGTATTATGAGGGTGCATGTCATATATGTAATCTTGGTTGGGGGATTTGCATATTATATGGGATGACTGCAAGAAATTTTATGGATCACTAATATGGTGTCGCACTTGCACAGGACTTTTCCCCATGATTTTATGATTATATGCACTAATGGTATGGATTAATACACTAATAACGGGTTAAGGGCACGGGGGTCCTTACATTAGTGGTATCAGAGCAGTGGTTAGCTCTTTGGGGCTGTTGAGGGCCTAGGAACATGTTAATGGGAATGAGAAGCACATACTTATGCATGATGATAGTTAGGGTGCGTGGCACAACTATATTGCTTATGTGCGTTTATGATATGTGTTCATAATTGGAATATGTGTTGCTAACCATGGTGGTTGCAGGGTCTTATGAGACATGGATTATGCATTGCGGTTGCATAGGAGTGATGATTCTAATGTTTTGCCGCTAAATGTTGGAGCGAGGTGCATTAAAATACACTCATGGCGATGTTTATTGGAATACAGGTTATGCATTACGGTTGCATGCACGTCAAAGCGATGATGCCGCTGTCGTGTCGAAGCGATGGTAAATGCCGCTGTCGTGTCGAAGCCATGGTAAATGCCGTTGTCACGTCGAAGCGATGATGCCGTTGTCGTGCCGAAACAATTATTGGAATACGGATTATGCATTACGGTTGCATGCATGGCGTAGCGATGTGAATTCTTGCCGCTGTCATATTATAGCGATGAAGAATATTTGCCGAATGTCGAAGCGAAGGATAATGCCGCTGTCATATTACTATTGCGAGAGATATTATGCCGCTAATATGTCGAAGCGAGGGGTATTTCTGCTGTCATGCCGGAAGGATGGTAAATGCTGCTGTCACGTCGAAGCGATGGTACCACCGTCATGTCGAAGCGATGATGCCGCTGTCGTGTCAAAGCGATGATACATGCCGCTGTCACGTCGAAGCGATGATGCCGCTGTCATGACGTAGCGATGCGATCGGGAACAAAGTACTACATGGGTGTGAGTACCTCTTGAGTCCGCGATTATTCCGCTATTCTATTGGCGGTGGTACATTCCACCGGGTATTCTATTGGCGATGGTTCATGCCGCCGGGTATTCTATTGGCGATGGTTCATGCCGCCAGGTATTCTATTGGCGATGGTACATTCCGCCGGGTATTCTATTGGCGATGGTTCATGCCGCCGGGTATTCTATTGGCGATTGTTCATGCCGCCAGGTATTCTATTGGCGATGGTACATTCCGCCGGGTATTCTATTGACGATGGTTCATGCCGCCAGGTATTCTATTGGCGATGCTTCATACCGCCAGGTATTTATAGCGATGTTTTATGCCGCCGACTTTATGGCGAGGGATCATGCCGCCGATTCTATAGCGATGGATTATACCGCTATGTGTGTAGCACTGGATTATGCCACCTACGAGCGATGGATGCTGCTTATGTACCGCTGGTGGACGATGGATACAGGTATTCCGCTATCTTGATAGCGATGAGGTATGGCAAATTACTTTTGATATCATTATTGTGAATTCCATGTGTTGTTTGATATCGTCATGTGTTTGACGATGAGATTATGGATGTCGTATATCGACATGTGCTGTCATGTGTTTGACGATGAGATTATGGATGTCGTGAATCGACATGTGTCGGCATGTGTTTGACGATGAGATTATGAGTGTCGTGTATCAACAGGTACCGTCATATGTTTGACGATGTTATTTGGGATGTCTATGTGGACGCGTGGTGTCGTTTTGGTGAATAATGCATTCATGTTTATGTATTTGGTTGTATGGTTTGAGTGCCGATGGTGGGCACATGGTAGAGTCTGGGTCACTAGTTGACGAGACCTTTTTCCGAGCAGGTTTGCTCGATGGAGCATTGGATGCATTGTACCGGTGAGTGTACCGCATCATGTTATAGAGGTAAATGTTTGTCGAGCAATGCTACCCTTGGGTATGCTCGTTGGGATGGCTAAGGCCAAGTGATTGGTGGTAAGAGTAGTCATTGAGGAAACTACTCGCTTGTTGTTGTGATGTGTGATAGGCATGGGCACACCCACCGTGAGGGTGTGGAATAAATCCTAATGGATTAGGATTGCATGGTAATGAAGCATGGACGCCGGGTTGTCCATTGTGCCTTGGTGTTTTAGAGATATGTTGGGCGATGACCCACAACTCTAATGGTTTGTACGGTATGGTATACCGGGTTGGAACGTGTGTCGCATTGATAGGTTGGTATGAGCCTATGGGGCCAGCGAATCGCTAGCCAAGTATTGTTGCAGTACTTTAGCGTGCTTGTGTTAACCATTATAATGCTCGTTGGATTCGAGTTTGGTGAATCGTATGGTGATACGATGAGGGTTATGGTAGACTCTTGTAGTCTCTATGTGGCATGGTGATTGAGGTAGGGAATACCTCACGGGGACGTTTATACGCCATTGTTTTGAGGGACTTGTACTGGGACAGCTCAATTTTGTTGGTATTACCAACGTGAGTGTCAACAAGTCGTTGTTAGCTCTAGTTGAGCATCCTTGCATATGGCATGCAATGGGAGTCACAATGGTTTGTGAGATATAGTTAGTGGGGTGACACTACTATATTGATTTTGTCTCTTGGAGAGATTTGAGTTGTACTGTCTTGGAGACAGCTTGCATTGGTCGTGGATTGATTGTAAATCAGCCATGGTAAGCATTACTGGTGTTGGACCGAGTAATGAATTTCTTACCTCGGTGAGACGTTTGAGGAGACGTCTCCGGGGAGATGCTCGTTTGTGGAGTACTATGGCATTAGTACAAAGCATCGTTGGGATGTGTAGACATGGCGTATACGGATTTTGAGTCGGGTAATGGTGGTATTGATGCACTACTCTAACCAGTTGTGTATTTCTGGGTTCCAGGATATGTTTTGGTATAAATATATCCAGGTCTTCCGAACGGTGGTTCGAGGATTGGAGGATCATGGATTCATGACTTTTTCCCTTGAGAGGAAGGCGGTACTGGTATACCTACCGGTTGAATCCTTTGGGAGATTCGTTGCTTTGGTTGTGTGGTGTTGATGTTGAAGTCACAACCTTTGGTTTTGGTTGGTCAACCATCATTCTCCGTGGGGTGAGAATAATCCAGGTTTGTCAGTTGGTTTTGGGATTTGGGTATGATTGGAGATACCCGAGTCTATTGCATTGTGTATGCATGTTGTGATTGGTGGTTGGGCATGTATGCCGTGTGAGTATACGAATGCCAACTTTATTTTGTTCCTTGTTGAACGTCGAGTTTGTATGCTTGGTTTGGTAAATCTCCGGTGTGAGATTGAGGGACCTCGAGAGCGGTAATCTTGATGGCACGATGTATTCTGAGGAATGATCATGAGGTACGATTGACTCCCTCTGAGGAGGGATTGTCGTGTTTTGAGACCATGGTAGTTCTTGCTGGTTAATTTGATGGCCTCCCTGTTTTAGGATTGTTAAATCCCAGGATAGACAAGGGGTGGCCAGGACTCGGATTTGTTTGGTGTCGTGGTTGACACACGTGGCGGGGATGCAATTGATTGTTTTGCGTGACCTCTGTGGAACTTGCGACTTTGTGGAGTCTTGATGGTTTGTCGGGACCAAGATATGATTCTTGGAACACACCGGTGTAAACATCCATGGTGATGTGTTTTGTGTGGATCAGTGACCGTGGGTAACCCGGTCCGGGTTGCAAGTGGTGCAACTACTCCTTTGGAGGAGATGGGCTGGGAAGCGAAACCGGATTTTCTGTGAGTATACTGTTGTATACTAGTGGTCCCCATCATGACGATGCGTGTCAAGCATCGTGGGCAAGTGAAGGATGTCACGGGATGATATCTATGTCAGAACCAATGGAGATTTGGTTGGTTTGCAGTCGTGGTGTGACTTCTGGGACGTTTCACGTCGAGGTATGTTGTTATCTTTCGGATTTGTATTGGTTTCAGCGTTTGCTCTATTTTAGAGCTTGGTGCGAGATGGGTATTCTCGCGATTGTTAATTCGATTCTAATACGGTCCAGAATCGGGGTTGTGGCTTTGTTTTGTTGGTGTAGTCCTGGTGTTACGTGGGGTACACCGGTGCAATTTCGAGGACGAAATTTTATTAGTGGGGGATAATTGTGATGTCCGTGGATTAATGGTGTTAATCCCGGTGTGGTATTAATCCTTGATGGATTTTTTTAATTGTGGCAATTAGGAATTAATTGCGGTTTTGGGTCTCCCGAGGTTGTTTAATCCGGCATTTGGGATCGCTGGATCCAAAGGTTGAGATTGTATTCTCATTTCGGTGGAAAACCTTTGAGTTGGGTTTTTAGTGGGACTTGGTGTCCGGGGTGCCTTATGTTGGGGCCAGTCTGAGGATTTGCTGTTGGAGAGAGAGTTTTTGGTAACAGGTGATTTTTAATGAATCATGATGTATTGGTGAAGGTATTGGTATTTTAGGGCATTTTTGCTATATATACCAGTTGGACTCGGGATTCCGTCATTTGGAATCCATTTCTCTCCTCTCCTCTCCCTCTCTCTCGCCTCTCTCACCCCAAACCCTTCCCCTTTTTCCTTTGATGAGCAAATCGATGGAGGCTCGTCCTAGGAGCCGGATTTCTCGAAGATAAGTTGGTAAGTTTCTTCCCCTCGACTTTGTCTTCGTTTTGATAGTGATCTTGTTGGTTTTTTGTTAAGTTTTGGTGGGTTTTGAATTTGGGGATTTTTGGGTTAAAATCTAAAATGTTGATTTCAGTGTTTTCATGGAGTTTAAGTGTTGTATTTGAGGTGTTGAGGTTGTATGGGGTGTTGGTTTGGAGTTTGGGTGTGAAAAACACCATTAAAGCTCGAGTTTTTGAAAAATCGCAGTCCGCGATCGATCTTGGCGAGGCGCCGATCGATCGCGACATGCTACTGGATTTGGTAAGGCGATGAGCAGTAGCGGCGATCGATCGCAAGAAGTGGGCGATCGATCGCAAGGGCCTTGGCGATCGATCGCGAGATGTGGCGATCGATCGCGTCTTGTTTATTTTCGGACAGTAGGGTATGGCGATCGATCGCGGCTTGGCGTCGATCGATCGCGGCCCTGTTCCCTTTGTTTTTTTCAAAATTTTGGAAAATGTCGGGATTTTGGAATCGGGGTTTTAAGGGGCCGTTTCCGGGGCAATGTCTACATTCCAATGGGAATGCTATACTTTTAAAATGGATTGGTTGAGGCCAAAGTTTAATAAAACGAAATTCCCGGTTGAATTCTTGGTTATCTTTTAAACTTGTTAATGGTATATTTTGGGTATTATACATGCTTAGCCGGGGGGGCTTTTATTTTGGTAATCGTCATGGATTGACGATATGATTGGGAGTCTTGAACGTGCTTGGACACGTGATCGCATGCTTATTCTTGATTGTGAGTTGTTTATGTGTTTTAGCACATATTTCTCGAGGCATGGAACTCAAGCAAGGTTTGGCTTGGACTACGGAGCCTTAAGGTACGTAGGACGTACGAGCATAGCCTATTTTAGCATTGCAACTGTAAAATGCATGGTGTGTGGTAATTGTACTAAATGGGTATTGGAACACATGGTGTGTGATGATTGCGTCATATGGACATTGAAATATGTGGCACGTGGTAATTGCATCGGATAGGTATTGAAGTGCATGGTGCATGATATTTGCTATAAATGGATAACAATATGCATGGTAAATAGTATTTACGTCAAATGGTTATACATTGGGAACCATACGGTGCCGCTATTGAGCGAGCAATGATTTGGGATGCGATCGCTGTTGAGCGACCATCGGTTATGACGCCGCTATTGTTGAGCGTGCGCGAGGTTTAGTATGCCGCCATTGTGGAGCGAGCAATGAAACGGGAATATGGAATTATTGGTTAGAATAATGTGATATGTATGGTCTTTTACACTATTTTTTACCATATTGATCATGGAACTGGCATAATAGAACGGTATTAGTTAATCTCTGTGACGATTAGCTGGTTTTGGGAATTTGATGAGTTTGGTTATTTTGAGAACAGGGACAATACAGGGGATCCCGGATGAAGGTGTTACCATCCAGGGAGTATCATTTAAATTATAGCATTTACATTCTGTATTTGAATTGCAATGTTATGCTTATTGGATTGGTGGTATTGATATGCTCACCCCGTGTGGGGGCTTCTCTGTTGGGGCAGGTAACACAGGTGCAGCAGCAGTAGCTTTGGAGTTGAGCTCGGGCTGATGATAGATGTACTTCCAGGATCGAGGTACCAGAGCTGGTTGAATAAGTACATAGATCCAGTGTTGAGATCGAGTTGTGCTTGGGAGGTGCTTCCAGGATTGAAGTACCAGTAACGGTATCCGGTAGAGTGTTTTATACATCAGATACACGCTCATTCATTGGGTGCTCTTATGTGAGTACATTTTACGTGTATATGGAATGTATAAATGGACTACGGCTTTTCTCTGTTCATTTATGGGTTGCAAGCAATTAAATGTGGAATTGCTAAATGAACTAAGAGTACATTAGCGTATTATGAGGGTGCATGTCATATATGTAATCTTGGTTGGGGGATTTGCATATTATATGGGATGAATGCAAGACATTTTATGGATCACTAATGTGGTGTCGCACTTGCACAGGACTTTTCCCCATGATTTTATGATTATATGCACTAATGGTATGGATTAATACACTAATAACGGTTAAGGGCATGGGGGTCCTTACATCATCTGACCAAATACAGTTTTTAATTTTTCTGTGTCAGCTGAGTAATAGGTTTAGCACTTTTAAACAAACTTTTCGATAAAACAACTTTACAAATCCTGCAAAACCCATGAACAATCGGACCTCAAGAACATTAGTAGGTCTTCGCTAGTTTAACACTGCTTTAACCTTAGTTGGAGCAACAGGAATACCATGTCGAACAATGACGTGGCACAAGAGTATCACTTTATTCATCCCAAATTTTTGTTTGGATAGTTTGCCATATCTCATCACTTCTTCATAGGAAACTGAATGGTTAATTTCAGATATCCTACAAGTACTAATTCTTTTATCGCATGATTACTTGGTTACCATTCAGTGCAATCCAACTGCAGATTGGACAGCTGATTAGACACATTTCGTACATAGAATCTGAAATATTAACTTTCAGATATTCAACACATCATATTTTTATCTTGGAAAAAACCAAGAGCTCATTAATAGGAACAATCACAATCAAATCAAAGATTTTTTTTTTTTTTTTTTAAAAACACTTGACTCATCGAGTCCATAAAAATATTGAAAATTAGAAGACTCGTATGGCTTAACCATATATCGAGCTTTGAAGATAGTTATTGGCACATCTTGGCTTTGGATTGATACCTGATACTACTCAGAGTGCAGATCCATTAGCATACAAAAAGCACTGCAATTCATAGTCATACAAAATATCATAATAATTTCGACTCATTCAAGTCGAATCATTTTATACACATAAAAATCTTTGAAATAGTCATGATTCCCAAATCAATATTCTTATTCATCTCTCTGGAAATATATGCAGGAATCTTTCCCAAAAACCTTACCACAAATGCATGGAGTCTATGCCGAGGTAATAATCGGGTCCATGCAAATTCTATCCAAATCCATAGCAAAGAAAATCAGCATTCCTTGAACACGAGATCCATACACATACATGCATAGGTCCATGTCAGTTTCGAGTATAAAATAAATAAAATTTACTAAAATATTGGGTCCATGCCACATCCGGGCATGTCTATGTCAACAAAAATCTTTGCCCAGAGTCCAGATCACGTCGGTATAGATATACATTCGTTCTGTAATAACTACGTGTCACACATCTGTGTTGCATCTGTATTACAACCAATTACTCATAATTTACCTTTTAGTAATCGAATTATGAAATCGCACAAACATACAGGAATTTCAGCTTGGACAACCAGGCTATAAAATTCCACACACATATTAAGCGAAGAAAATCAAACTACATCATGAAAGTGATCATCCGTAGTTTCGATCATTCACCTGATAATCATATTATTATCCAAACAACAATAACATATCATAAGGATAAGGAATAGACTTTCCTTAAAAACAATTAGTACTCAACCAGATATCATTTGATCAGAGAAAATAACCTCCCCCACTTAAAAAATAAAGTGGGTGGATAAAACAAATTACCAACACCAATTTTGCCATTTTGCTCTCCTTATGATATCTCCGTAGCTGATAGGTAAGCATTTGATAACTTGTGCATACCCAGCTCTAGACTTATCACGTATAGGAGACAAATCAAGACAAAACAATCAATGCACATTTTGCAACAGATAACTTGTTGCAATTCATTATTCACTTTCATTAGAAATACATGAAAAATTATTTGAATGATAAAATCCCCAAGAACATTTCCAAAATTCAAAATCTAAATCGCACATAGTCGTATCTTCAAAACATATAACGATGTTTTATACGACATGTTCTTTACTTTACTATTTGTAACAATGTTAAACCCATCTGTCATCTTATTAAAGCAACATCTCACCCTTTCCAGCATTCTCAGTGCCGAAAATGTAGGTGGCTCAAACAACACCAAGGACATTACATCACATCAAATCTATCGTTCGACATTGCTACTTCCAATAGGTTTAGGAGCAATTACATTGCTCTAACCACATCCATTTACATCCAAGTTATATAGAATGAATACCATAAACGATACCCATACTATACATTAATTTAGTCAACAAAGTTAAAATCATTCAGCATTTCATTGATAGTAGGTCTCAGATTACACTCTTTTCCTACCTCATACTGCCACATATAACAGTTTATTCACAATCGTATAGTATTAATATCGTGAGCGATATCACTACTACACGAAATCAACATATTCACATATCATCTCATGTAACATCATACCAAGGCAAGTCAAGCCAAGTAAGAGCAAAGAAGTCAAATAATGCAAACACAAGCGCACACATTTATTTGTGCCTATTCAAGTGTACACAAGACTCAAAATTGAGCATTCCCAGTTATGCTCTGATACCATAATGTGAGGGCCAATCCTAATAATGTGATTAATTATCACACAATGATAATTATAGCGTAAACAGCGGAAGATTTGTTTAACATGTATTAACATGTGGCCCTAAAACTTTCGGCATGACCTCGTCGCACGAGAAACATACCACCAATACCAATAGTCAAAATATATATAGATACCATCAGTTTCATCTCCATCAACACAAATCAAACTATGAAACACATATCCATACTGAGCAAAATAAACTAAATATACATAAACTCCTTACACTCCTGTACATATACAACTGGGATAAGAAGGAAAATAAACCTCTCAAGTGTGGCTCCCACCGGATGTGTACTCTCTGGGGTCCTGGCCACCTGTACTACCTGTCATTGTCCACATACAAAGACAACAACAGCCCCCCTTGGGGGTGAGCAAAAGCCCAATATGGAACTATCATGGAATATACAACATGTATCTATAAAATGTGATATATGATGCAATGCAATGCAATGCAATGCATGCCATGCCATGCCATGTCATGTCGGTATCATATCTGTGATATCCCCGAAATGATTAAGTGTTATTTAGACATTAATCATTGTTGTGAAAATTATGATATTAATTCTTGTGTTGAATTAATAATATTGGGAGATGCATGTGAGGGTGCATGTGTTGTATGTTGGGATTTTGGGGTTGTGGCATGATTAATTTGGGGTGTGTGTTAATCGTTTTGGTAAAGTATATTGTAAATGGGAATTGAAGTATTTTTATTGAGAAAATACTATAAAATATCATGTGAGGATATTTTAATACATCGTGCGAAATACCGGGACCAAAACATAACACATCACATAACCCACCACAAACCACCCCCCTTGACCCATACCCTGCTGCCAGCTGCAGCTTGCCCATACCTCTTCCCTCATCTCCCACTCCACCTTGTCATAACTGAAATCACTCCATTCTCTCCAACTTTTTCGTCCAACATCTGGTAAGGGAAAACAAGAGGAGATCCACCATTTTTCTTGCTTGGAAAGCTTGCAAAAATCGGAGCCAAAAGGGGTGAGAAACCATTTCTGGGTTTGTAAAATATGTTGTTGAACTCATACTTTGTTGGTGTGAAAAATGGCATGTTAGTTTAGGTTTTGTTAAACCTTCGATTCATGTTCATTTATCATGTTTTTATGAAGCTTCCAGTATTTTTCCTTGAGCACATTACATGTTTTATGTGGTAGATTTAAGCATGTAAAGTAAGGTGTTCGAAAATCTGGGTAGATATTTTCCCCTGTTTTCTGGAAATATGTGATCTGGGAGTGATATTGAAGGGGTGGTATTATGCATGTTAGAAGGGTTTTTGAGTGAACCTTCGATGTGAAAATATGCATGGTAGTTTGGTGAAACCCTGGACATTTTTATTCGAGCAAATTGCATGACTTATGTGGTAGATTTCATTGCTTGAAAGTGTGTACTCAAAAAATCTGGGCAGGAAGACAATGCCCTGTTTTCAGAAAATGTTGGATGAGTACTGATGTTCATGGGTGATTTTAATGCATGTGGGTTTGTGTTTGGGGTGCAATCTTGATATGAATACACTCAGGGGAATGTGTTCTATTTGCTAGCATGAGTGTTTAAACATTTGGTGTATGTTTTATGCTAGATCGAAGGGTGTAAATATAGGTGTTCGAAAATTCTGGGTTGGTATTTCTCGAACAGAGCATCTCGATCGATCGACATTTCATCTCGATCGATCGAGCGAGGCAGAATCTTGGTTTTGATTTTAAGCGTCTTCTCGATCGATCGGGAAGAGGGGCCGATCGATCGAGAGGCCCAGAATGTTGAAAAAAATATAAATTGTTATATTTTGTTAAATTTTGATATTGGATTGTAATGAGACATGTAATATTGTGTTGTACACTGGTGTAGAGCCTTCACAGACGGCTACACAACGCAGGGGATAGAGTCCCACCACACACTACTTTTTGGAAAGGTACGTAAGCGACGTACGGGCATCCCAACGGTAACATGTATTTACGTTTGTCTGTGTGACACATGATGAATGCAATGTGATGCATTATGAATTGATACATGTTATTATGCATTGTTGTTGCATATTATGCATTGTTGTTGCATATTGTGATGTGGGATAAAGAGATGTATTCCACGAGTCAGGGCGATCACGGTTAAGGTGTTAATGCTTACGCTTTACCGCTAAAAATGTGGAGCGGGAGCGGGGAGGCTCGCTTGCACATGGAGGCGGGTTTATACCATACTGAGCGAGGATGAGATACCGCTAGTATGAAGAAGCGAGGATGAGATACCGCTTATTTTGAGATTATGAAAGCGAAGAAGCATTAAAATAACTGATGATGACTGACTCAAGAAAAAGAGGAAATGTCATGACATTCATTTGTGAAACCATACATTCATATAAGGTGTTATATTATGAATTATGGTACAGGGACAACCAATGGGCATTGTAAATGCGATGGGAATACAGGAAGTGATTTGTATTTTATGATTGTGCATTTAGGCCTTATTCTCATATTATGTTGAATATGAATTGTGTTATGCTCATGTGTTGGGGGTTGTCTTTGTAGGTGCTTTTGATGTTGAGAACCAGGGTCAGGGTTGAGAAGCTGAGCTGTAAGGAGAGCTACAGGATTAGCTGCTTGTTGAGAAAATTTTATATAGCTTCTACATGTGGTAGACTAAGACTATAGTGTAGCACATTTTGTAGGAATTTGTGAAATTCCTTTTTGAAACTTTCGCTACTGTACCCCTTAAGCTCAGGACTATCAACATGACTCATTACTCTGATTTATTCATATGAATGTTTAGTTCTCTTAATCGCACCTATTTGTATCTTGAGATCTCGGGGTCTCACATTTAGTGGTATCAGAGCAGTGGTTAGATAACCAGGGAAGAGTGAAGGGTAGCCTTTAGAGACAAGTGGGCTAGGTACTCATTGTTGGGCATGTTATGCATGTGATGCATATTGTTGTATAAGTGATATACTAACATGCTTTTGAATATGATACTCTTGTTATCTAACGGCTTATATTATGAACTGCTTTTGGTATTGTTGTTAACTCTTGTGTTACAGCATGGCTGAGATTAATCCGGAGAACCTCAATGAAGAGGTAGGGGATATGGACAGTAGGAATGCCAGTATTGCTCAGCCGAATCCTTTACCACCACCTGCTGTAGGTGTGGAGCCCAGTGCACAGATATTATTACCTGGGGAGCTCAGTTTAACACAGTTTCTGAATTTCCGTCCACCCATGTTTGAGGGGACCGAGTCTGGAGAAGGGGCCGAAGAATGGCTAGAACGGATAGAGCAGATACTTGTGACTGCGCCTTGTGCACGTTCCGCATGGTTGAGGTTAGCCGAGTTTCAGATGGCGAAGAAGCCTTCTATGTGGTGGAAGACCACGGTGATGGAGCTGAAAGCTCAGGGCATGATAGTAGACTGGACTGTATTCAGGACCCGGTTCCTTAACCGGTATTTTTCTGATGCTGCCAGACAAGTGAAGGAGGACGAGTTCACGAATTTGAAGCAGGGCAACATGTCAGTTTCAGACTTTGCCTTGCAGTATTCCTCGCTGTTAAGGTATGTTCCCCATATCGCTGTGAGCAGCCATGCCAAGATGAGGCATTTCCTGAAGGGACTGAGGCCAGAACTATTTGACCGGGTTGTCTCCAACAACCCTAGCTCTTTTGATGACGCCCTGACACGGGCAGAGTTAGCAGAGATTGCAGTGGGAGCATACAAGGATGTTGTACCCCCTTCAGTACCATCACAGAGATCTGTTGCTGATAGTTTGAGGCCACGAGAGTAGTCGAGGACCTACACAAGGGAGTAAGTCAGGAGGGGACAGGTGTGACCGTTGTGGAGGATTTCACTTGTCACGTGACTGCCGAGGCTGTTATGTTTGTGGCAAGGTGGGCCACTTAGCTAGGAACTGCCCCAATCGGGCAAGTCAGGCAGACTCCGGGCCGAATAGGCCAAGATTTGATGCTGGGAGGGCACCGCCGAGACAGCAGTTTGCGCCTAGACCGCAGGGAGGTCAGGCGACAGTACCACCGCAGGGTCAGGTGTATGCACTGACTAGGGAGCAGGCTGAGGCAGCCCCAGAGGAGGTCATTGCTGGTACGTGTCATTTATTTACGTACCCTGCATTTATTTTGGTAGATACAGGTGCTTCTCATTCTTTTGTGTCTGTTGCTTTTGTGGAGAGACACCACTTGTGCTCGTCTCTGTTACCCACGCCTCTCATGGTCTCGACACCCACGGGGAAGCATGTGATTGCGGATCGGCTGTTGTCTGATTGCCTCATTTATTTTGAGGGCAATGATCTGAGGGCTGATCTGATTCAGTTAGAAATGGCAGACTTTGACTGTATTATCGGCATTGATGTGTTGAGCAGATACCGAGCTGTGGTAGACTGCCGGCAGAGGATTGTACGTTTTCTGTCTGATCAGGGGTCCCAGTGGACTTTTTATGGGGACGGCTCTCGTCCAAGGATTCCAGTGATATCAGCGGTGAAGATGTCGCGGTTATTGGAACACGGCCACACAGGTTACATCATTTATGCTGTGGACGTATCTGAGGAAAAAAGAAGTGAGAGCTGAGGACATTCCGGTTGTGGTGGAGTTTATTGATGTGTTCCCAGATGAGATTCCGGGATTTCCGCCTGTCAGGGATGTAGAGTTTGCTATTGAGCTGCTGCCGGGGACATCAGCTATTTCTCGTGCCCCATACAGGATGGCACCGGCAGAGCTGAGGGAGCTAAAGGTACAGTTACAGGAGCTCCTTGACAAGGGATACATTCGCCCTAGTGTATCGCCTTGGGGCGCACCAGTCTTGTTCGTGAAAAAGAAGGATGGATCAATGCGTCTGTGCATTGACTACAGGCAACTGAACAAGGCCACAGTGAAGAACAGATATCCACTTTCGAGGATTGATGATCTGTTCGACCAGCTTCAGGGTACAGAGGTGTACTCAAAGATAGACTTGAGGTCAGGCTATCATCAGGTGCGGGTTAGAGCCGGTGATGTTCAAAAGACGGCTTTTAGAACTCGATATGGACACTATGAGTTCTTGGTGATGCCTTTCGGTGTAACAAATGCACCTGCAGTTTTTATGAGCCTGATGAACAGAGTATTTCAGGAGTACCTCGATCAGTTTGTGATCGTATTCATTGACGACATCCTCGTCTATTCAAGGAGTGAGGAGGATCATGCCAATCATCTGAGGATAGTGCTCCAGATCCTCAGAGATCATCAGTTGTACGCCAAACTCAGCAAGTGTGAGTTTTGGCTGAGCAGTGTTGCATTCTTGGGCCATATCATATCACGAGAAGGGATATCAGTAGACCCGAGGAAGATAGAGGCAGTTATGGATTGGTCTACCCCTACTTCAGTCAGTGAGATTCGGAGTTTTCTTGGGTTGGCTGGCTATTATCGACGTTTCGTCGAGGGTTTCTCAAAGATCGCCAAACCACTTACACAGCTGACTCAGAAGGGAGTCCCATTCTGTTGGACAGAGGCTTGTGAGCAGAGTTTCAGGGAATTGAAGCACAGACTGACTACTGCATCAGTTCTAGTGATTCCCAAGGAGAACAAAGGATTTGTTCTTTATACCGACGCATCGCTACAGGGCTTAGGATGCGTACTGATGCAGGACAGACATGTAGTGGCTTACGCTTCGAGACAGTTGAAGCCACATGAGACGAGGTATCCAGTCCATGATCTGGAATTGGCAGCTATAGTTTTCGCCTTAAAGATATGGCGACACTACTTATACGGTACCTCATTCACCATCTTCACTGATCACAAGAGCCTGAAGTTCTTGTTTACACAGGCTGAGCTGAATATGAGGCAGAGAAGATGGATGGATCTGCTGAAGGATTATGATTGTGAAATCCTATACCATCCCGGGAAAGCGAATTTGACAGCCGACGCTTTGAGTCGGAAGGTGAGGAGCACAGCAGAGGATGCTATGTGTCTATCAGCTATGTTGGGCTCCTACTGCCATTTGGGATTTGATTATGATGTATCTTCTTCACCAGTACAGGTTTTGACCTTGCTAGCTGAGCCTGTTATTTATGATCACATCAGGAAGGCTCAGGGGACCGATGTAGAGATTCAGAGATGGATGTCAGTAGTCCATTCAGATCAGCCATCGAGATTCAGAGTGGCTGGGGACGGTTCTTTGAGACTTGGCGACAGATGGGTGGTTCCAAATACACCCGAGTTGCGCCAGGGTATTTTACAGCGAGCTCATTGCAGCAGGATGAGTGTCCACCCAGGCGGGAAGAAGATGTATAAGGATCTACGCAGCCAGTTCTGGTGGAGGCGTATGAAACAAGATGTCACCTCATTTGTCAAGCGCTGTTTGATTTGTCAGCAGGTGAAGGCTGAGAGGCAGAGGCCGGGAGGTGAACTAAGGAGTTTGGAGATACCCGAGTGGAAGTGGCAGCACGTGTCTATGGATTTCGTGACCCACTTACCGAGGACTGTTTCGGGCTTTGATGCCATCTGGGTAGTCGTGGACAGATTGACTAAAGTGGCTCATTTCATTCCTTACTGTATGACATATACGCACTTGAGGATGGCACAGTTATATGTCAGAGATATAGTGAGACTGCACGGGATCCCTGTTTCGATAGTGTCTGATCGAGATCCGCGGTTCACATCTCACTTCTGGGAGGGTTTGCAGACAGCTCTAGGTACAGAGTTGAGGCTGAGCACAGCCTATCACCCTCAGACGGACGGACAGACCGAGCGTACGATACAGACGCTCGGGGATATGTTGAGAGCTTGTGTGCTAGAGTTCGACATATCATGGCAGGACTTGATAGCCTTGGTGGAGTTCTCTTACAACAACAGCTACCAGGCAAGTATACAGATGGCTCCTTTTGAGGCCCTCTATGGTAGGCGTTGTAGGTCACCCTTGTGTTGGGATGACTTGGACCGTAAGTCGGTTGGAGGACCAGAGTTGGTTCAGGAAATGGAAGAGAAAGTTAAGGTTATCAGACGAAAAATGAAGGCAGCTCAGGATAGACAGGCAGCATATGCCAATCAGCGGCGGAGACCGTTGGAGTTTCAGTTGGGCGACAGAGTTTTTCTGAAGATCTCACCCTTCAAGGGTGTGGTACGGTTTGGTATGCGGGGGAAGTTGTCTCCTAGATACGTGGGGCCGTATGAGATCTTACAGCGTGTTGGTACTCTGGCGTACCGTTTGGCTTTACCGCCTTCTCTGTCTGGTATACACGATGTATTCCATGTATCTATGCTGAGGAAGTATGAGCCGGATCCTTCACATGTACTACAGCCTTCTGAGATTCAGATTGAGTCCGATGTTTCCTATGTGGAGCGACCTATCAGGATTTTGGATAGGGCAGATCGCAGACTGAGAAACAAGGTTATTCCTATGGTCAAAGTTCAGTGGGATCGTAGGGGTGTCGAGGAGGCCACGTGGGAGACAGAGCGACACATGGTGCAGCACTACCCAGAGCTGTTTTCTGGTATGCGTTTATGTATTGTTTTATTTACATTGGGTAAGTGCATACTGATTTCGAGGGCGAAATCTTATAAGTAGGGGAGTATTGTGATATCCCCGAAATGATTAAGTGTTATTTAGACATTAATCATTGTTGTGAAAATTATGATATTAATTCTTGTGTTGAATTAATAATATTGGGAGATGCATGTGAGGGTGCATGTGTTGTATGTTGGGATTTTGGGGTTGTGGCATGATTAATTTGGGGTGTGTGTTAATCGTTTTGGTAAAGTATATTGTAAATGGGAATTGAAGTATTTTTATTGAGAAAATACTATAAAATATCATGTGAGGATATTTTAATACATCGTGCGAAATACCGGGACCAAAACATAACACATCACATAACCCACCACAAACCACCCCCCTTGACCCATACCCTGCTGCCAGCTGCAGCTTGCCCATACCTCTTCCCTCATCTCCCACTCCACCTTGTCATAACTGAAATCACTCCATTCTCTCCAACTTTTTCGTCCAACATCTGGTAAGGGAAAACAAGAGGAGATCCACCATTTTTCTTGCTTGGAAAGCTTGCAAAAATCGGAGCCAAAAGGGGTGAGAAACCATTTCTGGGTTTGTAAAATATGTTGTTGAACTCATACTTTGTTGGTGTGAAAAATGGCATGTTAGTTTAGGTTTTGTTAAACCTTCGATTCATGTTCATTTATCATGTTTTTATGAAGCTTCCAGTATTTTTCCTTGAGCACATTACATGTTTTATGTGGTAGATTTAAGCATGTAAAGTAAGGTGTTCGAAAATCTGGGTAGATATTTTCCCCTGTTTTCTGGAAATATGTGATCTGGGAGTGATATTGAAGGGGTGGTATTATGCATGTTAGAAGGGTTTTTGAGTGAACCTTCGATGTGAAAATATGCATGGTAGTTTGGTGAAACCCTGGACATTTTTATTCGAGCAAATTGCATGACTTATGTGGTAGATTTCATTGCTTGAAAGTGTGTACTCAAAAAATCTGGGCAGGAAGACAATGCCCTGTTTTCAGAAAATGTTGGATGAGTACTGATGTTCATGGGTGATTTTAATGCATGTGGGTTTGTGTTTGGGGTGCAATCTTGATATGAATACACTCAGGGGAATGTGTTCTATTTGCTAGCATGAGTGTTTAAACATTTGGTGTATGTTTTATGCTAGATCGAAGGGTGTAAATATAGGTGTTCGAAAATTCTGGGTTGGTATTTCTCGAACAGAGCATCTCGATCGATCGACATTTCATCTCGATCGATCGAGCGAGGCAGAATCTTGGTTTTGATTTTAAGCGTCTTCTCGATCGATCGGGAAGAGGGGCCGATCGATCGAGAGGCCCAGAATGTTGAAAAAAATATAAATTGTTATATTTTGTTAAATTTTGATATTGGATTGTAATGAGACATGTAATATTGTGTTGTACACTGGTGTAGAGCCTTCACAGACGGCTACACAACGCAGGGGATAGAGTCCCACCACACACTACTTTTTGGAAAGGTACGTAAGCGACGTACGGGCATCCCAACGGTAACATGTATTTACGTTTGTCTGTGTGACACATGATGAATGCAATGTGATGCATTATGAATTGATACATGTTATTATGCATTGTTGTTGCATATTATGCATTGTTGTTGCATATTGTGATGTGGGATAAAGAGATGTATTCCACGAGTCAGGGCGATCACGGTTAAGGTGTTAATGCTTACGCTTTACCGCTAAAAATGTGGAGCGGGAGCGGGGAGGCTCGCTTGCACATGGAGGCGGGTTTATACCATACTGAGCGGATGAGATACCGCTAGTATGAAGAAGCGAGGATGAGATACCGCTTATTTTGAGATTATGAAAGCGAAGAAGCATTAAAATAACTGATGATGACTGACTCAAGAAAAAGAGGAAATGTCATGACATTCATTAAGAGAGCCCCTACTTCAGATAGAGAAAGAGTATCAACTCTTGATTTGGCATGCACTACCACATAATCATATTCAAGGCCAAGTCCACCAAGAACTGAAGAATTTGATCATCTTCAGAGACAGGGTGCCCATAAGCTGCTAAAACGTCCACAAAAGTCTTCATCTTGCAGAGATAATCTTTCATGCTTAGATTACCCTTTTTCAAAGCTTGTAATTGGAGTTTGTACTGCATCACTCTAGCTTTAGATCTGGTGGCAAACAAATGAGTGACACAGCCCCAGATTTGTGTGGCATTGAGGCATCATATCATTTGGCTTTGAACAGCCTCTGACAATGAGCCAAGAAGAAATGAAAAAAGTAATTGATCTTGCCTACACCAAGAGATGAAACTTGGATTCACCATGTCATCAACCACCACCTTCGAAGGTACTGAAGGTTCTTCAAGGATGAATATATCAAGACCCAGTCCACGAAGATCCTCAAGGATCTGTAAATTCCACGTGAGAAAGTTCTCATCGGTTAGTTTGATGGGAATTTATTTGATTGGAATGGTTAATGATCATCAGATTTGAACTGCCAGCGGAATGAGCAACGGATTCGGAAATGGTTACGGCTTCCGCCATTGTTGTGGCTCTTGATACCAAGTTAAAGAAATGAATAGAAGAGATATATCTGATAATGATAGACTTGCTTCATTAATAATGAAATTCCCTGATCACACTTATAATGACTATCAACGTATATATACAAAGCAACAACCAATGAAATTACTATAAGTGTAATTAAATCTGTTGGTATCGTTACAACAGAAAATCTATTGTAAATATTCCTTGTAACAGAATAATTCGAGCCGAACTCGAACATGTTCGAACTTTTTTCGAGCTGAACTCGAGCCCAAATTACTTTGTTCGATAGTTCGCGAGTCGCTCGCGAACCTTAATATTTTATTAATATATTATAATTATATATTAAATAAATATATTTCGAACATTTCGGGTATTTATTTTCGAGTAATAATTCGAATAGCTCGCGAACATGTTCTAACATTTTCGAGCCGAACTCGAACTCGAACTTTGATTCGAGCCGAACTCGAGCCAAATTTTTTAAACTATTCGAACTTCGAATCGAACTCGAATATAACTATTTCGAGTCGAATTCGAACCTTTTAAATTTTTTTGCATATTCGGCTCGATTCGGTTCGTTTACACCCCTAGATAAAATACTTAGTTGTTATTATTGTATATTTTTAATATTTTAGATATTAAAAATAAATTATATTTAAAATATGTAATTTTGGAAATTGAGAAAAATCAAGTGATTATTTATATAGGGGTATTTTAGAAAATATATATAAAATATATCAACCAATATGGCTATTATGTGTTGCTCGTCTTTAATAATATTAATTAATAGATTAAAATATTGATAGATTTTATGGAAATTTTTAATTAAAATCAAAATACATAAAATTAAAATAATATATAATCTATACAAAATATTTGCATCCATCCGACTTCCAATTCAGATTAGTGATTATTCACAATCCAAAGTAAAACAGTTGACTCCACGTCAAAAGATTCACAAATAACTCAATGGCTTTTAGGATTCCGATCCAATGGTCAGTATTAATACGCAATCAAGAAAACGAAACCAGCCGTCAGTTCTTCTCAAGGATTTAGTGAGTTCCTACGGTACACGCCTCCTTTGTGTGGTTTTTGTTCTCTTATACTCAGGTCCAAAACCCTTTCCCCGATTTATTTTTTAGCCGCTTTCCGCCGCACAATAAGGAGGAATCAGTTTTAAGAGGTGTGCTTGTATTGCTCCACGAGCTACTGTTTTTCTTTTTTATGTTGGGTTTTTTTTTTTGGATTTACATACAATATTGGATTTATTGGGTATATGTTTTCAAGATTTGTCCCAGAAAGTGGGATTTGAGCTATATTTGATTGCTTATGTTCTTAAAATCTTGATTTTGCTTGATAAAGACAAAATCTTGGCGTTTTTTGGTTCCGTTTTACATTTTTTGACAAGTGCCAAAGCCCATAACACGCATAATATCCGTGGGGATTTTTCTTAGTGAAATTTGGCAAAAAAAAGTTTCTTTTTTATGGTTAATTTGGTTAAAGATCTCCCCTTTCCCCTGAAATTGATGTTTACCTTTGTTTCTTTTGTTCAAGATTTGAACTTTGCCTTTGTCTGCCTGCATTCTGAATCCTGATGTGGGTGATATTCACCTCAAAGAATGTGTTAATGGAGGCCCGTGTTTTCCTATTTGTCAATTTTGCATTTGTGATTGTGACTTTCCTCATTAATTATAATCGGAGGCCAACGATAAGTCAACATTATTCTATTCAACGTTGTGTTGTCTTTTCAACCGCATCAGATTTTTATGGGAGTTATTTGAAAAAAATCCCATTTTTTGTGGGATTTCTTAAACGTTCAAGAAAATATATTTTTGTTAATATCCACAACCACGTATAAATCCTTCATTGTTTTTGTGGTTTCGTGGTTTACGTGAGTTGAGCTGTCATTTTATACACATCCTATCTTGATATTTGTAGAGGGATAAATAATCTCGATCTTTCTTTCTTTTGTTTTTTTTTTGACGGAAGAATAGAATCCCCTTTGAAAGGGGGTATGGGGCCTTTCTCCTTGAAATTGTTTGTGTTGTATTATTTATCTTTTTAATTAATTCTTTGGATGCTAAAATAGAAATTGTGACTCTGGAAATGTTTTACTTGAAATTATTAGAGTGAAGATCTGAGTTATGTGCATTTGGAAAGTATCTTGCTTGTTTCTCACCTTTTCTTTATTTGTGGCCTTTGTTTAGGTTTGGGGATAGAAAATGGCTGGAGAGAAGGATATTAAAAAATGTATGCTCTTACGGTTCTGGTCGGTGGTGCTGTTTATATTTTTATGTTATATCATGCATGTATCTGTCACGGCAGCGATTATTGGTCGTTAATGTTCTGAGTTTTTCCTTCCTTTGTTATTTCTGAGGATTTTTTTTTCTTGGATCGGAATCATACTGTTGCTGAAAATGGAATTTGTGCTTTATAGTGGCTTCGAGTCTGTTGTCTGTTTCGTAGATTATGTTGTGAACATATGGATTAATCGTCATAAGCTATTTGGGATCGATACTTTATTATTATTGAGATGAGAATATTTTGTTTCTCGACTTATGTAATTAGCTTATGATTTATCATATAATCTTGTCAATCATATACATTGTTTCTTTTGATGTATGTGCTTTATGTGATTATAATGATGCAATGCATATATTATACAATTGTTTGTGCACATTTTGCAGCTGAGCAGATTGCTCCTGGTCAGATGTCTAATTCCTCCATCAAACTTCCAGAAAAAGATATGGTATGCATCTTTCGACATTGCTCGGCTGTTTAGTTTCTCATTTCTCGTTCCTTTTCTTGTAAAATTTTTCACTTATTTTTGACTTGGGGGCTTGTCTTACAATGTATAATTTTTAGTGATGTATATTACTTCATTATCCTTTATATGGCTTGTTTTTATTGTTATATAATCCACCCCATCGGTTTTTTCTTGATTCAACAATGATTTTTCCATTAGGATGTAATTAATTGTCAAACCTCTGGAATTCCCTTTGATTTTATATGATGAAAAGGTATAAGAGCTAGTGGGAGTGAAGTAAAATCATTTCAGCTAACAGGGAACATATATCCGTTTGCATAATTTTTGAATTGAAGTTTGTTCAGAAATATGGCAACATATGTTCATTAAGTTGTCTTTTAGGTGAAAGATGGAAGACAATCCGACTCAGTTTCATCTGTATCTGGAGTCAAAGGAGTGATTGATCACTCGCCAGTATCAGTGCAGGGTGCCTATTATCCACCTACCAGCTGCTATGATTACTATTATCCCGGTGAGATATCAAAAGGCATTTGTCATGAAAATGTTTCTAAATTCCCCATTTTTCGCACACATATTTTTACATTATTCATTGTCATATTGGAATTAACAAATTTGCTAAATGTTTGATTTTCCCATGTTTCATGGATATGCTTTCGGTGGCCTTTGTTTTTTAGTAGGATTTAGTGGTACCTTTACACAGTCAGAAGACACAGGTTATTTTAACGCGGCAGGTGGTCCTTACACAGTACGTCCTTTCATACAAACCTTGTTTCCTGTTGCTCCTCGAATTTGACTGTTATGTTTTACCAGTTATGGGATCTTGGAAGATAATCATTTTCCTCATGTCTTTTTCAACTGACAATTCTACGATTACCAGGGTTTTCAATCGGATAATAATGCTTCACTCCTCTATTATGTTCCTGGCTATAGTTCATATCCGACTGGATATGTTGGCCCTGATGGAAAACAAGCATTTAATTCGTCCGATTACCTTCAACAGCCAACCGCGTCTGGGTCAGAAGCCTTTTCAAGCTACACATATGATTCAACCTATACTGGAAATGGCTTGAGTGGGACAGCTGCTAGATCCGCAAATATGAAGTCTTTGATGGCTCTAAGTGGCTCTGGCCAGTCAAATGGATTTAGCACTGTGAAAACGAACAACAATTACTCCAATAAAACTTCACCTTTGCATTTCAATTCAAAATTCCAACAGCAGTCTGCTTCTAATTTTTCGAAGTCCATGTATCAGAACAATCCTATAAGCCGCTAAATAAGGTATAATATGATCCCTTTAATACTCTTTTATTTTCTTGGCTATGCTTTATTTATCATGTTATTTAACTCGGTGTGGCACTTAGAAGTGGAAGGAAGAATAGTTAGCAGGTTGTCGCCCTCCTCCATCTTAAGTTTTGTATGGTCGAGTATATTTCTTCTGCACCAAAGAGAGGAAATATTTCGCCTCTCATATTAAGCATATTTCGATTTTTAATCCCACCACACCCTCTAAGTTGAATCCATCACTGATTCTACTGTTACTTCAGTGAATCTAAACTTTATTTTTCACTTATTGCAGTTTGGTTCTGGTTACCAGTCTGCTGGTCTGATGAGGGGATTTGATCCGACTGGAAAATTCTCAATGATTACTGACCAAAACCGACGATTTTATATGCAACATGGTCCCATTAATTACCAATCTAATGGTAGAGTACAGAATGACAGCTTCAGGCAGAAACCGAGAGAAAATTTCAGCAGAAGTGGAGAATTTGAAAGCTCAACTGAGCTTACTCGAGGCCCTCGGGGTGACAATCGGAACAATCCCATGAAGTTGCCCACCGAGGTTGAAATGCCAGTCCCGGCTATTGAAAAGAGTGTATATAATTCGAAAGATTTTCAGATTGCATACGATAATGCAAAGTTTTACGTCATCAAATCTTACAGTGAGGATGACATTCACAAATGCGTCAAATATGGTGTATGGTCAAGTACTCGAAATGGGAACAAGAAACTAGATGCTGCTTTCCGTGAAGCGGATGCTAAAGCAAAGGAAACAGGTGAAAAATGTCCCGTCTTCCTATTTTTTTCGGTAAGCTCTTATCTTTTGTTTTTCCTTATCTATTTGTTCTCCTTTATCAGCATCTTGTTTTAGCTACAAATCACTTGGTAATTTATGAGGTTTTCCCCTCTTTTACTTTCAGGTTAACGGGAGTGGACAATTTGTGGGTGTTGCTGAGATGTTTGGGCAGGTCGATTTCAGCAAAAATATGGACTTTTGGCAGCTCGATAAATGGAATGGTTTCTTTCCAATAAAGTGGCACATAATTAAGGATGTCCCTAACACGCTGCTGCGACACATTATCCTTGAGAACAATGAAAACAGGGCTGTAACTTACAGTAGGGATACTCAAGAGGTGTGCGCGCGTACTTGTTTCTTAAAATCATGATAAATATTGCAACTTGTCTCTCTGATGGACCTTGAAATTCTTTTATAATGTGTTATATGCTGCTGTCAGGTTGGATTGGAACAAGGGCTAGAAATTCTTGGCATTTTCAAGAATTACTCTGAAAAAACATCCGTACTAGATGACTTCAATTTTTATGAGAATCGGGAAAGTCACTCAAAGCTAAGAGGAATGCCAAACAAGCTTCTCAATCTCAAACAAATGGTTTTAGAAATGGTGATTATGAGGTAAGTTTTTCTTTCTACCCATCACACAACTTAAATGGTAAAAAATTATAATTTGTGCTAGTTTTTAACAATTGGGTTTGCCGGAGCTTGTTTTAAGATTTGGAATGGGAAATATCCCTATTTATTGTCATAGAAATCTTTGACATAAATATTTTCTTGGATATGTCCTATCCTATTATCTGTCCACACCTCGATCAACTGGTCTGGCTTCCTCATTCTGCTGAAGATGAAGATTGTACTCAAACCAACAAATGATGAGAATACATGATGATATTATCATTTTCCAATATAAGGATTGCCCATATTAATCATGTAATCTTCGTCGTTTGAAAACAAACGTGAAATATGCCGTTCCTTTAGGAAAAATGAAACTGCATTCGCTTTATTACTTGTTTGCATAATCTTATCTTTTAATGGCCGAGACGATGTGATGCTATTCTGGTGCGCAGGAGCATTTGGAGGCAGGAGAAGGGGCGACAGGTGAAAATTCTGTAAATACAAACGCAGCAGATCCTTCATCTCTTGTTTCTTTAACCAAAAATCTTTCGATCAATTCCCCAACGGCGAAGAGTAGTACGTAAAATGAAGGGTACTGGCTCAAATCCGATTAGGAGAAGGTTTCGATAGTCCATTAGTTCCTATATTGAATCCAGTCTATAGGCTGTTCGTCGTTTTTTTACTTAGTTTGGTTGGTGTTTAGGTAGTTGCTGGCCATTGTTTTGCCTCACACAAGGAGAAGGAAATGCCTGTTTTTTTTCCTCATTTTATTGCCATTCTCATTGTTCTCCTCAATTTCATGTTTTATTTCTTCAATTTTACGTGATTTAGAAATGGTTGTCAAATATTGAATGTTACTTTCTCTTCAATATCTTGTTTTTGAAATTTTGTTTTTTAAAAATTAAGTTTAATCTATATAGACTGAAATAAAACGTTATGTTGTATAATAAATATCATATCTCGAACAGAACATTCAAATAAATCAAACATAACATTGGCCTCTGCTATTACCATATTATTGTGCAAGAAAATGCATATATCACACACTACAACACTATAAATAAGCACAGGAAAATCTGCAACACAAAGGGTTGTGTGGGATTTGCAAATGATTACTTAATGCAATAAAAGAATGCCACTACAATGAGTACTCTAGGTTCAATAGACACCAATTCAATATATTGGCAACCATCTTCACATGGTATTATCAAGGTTAATTGCGATGCAACAATATTTTAACAAGGAAAATATGCTAGATTTGGAATTATTGCAAGGGATCATCAAGAAAAATGTATAGCATGGAGTAGTGAACATTTCAATTTTCCAGCGAATTGGCGACAATGCAAAATGGAGTTGAGCTGGCACGGCATCATGGATGGAGTAAAGTACTGCTCGAGAGTAATTGCGTAAATGTTGTTCAAGCAGTGAATTCCAAATAGACAATTTCTCTTCGATTGGACACATCATCGCAGACATACAATCGATGATGATGGAATTCACAGAAGCGATATACGATTCGTTCGCAAAAAATGAAAATGGATCAGCACATCTTATAGCAAAAAAAGCAATTGTGACAATATTTGGTTCATCAAACTATCTAAATTATATTCACAACATTGTAACCACTTAAAGTTTATTTTGATCAGTGGAAAATCGATTCATTCTAAAAAAAATGCTTAGAAAAACATATTATTGTTATAAAGAAAGTAAATTACTAATCACATTAAGACTATATCAAATGAATTACATGGGTGATCTATTCATAGGTTACGGTATTGAGTTGAATCAGTGTCTATCAAATCAATCCGAATTGGAGATAAACTGGTTTACTTACTAGTTACAGTTTCGATCGGTTTGAATCAATGTATGATGTCCGTACGATGTAGTATCTTTTTTAAATATATATATATATATATATATATATATATATATATATATATATATGTATCATTTATTTTTAAATAGTTTCAAAGTTGTTCATAATAAAAGAAATGTTATAACATCAACATAGCTTGTCCAACTCTAAATAATCACATTAAATCAAACATAAAAGGAAAACAATAAAACATCTCAAAAACAAAAAAATAAACAATGTAAAAAAAAAATCCCAAAATCTTATGAAAATATTCAAAAATATGTGATTCACGTTTTTTATAATTTATGATAAATAAACCTATTTGTATGTAATTTACTAGACAATTAGCTTTTCATGGTTCTTTATCTGAATATATAAATTTTGTTTTACTTTTTCTAAGATAATCCTTAATTTCCTCTTCTTTCATATTCCACCATCAAATTGGGATTTTCATAACTATATACATTTATTTGTACAAAAGAAACGACAATTCATAAGTTGAAAACGTAAAAAAAAAAAAAAAACACTTTTCTTCTTACTACAAGATGAAGTTCTAAAAAAATATATATATATTTCTTGTTATTAAGATATGCATAATGACAGAACTCGAAACTATTATTTGTCAATGAATTAACAATTTTTTTAATCGGTAAAATAATTATGTTTAAAAGATAATTATAAGTTATACTCTAAATAATACACAAGGAATTAGCAAACTGAAACATTGATAAGTTTAAAATTGCAATTTGCAAACCCCTAAAATATTTAATTTTATAATTAAAGACATTTATATATAAAGATGTGGGCGGATTGGATGGGTAGGAGGGAATGTCGCTTTAAAACTTGACCTGAAGAAACCCTATGATCGAGTTTCTTGGTTATGCGGGCTTTTGGTTTGGTGTAAGGTGGATAGATATGGTCCTGGCGATTTGTATCTAATTCATGGTTTTCGATCATTATTAATGTTGCCCATTGCGATTTCTTCGAAGCATCCCACGGCCTTCGTCAAGGAACCCCTATCTCATGCGCTATTCATTTGGTTGCTGATTATTTGTTTGGATCTTTAGCAATTTGATCGGTAGGCCGGGTTTTCTCTGCTCTCAAAGTTCCTCGGGGATGTCCTCCTATTACTCATTTAAGCTACGCTGATGATACTATACTTTTTTTTCCTTCGCTACATCTGCTTCTGTGAACTTGTGAAACTTATTATGCATGTCTTGGGTAAATATGAAGCAGTCTATGGACAAAAGCTGAAAAAGTTGTTTTATGGTCCATGTGAATCTGTGTCCATCACGCATCTTGGTTATTAATCTTCTTACTGGCTTCGGTAATAAACAAGTCTCTATTAAGTATCTTGACTGCCCCCTTTTCCCTAGTCGTTGTAAGATTGCCTATTTCTCAGTTATGTTGCAGTCAGTGATCAAGAAGGTCATTTTATGGAAAAACAGTCTGTTTGCCTATACAACTATTCTCCACTGCGGCTCTTCGTAAAGGGGCTCTTGCGCTCCTTGATGTGTTTGCAAAATTCCATTGGAGTGATTCTGGATCTGGTTCGAGATCATTGCATGAATGTAAAGACCTTTGTAAACCAGCCCAACAAGGGTGTTTAGGTTTCCGAGCCCAGAATGAGGTTTTCAAAGCTTTCTCGATGAAACTTTGGTGGAGATTTTGTTTGCAAAATTCATTGTGGATAGATTTTATGACAGCTCAATATTGTGCTATTGTACATCCTTGTATGGTTGATGTGCTCGCTTCAGCTTCTTCCTCGTGGAAACAGATGCTTTTAATTAGGGAGAGAGCATAACCTCTCTTGGTTTCGTGTTTGAACCCGGGGGGATTCAAATTTCTGGTTTGATAACTGGTTGGGCACTGATGCTCTTTGTAATCGAGTTCTGATGTGCCTAGAAATAGACACGTCTAGTGTATATAATTGTCTAAATTTGGTATGTTTTAATTGAATGAAGCGATAGATCGCGCCAAAGAATCCAAGAAAAATTAAAATCTTTATTTCTTTTCTTCCTACTAGGATTTCAACTCCTTCATTCTCCTCCTATAAATACCCCACGACCTCTAGACCTTACATACACTTTTTTATACCCCAAATATCAGATTTTGGGAATTGAATATCCAATGATGAATATTCATATGAAAGTTGAATCTTGTGTGAAAAAATCGATGATTGAGATAGTAAACCCCATAAAGTCGATCGAATGCCAAAAATCACATTTCTTTCATAATTTAAGTCATCCTATTCTTAATCTTGCATAGTAGTTTAATTCATAGCTTTTTGATTTTAAATTCGTAGTAATAATATCAACTTCAAACCCCCAATTTATTTCTTTTTGCATACGTTAACACAAAATTCATCATTTCTCGTGGGATCAATCACTACTCATACTAATACATTCTTATATGTTAGTAACTGAGAGGGGTTAATTTAGGCTTATACAATAAGTGCTACCAAATTCTCAGTGTTTCAGATCACATGGTTAATCATTTTGTACATCAAGGCAGATGGAATCAGGATTTGTTGAAGGATTGGCTGCCTCATGATATAGCTTTAGAGATCCTTCAAATTCATCGACATCTGGGCCAAGACTCAAATTATCCAATGTGGTATGTGAACCATGTTGGTTTTTTCTCGGTTGCTTATGCCTTTTAGGTAGTGCAAAGTCAGGGTGTCCAGTGGCAGATTTGGAGCTCAGCCATTCCAATTAAGATCTCTTTATTTATGCTTTGTGTGTTAAAAGATTGACTCCTGGTTTTTTTTGAATTGCACAAGTTTGGGGTGCAAGGTCCTTCAAAATGTTTCTGTTGTACTGCCCCTCACCAAGAATCCTTAGATCACATTCTTTGGCAGGGTGATTTAGCTTGTGTCCATGTGGCGTTTCTTTGGCATATCTACTGGTATTTCATATCTGGGCTCTTCTTTGAGGCCGAGTTTAGCTGCTTGGTGGTATAAACCAATCAGAAATAGCATTGTAGGGGTTCGTGTATCAAATTATCCATTTTTTGTGATCGCTATTTATTTAAATAGAAAATTCCAGTGCATCGATTTAATACCGCAAGTGCACGGTGTCAAGTTTTAGTATAGTAGATGAAAAGTATAAGTGTCGAACCCACGAGGACTAGAAAGTAAGTACCACTTTCAATTAATTAATTATATTTAGCCTACGATTATAAAGTGATTATCAAACTAAATTGACTAAAACACAATAATTAACCAAATAATGAAAAAATACGATAAAAACAATTATCAAGACGTCGGTTCACCCGTGTATTCCCCACAATTTTCCTATTAATTAAGATTCAAAATTCTACGTTCTAAGGTGACGAGTTTTTCTATTGCATTTGTTATACTATGATCAAGCTATAAACAGTCTAGTGTTAATGTACAATAAACCACTCTCGTGTCCTTATTGAACGATTAATACCGAAAAATGATTTGTGAAAACTACTAGCCTTCGATTTTGTAAATCTATAGCTTTCACACGTGTGGTAGATTTTACTTGGTCCGTCTAAACCTAAAACCCACAGCCTAATCTATGTCGTATCGTAATCTCGTATCGTATGTCAATTACGATTACCAAATTCATACAAAAGGTAGCTAATCTCTTGCAAGCATTAAAAACATAAATTATGCACAAAGATTGTAAAAACTGAATGAAATTAATATTCAAATCGCAGGCTCAAACACGGGATCCCCTAGTCTTGATAAACAAGCCTAGCCAACTATCGTCATCAAATAACAATGCATAAATATGTTTTTCAAGAATCTAAACATCAAAATCTGATAATAAAAAACAAGATTAGAAATACAATAAACAAGGTCGTCACTCCGTGCGTTTCTCCGTCGTTCTGTCTCTTGTGTCGCTCTTGATCTTCAATGGCTTGAGGTGTTTTGGATGGATGTGGGATGAAGGAGGCTGCTCCTAGGTCTGAATTATGGTGTGCAAAAGTTTTAGAAATTCGTGTAATAGGTCCCTTATATAGTGGAGTGGTTGGATGGAAGGTCCTTTGTTGGACCAAACTAAAAAAAAAAGGAATTTTTTTTCAATCTTCGGCGATGATCGATGAGCATGAACCTCTCGATCGATCAAGCGCTCTCTTTCGCGCGTACTCAAACTTTTTGCCTTTGACAATCAATCGAGTCATGCACGGCGATCGATCGAGCAACATTCACTTTTGTTGGTCAAAACACCTGATACGCTCGATCGATCGAGCAATGCTTCTGGAGCGACCGAGGCTTTAAATTTCCAACTTCGTGCTTCGTTGACTCGATTTGGTCCTTTTTCATCATTTTAGCTCATTTCTTCCACTTTTATGCACTTTCACCTAGATTCCTGAAAGCAACAATATATACCAAAAGCATAAAATCGTCCACGAATCAACACGAAAATCAATACAAAATTATAGCAAAATAAGTGTAAAAACTACACTTATCAACTCCCCCAAACTTAGACTTGATCGTCCTCGAGCAAGCAATAAGATCAAAATGTAGAGTTCAACATTGATAATTCAAATGGATCAATTCATGGTTACTAAATAGTTCAGACATCTCACTCACAGACAGACAAGAATCAATCAACAAAGTGAACAAGACGTGCTTTCCCCTATATCAAGCAACATATCACAGACTCAGAACGTGCGCGTGTGTTATTGCCAATCTCAAGTTTCATACACGCCATCAAGATCAAATTATGCTAATTAACTCAAAATCATGATCATCGTTGAGCACCCCATAGGCCTATTTTCAAATAACTTCTCCACTAATGATAGTCACTCCCTAAACTTGGATCAAAATGACTTTTTAAGCTTGTAATGTTAGGCATTTGGTGTCGGTTTCAAAGAAAAGATAGGATAACACAAAGAAGAGAGTATAATATTGTAACTTTCATATTTCAGCACATATCAAGCTTCTCTTCTATTTTTTCCTAGCCTTGGCCACTTTCGGTCTTATTTATATAATCTTTTCTCAAGGCTCTTTCTTTTTCTTCTTTCCATTTTCTCATTCATAACATTTTTTACTAAGCTCATCAAGATATAACAATTCATGTGCAATAAATGAGATTCATTATACTCCCTTGGGGTGAGGATAATTTTTTTCATTTTAGGCTCATAATAGGGTATGTATAATGAGTGTCGATAAATGTTGAATGGGGTCTAATTATATGCAATGCATATACCATTCTTTTTCAATAAAGCTCAAAATGGGACACTAGGGATTTGTATAGACTAGGTAAGTTTGAAAGGCTCAATCGGTCCAACTAGGAATTCAAAAACAAAGCAAAGGGAAAGAAAAAGTTCTTGATTTATAGTTTCAAGCTGGGTTTTTTTACCAAATTGCTTTAACGGCTCGAAGTATGTGGATTAGTGTCATCTACGTTGTAGTGCCTCAACTGCTCATCATTGACCACATAAGTGCCTAGAGTATGATCACTTACCTTAATTGCTCCATGAGCGAAGATAGTAGTCACCGTGAATGGTCCAACCCATGAAGCCTTTTCGCTTGCTTTGAAAAATACGCGGTGGTGGCGCTTTGTGGAATTGGACTGTTTCTCCCTTCATGAACGTCCTTCTCTATTTTTGCTTCTTTGCCTTCCTTGGTTTCACAGTGTCATGGCTCTTGCCTTCTTCAGTCTTTAGCTCGGTCTTCATTCACCTTCACCTCCATCTCATCAGTACCTTGCACCACACCAACAGGCAAAGTGTCAATCACGTTAACTTTCAAATAATCATGTTCGTTGTGTGCGTGTGTTGAAGATTTAAACATATTAAATGTAACTTGATCCTCTCCTACACGGATGATCAACTTCCCTTCTTCAACATCAATGATAGCTCTTCCAGTAGCTAGAAATGGGCGCCCCATAATCAATGGCATGCTCACATCTTCTTCCATATACAACACGAGGAAGTCCACCGGGAAAGTGAATCGATCTATCTTGACAGCCAGATCCTCAACAATTCCTAGTTGGTAGGTGATAGACTTGTCCGCCATTTGCAACACCACCCTTGTGGGTTTCGGCTCTCCCAATCCTAGTCGCCTAAAAACGGATAAAGGCATTAGGTTAACACTTGCACCTAAATCACATAACGAATTAATAGAAGAAATAGCCCAATAGTGCAAGGAATAGAGAAACTCACTGGATCTTTCAACTTAGTGGCCGACTTCTTTTGCACAATCACTACATTCCTTGGTCAAAAAGACAGTCTCATGATCTCCCATTTCCACTTCAATAAATGGTATATCTATATGCAAATTCTTAAGCATGTCTAAGTTAACAAAAACGTCATTTCATTCAATCGAAAGAACAACGACACCTCTTGAATTAATTCATACGGATCTATGTGATCTAAAGTTTGTGAAAATAGAGGCGGGAATGTACAAAAGTACTTCATAACTTTATTGATGATTGTACTAGATATTGTTTAGTCTATTTGAAAGATAAAGAATGTTCGAAGTGATATATGTGGAGAATATGGAGCACGTTTGATGAATTTTGTTCCATTCATGGAATTATTCATCAAACCACTGCCCATATTCACCACAATCGAATGGTATCATCGAACGTATCGTACTCTGAAGGAGATGATGAATGCTATGTTGATAAGTTCTGATTACCTCAAAACTTGTGGGGGGAGGCAATCCTACCAGTCAACTACATTGTGAACAAAATACTACACAAGAATAATGATGAAAATCCTTATGAATTATGGAAAGGGTCACAAACTTTTCTATAAATACTTAAAAGTGTGGGGTGCTTGGCTAAGGTAGAAGTATCAAAACTAAAGCAAGTAATGATTTGGCCCAAAACAATGATTGTGTATTTATTGGTTATGCTAATAATAGTAGTGCATATCGTTTTTTTGTATACAAATCTGAAATAAGTAATGTACAAGAAGGTAAAATCATTGAATCAAGAAATGTGGTATTTTTTGAAGAAATATTTTCTTACAAAACAAAAAAGGAAATAGGTCCTAAGAAAGGATGTTTTGAAGTAGATAACGATGACTCAAGATCCACGACGTAGCAATAGAACCAAAGTTGCAAAGTATGTTCTTGACTTCATGACATATGTGTTAGAAAATGAACCAAGGTCAGTTGGCGACACATTATCTAGCCCCGATGCTCCTATGTGGAAAGATTTTATTAATGGCGAGATTGACTCCATAATGCAAAATCATACGTGGGAATTGGTGTTCTTCCACTCGAAAGTAAACTATTAGCGTGCAACTCGATTTTGAAAAAAAAATATAAAACTGATGCTTCAATTGATAAGTACAAGGCAAGACTTATGGCAAAAGGATATAGACAAAAGAAGTCCTTGATTACTTTGACACATATTCTTCAGTCACAAAGATAACATCCGTTAGAGTAATAATAGCTATCGCTGCACTAAATAATTAAAGATACATCAAATGCATGTTAAAACGACATTCCTCAATGGGGAACGTGAGGAAGAAATCTACATGAAACAACCGGAAGGGTTTGTGGTTCTCGGACAAGAGGAAAATGTGTGTAGACTCGTTAAGTCGTTGTATGGGTTTAAGCAAGCGTCAAAACAATGTCATGAAAAACTCGACAAGACCATGTTGTCAAATGGTTTCAAAATTAACGAGTGAGATAAATGTGTATATTTGAAAGACACACCTAAATCATGTGTGATAGTATGCTTGTATGTTGATTATATGCTCGTAGTGGGAAGCAATTTAGAAATCATCAACTCAACAAGAAAATGTTGACCAAACATTTTGAAATGAAGGAAATGGGTGAAGCAAATGTTACTTGGAATTAAAGTCTCAAGACATCCGAAGGACGAGTGCTGACGCAATCTCATTATGTTGAGAGAATGCTGGAGAAGTTTCTCGCAAATGACACATCATCGATGAAAACACACCCTACGATCCGAGTTACACTTAGTTAAAAATAGTGATGACCCTGTCATGCAATTGGAATACTAGAGAATAATTGGTAGTCTAATGTATATCATGAACTGCACGCGTCCTGACATTGCATATGTTGTTGGTAAACTAAGTAGATTAACTAGCAATCCAAGCAATAACCTTTGGAAGGCATTGACAAATATACTTAAATATTTAAGGTACATCTTAAGTTATCGATTGCATTATACAAGATATCCTGCTGTGAGCGATGCGAATTGGATATCGGACACAAAAGATTCAGAGTCCACAAGTGATTATGTTTTTGCCATTAGAGTGGATGCTGTGTCGTGGAAATCTACCAAGCAAACTTATATCTCTAGATCCACTATGAAATCTGAATTCATAGCCTTAGATAAAGCGGGAGAAGAAGCGAATAGCTTAGAAGTTTCTTGGAAGAAATTCATTGCTGGGTAAAACCCCTGTTTGCAATTAAGATACATTGTGATAATCAATCTGCTATAGGAAGGTCACAAAATAGCATGTATAATGGTAAGTCTAGACATATATGTCTTAGACATAATACAATTAAACAGTGATCTCTAATGACATTATATACATTGACTACGTGAAGCCAAAGGAGAATATTGCGGACCCGGTTACATAAGGTTTGCCGAAAGTTCAAATAATCAAAATCTCATAGTAATTACTCAACCTTGTTGACTGGAGATCCAAGATCTATGTTCAGAAGGGACAACCAAATTATGAGTTTGTATAAACATCTTGGAGATTAACCTCCAATCCATTCATATGATAAGGGGTGTAGCTTGCAAAAAAGATACGAGGATAGACAAAAGACAATTTAATGATTCCTAAGACATATAAGAATTTGTTGGAGTATAGCAAGATACTCTTTAGGAGATCACCTACATTAGTGCGAATTGTGGCCGCTTCAAAGAATGAAAAGCACTTATGAAACCAAGCTTGGTCGAAGGTTGAAACGGACACAACCATAAGAAACCAATACGAATGTTAGAATTGTTACGATTGTGTTCAATTGTCTAGGTTAATACCAACGACTAAATAGTTCAAGACTATTAATTCACTATTAAGTCATGTAAATCTGATTAGTTACTACTACGGAACGTTCAAAGCCGCAAAATACCTCTCCTGATGCTATACCAATTTGCTAAATGCTCTCATTTGCATTCATGCATTAATTTAACTCATGTGGGGGATTGTTGGAAAAAATGTGTATTGAATTACAATTAAGCAACAGAGACCAAACGAGATAAATCCATATCCACGATCGATCGCCATGTGCTGGCACGATCATCGCGACATGGAAAAAATATAGACACCAAATTTTGCCTAGAGCGATTGATCACGCCTGGCAGAATTTTTGATAAAGAGGGCTCGATGTGTGCGGTTTCAGCAGATGGGTGCGTCCATTCTCACTTCAATGCGTTTTTTCAACGAATTGGTGCCTCCAAATGGTGTCCCTAAGTGGCACAACTTGGTCTAGTTAT